>JAJTUV010000767.1:0-687500 GCA_021653895.1 Mastomys natalensis | reverse complement strand
AAATACTTACTGACTGCCACTATTTCAAATAATGAAAACAAACTTCTTCCTTCCCTTCTTGAAGTTTGTATTTTGGCTGAGAATTTCTCAAGAGTAGCCTACTAATGCTATAGAAAGTCCAGAGTTAGTAGGTAAGAGAGCTCTTCTGATTTTAATTGTTAAAAACCGTTCTGTGGAGTGAGATTATTCTGTACAGCATGCTTAGCAGTTTACTAGGACTGTTATTACAGAGCACCGCACTGATTGACCTAAACATGTCTTTCTCCAGTTTCAAGGCCAGAAGTACAAGTGTCAACTGGGTTGGTTGTTCCTGAAGCTCTAAGCTCTAACCTGAGGGGTCAGTTCTGAGCTCTGTCATCGCATGAGGTGACCTTCAGGCTTTCTTGACTTACTTCCTTTGTTCAAATATCCCCCTTTTGTAAGGGCACTGGTCCAATGGAATCAGGGTCTCCTCTTACTCTAGTAGGACCTCATTTTTATTTTTCTTCATAAACCATTTTTGAGAATTTTTGTACTGAGCACACTGTATTTACATGATTTCCAACCTTTCATCCACCAACTCCTCCCATGTTCCCTCCATCACATCCCCCTCTCTAACTCATGTCCTCCTCTATAGCTATTATTGTTTACACACACACACACACACACACACACACATCACACACATCATAATCTACCTAGTCCAATTAATGTAATGATTCACCAATGTTGATATAACAAATGTAACCCACAATGACAAGATGTTAGTAAAAGGGAAATTATTTGAGGACTAAGAAGTATCTGGGAAGCCTGTGTTTTCTGTCCTATATTTTGTTGTATAAACTGTTTCTAAAACTGGTCTTTTAACATGTCTGTGTGTGCCTAACTGTATGTTTATGTATGTGTGGATGCATGTGTAAGTGCACATAGACATATACACACATGAGCATTCATCTGTATGCAGAGGCCAAAAGACAACCATAAGTGTCATTTCTCAAATGTCATCCCATCTTTTTGAGGAGAGGAGTGGGGCTCAGGTTCTCTTACTGACTATACAGTATGCTGATTGGTCATGGAGTGTCAAAGATCCACCCATCTTCGTTTCCTCTACCTAGGATCACAAGTGCAGGCCTCAGTAGGGTTTTTTTGTTTTGTTTTGTTTTTTTGCTTTGTTGTAGTGATTAAACCATATCCTTATGTTTGCAAGATACACCCTTTGCCAACTGAGCCATCCTTGCAATGATCTCTTTTTATCTTTTAGAAAGGCAAATCATACATAAACAGGATAGAAGACCTTTGTTGTCTGCACATAACCAGAGCCTAGAGTCACCCACCTGCCTGCCTCTGAGACATGTTCAGCCGCTGTCCCTACTGTGCCAGTCACTCCAAGCTTCCTTTGACTCTGGGGCCATCCTATCTCCTCCAGTGTGGGAACTCTTGTGCAAGTTGCTTCCACAGCCTAGAACATTTTTTCCCTTCTTTCTTTTTCCAAGTTTTCAGTTTATGTAACACACCCACAGAGAAGTTGATATATTAGCTCCTGCTCTCTCAGTTGTGTGGTTGTTTATATTTCCACCATCAATACCTTCCCTTTTTGAACCCTAATTCTTCCTCTCACTGCTTTCTCATTGACTACCTCTCATCACTTCCCCCGAGACCTGCGCTCTGCTGCTGCTTGACTTCATCCTCATAGTCAGACAGAGGCAGCTGTAATGGATGAAATTAAATGATACCAAGTAGAAGCTATAACTAAACTTCATACAGAGTGGCTATGCTATTCTTTTCACCAACATCTCCTCTTCCTGAGCAATGTTGCTTTAAATACAGGAAACATATGAATGCCCTCTTTCCATAGAGACCTCTGTTTCAGATTTAGCATCCTGGAATTGGTTGGGTAACCACCTGAGTTCATTTCAGCTGGGAGAGTTGAGAAAAGTGATCCTGAACACAGTGAGAACTTAGGAGGTGATTTAGAAGAAAGGTTTGAAAGCATTGAGTGCTCCTGGTAGAATTTGGAGCACAGGTGTAGAACCTTCCATTTGGAAAGAATTGCAAAGAGATGCTGTCCAAAACTGTAGATTAGATAGTGCAGGGATGGCTTCTCAATTACCTCAAAGTAAACAGGCTTTAATTGGTGATCTGAGAGGAGAGCCATGGGGTAAGGCTTTGATGCTTCTTTTTGTGGTGAAGGAAATCACCACAATAGCCAAGAAAAACAAAACAAAACAAACAAAAACCAGACCAAACCAAGACAAACCAATCAACCAAAAGAACCAAAAAGAAGAGATGCTATGGCTTTATGTTTGCTTTTTTGTTTCGTTTTTATGTCAATTTTGTTTCATTTTTAGAAATTAAATGTAACCAAACCATTCAAGCAAGAAGGGGGAATTCATGACCAGGAAAGCAGAGTGGAAGCTGGCTTCCTCGAAACTTCTAAAAGGTTCCCAGGGCTGCTCCCATCAATCTAGCCACACCTCTTCTTTCTCTAAAAATTGTCCTCTTTCACTTTTCCACAAAGTGCCTAGAACAACGGATATTGATCTTGCAGCTGAAGATGCTGTCACGAGTCTCTCAGTCACAATCCATGCTCCTGGAAGAAGTACTCTGCAAGGTATAATATTCACCTGTGGCCCAGGATGCAACCAAGAGGAGGAGGCAAAAGCATATGGTACAAATTTCCCTATTTCCATGCTGGTGCTCTGTGTACTGTGAGGAGGCACAAGAGGATGGGGAAGGGAGAGGATCCTCAGACAGCTAAATTCACACTCCACCACAGTGCAACAGGACAGGCACATGGACACTCATTCGTTAAATGTTTACTTAACCTCTGCTACAAGAAGGCAGAATTCCAATCACTTAGGAAAACCCTGCCCTTTAGCAACCTGCACTCCAACTGGAGATCTCAGTAAGAATCATGCAATCATGAACAAACACCAGCCGTGGTTTCCGTCACTGATCCTGCACCAAAATAGAGTAGTCACTAGCCAGGCACAGATAAAGGAGAGGCTCATAGACGCTACCCTTGACAGTTGAACTATAAGCAAACTACTGGAATTGGTGGGGGGAGTCATATCTTCCAATGGGTACCCACCAGTGAGCTCACCAGGTTCCGTTAGACAGTTCCATATCCAGGGTCAAATAGAGAGTTAAACTCAGTTGATCATAAGTCAAAACAAAAGACATTAACGTGGGAAATGGAGCTGTAGAGGGGGGAGTATTGATACAGGTATGTGGTAGGTATAAAAGAATAGTGGGTAAAAGTAACCATATGCACCTATGAATCTTCAAGGAACAAATGCAAGTTTTAAAAACTCATCACGAAAAGTTCAACAAACATGTAAATAAGATCTTACCTAGTAGAATATTTACTGAGTCCCAACCACTTCCAAGATGCTCCAGGGTAATGTCAGAAATCACAAGTGCTCATACCCAGCACCCCTCCTCCTTACTAACAACACAAGGGAGACCACAGTACATCCTTCATTACCAGCAGAGGGTGGATTCTGAGCTGCAGATTTTATACGCAGGACAATTGTAGAAATTATGATACTGAAGTGCTAGCATTAATGGAGCAGAGAATACCAGAATGGCATCCCAACTATTGAATATCCATCATGTGACAGCTACTTCTCTACTAGTGAGTATAGCTTTAAATGAACTAATTTTCTGTCCTCAGGGGGATAAGTCATACAGAGAAAGAAATATGAAATGTTAACCTGCCATAACAAGGCACCATGGAACACATAGGTTAAAAACAACAGAAGCTGATTTTTGTCCAGTTTTGGAAGCAGGAAGTCTGACATGAGGGTGTCAGCCCTGTGGAATTCTTCTGGATATCTAGAGAAGGATCTATTCTAGATCTTTCTTTCGGTGTGTATACGGGCATCTTCTCTCCAGTCTTCAGATATGTTTCTTTGATTTCCCAGTATATCTCTGTACACTAATCTTGTTTTCTTCATAAGGGCAATCTAGTCCTTATGGATTGGAATCCATCAAAATGACGATATTTCAATTTAATCACTTCTCTAAAGAATCTATAAGTAAGAAAACAGGCTTAAGGACTGGAATTAAGACTTAAACATAATTCAGCTCAGCCAGTAACACCACCAAAAGAAGAAGAAGAAGAAGAAGAAGAAGAAGAAGAAGAAGAGGAAGAGGAAGAGGAAGAGGAAGAGGAAGAGGAAGAAGAGAAGAGAAGAAAGAAGAGAAGAAGAAGAAAGAAGAAGAAGAAGAAGAAGAAGAAGAAGAAGAAGAAGATATAACAGAACTGAAACCCCAAACACACACTTTTCTTTCTCAATGTTAGGTCTTAGGTTTAGGGCCTCCTACATGCTGAGAAAGCAACCACAATCCTTGCTATTTATTTCTTTTTAAATTACATTCTATTTATTTTGTTTGTGAGTATGTGTATGTGCACGGGAGTAAGGAATGAAGAGCAGCTTGTGGAGTTGATTCTCTCCTTCCACCATCTGGGACCTGGGGATTAAACTCAGATCGCTGGGCTCAGTGGCAGGCTCCTGGGTCCACTGAGACATCTTGCTGGCTCTGCTTTTCCTTTTGTGGACAGCAGCTAATTAAGTTGCCCAGGCTGATCTTGAACTTTAGATCACCCTGACTCAGCCTTCTTAGTATATAGGATTATAGGCCCACACCAGATCAGGTTCAGGTTAAAAGTTCTTGATCTATGAAATGCTGGTCCAGACAAAACAATAGTCAGAAAAGAGGATTCTGAGGAAGCACACATTTTTAAATGAAAGTTTTGCTAAAAGATATAGATAGATAGATAGATAGATAGATAGATAGATAGATAGATAGATAATCATAGAGCTGGTGGGCTCTGAAGACATGCTCAGCAGTGTAACACTAGCAAGGACCCATGCCTAGAAATATATCTTAGATGAGTCTGTGGAAGGAACAGAAATTGAACCTAGTCATGACTGTGGTAATAAGAATTAAAGTCTTAAGTAGGCATAAAGTATAATTAGTGTGACATTATGAATTAGAGATTTATTTTGAGACTCTGCAACAAAACGAGGCCTTCAAAAATCTCTGGAAAGTGGGAAGAACAATGATTAGCATCTCTCTGGGTGAAGAATCTCAGTTTGCTATGTAAAACGAGAACTGGGACAAGCTGGAGGCCAGGAGACCAAGCTGGAAGCTAGGAACCTGGAAGCTTTTATGGATGCCCCGTCATGTCACCACAGACATGCTCTAGAAAGCATTTTGAAGGAGGAAAAGACAAAGTGGAGATCCTTTCAAAAGAAGAATCCGAAAGAGTAACAGTTGAAATCTCTTAGTTACAAGAAGTAAGTCACGCTCATTAAACGCCTTGGACATGGTAACCCAGAGGAGAGCTATGCCCTATCTCCAGCTTATACTGCAATTAAAATGCACGAGGTGAGGCCAAACTTGGACTGGAAATGCTGATGGAATGTTCTGGCCTCAGTGGATGGCATGTCTCTAGCTGTGCTAGCAACTAGAAACATTCTTTTTTTTTTTTTTTTTTTTTTTTTTTTTTTTTTGCCTTTGTCTCTCCAGTCTATGCTTATCTAAGTCACTGTTTCTTTTAGTTCAGTTGTATCCTATTCCTACAAACCCATTATGTTGAAACTCTAATCCTAACTCATAAAATATGACTATACTTGAAGTAGCTATGATATGATGATTCCATATGAGTGAAGTCTAATCTGACAGGTCTCATAGTTTGTAGGAGTGGGATAAGATATTGATATGGAGGGAAATTATGGGAAGACCCAAGGCAAAGGAAAATGTGCTAGCTTTCCTTTACTGTGACACAGTCACTGAGCTGACAGGCTTATAAAATGATAAGGCTTATTTTGGGTCCTAATTTCGAAGTTCCAGTCCATAATTAATTAGTGCTATTGCTTTGAGTATATGATGAGGGAACATGTCATGAAAGAAGGGATACGCCCACTGTATTAGTGACTTTTCTGTTGCTGTGATACAACACTATGACCAATGTGACTTATAGAAGAAAGGGTTTATTTGTCATCTTGTTCCAGAAGATTAAAAGTTTATCATGGCGGGGAGGCATAGCAGCAAGCAGCCACATAGTGAATGAAGTGGAAGCCCAGGAGTCACATCTTGAAACACAAATGCCAATCAGAGAGCACATACTGGAAAGAGTCTCTCTCTTTACTCTCAAAGCCTACCTTCAGTGATGTGCTTCCTCCAGTCTGGCCACACTTCCTAAACCACCTAAGCAGTACCCTCAACTTAGAACCAAATGTCCAAATGTCAGAGATAATATAGGGGCCATTTCAACTCACCCAAACCATCACATCTGCCATGATGGAGCAAGAAGTCATTCACCTCATGACCAAGACCAGGAAAGAGAGAGAGGGAAAAAAAGAGACCAGGTCCAACAACCTCCTCCTCTTTTGGCATGCTCCCAAGACTTAAAATCTTCCCATCATTACCCACATCATAAAAGTTTCCATTTCTTCTCAATAGTACCAAGCTGAGGACCAAGCCGTTAGCACATGGGCCTTTGGGGGAACATTCTGGGTTAAAGCTATCAGAACAGCTCTCACAAGCCAGAGAAAAAGACCTTAGACGTGAATCAATCTACTGTTATTTTGGTGACAGGCTTCTAGCATCTATAACTATGAGAAAACCAAGTTCCATTAAGTTACGCTGTGTTATAAAGCATCTATAACTATGAGAAAACCAAGTTCCATTAAGCTACGCTATGTTATAAAGGCTTCAGCTAAACCACATACAGCTCTACTCATGCCTGCTTCTGAGCATTCGACATTTCTAGGGGGCCTTTTGGATCCCCATTTCATGAGATGTTTTGCTCACAGCCAAGTAATGACTTGCTGTTTTAGTTTATGTGCATTTGTTTCTTATTCTATCTTTCCCCGAGACAAAGAAACCTTACCAACTGAACACACCACTCCACAGAACAGAGGGCTACTAGTTACCTCTTTAAATCTAACACTATTAAATGAAATAAAATAATGGATTTACTTTCCCGTTTGTACTAGTTATATTTGAAGCGCTGAACAGTCTCTTGTGACTAGACGCTGCCTTAATGGTCACAGCAAGTACAGAACAGTCTCATCATATCTACTAGAAAGTTCTAATAGATAGTATTGTACCAGTATAGAAGGAAGCATGAAAGCCACACAATACTTTGAAAGTCCCATCATGGCTGGGGTATTGTTAGGGTCTACATTTGTAAGCAACATAAAACTATTTAAGGTAGTATAATGAAGGAGATGGGATAAAGAAGTGGTGGTGGGCCTCATCAGCACATCCCACAGGGGCTGAAGGACAGGTGAGAGCTCCCTGTTAGTAGAAAGCCTTTATGGTCATTTCTCTTTGTACTAGCTAATGGTCCACACATTTATCTATCTATTTATTTATTTATTTATTTATTTATTTATTTATATGGATCTCGATATGTAGCTCTGACTAGCCTGGCACTTGCAGTGCAGAGACCAGGCTAGTCTTAAACTCATAGAGATCCTCTGGTCTCTGCCTCTAAAATGTTAGGGTCAATGTCTAGCCCATGACCTTTACATTAAATGTTTGAAAATCAAGGAAGGAACTCAATGGTAATGGCCAAGGTGGAGAAAAAAATCTACCCCACCAGATGGGAGCTGAAGAAAAGGTGGGAGTTAGAGTCTCAGGGGCAAAGAACTACAGTTTCCTATCCCAGGGTCTTCCCAAAGAAGAGCCACGATCCTTTACAGGTTCTCATGTTGCAGCTTATAGAGTTGCTTTAGTGGTTGATCCAGAATGTTCCATTGAACCATAACTATAGAATATGCTCTGACCTTTGCTTTTAGTGTGGCATAATCAGCAAATACCTTTCTTTTTACTTATTAAAATAAGTAGTTCCTGGGGACTACTGGGGCACACAGGTACTGGTATTAGAAGCTATGGAAGATGTAAAAGGGTAAGTTGTGCCTTGTTCAAAGTACCCTAGCCCCTTAAGCAGGCTTATCTCATCCAAAAAAGCAGTCTGAGACCTGAAACGGGTGTGAGTTCCTTACTTTAGCCTTGGTCCTTACTTTAGCCTCCTTAATAATTTTAAAGATATTCCTACTTTAGCATTAAGGAAAACAAAACAAAACAAATAGGCTGCAAGTTTGAGACCCTCTCTTCAAATCAGCAGTCTTATTTTCTGTAACAAGCTCTTACTGCCAAGATAAAATATGAAAGTGTCTTCTCATAGTCCCAACTGTTATGTTACTGAGACAAATCCTGTAATTTTCCACTTTTATGAACAGTTCATCTAAAAAGAGTTTTTCAATTTCAATCTTGCACATTCTATTTGAGTCCATGTATATACCCTTCAATCATCCCCTAACCCCAAGATCTGGGATTGCAGGTAAAGGCCATACAAAGACCTGAAATCCTTTTAAAATACACTATCTCCCACAAAGAGGCCACTTCATTTCAGAGAACTTGCTTTCAATTAAAGGCGCTTCTATGTTACATTTTAAAAAGGTTTAACAAATGAATGATTAAAATGATCGCATTAGCGGTTTAAAAAAAAAATCAGTTGCCAATAATTCCAGAATTAATAGTCAGGAGACAAAGGGCAAGATATATGGAGGGGTGACATCCCCAAATAAATCTCCCAGATGACAAAATAGAACAGGTTTTAATTTGGAATTGTGTCCCACCCAGGCCTGCGGTGATAGCACACATCCATCAAATTTCAATGAAGACAAGAAGCGGGTTTAGCATTCCAGCCCAGCACTTAGTGAGGCTGATGGCACATTCCCACCAAGTAGAAGGAAAGAGCCGACACAGTCTGGCAGATCCTCACTCTTCCTCTTCCCCGTGTCCATTGGTCATTCCTAACTGGTTGAAAAAAAGGTAATTGTTGCTTCAAAGAGCATGCAGTCCGATAGATTCTCCCACAGTGCTTTAAAATCATCCCCCGACGATGAGGCTACCCAAGGGCTGAACTTACATGCCCCGCCATATTTAAAACCCTAGTTATACTTAGAATGGCTGGTGTGTGAAGCATTCAAAGAAAGGAAATCAGCAAATCATTTTTCTCTCTCATTCATGGTCCCCTTTCACTAGTTTAAACCACCTGTATTTATTCTTGCATTTTTATCTCCCCGGTTCTCTTCTCTTTTGTGTCATGTAAAAGTATTTATTTCTGGCGCTGAATTATGTCCTCTTTATTGCTTAGGAAGAGCAGCTTGCCTGTTATCTTTCATGGACGGGAAAGTGGTACCTTTTGAGTGGTTTCTAGTCGTGGGTATTAATGCAGCCATCATCAGGATGGCATTATCATCCACTGAAGCCACTTCAAGTTCATTTGCATTGTACAATATGTATTTCTATATTTGTGTGGATCTAAGAAGAGCTGAAACTTATTAAAATTCAAGCTATACTCCGTGCTTAAAACTTCAGAAAATTCACCGACTGTCTCAAGTGTGCTGTGGTATCTTACCTTGAATGCATTGTCTGTATTTCTGGAGCCAGTGAGGAGTTATGCTATACCGCACGGTAGACTAACAGAAGAATTAACTGGGGTTGAAATAAATGCTCTAATTATAAATAATGGATTAGGATGTGAAGGGGGGAAATGTGACATTCATATGCATAGTGAGTGGATCTGTGCTTAGGAATACACTTAGGAATACACTTGCCCACACTTGTTAGAGCAACTTTGGGTAACTGAGTAGTTGTGGGTTTACAAATATCGATACCAAATAATGAATGAAATGATTTCTGAGGGAGAGAAATGGAGGGTGAGGGGAGAGGATGTGAGAGGGAGAGAAGGAGAGGAAGGAAAGGGGGAGAGAGGGAGCAGGGGAGAGGGGGGTATCTACATATTCTTGATGTGTATGCCTATGCAGGCCTGAGGTTGATGTCAAATGTCCTCTCTTGCTCTCCATGCAATTTTGTTCCCTTTCCGTTGCCATGATAAATTACCCCAGTCAAAGGGATTTGTTCCAGGTTGCAGTTCATATTACCAGGCAAATCAAGGATACTGGAACTGAAACAGCAGTCACATCTGCAGCCAAGGTCAGAGAGAGAGAGAGAGAGAGAGAGAGAGAACATGAATGACTACATGCCTGTGCTTAGCTGGCTCTCCCTTTTCATCCAACCTCTAAAACTGTGTCACCCATATTCAGAGTGAGTTTTCTCACTGTAATTAAGCCGATTAAGTAAAGCTCTCACAGGTGCGCCCACAGGCTAACACAACCCAGACAATTCCTCACTGAGCCTCTTCGAGTAGCTGATTCTAGATCATACCAAGTTGACTTTTAAACTAACCCTCCAGGGGGCTCAGTAGTTAGGCACTTTTACTGCTCTTCCAGAGGACCTGGGTACTATTCCCAGCACCCACATAGGGTTGCTCACAATCATGATAACAGCAGCTCCAGGGATCTTCCTGTCTTCACCAACCAGCCTTTCCCCATGGTGCTTAGATTCAAAGTCAGGTCCTTCCTTACGCTTGGATAGCAACTGCTTATCCACTGAGCCAACCATCTTCCCAGTCCTCGATTTCTGTTTTAAAAATTGGATATTTTGGCACAACTAGTAAGCTTCTTATTTGCTCAAAGATTTTTTTTTTAACAAAATGTAAGTAGTAATGCATCCGTGTCTGCAGTGACTTATAGGTTCAGATATTTGTAGGCACGACATTCGAATACATCTGCCAACTGCTTTAACTAACTTCCTTCCTTTCTCCTTTCTCCCTCCCTCCCTCCCCTCCCTAAAAGTCTAACTTGGCTCCCTTCCCTATTCTCTTCTGTCTTCTACCATGGGATAATGCTACAGGAAGACCCTCACTAGATACTAAACAGATGGCAGCATTATGCCATAGATTTCTGAGTGTTTAGAACTGTGATTAAATAAATTTTTTTCTCCATATATTTCCTAGCAGGTAGTGTTCTTTAAGGCCAATGCAAAGTGGACAAAAACATAGCAGGAAGCCAGAGATGAAAAGACCTTGTGGGTCTTGAGATAGCAGAAGAAAGACGGGAGATTAGAAATAAGCACAGTGAGGAGGGTGTTATAAGAGGAGAAAGAGTGCTTAAGAAATCCAGAGGGAGAATGGCCTCGTGAGGGAAGGAGCCTGGGCAACTAGAGATGGAACAGGTGTGAAGAAGAGGAGAAAGGGGAGAAGGCATTGAAAAAGAGCACTAACTGCTCTGCCAGAGGTCCTGAGTTCAATTCCCAGCAACCACATGGAGGCTCACAACCATCTGTGATGGGATTCGGTGTACTCTTCTAGTGTGTGTCTGAAGACAGCTGCAGTGTACTCATATAAATAAATAATAAATCTTAAAAAAAAAAAAAAAAAAAAAAAGAGTAGTCAAGAAAGTCCGGAACTGCTGGACTATTTCAGGAATGATGAACTGATAATTGGCCAATGACGTGAAAGACAGGGCCAGTTATGCAAATCAAGCCTGGGAATTTAAAAAGCTTTGCACAGTCATCTGAGCTTAGGGAATTAGAGTCTCTGACCTCCAGGACAATGGGAAGTCCCTATTTCTGAGCAGGGGTGATAGGCAGTGAAGGATTGCTGAAGGAGATGAGAGGAACAGAGGGTGACACGGACCGTGTTTCATTCTCTTTCCACATGTTTTAGACTAAATTGAATTGAATTAAATGGAATGTATTAATGAGAAGATAATAGAAATGATTTATCCAGAGAACTCATTCTATCCTGTGCAGTCAAACACTGGATAAAACATTAGATTATGGCCTCTGAGCCAGTTGTAATTTCAGAAGGGAAAGCTGACATGTAGTTAAGATTCAACTTACTTTTTTTCCTGAGAAATATACTTTTTGTAAAATTCCTTTTAGTTGGTTCCTTTCCCCCTTTTGTTCTATTCTAGGACTTTAAACTAACAGGTATGTGGACACCCGGCTCTGGGACAAGGGACAAGCAGGGTAGTCAGTGGTCTGTGTTGTTATGGCAGCACACACGCTCATTTGACATGCCAAAATTATGGGATATCAACCAAAAGACACCATCATAGATATTCAGTATTTGGCTTGCTTTATAGGGCTATTTGGACCATCTATCCATCACAAATAATTAAGGTTAGATATAAAAAAATCATATATATACATATATACTAATGCATATTTACATATTGATTTACATGATTAGATAATATATAATGGGACACAAATACATACATAATGGAAGCTACTGTGTAATGGATATATTTAGGCAAGCCCTAATTTAATAGACAACCTTAATAGTTTTTCACAAAAGAATCTATTGATAACACAAACCTGTGCCTCTTCCCTTGGGAAGTTGCTGTTTCACCAGAGTGGTCCAAACATAGAAAGGTAGAAAAGGCAAAAATAGGGTGTAGGAGATGGCTTCTAAGTGCTTAATAAGCAATTACTAGGAACCTTGGTTCAGATCCCCCAAACCCACACAAAAAGATGAATAGACATTGGCCCACCTGTGATCCCAGCACAAAGTAGCAGAGACAAGGAATCCCATAAATAAGCTGGCTAGCTGGATTAGCCAAAATAGCACCACTGACTTAAGTCAGAAACTTTGACTCAATTTGTAAGGTGGAGAACTGTAAAGAAAGACATGTCAATTTCTGGCACATAGACATGTACACATGTGAACCTGTATGTGCATATGCCCACATACCTGCAAAAATGTACACACAAATGCACATACAACACAAAGAGATGCATATTCAAGATTAGGCAGAAACCCCTGGGCCCATTTGCATATCAGATAAGGCTCATACTGAAAAGCCAAGTACAGACAGGTTAGAAGGGTCTGCTTGAGAGCCAATCACTTTTGTGTGTATATGCCGACAAATGAAGGATTACCATTTGACTCCAGCTTAAAAAAAAAATCCACAAAAAACAAAAATCAAAAACAACCATTACCACCACCACAACAGAAAAAAAAAAACACACACACACAAAAAACGCAAGGTTGTGACTTAAAAATGTATAATTTTTACAGACTTTTCATATAATCCAGAGCCCAAAATAAAGTTATTCATGAATTAGATGATTAAATAATAAACCGCTTGGCTACTTTCAATGGCAGACTCCACAATAAATTTACAACTACTTATCTTGAAAGCCAAGCTACTTGCAATGGGTCACTTCTGTCCCTACTTCGTTCTGCAACTTATTACAAATCTAAAATACCTTGACAATTTTATGTTTAGGATTAAGGTTTACAAGTCAACAACTTATATATAGTTAAAACTCTCCCTGCATTAGGAAAAGCTGTTATGTCTATTTGGCATGTAGGTACTCCCAAGCATGTTATATGTTCACAGGCCATGTTGTTGGCATTGTTCTGAGGTAACTCATGAATTGTCTCATGCATTGTTCTAAGATTACACTCATATAGGTAATCCACCATTGGAGTTCTTATGTTCTCTGGGTTGAACACTCTGATGATCAGATTCTAGAATATCAGGTCCACAAATCATGATGTAGCTCGATGGAAAGCCTTCTATGACCTCTTCCTTCAAAATGAATGGCATCCCTGGATTATTAAACAAAACCGTAAGGCCACTACCATCTTCATCACCTCATTCCCACTAAACCAGGCTGAGACTGTGCAAATCGTCTCTGTAGTATCTTTTTTGCTTTGATAGTCACCTACTTTTACTTTCTTGAACTGACCCATGGTCTTTGGATGACCGTATTCATGTGACCACGGCTCAAGAGGATATATTAGTTGTTTTTGAATTGCTGAAATCAAAGTACCAGAATAACCTAAAAGGAAGATTTATTTGCTTTACATCTTGATTTCAGCCCAGAATAGTGGGGAAGGCATGGCAGAACAGCTGTGTTCATACTGGTGGAAGTGTGTGATAAAAGCTGTTTACATTCTGTTGAGCTAGGAGGCAGAGGACAGAGAAATGCTTTGCTGGCTTTTTTTCAGAGCTTCTAACCCATGAGATGATGCCACCTACATCCAAGGTTGGTCTTCTCACTCAGCTAATTCTTTCCAAAAACACAGATACATCCAGAGATGTGCCTTATCATATCCTGGGTGATTCTAAATCTAGCCAAGTTGACACTGAAGATCAGAAATCACAGGAAAATGATTCATAGCTCATCCTTGGTAACTTTCCCTTCATTCTACATCAGCAGGGTAATAGGAACCAAGCACTAGCTTCATGACAAGCATAAAACAGCATATTCATGCTGGAGATTGTATCCTCTTATTAATAGTTAGGATCTGAGACCAGTTTGAATACATGTGTCATAGATACGTCTTCTGTAATGAGCCAGTTGCTACTCCAGCCACCTATTTACTAATTTAGTCACAACTGATCCTTCAAACAACGTTCCCAATTCATTTTCCTGTATATTAAAAATTCTCAACCTGATGATATGGTTCTGACTTAAAAGTCCTTCAAAGTGATTGATCTTCTGGCTATTGTACAAGCAGTCCCAGTTGGCACATTTGAGAATGATCATAAATAGGAGTAGTTCCCAAATAATTACCTCAATAAAGTAGGATCTTGACTCGTTGGCTTCACCGTGGGTCTTCCTATAGGATCAAAGGGCCACCTCTTCACTCCTCCGTCTGATATCTGGATGAGTTTAAGTAACCCTGATGTGAAGCTTTCTTTTCTTACCTAGAGAAGCCATCCTCATTTTGAGTTTTGTCTTCCTTTGTCTTAGATGAGAGAAGATGGCTCATGATGACTCTACTGGAGAACATTAACATTCTTTCTGATTTAACTAAGTCTATAACACTAATTGTCCATTGTATGCTATTTCTCTTAAGTTGCACTTATATCTCATTGATGCCATGTATTCTACCATCCAATGTATGGATGCATGTACTGCTCAGACTCCCTACAATACAGAAGTATGCAAATTGATATTTGTTTAGCTCTCACAGATTGGGTACCATTGTGATTATCGGTATTAATTCTCTAATACCCACAACCCTGTGATTTGGATAATAGTGTTTTTCTTATTTTATGGAACAGGAAATTGAAGCTCAGAGTCACTAAGCAATCTTCACAGCTACATAGGGTTCAAATTAAGACCCAACTAGTTTTCAAGCCATAAGGATATACTGTTTCCTTATATATTTCTAAACAGACCCTTTAAAGGTAGAAACTTAATAGTTTTCAGGAAAAAGAAGCATATGTTGTCAAACACAATTTGAAGACTCAACATTCAAGGTAAATAGCTGGTCTAGTTCCAGTTTTTAAAAAAAAAATATTTCGTATGCTTGTTTTTCTAGCTTGGACCTATTAATTTGCTATTTTTTCCTTATTAAAGAAATGATATTTTTGGGTAAGCGTTTCTAGATTTGGAAGTCATTTTCATGACTAAATATTTATTTGCCTGTAAGAATTCAGGCTAGGGCTTTGCTGCCACTGTGTGCTAAATAAAGATTAATGGATGGCCGTGTATGTCTGTGTGGGCATCTTGCACTTAAGATCTGCCCAGCTCTTCGAAAGCAGAACAAAAGATGTGGAAAGATGAAAGTCACAGGTCACCACCCCACCACAGTCATGGTTTCTGGACTGGGTTTTCGAGCCAAAGCATCCTTAAGGTTCAGATGCATTAGTAGGAATGCATGCATGTTGTTGTTGTTGTTTGTTTTCTCTTCAGAAACAGCAGAAGGATGTGTGCAAAAGAGACTCCATTTCCAAGACTAATATCAAATATGAGAGAAAATTTGCTTCTCTGATGAGCACTGAAGAAAACGAAATATTTTTTAATTGACACATTTTCTATTATTACATACATATAAAGAAGATGAGTAATAAGCCACATCAGATGGTTTATTCAGACTGTCAGAAGAAAGGATGAAGCATGAGTAACTCTCCAGAGAAGCGTCTGTGAACTGGAGCAGTAGAAAATGACAGCAAGCAGCCATACGTTCGTTTACTACCAAGTCATCCTTGAGAATCTTGCAGAAACAAAAGCCACTTCCCCACCAAAGTACATGGTGGGATATTTCTAGAAGAGAGGAAAGAGGGCAACAGTTCCAACTTACTTTATGAAAAGCCCAAATGCTCATGTGAGCCCTCAGAAATGGGCTTTTGACAGAGTCTGGGGTCAGCCTTGGTTCGCTGGAGAGGGTTCTGTCATTCTGAACAAGCGGCACTAGACGTCAGAAACCCTAGTGTCTTCCAGGATGTCAGGGCACTTGCCTGAAACGTCAAACTTTGCATTGCCCTGAGAAGAGGTTAGTGGAGGAGAGCCTCCCATGTTATCACTTTTCTCAGGCAGTGCTGGATGCATTAATATTTTTGTAGAGCTTATCCCAGCAGGGTCACCCAATGACCCTGATTCTCTGAACAGCTCTGGGTCTTCCTGCCTGCATGAGCAAGGTGAAAACTAATGTCTCAGGGTTGATCTTGACTCTAGTATTTCACATTCACATCGATGTGCTCATTCATAAAATGAACATCTTTAATAGGAAAGCTCTTTCTGTCCTGGATGTTTGATGAGAGTTTATTTATTGCTATTAAAAAATAAAATCCTTTTTATTCCCTTCCATCAAACCCTTCTCAGTAATGAAAGGGCTTTATGGATTGAGATATCCTGGAACACGAGAGATTTTGTTGCATTAGTATATTTCCTTCCATTATGGACATCACAGCTTACCATTTTCTCACCTCAGAGAAAGATCTTTGAGAAACAACCGAGGAGGTGTTAGGAGGGTAGGTGCTGGTATTATGATCTGGAGTGTTTGTTCTCTGTGTTTGCTAGTGGAAAAAAAAAAACAAAACAAAAACCAGAAACTAGGTAGCTCACATGAACAAAAATGTACAGAATATATATGTCAAATGTATTGATGCACATTTATTTTTTTTAAAAAAATTCTTTATCCTAAAACAAAAGTTAAGGTTTTGAGGGATGGAAAGGTCATTCCTCATTACCAGTGGCTACAGCCCATCAGCAACCAGGCTGCTGTACCATGAGACCCTTGCACCATGGAAAATAAGCCCAGTTCCTTAGTGTTGACTCTCTCAGCTGCTGACAGTCTTCTCCAGGGAGTCAATGAATGTTTCTATCTGTCTGCCTACTTGACTTTGTTTTGGATCACAGAAGAAGGAAGTTAACTGTTGGGGTGGGGCACAGTGAGGGGGGGGCTGTGGAGTCTTGAAGGAGATACCTTGCTGTGGAGCCTATGGCAAGAGCAGCATCTCCTGATAGTCACCTAGGATGTACTACTTTGCTTGTTATATTATTCTTTATTCCTGCTTCTTATTTCAGATTCTCACTCTGTTGTAATAAGTTACTGTTTTCCCAGCCATCGTTCTGTATTGACAAGTAAATGTCATCCATGTTTGATTGACGTCTATTGCTCCTGAATGCAGAAGTGTGATTTAGGAATCAATTCTACTTATTTATTTAAAAAAACATTCTTATATGTCAAATGTCTTTACGTGTGGGATAACTCTCCTAATACTCACTCTGGGGGCCCTCTATTAATATTGTAAATTCAAGTGGTTTCTTCTTCCAGCTCTTCCACTGTTAGGGGAGGTGGCTTTCCTTTGTCACAGTTTCCCTATTTCCCCTCCCCCAATGCACATCTGGGGATTCTGCTATGGCACCTACAGAACTCTGTGTCTTATGAAAGCCAGCACTCTTGCAAATACCGCTTGCTTTATTGTAAGACCTTCAAAGGCATTTGGACAAGTGATGGCTTCTCCTGCATGTTGCATTTTTAAGCAAAGGCAACTTCAGGTCCAATGACTGTATCTCCTGAAGGGCGCTGCAATTGGAAGTCTGTAAGTCAAACGCTTGTGCATGCTCTCCTCACAGTGTGGCACTTGTAAAAGAGAACCAGCCCTCTTCCTTTTGTTCGGTGGGCAAGTACATTTAAATCAAGAAATGTCCTTTGGGGTTTTAAAATACACGTCATGTTTTCAACTTATTTCATCTAGGAGGCTGTGGAAGCAAATGCTAAGGTTTAAAAAAAAAAAAAAAAAAAAAAAACCACGCACATCTACTGTCTGGAAAATTGGAGAGAGACCTCCTTATGTTAAAAGTGGCATTTTGAACAACACCTGAAGCACTGATTGTGGATGAGCCAGGGGAAATGTTGTCATCAAACCTCCCTCCTTTCAACCTTCACTTCCACCTCCAACAAGAGCTGTTGACACTGGGGAAAGAGATTTAGGTGTGACCTCTGGGTCCTGAGAGCAGGTGCACAGCTGTCTCCCTCCCCCTAGTATGACCAGCTAGGGCGCTGCCATCGTCTGGGTTAGACAAGGAAGTATTCAGAATTTCACTGTTCATCCCTTGCAGAGAGGTGGGGGGAAAAAAGAGAGGCCGAAAAAAAAAAAAATCCCACATTGTCAGAGTAATGCCAAACTCTGTGTGAGTGGGATGAGCAGAGCAGATGCTGCAGAGAGATGCCAAAGCGGCTCCCCTTCCTCTGTGCCTTGGGTTCCTATAAATTGCTCCGGCGCGCGTTTGTCAGCCTCCTCTTCTCCTGGCAGGTGGTACCCAGGCAGAATTCTGCGTTCAGCCTCTCTCGTTCAGCTTTCAGCAGTGAGGCTCTCGCTGCTGCTGGCTAGCTCCTGTCTCCTTCCCTGAGCTTCTCTGAGCCGCAGATCCTGCGAATCGCCGCTGCTTCGCGCATCTGGGGGGCCGCCCGACCCGAGCTTCCGCAGCCCTCTGGGGCTTTGGGGGTGCGCTTCTATTAGAGTTGTGGCGGCTGCAAAAGAAACAGAAAGAAAAAAAAAAAGCAAGGGCGGACGAACCCAGCCAGCGAAAGAAAAGAAGCAAGAAGCAGAAAAAAAAAAAAAGGCAGCTTCAGACGGAAAGTTGGTGAGAACTGGCGCAGTCTGCAAAAAAAGGAAAAGTCGATCGCCGGCAGCAGCGGCATAAAAGTGTGAGCCGCTCCGGGCGAGCGCAGCAGGCGGCCGCTGCCTCTGCCCTCCGGGTGGCCGCTCCGGCACCCCACACAGCCACAGGTGCGAAGGGGCTGGCAGGAGGCGAGAGGGCGCCCTGAGCACCCCTCCCCCCAGCCCCCACCCCCCAGCTCGGGACTTCAGCTCAAGTCACTTGGCGCCCCAGCTCCCTCCCTAGCCGCAGCCTCAGCGGGGGGAGCAGGAGCCGGTGAAGAGCGACCGGCGCGCGCCCGCCCAGGGGAGTTGGGGTTCGAAGGGGGATTGTTTTCGGCTCTGAGGAGGTCCCCGCCCAACCTTCAAAATTTTGTCCAAAAGCAGACAAGAGGATCGGCCCGCGCTGAGCCGGCTCGTGGGCAGCAGGAGGCGCCTGATTGCCGCCGGGGCGCTGGGGGTGGTGATGGTGCTTCTGCTGGTCATCCTCATCCCGGTGCTGGTGAGCTCGGCCGGCACGTCGGCGCACTACGAGATGCTGGGCACCTGCCGCATGGTCTGCGACCCCTACGGGGGCACCAAGGCTCCCAGCACCGCCGCCACTCCGGACCGGGGCCTTATGCAGTCCCTGCCCACTTTCATCCAGGGTCCCAAAGGCGAAGCCGGCAGGCCGGGGAAGGCAGGCCCTCGTGGGCCCCCGGGAGAGCCCGGACCACCGGGCCCCGTGGGGCCCCCGGGTGAGAAGGGAGAACCGGGCCGCCAAGGCTTGCCCGGTCCTCCTGGGGCGCCCGGCCTGAATGCGGCCGGGGCTATCAGTGCGGCCACCTACAGCACGGTGCCCAAGATCGCCTTCTATGCTGGCCTCAAACGGCAGCACGAAGGCTACGAGGTGCTCAAGTTCGACGACGTGGTTACCAATCTCGGAAACCACTACGATCCTACCACGGGCAAGTTCACCTGCTCCATCCCGGGCATCTACTTCTTCACCTACCACGTCCTGATGCGCGGAGGGGACGGCACCAGCATGTGGGCTGATCTCTGCAAAAACAACCAGGTGAGCGCGGGCAGGCAGTGGGGAGGGCGGAGAGCAAGTGCAGGAAGGTGCTGACAAGAGGGAGGAGACCCCGGAAATGGGGTGGGAGCCCGCGGAGGAAGGGCGCGGCAACCCGGCTCCCCGGAGCTACGGTGAGGGGGACGCTGTGACATGTTGGAGAGGCGGGGGTCGAACGCAGAGGAGGGCGCCTCACAACTCAGACAGGGTAGTTTTAGGGTGCCAGACCCCTGCTCCGGGCGCGCAATTATGAACATGACCCTCGAAGGGGGAGAAACTGGGATCTTGGTCCTGGGGCCAACTCGTGGACTAAGGGAGTCTTGGAGCAGGGCGGGAATTCCTGGTCGGTGGCATCATCTCCAGTTTAGGGTCGCTTACAGCCTTTCTCCAAGAGTGTAGAAGGCTTCAGAAGCCCGAAATGGGCGTGTCAGGGCTCCAGACTCGGAGGAGATAGACCGGCACTCCAGGGAGAAAGGAAAGACCCCCAAGAGGGAGTCTCAGACAAGGCCACCCAGGTCTTAGACCGCACTCTGCCGCGCGCGCGTGTAATGGCGTGGCCTTTGAGAGGTCTTGAGCGGTGAAACTCAAGAGTCACTTAACACTCCAGTTAGTTTCCAAAGGAAGAATTGCTGGGGACAGAAAAAGTTGCGTTTACACTGTAAAAGTATAGCAGCTGGCATACAAACACAGGAACCCCCACTCTATGTTTTGGAGTAGGAAAATGCACAAGGAGGTGGTCCGGGAAGGTGACTAGTCAGAGCTCAGCCCTTTCCGCACCTACTATATCTCCAGGGCACCACGGTAGAGGCTCTCCCTAACCCTAGGCTTCTTGACCACAGCTGCCTTGCCTTGTCTTGGCTGCAAAATAGTCTCAGAATCAGGACCTGCTCTTCAGAGCTGGTAGGTGGTGCCACAAGGGCCACTGGCCTGCAGTGCCGGCCAGGACTGTGCCTTTGTTAGAGTCAACTCAGTGCAAAACCGAAGCATCTTTGATCTTTTAGCCACAGGGGGAAATACGCTTCTAATTACCTAAAAGTGTAATCGGACCTTCTGCACACTCCAAGTAGCAGGCACCCGGTGGTGAGGCCTTCCTACTGGTAGCCAGAGGTGCAGCTGAGTTCCTGAGCCCTAAACTTTGCTTACTGACCCGACAAGAAAGATCCCGAGTCCCTGTCATCACCTTCAAGATATCTCATTTCATGCAGTAATTTTGACTTAGCAAGGGCTGGTGTGCTCTAGGTCTTTGGTCCCCTGAAAATTCAGATATTATTTAAAGCCAAATTCAGGTATTATTCAAATCCAATTTTCTACTGAGCACCTTTAGGGCTTTTCTTCCTTCCTCCTTTCTATCTTTTTTTTTCTTTCTTTTTCTCAAGACTCATTTTAGTGTCAGATTTTTTTTTTCAAAGGTAGAAGATGAATGTCCTAAAAGCATGATACACTTTTAAAAGGAGCTTCTTCTTTTCTACAAATCCCTTCAAGATCCTCCAGGACACTAGGAATAATAAAAAAATATATATTTAAAAATTAAAAAGAGGAAACATGACCACCAGGAGGCACTGACAGGGTTGTTCATTACAGTTATTGTACTTGAAAACAATATTAAGAGAAATAAAAATTGTTCCCTCAGCAGTGGGCTAGGCAGTTGCAGGATCAAGGCTACAAAGGGCATGGCTCACTACACCAAAATAGACGTGCTGTGTCCGGCTGACCAAAAGACTTATGAACCTGTCCCCAGTAGGCAGCTCTCAGACTCAAAAGTTAGGTCTGTAAAACACTAAATACTAAATGTAAAATGCTAAAAATTTGTTTTCATAGAACATCAACTCAGATATATTTTTAGGGCCAACCATTAAAATATACAAACAGTCCCATTTTGTCAACAATATAGAAACGGTAATTTAAAAAAAAAAATATCTGGTGACTTCGAATGTAGGAAGCCCTAGGAAGTAGCACAATAGAGTCACTTTGGATGTTGGTGGCTAGATGGTAGGGTCTATGCATATACCAATGAGTAGAAGAAAAGCCTTCGGTATACAAGTTCTAAAATTAAAATGTGCATGCTTTATTTTATTTTACTTAAAAAAAAAAAAAAAAAACAACATTTCACTGTGGCATAAGCTGCTTCCTGTATCGCCTGAACATTCAGGTCTCTGGGGATCAGGAAAGCAACTGGGTAAAGCACCTCTCATGCTCTTTGTTGGCTGCTTGTCAAGTTGCTGCTTCTTCAGAAAGTGGGTAACAGGTAATCCAGAAAAATATATGACTAGTGGTAAACAGCATGCGTCTGTTTAGTGTGGATCATCTTAGACAGTGATTATTACAGCTAAGGAGTTTCATCGTTAGGATAAAACACTTTTGTAAAGTCTGGCTGCAGCCAGGGCCAAGTGGGAAATCTTGTGAAGCAAATATTTTTCATTAATTTTTAAATAAATACTTTATTCCTGATTTTCAATCATAGTCCGTATGCTCATTTGTTAGCGTCACGGTTTCCCCTCTGAGATGACCTAATTTGTTTTTATAGAACATCAACTCAGAGATCCATGTCAGAGTGATGCTCTGTTGGATGAAGTGGATTTTGAGAAGCACAGAAATTAACAATGAGGGAAGAATGCAGTGTTTTGCTGTGGGAGGGAACAATGTCTCTGGACCACAGCCATACGAGGGCCATCTTATTTATGCTTTGTGTTGAACACAGGGTCACAGATGGAAACATCAAAGGCCAATAAATTAGCCTGATGTACCACTTGACCTTTTGTTTATGGTTCCACGGGAGTACAATGAAAATCGAATTACCAGAACATCAGCAACGATTAATTCAATTAGCAAATGTTGCCGTAAATACTTCGTAATAATCCCTCAATAATAAGACAATGCTAAAACTATACAGCCTATTATATTCCTACAAACATATCACTCACTATAAAGGACCACAGTTCTCATATTTCCCATGAAACCATTAGCCTACACTTAATCATATCATTTGATGAAAGCCCATCCCAGTGCATATGAAAGGTAAAGCTCAAATAGCTTCATATAGATACAGGGGAAATTCCTAATGCTCGTATACTTGTTAAAAACCTGAAAAAAAAAATGGTTTCTGAGCACAGCTAGTATAATGTCATTAAAGTAAGCCACCATAATAAAAACTAAATTGCCAGAAAATTAGTCATATAAAAGAATTAGAGATAAGCCTTTCACTTACAAGAATTTATTAATTATGGTAGCAATGGACATGAACTACATTGGAAAGAGTGAATACTGTGGGGTTTTATATTTATTTTTTTATGAAGAGTGATGATGTGCCATGCCAAATTAGTTCTCTCTTTAAAAGCAGAGAAATGCATGCTAAAGATAAAGCCAAGAAACTATATAGTTAACATACTAAGAAAAGATATTAAAGTGAATTTAGGCAGAAGTAGGTATATTGGACCGAGAAAAGGATGCATTATACTCCCCCGACAAAATGCTGAAATCGGTGCACATTTAGGAATCTGAAAATAGCCTTCAGGGCGAACACATTATCTTCCTCAATAGTTTGATGGCTTTGAGGAAGAATTGCTGAAGTCAGTGGGATAGATATCAGAGCTTGAAATTCCACGTCCCATTATACTCTTAGAATATGATGGGTGGACAAGCTACTGACATCACGGACCCTGGCAGATGTTGGGTATTTAATTGGGAAAGTCCTGGGCTGCTGCATAGGTTAAAATGTTAGGAAATTGATTTCTGCGATAAAGCGACCACAATAGTTTTATTCAACAAAGGAAATAAGAAGTGCAAAGGATAACCTTCTAGTGTGTGGATTCATACCACTGCATTAGCAGGATTCTCTGCTTGTTCTTCCTGGACTGAAAATGGCAACACTTCCTTCATTTAGTCTAAAGAACAAAAACCCACATTGCATATTTTCAAAACGTTACAGTCTTTAAATCGAAGATTTCAAGGAGTCCTGGCTCCTAAAGTTTTCATGTAGAAAACAATGCAAATGGACAACACTCATAAAGCATATAATAAAACTGCTGTATAAACTCTATCATCAATAATAACTGAGAAAGACATCGGTTTGACGATAAGTCAACATATTGTTATATAGATAATTGCTAGTTTACATTTTAATTTTTGCACATCTATTAAAAAATCCACATGCTGTAATAGTCAAGCCATAGTGATGATATTCTCATTGTGTAGATTTTCTTCACTAAGAATTAATAACGAGATGGAATGAGTAAGTGATAGCCTTCAGCTTCTACAGACTAAAGATTAACTCCTAAAATAATATTATGAAGTCCAAGGGCATTGTTACATAATGGTTAAAGCGGATCTCATCACTAGTGGCAAACACATTTGAGTTAAAGCTTTGCGTGTAATCACACAGCATATTGGTTTCATTATATTAATGCCAGTTAGCATAGTGATAAGCAATTCCAAATCCTTTAAGCCCTTCTCTTCTTTTGCTATATGATACCCAGAAAGAAAAAAAAAATGTTAAAATACTACTCAAATTACATTCTAAGCTCAGGAGTGTCAAAGAGCCTTCTCCTTTTATGGCATTTCAGCATTAATGTGAAACGTATCTTCCCATGAAAATTTAATTTGAAAACTCATCATTTACATTTTGAAAGACATATATGGAAATTCTTGACTTATGTCTCATTTCTTCTTTTTGGCTAAGTGATAAAATCTAACATATTATATCCCAAGTCATACATTATTACATAGTGCAGGTTTACAAAAGCCACTAAATCATTTGCTATGCTATTCAGGGAAATATCATTATAGTAGAACTGAAACAAGCCACAGAGTAGAAGATGTGTTACTGAAATAAACCACACACAAGCCTGTCTTTTGAAACATTTTCCCATGGCAGAATCAAAATATGTCTAAATGAGGCTGAAGCGTTGCTTGACGAGGGATCGTGGCAGAACGTCCATATGATATGATACAATCGGCGATTTGACTGTTTGCAAATGTTGATCAACCCACTAATGAGACAAAGGCAGAACATAAGCAGATTATAGTCTGCTTCCATCCTTAAAGCCAGACACATTGACAATCACATAAATAAGAAGAGCTATTCAACAATAGCATCCAGCAGTCCTAGAAACTGAGCAATCTCAGGTCACAAATTAAACCCCTTCTATAACTTTTTAGATCTGGTGAAATTAAATTAAAGGCACATATAATTAAATGATAAAGAGACACAAAAAAAGTAAAAAGAAGTTTGGAAATATGGGAGATGCAAACAAATATGTTTAAGTGAGTCAAGCTGTTTCTGAAGTAGCCTGGATAAAAGGGGCTTTGCATGTATCAGATTTCCAAAGCTCTAAACCAAAAAGCTTTCTTCCTTTATTTTCCTTAGGCCTTTTATACTGGAGATATCAGATTTCTAATAATTGTGATGATCCATTGAAGTACATAGTTAGTTGGGTTGCTGTTATTTGATTTAAATTAACATGCAAAACAATACTGCCATTTCCATTTCAAAATGTGACTGGATGTGGAGATTCAAGGAATCAGAAAAAGCAGCAATCGAAGAGGAAATTAGATTGGCATGCTTTATTTACAGGGATAGAAAGGATGGTAGCAATGTCTCTTATTAAAGCAACATGTTTCTCTTTTCTCTTTCCAGTATCATAGTTGAAGTTGTTATGGAAATTCCTTCTAAACCTATGGGACCAACAGCAACATCAGTGTGCTACATTGTATACTATGGCTGCGAGTCTGCTATTATGTAAAAGGGGCTACTTGAGGATTCTCTTTTTCCAAACTCTATCTAACTCTTGTCTGTTTTACATAGGTGCGGGCTAGCGCAATTGCCCAAGATGCTGATCAGAATTACGACTATGCCAGTAACAGTGTGGTCCTTCACCTGGAACCAGGAGATGAAGTCTATATCAAATTAGATGGTGGGAAAGCCCACGGAGGAAACAACAACAAATACAGCACATTCTCTGGATTTATTATTTATGCTGACTGATAATGCAGAGACTGAGCTTGCGGTTCTGAGTTTGAATGCTGGATTCGTATGACTAACGTCAGTGATTCAAGGATCCCAGAGGATGCCCATTGCAGGGCATCTTGGTTGTGTAAATGTGGGGAGATCAAATGCTACCTGACTCACATCTGTATCACTCAGACACATTATGTAAAAAAGTATTTAACGCAAGATAAGCAGATGTGTGATCCACTACCGCCAAAGCAAACACTCCTTATTGTTAGTGTCCATGTGAATGAAGTCCTATATAGACCACAAATTTTTATAGAAAAATCTAAGACACTGAATTATTTCTTCGATATCTATGATACTTTGGTGTACTGTGATCTTGCTGCTTTATCCACGTATCAGCTTTGGTTCTTGTGAGTTTACCTGCTTATTAAGGTACTTGGAGTCTATTTGTAGTGGAGGGAGGAGTCATTTTTCCCTGCAGGAGAAGGTCTAATTGAAGTAATGCTGCTTGTCCCCAAAGATATTGTTTGCCTTGTACTCTGGTTATCTTTAGAGCTAGACCTGGGAATGATTCAACTTGAAGCCTTAACCTGGAATTTTCTGGATTTGTGGGAATTCCCAAGCCTGTGATCATTTTCACATTTTTTTTCTTTTCACGTGAATTTTCTTTTCTCTCCCTTTTCTGGTGATAGTCTTTTAAAAAAATAATAGAGATTGAAATTGTATCATAGGATTACCCTGTAAGTGTGAAAATGTATAATTACGTAAGGTATTTAGAAAAAATCCCGTGTGTCCATTTCATCAATAGAACACATTTAGAATCTCTTGAAGAGTCAGAGAAATTTATTCTTTGGTATGAAGTCAGATGGAGGCTTTTGCCTTCTTTGGAACAAAGGATAGTTCATAACCAAAGGCACAAAAGTTAAATTTGAGCTACTGCATGCGTCACCAAGGGGACACTAAGTAAGGCCTTCAAACAGTTACCATAAATCTGTAGCCTGAGGTTATTTCAAAATTAACAGTTTCACATAGAACCAACATGGCAACAAAGTGTATATATTTTATATAAATATCTGCCACACACTTATTTATATACATATATGTTAGATGAAAATATTATATATACATGGCTTCAGTCCACTAGACACAGTGGCTGCACAGCTCAACAAACTAATTTAAAAAGTATATATGTATACACACACAGAACCATTAACAAATTATTTGACTTATTTTAGATCAAAATATATTTTAGATGATACAAATACATAGAGTAGCAAAATAATAAAAGTGACTTCTCTTTAAGAGTTATCCAGAAAATCAAGCCGCAGTAGATTCCAATGCCCTATGTCGCACATGTGAGAGTTAGTTGATCCCATGGTTATTGTACCCCATATGCAATCGATACTTTAATTGCATTCTTTGGCAGACCACTAACACAGGACTTTAGGAAGCAAGCATCTCTCCCTCACAATGTTTATGAAACATACACATTTGAGCAGTCAATTCTTTCTTTTCTTTCTGTTGGACTGAGGCTGACAGTATAGTGCGAACCCATTTTCTCTAGTTAAAACAGACTGCCAGGAGCCATCTCTTTAGTGTAAGGGAAAGATCAAAACGCATGCGAACACGGCCTACTAGCATACAATTTCCCCTCTTACAGTGGAAAATCTGTTCCCCTTTCAGTTGCCTTTAAACACTCTGACAAGTAGATTTCAAAACCAGAGATTTAAAAATCTGCTTCATTTACTGGGAAAGGACATTTGCATTTTTCCCTTTAAAGGAATTGGGTTGTTCTTTTGGCTCACTCCACTTTAGTACTTTTTGTTCTAATATACAGAGAGCTTGATCAGCTATGATCAACCAAAATAGCTTCAGTTTAGCAAACCTTGATTTTCCAAGAGTTATGCATGGTGTTCCCATCTAAAGGTGGTGTTTGCTGTATTTAAATGCCTTGGTCTGAGTAACTGTCGTGATTTATATGATAAAAACACTTAGATCATTCATCAAGAATAGTGACTAATTTGATTTGGCCCTTCTAATATGTAAGGTAACTCACCAATGAATTGCCACAGTTTTAATTTCTATTTAACAGCATATATTTATCGAAGATGGATTGGAAGCAAGGGATTAGAGATTTGTCTTAGGTACCAAATCACATAGTGAGGATTCAAAGGATTAACTTATAAACAGCAGTTTACATCAATTAAGCGGTTTAACTAACATTTTGAAAAGGTTTTATTAGCACAGAACTTCATGGCTGGATCTCTTCTAAAGAGTAGTGTTTACAAACAGACTGTCATTTCCAATAGACCTGACCTTTTCTTTAGATAAATAAGCATTATTTTCTCTGTTTAGGCCTGAGGAAAAAAGAAATAAAAGGTATGTGAAATAAAAGGACTATATATAAGGCAAACATTTCTCCTTTTCCTTTGCATTATAACATGAATTAATTAACTCGTGGCCTTTGTTATAATAACTGTAATGATTCATTAAACTATATTATGTAATATATTTTTATTTTTGTGATTGCATTTTTTATAATTCACTATTGTTACCTGTTCTTAGACAAACTTTTCAAAAACATACCATAGTTAACAGTATAAATGGAGACCAAAAAGCCAAAGTCAGAGAAATTGATTTATTATGTTTACATAAATAGGTGGAAAACACATAGTTAGCCATACAAAATATTTTTATTGTTGTGAATTGGTAATTTTATTGCAGTCTCCTTTGGGGAAAAAAGTCTCAAAATTTAACTTCCTTTGATGCAAAAGTGATTTTAAAATGCCATACTATTCATTAAGCATTAATTAAAGAACAGCAGGATAATTAGTAGGATCATCAATATTACAAGAAACATTAGATTGCTCCAGAAGGGGGCAACTTAGCTAGAAACACTTTAATTTTTCTCAAGTAGTGTAGATTATAGAGTCAGGGTGGGGGAAAACATCCAAAATGACTCTTAGGGGATATAGCTTTAAACTGTTGTTTGGACACATGCTCTTCTATATTTATTTTATTAAGGAAAGACAATGAGACTTGAGCCCAGTACTCCCCACCAGAGATTTCCCTGTGGTAGTTATTCAGTTTCTCATAGGAGGGAAGTGACCAGTTACCAGTTCTAGGTTCTATGTAGATTGGATTAATGTCTCCAGTAGATTTGAAATCACCGACTATTTTTTCTCTGCTAATTTTATCCTCCAGGTCTGGGTTCATGAACAGCCATCCTATTTAAAAGTCAGCCATTGTTTAGGGTTTTCTATGAGTATCTTATCAAGTACTCTCTCAGTCAGACCTCTAAGGAGCATCTTAGGAACGACGTTGGTGAGGATGTGTGAGTAGCCGTGACCTCCGTACTTCATCAATCGATGCTTTGTGTGTATGTCATGTGCCATGAGAATCCGATCTTCATAGCCCTCATCCACTAGAAACTGGACCCTGTGTAGAAACATTAACTCGTTACATGCCAGTAGTCTCACATTTGAGATGTTACCTCTCACTCCTAAACATACTGTGCTTGTAGAGATTCTGCCTTTCACTGTGGCATATATACCAGGGGATTCTAAGTGAATACCAAGAAGGTGTTACTTCACCTTAGTATGAATGAGATCCTCATTCTGTGCACACAGAAATGTCTACAGAGTCATATTTCTGACAGTGTCTGGCAATGCTGCACTAAAGAGAGCTTCCAGTGCTTATGCCATTTGAATGAACGTCCACAATAGCAGTTCACTGAATAATTTTATATTTGGCTCTCCTCTCTAAAATGCTTAGGCTTAATTCTGACTTCCCCCTCAAGTAACTGGGCATTTGTGATTAAATATAGAAACAAAAGAAATTTTCACAGGAGTTAAGTCAGCTGATTTTCAAGTATGTGCTATGTCATTATACAGTCAATGAAAATGGGTTGGCAAAGTATTCTGTATTCGAGCCATCTGCTTCTCTGAAGTCTACAGAAATTTTGACTTAGTAGCAGTCTCTTAACATTAGATGAAACTGACCAAAAGTTTTTAGTCTGTCTTCCTTGTCAAAAGGCTGCTAAAATAGCAAGCTGTTCCTTTAAATCCACAGTCAGTTGGCTAAAAGACAGCTTCCTGACTGTAAAAAAATATGTAATCCTCTTTGCCTAGTTAAGAGCTGTAATCTGCACATGAGTCACCTCATGACAGCCACCATCTGTATGTGTCTGCACTCTGGGCAATGTCTGCCCCTGACCACAGTGGGCCTTTGATGTCAGAGGTATAACTTGCAAGCAATGTTTTTTTTTTTTTCCCCTTTGGGATGCTTGTACTCAAAATCTTGTGAGTATCGAGTACCAAATAGATGTAGGTGGATGGATCAGACTCTTCTTCTGGGAGTTGACTATTTGAAAGATCTTTTGTTTAAATAGGCAGATAGAGCAGTTCTTGGTATTCTCAGGCACAAGTCCTATTTAATAACTACTGTTATACTCATGGGACACTACGCACAAAAATCCAGGAAAATCTGCCCTCTGAGAACCTTTAAAATAAGTTACAATTGAATACTAGACTGATTTGAAGGTCAAAGGAATGTAAGTGCCAGAAAGAAGATCCAATTTGGGTGCTCAGTAAAGAATCCAGAGTTCATAGGCACACATGGATGCCATAGCTGTTTTACAGCTGCATGGTACATAGAACGTCATTTATGCCACTAAGGTTATTTGGCTTATTAAAACTGGTCCTGGAGTCCTGGTCTGTAGTTACCTTCCAACAAACTGTATACTATACAAAGGGAAAAGCCTCACAGAATACATGTGTGATGCTGAACCTCGAGATAACATGAACGGAAGGGAATGTTACAGGAAGGGCAGTTTTTGGGATGCTCTTGCTGCCTGACTGATTTTTCTGAGCATTCTCAAGGCCTTCTCTTGTTGTCTAAGAACTGTATTGCAAATGTAGCTCAGCAAACAAGGTAGAGCTCAGGCCTAGTGTACCATAGGCACTGGGCTCTAGCTCCAGCACTGCCTGAGAAAAAGTGGTAGAGGCATGCAAGGCTGTGATATAATCCCACTCCAGAGGTTGACACTGGAGGAGCTGGAGCAAAGGGGGACTGCAGGCTCACCCTTGGCCTCAGGTCACTCTGGGACCACCTAGGCTATTTCAGACTTCTTTTATTCCCCAAAACAACAAAAGAAAAGCTGGGGCTCATTCTTCTTCAAGCTCAGGATGTAGCTCAGTGGTAGAGTGGTTGCTTCTCTGAGGATTTTAATGTATCATTACTATGATGATATATGTTCAGACAAATTCCTATAATATACCTTTGTTCCACTTCGAAACACAATATTCTTAAGTTGGGAAGTTGTAGGAGAGAATATAACGGATAAAGTTGTTGTAATTAAAAATGAGAACCCTACAAAATTGTAACACTACCTCAGGAAAGGAGAAGAGAAACTTTCCAGAAACACAATCATATGCTGACCACGATTGGAATGTGCCTGGACATGCCTACACCAAGGGTTCATCTCTCAGGGTATGGCATCATGCAGAAGAAAGGGAGTTACAAAGAAGTTGACAGAAGGGAGGAACCACTACAGATGAGAAGACAAAAAATCACAGCAATTATAGCAATACAAATGAGTTCATGTTTTGCAAACAAATATTAGAGAGAGACTCCAAAGTGTGAAAAGGCAGAGATATAATAAGATTTGAGAAATGGAGCGTAAGATTGAAAACAGGTGTTAGACACAGAATTTCTGGTGCTGAGAACCAGAGGTAGGCAGAAACATGTGTCTATGTTCCTGCATTTGGGAGACTGCAGACTCCCATAGCTGAGAAAAGACTATGGATGAACAGTGCATAGCAAGTGCTCAACTCACAGGGACAGTGGGGGGTTGGGCACACACAGCCCCAAAGATCATTCAGTTGTTATCACTAGCTTGGAACAGTTAACAAACGTATTATATTGATTCAAGCACAACTAAGCAAGAAATACACAAGCATACTTACAGCCTATGCATATATTTTATATTTATACACATATACATTACTCAATATGTAATACATAAAGAATGCTTACATTTGGCGCAATGAGAGATAATCAAAATTAAAATTTTGTTCTTGAATTAATAGCCCAAGCTAGTTAAGAAGAATGAATTGAGAAGCCATTGGCCATTTTCCTGTTACCATATCCCCCTTTACCAAACTCCTTTTTTTTTGTTCCAGAAGGCCTGGGAGCCTCACAGAAGGAATAATGATGCAGAAGACCCATCCCCACTAAGCTTTAGGAGTTAAAAGGAGATCCAGAGTGGAAACTCTCATCTCCAAACTGAACTGAAAGACTTATTGAGGACATTCATCATGAAAGATTTAAGGAGGATCTATGTGAAAAACAACTGTGGTGTGTGTTTCTCTTTCTCTCTCTCTCTCCTCTCTCTCTCTCTCTCTCTCTCTCTCTCTCTCTCTCTCTCTCTCTCTCTCTCCCCCTCTGTGTGTGTGTGTGTGTGTGTGTGTGTGTGTGTGTGTGTGTGCTGCTGGGAACTAAACCCCAAGCCTCTACAACAGAACCCTGCATAGACATTGCTCTAGCACCACATTTTGTTTTGTTTTGTTTTGAGACAATGAACAATGATGACTTACTGCAGCACATTATTTTAAAATGCAAGTCTGTAGACAAATGTTTACCTCTGGGTGTGGCATAAATTGGTAGGCCCTTAGAGAAACCTGTTTGTCCATCCTAATGGTATTCCTGACCATGGAAATTAAAATCATTCACTTGCTACAAACACACAAAGAGCAAAGGTTCAGGTCTTTGACACCCACATAGAAAAGGTGGGCAGGTATGGTGGCCTACTTATAATGCTAACCTTGGGGGAAAGTGGAGTAGGGGAATCGCAGCAGCAATCCGGCTCGTGAGACAAGCTGAATCAGCAAGCTTTGGGATCAGCAACAGACCTGTTTAGTACAGAAGGTGGAGAGCCAGGAGGAAAGACACTCATTATTAACCTTTGGCCTCCATATGTGCATGCACGCATGTGCCTTGTATGCATGCATACTACACAGACATACCCAAAGGAAAGAAAAAGAGGCAAAAGAATTTGCCAACGAAGTTGTTCAAGTATCAAAAACAAATAAGACAGCTTCCTTGACCAGATTGAAGAACACAGTTTGCTTATGTGGAATAGTCTTCACTTAACACAACCAATGTAAAATGTAGCAGCCAGCACTCTTGACCTAATGGCACTGAGATCGAATCACGTTTTACTGTCACTGGGATCACTGTAGGTAAATGTCAATATGTAGTAATTTAAGAAAGCACAAGGATATTAAAGGTCACCTTCCTGAGGGAGCAGTCTTTGAGTTCTTTGACGTATACATGGGTTTCAGATAGTCCCCTCAATCCTGCTGTGCACATGTCCCACACTTGTTACCCTTCTTAGTGTGTGGGCATCAGTTCTCAAGTCTCGTGTTTCTTACTCCCACCCCAATAGTTGCCTTCTCAGATCCCACACGCCTGTCCTTGTTATCACAGGATCTCTGTTCCCAACATCTTAACCTTCCATTCCCCATGCTCGACTTACAAGCTCTTTGCTCTGTTTCCACCTAGCCTGCTCTAACACATATACTCATTCACTTTTTAATGTTTCTAGCATAACTTTTCTGTTATGTTATTCCTAAATATGTACATATTTCTTTGCATACCTTACCTGCAGCTTTGATTTTCTGACCTTCATTTCAAACGTCTTCTGTTCTCCTGGCTATCAACTTCACCTTTCAGATTAAAGTCCCAATCCTAGATTTCTTTATGAGTTCTCATTTGGTGCCTGTACCCACAATGCTTCACTGACACTATTATCAATACTAAAAATGTTTTTTGGTTAAATGGTCAGTAAATCATACAGTCATGCAGCAATGATTTCCTGCCTCACATAGGTCTCGGAAACACACATCTAGCCCAAGAGCTGTTCCTGTGGCATGTGGTCTCGGTTCTTGATCTTCTCGCTAAGGTATTTGTCTGCACCAACAATATTGTTTGCCTTCTGTTCTCCCAACACAAATGGGAAATGCTCTCTCAACTACCTTTCTAAGCATTCCCCAGGTTCCACCAATTTGTCTCCTTAGGAGTCTGGATCAACACTGCAGATCTTTCCAGCATTTTCGAGTAAATATTCATTTAATCTTTTTATATTCGGTACCAGACATTCATATAAAAACTGCATAGTCTATTTTATAGAAAACCTATATCAATCTCTGAGAATTAGCTTTCTTTCTCAGACCCATTCTTTCTGTCTCTGTCCCTCCCAACTTCCATCTTAGCTTCAGAAATTGTTCAACTTTAGAAGAATCTCCCCTGGATCACCTGTTGTCTGCCAGCATCAGCCTCATCTCTTTCTTCCAGGGCTCTACTGTGGAGCCGTCACATGCTCCACCCCCTTCCTTAGCTCCTACTCTTTCCTCAAGCTTTCAACTGAGACCACACTTCCTGATTATAAGTGTCTTAATCTGAAATCCAGTCATTATCCTTCAGCCTTGATCCTTCCTGATATCTGTTGTGCGTTATAGGTGTTCAAGTCTTTGGCTTTAAGCCTGTTTTCTCACTAAGATTCATTACATTTCCCCTGACAGTATCAGCTTGAAAACATTTCTACCTGTCCATAAGACACTGTTATTGACTCTGTCTATTCAATATTGTGTTCCTGGGTCTCTGTTCTTCTTCTTCTCTCAATGTTCTTATCTATTGGCAAGGTTTAAACAGTCTCATAGAAACTGATTATGTCAACTCTATGTCTCAGCCCAGACGATGCTCTGAACGTCACACTCCAATGTTAGGAATAATATTTAGATACTCCTAAACTAAAGTCTTCTTTGCTAATCTCACATGTATTTCTCCTCTCAGATTTCCCATCTCGGTTTATTTAATCTTCAATCTTCATGTCATCCTGTTACCAAGACCAAACAACGTAGGTTCTTTGACTCCATCAAAGAATGAATATGGCCATGTTTTTCTTCATTACTCATTAGACAATGTTGGGAGGTTGTGTTGTATGGTGTTTACATGTGGCATTTCATCATTTTCCTTTTAATTACTGCTTTAATGGATACGATTAATAAAGCATTTTAAATGTTAGTTGTAGAAAATCTTGGCTTTAGTGTGATGAACTTGAGGAAGGAAGAGCGGATTTCACTACGGGTAAAAGGGGAAATGGCTTTCATTCTGTTCTTTTCATGGCAAACATGGGGTATTATCTGTTTCTTGTCAGCTGTCCATCTGCACTGAACTTCTAAGGCTCTTCTTAGCTTGAGCCTACTTACTATGACTCATTTTGTTCTTGAAATAATATATAGAGATCTTCTCCCTGGAACAGCGCAGATAGATTTTTCTCCGCCAATGCTGCTTCAGACTGCTTACTATTTTCTAGATCTTTGCTAATACGCACCCAGCTATGACACGCCAAAAGGGCTGGCAAAAAGAATGTGGTGAAAGACTCGGACTATTTACCTTCTAATTCTCTTGTTATCATCAGGCATATCAATATCTGGGCTTAACTGGTAATTAAGGAGCTCCGTACCAAAGAGATCATATTCCAAGTAGCAGCCAAGTTGAGCAAACTCCAGCAACTCCTTCTTATCAAATATAGACCTAGAGACAATAAAAGACATATTGCTGTTATTAAAAGCATATTCTCTATGTATATGCTGTGGATATACATAATATATAGTAAACTATTATTTATAGTTTATTATAAAGAACTGATTCACACAAAGTGCCCTCTGAACTCTGATTGTCCTCCATGAAATGAGCATGCTTACACAGACACAAATAATAAATAAATAAATAAATAAATAAATAAATAAATAAATAAATGTCATTACAAAAAAAACCCACTATGAGGTGACCTTTATTATGTTCAAGTTCAACTAAACAAGGTCAATTCATTACCAGAAATATGGAAACCTATTTAGCCAAAATAAAGTTATCGGTCTAAGTCCTTAGGAATTCTATGCTCACACTAATTTTTCAGTTATTATTCATGCAGAATTTTATAACACCTCTACAGAATGTCTTTTTTAAAGGATATGTTTCATCTTCTAATTAGTAGCTTGTATTTTTCATCCGGTAGCCCTGCTAAGAGCCATGGAAGATATCAAAGGTTTGGTACCAGGTCTCACCAGACCAGTTAGACTGGTAATGCCAATCTGGCTGAATTACGAAACTCTTGATGCAAGGTGGCAGCAGGGTGATTTTCTTGAGAAATGGTTCTGATATTAATTTCAAAACCAATGTGGGTATCATTCCTACATAATTCAAAGGGGCAATATTCGTAAGATTAATATGTTTAGGGGGTTGGGGAGAGGACTCAGTCTGTGAAGTACTTAAAACAGAAGAATTCGGACTCAGATGCCCAGTAACATAGAAGGCTGAGTCAATCTGTAACCCCAGACCTGGGGGCAGGGAGGGAAGGAGCAAGGATAGATTTCTGGATCTCAGTGTCCAGTCTGCCTGCCTGAATTGACAAAGTCCAGTTCCAGTGAAAATCCATGTCTCACAAAATAAGATGGAAAGCAGTTGAGGAAAACCCTCAACATCAACCTCTGGATGTCACATGCCCATGTCCATACATGCACTTGCACATACATGTGCACACCCTCATATGACCACGTACATACAACACACACATATATGTGTGTGTTCTTTAATGATTACTTGTGAAATAAAATTTATTGCTTATTAATATCTTGTCAAATGAATCCGTATATTAAACGTCTTTCTATTCTAGGATACAGCCATGTAAATGAAGGGCAAGGAGGAAATAGAAGCAGAGGATACAGGCAAAGCATCAGAGGACAGAGTAAAAGATATCTCAAGAAATTTAGACATAACAGCTAAGAAGGGATACATTATAGTATCTCCAAATAACTTTGTAGACATTCAATCACATGTGGAAAAATAGGAAAGAATAAATACATCCTGACAGAATGTAGTGTGGGAAATAACTCAGGGAGAGAAACTCCATTCAACATGGCATGAGAGCCTAGAGAAAAATCCCCGAAAAAGGAAGTGATTGCTTAAGGCTCAAACTTGGCCCAGAGAAGAAATAAAAATGCCCAATTATCCTTATCTTGTAGGTTCTTACACACCCTGGCAACTTCAGGATGCAAGGACTAGTGCATGATTACACATCTATGAATCTACTGCTAAGCAATCAGAAGTATTTACAGAACCTTTCTCCCAAACAATAGGAGCCGTGTGTGCAAGAGGTGCCTGCTTCCCTAGGTGTTTCCAGGGAGTAGACCTGACTGCTATCATGGCATAGGCTGGCTCCTTTTCCTTCTTTTTACCAGTTTAACACTTAGAGTTCACAGTATTGATTTAGGAGGTGATATGGGGATATGGCTAGGAAGATTTTCCTTTATACTTTAAAATGTGAATCACCACTGTGCTAACGTTTATTAATACTTCTCTTTTGCCATCTTCTTACCATGGAGATAAACTCATGCTTCCAAAATTACTAAGTTAAAGGAATATATGTTTTTTTGGTAGTAAACATATTCTCTTCTCCCCAAAGAGCCATGCTTAAAAACAAAATATACACAACTAAAATAACAGGAGGGAGAAAGAATTAAGTTTAGTATTTTATCTTTTGAGTCAAATGTGAATTGTTATACAACATGAGCAAGCTACTGAATGGGGAAACCGGAGGAGAATGGAGGCCTGGACAGATCAGGTTAGACTCTTGTTTCTATTGCTAATATTTCTCTTCTTTTCCTTTTAGCCCAATGCCCTGAAATGAAGTTCTCTACATTTTAAGTGATGTATTAAGGCCTATACTTAAACACCAACAATAAAAAATGCAGTAGGTTTGAACCACAAGAAAATATTTAGTCTTAGTTCCATTTGGAAGTAGAAAACTATGGGCTGGTGAGGTAGCTCAAGTTGGTGACATGTTTGATGAGCAATCATGAGGACCTGGGTCTGATCCCCAGCACCACATCAAAAGCCTTGCATCCTGTCAGATGCTGGTAATCCAATGCTGAGGAGGTGGAAGTAGACAGAAGTCTGGAGCTTGCCATCCAGCCAGCCTAGTCAACTGGCAAGCCCCAAGTTCCAGTGAGAGACCTGTTTCAAAGAGCAAGGTGAACAATCCCTAAGGAATAATAGCTAAGATTGACTTCTGGCCTCCACATGCATGAGTACACATGCACACGAATGCGCAGATGTATATTTCCCAATGGCTGTGCTGTTTTATAATCTCATTTAATGTTTTCCACAATCCTAACAGTTTTTGAATTCACTGATGAACTGGAGAGGTGAAGTACTAATGTAATGTACTAATGTACTAATGTACTAATGTACTAATGTACTAAACTCAGTTCAAAGTTAGAAGTCATTCTCTCAGCCATCACACTGTGCATCTTGTCCAATTGTCATTATTTATTTACTCAATGTAAAACCCAGGAACTATATGGACTGAGTACACACAGAGCATTTGTAAGTTTTAAGCCTGGCATCTCATTTCTCCCTGACACCATCATTAAACTATGTGAGGAAAACATGAGAACCAAACGGGCGTATATAGGTAAGAATGGGAAAGCTCTGGAAAGAGAAGAAAAGATGAGCTTAGAGATCACTCTAATTCCCAGGTAGGAGTATAATCAATATGGTAAGTATAATAGGTAATATTAATCCTTTCCAGTTATCTTAGACAAAATGAATGATACACTCAAGGGAGGAGAAAGCACAACGTTAGTCATGACTATTGCTTTCTTCCTTTGCATGAGTCTCACATTGCTTTATGCTCATTTGAGATACTAAGGCATCTACTTTTACCAGGCCAGACAAGATGGCTGTTCATGATGGATGTACCACCCATATCAGCTGCCCTCATATCTTTCTCTACCTCCATCAATGTTAACTCTGCTATGGTTTGATACAGGGGCATGTTCCCCAAAGGCTCCTGTGTTAGAGCTTGACCTCCAGTAGAGGCCTAGAGAAGTAGAACCTGGCAGGAGGTCTTCCAGTCACTGGGTGTCTTCTAGACATTGTGGTGATGCCTTTGAAAGGAGTATACTGGGATGTCAGTCCCTTCTTCTTCCTCTCTCAACATGGTCATGAGGTGAAGATCTTTGTTTTGCGAATTACTTCCACCATGGCATTCAGCATTCACAGAAGAGGAGTTTCAAGGAAATATATCCTGAATGTGGACTCTACCTTCAGAACTAAGGTACCTCCTCCTCCTCCTCCTCCACCTCCTCCTCTTCTTCTTTTTCTTCTTTTCCTCCTCCTCCTCCTCCTCCTTCTTCTTCTTCTTGTTCTTCTTCTTGCTCTTCTTGTTCTTCTTGTTCTTGTTCTTCTTGTTCTTCTTCTTGTTCTTCTTGTTCTTCTTGTTCTTCTTGTTCTTGTTCTTGTTCTTCTTCTTCTTCTTCTTCTTCTTCTTCTTCTTCTTCTTCTTCTTCTTCTTCTTCTTCTTCTTTTTTCCTCCTCCTCCTCCTCCTTCCTTTTCCTCTTCCTCCTCCTTCAATTTTCTTCCTGAGACACTATTTCACTATGTAGCTCTGGCTGTCTTGGAACTCACTATGTATGCCAGGCTAGCCTTGAACTCACAGAGATTGACCTGCCTCTGGTTCTCAAGTGCTGGGATTAAAGATGTGTGCCACTACATCTGGCGGATCCAAATTCTTTATAATTTGATTCATTACACATTGTTGCTGTTTGACTGTCATCATAGAATGGAGCAGAGATAAAAATAAAGGGTCTAGGGACAAGATATATTCATTAGAAAATGTCCCAGTAACTTATTTCTTCCAATCAGTTACCACCTTCTGTCAGTCCATTCAGCTGTGAAGTTATAAATAGACTATGGATGAAGTTACTCTCCTGGAGACTCTATCCCTTTCCAATGGTTCCAACAGATGGTGCTCAAACTTCAACACATGAGCCCTTTGGAGGAACATGCATATCCAAACTATAACATAGGCATTTGATATACATGTGTGTAATAAACAATCTCCATTTTACAGATGGAAAAGACAAACCTCAGAAAAGATAAGTAACCATCACCCAGTGGTATTGTGAAGAAACTCAGACTGCTCTGTGTTCAGGAGTCCTGGTCTACCAGCCTCATGAATGCTGAGAAAATCTGCAACATCAGAGGAGCCCTGTTCCATGCCAATGACTCTTGCTCTGTGGAGAAACAGGCTCCCTGGCATTGGCATCTAAAAGACTCACCCACCTACTGCTCCTTGACGGTCACTTTCCTGTGTGAAACTGATAGTCAGTTGGATGATTTCTGGTGACTGGAGTTGTGCTATTGCATTTTTGTTTGCACAAATGATTTTCTTTCACTGGGAGAAGGGTTGATATCAAATGTCAATATGGTTCTCTGGAAAAATGGACTCTACTTGAAGTCTGTCAGGTGAGATCTCAAATCGTCCAGCCATCAGTAATCGCAAAGGACAATTCATAGAATTGGAGGTGTTAACCTCAGTCCTTCTCATCCCATAGTTTATATCCATGAATAACTCCATATTCTTTTCTATGCTAATAGTCTCAAGATTTTAAGATAAGTATTTTAAAGGTTTTTTTTTTTTTTTTTTTTTCCTGACTATGGTATATGAAAGAGCTTCTGGGATTCCAACATGGCTTCATGGGAAAAGGCACTTGCCACCAAGCCTGACAACCCTAGTTCAGTCCCAGCAACCTGCATTGTAGAAATGAGTGACTCCCACAAGTTGTCCTCTGACCTCCCTATACATACCATGGCATGGAGATCTCCATACACATACATACATACATACATACATACATACATACATACATACATAAATGTCTATCTATCTATCTATCTATCTATCTATCTATCTATCTATCACCTATATGTAAATGTAACAAAACTGTTGAAAGAGCTCTTGAATTCAGTGGTGAAGAAAGTTTCATCTATTGATGAATGAAATGACTTCCAGGCCATTTCATATCATTTCCCAAGAAATATCTTGGGAATTCCAGCATGATCATCAAAACTTGTTTCAGTCAAGTATTAGTTCTTGTCACTCCTATAATATAATTTCATCTGCTGCATACTTTAAACTTTTGATCTTCAGCTAGTAAATGGATACCACATACATTACAAAATAACATTCTCACAGAAGGGATGTCCGTATAAACAATAATTTGGACAATGTTATGGGGACTTTGTATAAAAGAGCTAAGGGTCATAGAAAAGGCTGTGATTCATGGACATCACCAAGATGACAAGAGCATCTACTATTTGTCTGGAGTTTCCTAGTTCACAGAACTTCCAAAGACACTATGTGTCATTTCAGTATCCAAGTGTGCCTTGTGAATTAGCTTAGCAAACATGTAATGTCACCTGTCTTGTGTTATTCTTCATGTCAGGAGTACAAATATGAATAAAAACCTTCAGCTGTCGGCCAGAGTAACTTAAGGTCTGTGGAAAAGACAGATGTTTTAAAGTAATGATTATGGTCAAATGTTTCAGAGTTGTTGTAGTGCAGAGAAAATACAAGGTAGTATGAAAGAACAGTGAAGGAAGGGATTCACTTGAGCTGAGTCTTGAAGTGTCTCATTTACATAAAACTTGGTTCAGGTGTTGCATAAGAGGTGCATAATACAGAGGAACATCTGCTGAGAGTTAAGAAAGGAGCTTATTGCTCTTGACTGTAAGACAATAGCTTATTAGATGCAAAGTATATCCATCCACCCATCCATGCATCCATCCATCCCTCCATCCATGCATCATCCATGCATCCATGCATCCATCCATCTGTCCAATCATCTATCTATCCATCTATCCATAGGCCCAGTAAAACATCCATTCATCTATCCAATTAGTAAGAAATTGATAGCCTCCAAAGACAAATAGCACACAGCCTTGTACTTTGGAAAAGTTAGTATCTATAAAGGAAATAAAAACATACCTAAACAAATTTTGTCTTACCAAATTTACCAAGAATCATGATAATAGTACTTCTAAAAATGAGGTTAGCAAATAGAAAAAAGGCAAAAAGGCATCTTGACTGGTTTGGGGAAAGCTTTGGTGAATTAAATACTGATGGAATACTCTTCCAAATAGACACCAAAAATGGAATAAGACAGTACCACATTTGTATGAGAGCCTGAAGGCTCAGGAAACTTGAAACAGTTATGGAGAACTACGGGAGATCATAGAGAGCATAAGGCGAGAACCTGGGACTAAGATGTTTGGGTTCTGTGTCTAAGCAGAGGGTCCTCGCTGAAGCTTTTTAACATAAGGGACAGGAATATAGTCAGGTTTGGGTTTTAAAAGATGTGTCTAGTTGACTGTGGAGAACAGATTATGGAGGGAGGCTAAGGAATCGAGTCATTTTGGGAAACTCACAGTAGTTCAGGTGACAAATGAAGGCAACAAAAGAGGAGTGGATAGGAAGAGCTATGTTTGGAGATCTTCATGAGGTGGGTAGGTGGTAGCATGCCCAGACTCCAGAGAGAGAAACAATCAAATGAGTATTCAGCATGAACAAGTGCTCCCATTGGTCAGAATACAGATAGAAGCATAAGGCAGGAGTGAACCATGGGGGGATGGAGGATGAACTCAGGGCAGCTAATTAGTTGAATTAAGTCATCCAAGAACACGAGTGGAGCAGGTTTTGAAGCACACAATACACTGAAGATATAATTATGCCACAGGAAAATGTCATTACACAAAAAAGAAACTAAAGTTTGGAACCTGCAAATCACTGGGAAGCCTGGGCTTCTTGGACCTTTCCAGAACTCTCTCTACACCAGGCATTCAGGTCTATGGATTCCTGAGCCTAGAGATTAAGAACTGTGAAAAGGACTCTGTCTTGCTCATGAGCCAGCACATAAGGAAGTATGGACTGCATTTTCCATGAAAACATATACTGTTGATTAAATAAAAATTTAAAAGTTAGACATTTGTATCTACAACTTATTTATTAAAAAATGAGTTTTGATGAATGCCCACTAGTTACCAAAAAGTAATTTATTTATCCCCACCCCTTGGACAGTTTAAAACCAAGGAATATTTGTACAAATAGAATATGTGAAATGTTTAATTATTTTATAAAAATTTTCTATAGCTACTTTAAATTACTAAACTCAACTACAAGTATTCATTTAATAGCCTAACATGAATTTTTACATCTATGGTAGTATTTTAAACAAATATATAATTTATTGTAATCCAATGATAATAATCTAATAAATTAATACTGAAGTCAGGCCTGGTGGCTCATGTCTATAATTCCAGAGCATTGATGGTTGAGGTAGGAGAATCAAGCCTTCAAGGACTCTCTGGGCTGCACAATTGATTTGAGGCTAGCTTGGGTAAGCTACATTGTGAGACCTGTCTCAAAAAAATGAAAAAACTCAACTTAAAGCAATTGGTGAACATTGTCCTCCTGTACTGCTAAGGACAGCCTTATCTCAAAGGAAAGTTGGAATAACCTTTAATTTGGGGCAAGGTTCTGGGGACTGAACCCAGGGAGTCACACATGTTCTGTATTTTTCTTCCGCCACCACTGAGAGGGTACATACCAATTGATGCATTTTAATTAATTAAAAGTAAATGTCAAAAAATATGAGGCGCAAATACTGCCAACAGATTTTAAGGCAATTTTCTATTTCCATTGAATGTTTACCAAGAATTTGGGTTTCATTTAAATGTATCATTTAGAATGGTACATTAGATTAATATATTAGTTTATGGTTATCTTTGGAGGTATTTAAAATATCAATTTACATGGTTTTGTGAGATTCTTTTTGGCATTCTATTATGGGCCAGCATGTTCAATGTTAGTGATTAACTGGGGATAAAAGCCAAGAGGGAAATAATTGCAATTGCCATTATCTACATTTTAATAAGCACACTTAACAGTTCTGACTGGTTGAGTCTGTGTTTGATGACATCATAAGAAGTGATGTCACACTTTAAATGTTATGACTTAAGATTTCAGCAACAGGAATGGAAGGCCACAAACAAAACAAAACAAAACAAAAAAACCAAACAAAACCAAAAACCAAAAACCAGAAAACAAAAAACAAAACAACAACAACAAACAACCCTTGCTTAAATTAGACTAAAACCAGTAAGTGGCTTCGGATGGCAAAGTGTAATTAAGATTTTATTTTAAAAGACCATTTACAGTTTATAAACCCCAGGAAGAGCTTTGTGCCATGAACTTTCCAGCTGCCACCCAGCACAAAAGAGGCTGCGTTTTTCATGTTCAGCAGTACATGGTTAAGGGGTTGACGGTGTTGAGGACAGGAAAGATAAATCTCATAGACATGGGGACCCTATTTGTTAAAATGTCACCTTTCATGCGAATGGTGTCAGAGTCATGACAAATTGCTTCAGGGAAAGAGAATTACTAGTGGAAGGTTTGGGTGGATAGAATGTGCTGGGAAGAGTGGATGACCAGGGTTGCCTTTCGCCCAGATATTGGCAGATCTACAAACAGCAATTTAAGACACTCAAAATCGTCAAATGCCATTGTGATATAATTTCATTTTATTAGACAGTATTTGTACGTAGAAGTTGAGATGCCTTTCAGTGTGTGAAAGGCTTAACTGGATTTCTTCGTTTCTTCTCTGTTTACCTCTTAAGTAGGTTCTACTTTAAAAGGGAATCCATGGTAAAGAATAGTAAAAAGACACTTGCATGGGACTTTAAGGGTTAAAATAGTTTTCTTGTCTGGGGAAATGGCTCAGCAGGGAAGAGCACTTGCTGTGGAATCTAGAGGGGCTGAGTTCAAATCCTGAGAACCCATGTAAAGAGCTAGGCATAGCAGAACACCTATCTGTGTCCATGGCTGTGGGGGCTGCAGACAGGAGAATAGGTAAGATTTGCTGACAACCATCTTAGTGCCTGGTTGAGTGAGAAACCCCCTCTCAAGGAGTCCAGGCCTCCATGCTCACATGCGCATCTACACATAGACAAATAATTTTTCTTAACTCCTTTGACATAGGAACAAACAGATGCAGAAGCATAAATAACTTACTGAAAGTCACTTAGCAAGTACATGAAACATGAAACCAGGAAACCCAACTTCATATCCTCTCTCCAAGGTCTGATGTATGTTACATGAATGGAAGAATCTGTAGTCAATGGCAGGACATACATTTAACTTAAAATATAATCAAGGTTTGTATCATATAGGCTCTATTAAAATGTTTATTTTGTGCAAAATATACTGCTGAAATCCATACCACATAACAGCAGCAAAGACGCCATGTTAAAAGGTGCCTAGTTTGCCATGCATATAATCTACATACACATATATTACACAGTGAGATCACACATAGTACACAACGAAAACAGACATGTCAGCAAGCATTAGTCATTATAGGAAAGAAAGTGTTATTAATGAATATTTTCTATTAAAAATTTTCATTTGCTCATCCTTTGCTGTCGGATCCAAGCCTGAAGGACTGTTTTCCCTGTGTGTGAGATGCAGGCCGCACATGCTACACTTTGCACACTCATTTTTCTTGATGCATTTTGTACTGCGTGTCTGCAATGCATGCACATGCATCCTGCTCACTCTAAGTGGTTAAGAAAAGAAGCTGTATTTGAGACTCTAAACACCACAGACCCCTGTGGGTGGGCAGCACTGCAATTATTCTTTTTAAGAATGCTACTGTACTATTTAGCAATACAAAGATGTTTTGTTCGATTCCCATTTGCTAGACATTTGCTTGGAACTGTTTCTGAATGACTTTAAATTAATTCATTAGAACTTATGGGAATTACATTGCTAAGGCTCCGTGGATCCTGCAGAAGTATTTTTTTTTGTGCCTTTTCAAAGAAAATCTTAAGGTTAAAAGTCATCATAATTATAATTAAATAATCACTTTGAAAGAATTTCAGCCCAATGTTTGATATATACATATGGTAATTAGTCACTCAAATATTTGTTGAATGAATGAAGTGGTATTTCACTCTTTTCGTCTAATTAACAGTATAGTGGGAAAAAAAAAGTGTCAGATTTGTATCCTTCCAAGAGTTGGGCCAATTTGGCATGTGTGATCAAAGGCAAAGAGAACAAAATGTTTTTGGCCCATTCCTGAGTTTTTCCTTCTGGTCTTTCAGATACCTTTGGGTCAAATTCCTTTACCATCCCCAGGGTGTAGTTTTCAAAGAGAGTGATTCAGTCTCTTCATACCCTTAATTATCATGCCCGTAATCAGACCCTGGATGTCCATCAGAATCCTCTGGCTTGTTAAATAGATATCCACAAAGATAAAAGATTTAGGCGTAGCACCTGCCTGTCGCCCTCCAGGAAGTTCAAACTTTGAACTGGTGAATAGTTGCTAAATATTTGTTATTTGGACCATGGTTTTGTTTTTAATTTTTTTCCCACTGAGCTTTCTCTGGTAAATAAAGAATTTTATTGTATATGTATAATTACATCTACTCTAACATGGCATTCATGATAAGCCCTGTTTGAAAATAAATGACAAAAAAATAGCTGGGGGTGGAGTGGGGAGGGCCATTCTTTAAAGCACACATAACCTATAATAGACTCACCCCAAGGCGGTGCTGCCATCTAGAAATGCGGCTAGAGTTTTAGAGGACGGTTAAATAATTATAAATGTCAAATTGGGCAAAACCATTTCCATTAAAAGCCCAAACAAGAACACAGGGGCCGCTGTTATTGTCTAATGCATGTTGACTCAAGGTGGCTATCATTGTCAAGACAGTCTCCATTGGTGTCCCAAAGGGTCACATTCACAGCCGTCAACCTGTTCTTCAACAGGCTCCTTGTAACTTAAAGGAAACAGATGGTTAGGAGAGGGCTTGGAACATAGTAGACTTATCAAGTTGTTGCTTGTTTAAGGACATTAGGCTTGTAACCAGTGGTCAGGTGATAACAGAGTGGTTTGGAGGTCTTCAAGGTCAGCCATTAACTCTTTCCATTCAGCATTCCAACTGCTCCCTTTGGATAACTGTGTAACAGGTTCTTATTGTGGGAGTGTGTAGTTGTGTGTGTGTGTGTGTGTGTGTGTGTGTGTGCTTGTCTGTCTCTCTGACTTCTTGCCTGTCTGGGTAAATCCTAATGCAGATTTCATAAACCTTCTGAAAGAATTGACTGCTTCCATAGATTGTTTGTGTTCTCTGAAGTGAAATCTACATTTGAAGGAAAGAAATCAAAGTAATTTTCCAGGTAGTCAAAGCTGAAGATCACCCTGCTCACTTCAGAGCCCTTGTGTTATGAAGTGAGTCAAAAGCGGCCACCCGAAGCCATCACTTCTCAAACTTAACAGAGCATAGCTTCAGAATCTTTTGCCTTTGCTTGCCCAGAAGTATGGGGAGAAGTGACATGGTGTTTATGCTTGATCATTTGATTTGGGGGGTTTAGAGGCTGTGTTTTAGGGAATGCTTTTTCTTTTGAAAGGTCTATTGCATTGTGTCCAGGTTCTTTTATGAGTTGTCCCCATTACAAAGAGCTGAAGCCCCTGCTCTTTGAGCACAGATCAGACTGTATGTACTGCCCAGCTGAGCTCAGACAGCCTGTGGAAAGCTGACCTAGTCAGACTCCAGCCTGGTGACTCGTCTGCTCTGAACAGTCACTTCAAATAGCTCCCACTTCCTACATCTGCCTCCTGATCTTTTCCTGTTTCTTTATTTGGTTTGTTTTCAAAAGCCATTTTCCCTGGTTGTTTCCCCATGGAATTCTTTTCTTTTCTTTTCTTTTCGTTTCTTTTTTTTTTTTTTTTTTTTTTTTGGTCACACACTGGAATCCCAAATGATCCATACCATGGGTGCTGAGTGGGTAACTGTCTAGGGATTGCCTCAGGCAGTGTCAGAAGACTTAGGGCTTGTGTGGTGTCAGGTCAACAATTCCATTCAATCCTGGGCCATCCAAGAGAGAAATACTGAATGTGTAGCCAATGGATATCAGGTATTATATCTTTATCATTTAATATAAAAGTATATACATGCATATATGTATATATATATATAATGTGTATATAAATCTAGTGAAAACATATGTGCATATCGCTAGGAAATAAATACTGGTACTTTTTATATTGTGTAATTTTTCATAAGCCAGGAAATATTGTTGTGATAGCACAGGTTTATTTCACAATTTACAATAAAACTTATTTTCTATTTGTGCCAAGCATAATTTTCTAACTTAATGTCTAACTGTGAAAAAGTAGGGATGTAGGGATAGTTAGAGTCTGCTTCAAGGAGCATCTTGGTCCAGTTTCAAGCAGTGTGGCAGACTAAATGTTCACAGAAAACCTTTCCAACAGAGTCCATATAAAAGACTGAACAAAACTGAAGAGAAAAAAGTCTCTGTTTTGATATGCTTGGTTGGGGCTACTGGCAAAGTTAAGACTCTTTCTGGGGCAGAGGCAATAGGGGGAGAGAGAATGAAGAGCAAGGGGGTCAAGCAAGCATTCTGTGAGGGGCCTTGAGAGCTAAGGAGCTTGGGACCGAATAGGGAGGGACATCAGTTTGGAGATACACAGGAAGCTGCCCCATCATCAAAAACAGTATCTCTCATTGTCCATGAATAGGGAGAAAGCTTGAAGCAAAGAGCTCTCTAGAGTATATACTTGCCTCTGCTGCAGCTGATGTAGGAGGAAAGATGAGAAACAAGTCTTGAGAATCTATAACTACGACTTTTATCCAGCAAGTGCAAGGGTGGGCATTCCTGGTGTCTGTGAGTTTTGACAGTCTCTCTTGTCAAAAATGTAATCATGAAAAGCAACGTGTGTTTCCACTCATTTGAAGTATTTTGTGTTCAGATTCATGAAGAGGGAAAGTAGAATGTTCACTACAACCTGGAGGAGAAAGTCTCCTAAACTGCATGCTTCAAATATTTAAGATGATAAATTTTATGTTATGTGTATTTGTCAAACAAGCAAATAAGTAGCAGAGCAGCAGGAGCAGCAGCAGGAGCAGCAAACCCCAGCAAAAGGAAAAAGAAGGACCAAGAACGGATGTGCATGCCTGCAGTCTAGTGCTTAGAAGGCTGAGGTGGGAAGGTCTGGAGAGTTTTTTTTTTTTTTTTTTTTTTTTTTTTTTTTTTTCTGAGACAGGGTTTCTCTGTGTAGCCCGGGCTGTCCTGGAACTCACTCTGTAGACCAGGCTGGCCTCGAACTCAGAAATCCGCCTGCCTTTGCCTCCCAAGTGCTGGGATTAAAGACGTGCGCCACCAAGTCAGCTGAGCTACAGTGTAAGAGTGTTTCAAAAACAAGTTTGTCTACCTAATGCACTGAATGTAATGGTTTAGGATAAGCATTGGCAACATTGTTACATGTTTGTGTATTAGCAGCAGCCAAGCATGGATTTACATGGTCAAGCCTCTAATATGACATACAGTCAGTTGAATGGCACCCTGTAAAACCACATCTGAGTTTTAACCCCGGGAAGCTCTGAAAGTGACCCTTACTTGAGAAAAGTCTCATTCTATTACATGAGTGGGTCCTAGACTCAACAACAAATGTCCTTAGAGATGAAAGAAAAGACAACTATAAACCCAAGGCCTTGGGAAGCAGAAGCAGAAACTAGCCATGCAGCCACAGGCTGAGGAACACCACAGCTCTGAGGTCTGAGTCTTGATTTCACACTTCCACCTTCAGAACCATGAGAGAATAAACTTCCATCATTTTGATTTGGTTGGTGTGTTGTAATTGTTATAGCAGCCATAAATACCGATGTGCCAGAATGGAAACACAATATTTACCAGTACATTAATAATTTCAGTTTCTGAAACCAAACACAGGCAGCAGAAACATAAGCACCTACATTTTGGGTTTCTTTTCAGGCGAAACCATTTGTCCTCTCAGTATTTATATTTATAGATGCATTTATGCCCCCATTGTTGGCAAATACTGAACAAGCAGGATCATCATGTTCATGATATCATATCATAAGACAACTAATTGAAGCAGACAGGAGTACATGTGCTGAAGAGTTATGGAGGATCAAGAAAGTGCCTTTATAAAATGTCTCAGATAGAATGTGAAACACAAGAGGGACAGACTACAGCACTGATTTTTGATTTATGCTCATCACAAGGCTTCATAGACGCTGCCTTTCAGGAGCTGTGGGTATAATTTAGTGGCAGAGTGTGAAATAATTGTATGTGTGAGACCCTACGTCCAATACTCACCGTTGAGAAGTATCTTCCAGGTAGCCACTGCAGATACCCGTCAGATCAGTATTTCATTACTCTTATCACCAGTGACTTTCCCACTTGACAATCCCTCAGTTGTACAGTGGTCTATGCCAGTTTGTGTGGTGACCTGCTTACCTGTCAAGGTGGGACATGACTGTTTTGGAGATGTCTGCCCCTGCTTCTTGCAGTATATGGATGATCTGGAATGGTGCACCTGGAGAATTTCATTAATAAGGACTTCTGTAAGCTAAGGAAGAATGAGAATGAGCCTATTTTATGATTTGAAATATTCAAGAGCTCATGTTATACAAATTTTGATGTCAAGCTGGTGGGTAGGTGGAGTGGAGCCTCACAATCAGAGATCGCTTCTTCCCCGACTCAAAGAAGCTTGGGGGATGGTGCAAGCTCCTAGCATTGGGGCACAAATAGGTCCAAGGGCTCACCACACTGTAAGGCATATCCAGCTCCCATAGGACCCCCTCAAAGTGTGCATTGCACAACTTTAACCAACACATCACTCAAAACATACCATGCACGCACAGGCACACAAATGCCAGCATCACACACACATGTTTTCCAACTAATTGCAAATTCAAATTCAATAAGTCTGTTTTCAAATGAAATAAAAAGGGCGAGGTTTTATTTAATTGGAATAAAACTGTAGGAGTGTCACTAATTGTAACTGTGAAGTACTTCTTTAATTCTACCCAAATTCATTAACCAATACTTCTTTATTCTAAGCATGTTTGACAAGCATATTATCCTTTCATTGCTTCAACAGTATTAAAATGTATTATCTTTAATAGCTAATGGGATATAATACAGATGAAATATATATTAAAAGTCATTTGAAATACTAGCAGAATTTTACCAAGAGTTTACCTACAATTTGTACGTATAACAAGTTTGCTGAAAATATATATAGGATAAACTATATGTAATGGCAATGTAAACTGACAATAGGATACACAAGAAACACACAAGTGAACAGAGTCCTGAAAGAACACTGTCATTTTGTAACTCTCTACAAACTTTGCTCCCTTTGCCCATTCTTATTTTAAATTAAATAAAGAAACAGTCTTCTCCTGCCCCTCCTGCTTGTAATAAGAAGAAGCTGTATTTGCAAACGTACCAAGCTCGCCTGCCAAGTCTCACCCTACTGTGAATTTTCATTGCTGGTTATTATAAAACCCGAGGGGAAAGCTGAAGCAGCTTATGATGGGAAGACGAGGTTTACAAAGAGACTGAAGCAGAACCACTGAGCTCTGATAGGATTCATACAGACTAAGCATTAACACATTGGAATTGTCAATGATGAGTGTGTTGAGGGCTCCTTCCTGGACACCGGAAAGATACAGAGTCTGACTAATCTGGGTTCCAGTCGGCAAATGTCTTTGTGAGCTAGCTATTTTTTTCCCTCATATCCAGCTTTGTCTGAACCAATCACATTTAGTGTGTCCTGAATTTATATACAAACAACATTCTAAGTAGTGCTTTTTACCTGCTCCACTGACATGGCTCTGGTCTCTGCAGAGTGAGTTGCGTCAACGTAAAACCCAGCTCCAGCTATGATATGACTCCAGTCTGCTCTGCCAGCCTCTTCAGTGTATGCACATCCCTGCCAAGCCCAGTGGTCGTGTTCTCCACCAAGGCTCCTCCACCCTTAGCCTTGAAATACAAAAGTTCTTCTCTTATGGCTTCTACCTCCTGATTCAACTGAAGGTTCTCTCGATGGGAATAGGGATTCTTCTGAATCCAAAATAAATTTTTCATCATGATAGGTTCCTTGGAGGTAGCTTCATGGCATGGAGGAGGTGGGCAGTAAAAATTGTCAAAGGTCATTGTCAGATGCTCATGGGTCAGAGTGCGGCCCAGTTGGCTGGGTTCTACAAGGCCCAGAACAGTCTGTACTTTCCCACGTAAGGAAGACATTCCTGATAGTGTCTCAGGGATTTGCTCTAAAGAGGAAAAAAAATATGGAATTAGAAAATTTAACACAGACATGTAGTTTGTCAGTAGAGAGCAGGGATTGTGGATATGTTAGTCGAAAGAATCAATAAAACTAGAGCTATGACAGCATTTGTCGTCTGCCCAAAGAGGGACACATGGATAAGATGTTCCCAGTCACATTCATCAGGTCTCCTTTGATGGATCAACCACAACCTTACTTACTGGAAATATTTCTTCAATTCAGAACACATTTATATATCATTTAAATTTGTCTCAGGTTTAGCTATGCCTTTTTGAATACTTGAACAGAAATCATTTAACCCCCCCTTCTTCATCAATAACTTCCATTAAAACCAGTTATGCATTAATATCATTTCATCCCTTTTTCTCCAAATGAAGTACACAGCAGCTTCTACTCATGGAACTACCCATTTGCCACTGAGGTAAACTTCTGCTGATGGCCTGCTATATACCTGAAGGATAACATAAGATCTTTAAGATGCCTGGCTGGATAGGGGATGACCACAAAATAATTGAGGGAAGAAAAAATACATAACTAGGTTTATTAATGTCAAAAATAAGAAGACATGAACCCTTTCACTTTCAAGGGGGTTTATTGCATAGTGAAAACAGAAAGTGACCCTTCAGTACATAAAAGGAAAACTTCATTGTTATAATGAAAGTGATGACAATGTTATCTGTGATGGTTAAAAGCTAAATGTTAACATGACAACCTAGAATCACTTGAAAAGGGAGTCTCAGTGAGGGAGTCTTCACTGAGTTAGTCTGTGGCTATGTCTATAGGGAATTATCTTAATTACATTAATGGGCATGGGATGACCCAGCCCATTATGGGCGGCAACACTCATTCCCTAGGCAGGGGATCCTGAACTTTATCAGAGTGGAAAAACTGAGCTGAGCACAAGCAAGCAAGCAAATGTCTATGACTCTATTCTCTTTGTTCTTAACTGTGGGTGTGATGTGACCGCTGTCTCAGCTCCTGTCTCTGTGACTCCTCTACAGTGATGGACTGTCACCTGGAACTGGAGTTAAAAGGAACCTCTGTTCCTCTAAGTTGCTTTGTGTTGGGGTATTTTATCACAGCAACAGAAATGAGCCTAGAACGCTGCTGAAACAGAAATCAGCTGCTGTCTCTAGAAGGAGCAAAAACCTCTTTATCTCCCACATGGTTTCCTTTCAGACACAAGGATTGAGTATCTGCCCAGGTTTCTCTCAGTGACAGCTAGAACTCCAATTCCACCACTTTCGTGTTCATTGTGCGCCCCTAACAGAAGAGACCGAAGAAGATGACAGTGGATTTAGTGAATAGACACACCGTAACTGTCACCGCCAGAAATGAAGCTCCACCCAGAGGACCAGGCACACATGATCATGAGACTGGAAGAACAGCATAGCTTTTAAAGCTTTCAAAGTGTTTCTACAATAGACATTCTAAAATTATTTCCCCCCATATCTTTGGAAGCCTTCTCTGTATGTGTCAGGGTGGTGCACAGTTTTGAGCCTGTGCATCTGGAGATCAGAGATCAACCTCAGGTATCAGTCCTCTGAAGCCACTCACCGTGTTCCTTTGAGACAGAGTCTCCCCCTGGACGGGAGCGCACAGAGAAGGCTAGCTAGCAAGCTGCAGGAATCTACCTATGACTACGGGATTCCTAGTGTCTACTAGCATACCTGGCTATTGTATGTGGGTTCTAGACACTGAATTCAGGTTCTCACGTCTACAGGGCAAACACTTTAACAACTGAAGCATCTTCTAGCCCCTTTCTATGATTAGCTGAGCACCTTGTTTCTCATAATTAGAGAATATGCATTACTTAGGAATTAAGACAAATGCAATAGAATACTACACATAAAAATACTGTCAAAAGTGGCACAGAGTCTATAGTTAACAAAGAGCAGAATTATTTTGTACTTTGACTAGATCACTTCTTGCTACAGAAGAAAGGCTGTGGCTCTGGATGAAGGAGAGGGATGAGCTAGGAACAGTTGCGGAAGGGGAACCATAATCAGAATATATTGTATGAAAATTATTTTCAATAACAAGAAAAACTAAAAAAGAAGTCCTTTTGGACATTATATATCTATATATCTATATATCTGTATATCTGTATGTCTGTATATCTGTATATTTCTGTCTGTCTGTCCGTCTCTCTCTCTCTCTCTCTCTCTCTCTGTGGTGTGTGTGTGTGTGTGTGTGTGTGTGTAATATGTCAGGGGGGAAAGGAAAAGGTTTCCAAATTATAGGTTACTTCAACAATGTTAGTCTTAGATGTCTGGAATAATTGACTGACAGTCACAAGTGACTCATTTATATTTTTCACAGAGAACACCAGGGTTGTGAACAGTGTGACTATTGAGCTTTGTTTGACAGTGCTCTTGTGCAAGCCATGCTCCGAACATTAGGCTGGACACATGGACACCAGGAGGAACAAAATGGGACCTGATCAGAGAATCACAATACAATTGCCAGTCCCTGCACAGGCAGTGTATGTTTTACTGTTGATCGCACTGTTCAGAAGAGATGAAGTACATTGAAGGTGGTATGGCTATAGACTGAAACTTACTGTTCAAAGCTTTATTCTTTTCTACTCAAAATAATCAGTATGCAGTTACTCCTTTGGTAGATGAGATCACAGCACCAATACTAATAGATTCAATGCTCTTGGTGGGTTTTCTGTTTCCTCCCTTCATCATTACAGATCTGTTCTGGAGTCACAGATGGGGGCAGAAATTAGGATAAATTGATAAAACACTACCATGTCTATTAGAAAAGTAACAAACTACACACTTAATTGATGTGTATTTGAAAGAGCAACATGGTATGTTTCAAGCTTACAAGCTGTGAGTCTTTGTAAAAAAAATTATTTAAGAAATGTCATCCCTCCTGGGACACTCCTCTAATGGTCTCAGACAAGGCTGGCTTGCTATTCTGTGATCACATACAATATAACACACACTCAGAGGATAAGACAAGATTAAGGAACAAATAGCAGCCAGCATCCCTTTAAGGGAGAATGCATCCTTGACTGGAACAAGACACAGATCTGGAATTTGGGGTTTCAGTGTGGCTAGGGACTCCTTTTTTTTGTCTGTGTTCTTTCTGAAAGTCACTTTCCATACGTAGGCAGAGGATTCTCACGCTCCTTCATCATAAGGATGCACTTGTAGAACCAGCAATGACAAAGGACAAGAGTGGCGGTGCCCATCTGTGCAGAGTGGAATGACCACCGACACAAAAGGAGGCTTCAGCATTTTACAGAGCTTCCTACAGAAAGTTCAGTATTGAACCTGTATTGGAAAAGGATAGCGGGAGCTATCAGCACGTTTGACAAAAGCTTTGTTCCATATCAACTGTGAAATCTGTGTCACGTGTGAATGGATAGTCTACAATTATTACAAGAGCCCAGAGAGAACTACCAGGCTGTAGTAGTCTTCAACTCGGAGATCTGGAATCATGGGAGGGTCAAGCTTCCAGGCATGTGTTTGAAGGATCACCTAGATTAGGTAAACTCAAGTGAGAAGACCAAGCCCAAATGTGGGCAGAAACATCCCCTGAGATGGGATACCATGTGAAATAAATAGAAAAAAACTATCTGAACACCAGCACTCAGTTTTCTCTGCTTCTCTACTGTGGATACAGTGTGACCCGTGCAGGCACTTCTGCCTTGATGGATGGTATCACTCTAACCCAAATAAATCCTTATTCCTAATATTGCTTCTGTCACATTCTTTGTCAGAGCAACAGGACAAGTAGCAAACACATAATACTTCTAACTCTTTTAAAAATTTGCTTTTGTTTTATGAGACCAGGTCTCACTCTGCAACCTATGCTAACTTGAACTCATGCTGATCCACCTGCCCCAGACTCCCAAGTTTCAGAAATACAGGTATGAGCCACTGTGTCTGCCAGTCCATCTAGTCTTGCTGGACCTAGAATAAAAAGTGAACATTGAATAAAAAATAAAAACAAGAACAGAATTAGAAAAAGGGGATGACACTGCCGTACCACACAACTGAAAACTGAAGACAATAAGCGAGATTTGATTACTTACAAACATATGCATATATTATCTTTTATAAGATTTATAAAAAAAATTGCATGATGACTGAATATCTGGTGAGGAGGAAAAATCTGGATGTATCTTTGGTTTCTATTCAGTTTTACTTGTGTTTTGAGTTATATTGCTCTGGCCACGATGATTAAGAGCATTCTGACTACTCAAGTTGACCATCCTTTCCAGTTACTCTGATAGTTAATTTATCAACTTAATTGGACTTTGAAGCACCTAGGATATTGGTAAATCACACACCTGGGTGTGTCTGTGAGGAACTTTCCAGAGATAATTAGATTATAATGGTTCTGGCCCAGTGAACAGATTAAACCCAGAAGGATTCATAAATGGTGGCATTTGGGGGAGCTGGGAGGGGTGGGGCCAACTGGAAGAAGCAGGTTACTGGCTACATGTTCTTAGAGGCTATAGTTTATCCTGGCCCCATCCTACAACTCTTTCTCTCTGCTTCCTGACCACAATAAGATGAACAGCACATTTTCCCTCAGCTGTGGAGTTCAGCATTACCTTGGAGCCATGAACCCTCTGAGACAATGTGTCGAAACAAATGCTTCCCCTTCCCGGTTTTTCTGTCATGTTATGCCACATTGGTGAGAAATGTAATGGACACAGTTGCCTTCACATGGATTTCAGAGGAGTGAGGATATCTAGAAGTATGAATGTCCTGTATGTGCAAGTGGGAACTCTTAAGGTACATCCTCTGCATGTTGTAGGCAATCATACTTTGCCCTGGATCTGACACAAGTGTGCTAGCCTTAGAGTTGACTGAAGCTGTTAGTACTTCAACTTACATATAATGGTCAAATTGGCAAACTGACTTTTTTATGGACATGATTTAAAATTCTCCACCCCGACTTCCCCACAACAGTGAAAGTTCTGTTGCCTTTTATGAAACCCTCTGCTGAATTTCACTCACTTTACTCCATGAATAAACCTTTACTGATGAGGGAGAAGAGGCCATGTCCCTGCAGAGACCTGTAGGGTATTGCAATAATGTAGGGAAAAAAAAATCAGATGGTGGATTGGTCTGAAATGACACCAGTTGAGATGGCAAAAAAGCCGGAGAGCAGATGGGACTTTCTAACTGGACTTACTGGTACTAAAAAAAACATACCCTGCAAATAAATGGCCCAAATATATCAACATTTCTATTTTTTATGTGTTACATCACAGTTCAGCAGTACTGTATAAACTCTGCACTTAAAGCTGATATTTGGTTTGCGATAAAAATATTATAACAACTATACAATATTTTTTTAAAGCTTGTCTGAATATTTCCATCATGTGCAGGTTAAAAACTATGACACATCTTCTCTTAAACAACATGGATCTGGCTCCTGGACAATGGTGACCATGGGAGTCCATCTTGCACACAATGTCTGCCTTTTCTCTATTCCATGTACTTATGCTTGAGTAAGGAAAGCTCTAGCGGGGCATGGTGACTCAAGCCTGCCATCTCAGCTACTCAAGAGGCTGAGGCAAGAGGGTCCTATGCTCAAGCCCTGTCTGGGCTGTAGTGTGAGTTCAAGGCCAGCTTAGTTAGTGTGACTTTGTGTCAAACCAGCAATCAAAAAGAGCTAAAGAGGTAGCTCAGTGGTTGATAGAGCTCAAGGATGAACTAGCTGAACACCAGCACTCAGTTTTCTCTGCTTCTCTACTGTGGGTGCAGTTTGACCAGTGTGTGTACTTCCACCTTGATGGATGGTATCACTCTAACCCAAATAAACCTTATTCCTCAGATTGTTTTTGTCATGTTCTTTGCCAGAGCAACAGGACAAATAGCAAATATGTAATACTTCTAACCTTTTTAAAAATTTGTCTTTGTTTTATGAGACCAGGTCTCATTCTGTTGCCTATGCTAAGTTGAACTCATGGGGATCCTCCTGCGCCAGACTCCCAAGACCCTGAAATAGAGGCTTGAGACACTATGTCTGCATGAGACCTGGGTATCATACCCTGTGTAGTTGGTAGGGGAGGAAGTGGGGAAAGAGGAAGAGCCAGAAAGAAATGCTATCAAACACAAGAATATAAATGGAACCCAGCGCTATTCAAAGACATAACTAAGACATAGTGGCTCACAGAACAAATGCAATAACTTGAGGGAAATGATTTCACTCACAAGTCATCTTTTTATTACCTTAAAAGTTGACAATGTAGAAATATGAAAGGGTGAAACCATATAAGGGTGCATGGCTGAGGATGTGGTTTGGGTTTTAACTGACTCTAAGTCCATCAAAATGGGCCACCTGGTCAACACTCCATCTCCCTTGTTGTTAGACTGTGGTAACTGTCTTGTTGATTTTGTTGGCTTACTGTTCAGTGAAAAAACTAAAAAGGTACTCTTATGAAGAAAGCAAGATGACCAGGGAATGGCAGGGAGGATAGAAAAGCAGAGGAAGAGGGGAAAGAAAATGGCATCTTAAGTCAAAATGAAATATGACTTATGCTAGTGACATCTTAGAGTCTGGGGAGTGTAACAGTCTATCAAAACACTGTCTGGCAGACTCATCTTACAACCTTTCCTTTAGAAGAAGGCTCCACCTTGGACCTGGAACAAGACTTGGGGAAAATATTTTGATTTCAATACTAACAAGAGTCATGAAAGCAAAACATACATCAGTCGCCAGACTGGCCAGTTACAACTTCATTTCTGTTGCAGAGCATGCTTCATACTGGGATTGGGGGCTTTTGTTTAGTAGTAGAAAGCCTGTGTTAGCAGGCAGAAGGCCAAAAGGCGCATGTGCGCGCACACGCTCACAAACACACACACCACACACACACACACACACACACACACACACACACACCAAAGAAAGAAGGAAAGAGGGAGAATCAAAGAAAAGAAAGAGAAATCTCTCTATTGAATTTAGGCCTCATATTGTACCTCAGTTACTAAAAACTTAAACATTTAAATCCTGGAAAACCACAAATTAGTATCTGAAATGTGTAAAATATCTGAATTTCTTCCTCTCTTTTTTTGTTCTCCTTTCCTTTGTTTTACAAGACAGGATCCTAGTAGCCCATGCTGGCTTGGAACTCACTGTGATGCCTAGACTGGTTTTGAACTCATGGAGATCTTCCTGTCTTGGTGTCTTAAGTGCCAGGATTACAGAAGTTGGGTGCCACCCCAGCATGTTCACACAATTTTACTTAGAAATATATTCTTGAAGGGGACTAATGAAGGTAGAAGAACAGCAGGTTTCAGAGTCTACAGTTCTTGGCTGTTCCACTAGACAATGGCATCACTTTGGATGAATGACATAAGTATGCTGAATTTACTTTCCCAACTGTGAACGATGAATTCCCAATGCAGCCTAAGCTTCAAAGTCTGTTCTTTAAGGGGAAGACATTAAAATATATGTATTTACACACAGAGACACACAAGCATACACATATGGACACACACACAGACACACACGCATACAAACACATACAAACATACAGACACATACACACACAGTGTAGGAGGATGGATTTCAGCTTTAGGTCATTCAGCATTTAAGAAAACTCCAGAAGAATGGGTTCTGGCTTGGCATTTCTTCTCTGTGTGCTTGAGGAAAACTTAAAAGCTTCTGATGAGTTAGTTTCCTCACTTAAAAACTCATTCTTCTGAACTACTGCATAAGATCAAAAGGCAAGGGCTAGCAAGAGAATACCCCAAAGCACTATTTAAATTATAAAGCACCATCTAAACGTTTGGAATTAGTATGAACTTTGAATTATTTCCCAAATATTTGCTTAGTATCCACAGCCAAATGGACCTGAACTTATTCTTTTAAAAACTAACAATAGGGGGTTGAAGTTTATGAATCAAACTAAGGCTCTAATTTGCTTATAAATGAATTCCTGCACTTGAGACCCGGATTGTTAGACGTAGATTGACTATTGCGATTGACATCAGGGCTCATTAGGTTTTTGGAAATGCCCACCAAAGTGATTAGAGCTGCGGGAGGTCCTCATTAGCCACAGGGAAGTGCAACTAGAAACGCCTTTAAAAATGAATGTGTGTACTACAGTGTTAGTTTCCACAGATGGCCTTCAGTGAGCGTGCCTCCTGACATCTCCATGCCTGTGCAGTCCCCAGACACTCTGAACCTGAGTTGGCCTGAGATTCACTGTGATCAAAACAATATGGGGGAACTTATGGACAGACTGGATGACAGTCTGAGACCAAAATCTTCTGAAGCAACCTCTTCCTTTGTGTTTTGGGGAACAGGGTTATAGTGTATGAAGTCTGTTTAGTTTGTTAGTGCATGAGAAGCAGAGGTCCTGAGAATACATGGAAGGAGGAGGCAGTCAGACATTCTGCCCCTGTGAACTCAGCCCTGTGGAGGTACCAGACAGTTATACGACCACCATAGATGCTTTTGTTCCCCAAAGATCCCAGTTGACTGCAAGCCAATTTCCCTGAGACTCAGTAGAGTATGCTAAGCCCAGGGGGTTGTGGGAGATTATAAAATGGCTATTGTTTGAAGCCTCTGACTTAAGGTGGTGCTGTGGACTGAACCTTGAATCATTTGATCTCTAGACCAGCCTGATACACTGGAGTCCTCACCACTAGTGGTGGAATTACAATATGGTAAGCTTTGAAGAAGCAATATGGTCATGTAAAGACATAACAAGATGATAGGCCTTTTATGGATCAAAAAGAGATAAAAATCTGAAAGGACTGTGTCTTAGACTCTGGGGTTCTAGAACTATGAATTCTCATGCTAGACTCCAAGCCTATCAGTTAAGACAAAAAGTCTGTGTTACTTTGTACTTGAACACCAAATGGATGGAGACAGGTAGTATGCTTTTCTGCAAGAGATAAACACATGTGGAGAGCGATGTTGAGTACATCATTTTTAAAGAACTTTAATCAAGCTATGCATGGTGCCATACATCCAGAATCCTAATTTTGGGGAGCCTGAGGTCAGTCTGGGCTACACAGCAAAAACTTGTCACAGAAAACTAAACAAATCAATAAAGGGCTCAAAAAAGATTTCAAATTTGAAGAATAAAAATGCCATCCAAATAAATTATAATCATAAATTTGACCTAGTTATAATAAAGATAAGTTGAATGTTGGATGTAAAGGAGGGTTGGGGTAATTTTTCTGATAAATATACGGGATATTGAATTCTTAACTTATGCAGCTCATTGATGAAAAGGTTAGCTTTGTAAAGTTTGGTTGTGTCCTGTCAATTGTTAAATATTGTCACTGACACATTTAAGAAATGGGGGGCTGGAGAGGTATCTCAGCAGTTAAGAGCAGTTTTTACATTTGCAGAGAACCTGGGGTGAGTTCTTAGCACCCATATGACAGCTCATGATCGACTCTCACTCTAGTTCTACGGGATCTGGTGCCCTCTTCAAACCTCCTTGGGCATCAGGCACACATGTGGTATACATACATTCATGCAGGCAAAACATTCAGACACATAAAATAATTTTTTAAAACCAGCGAAGAAAGTACAACATACAGATCAACGCAGTGCTATATAACAGTCTGATACATGTATATGTTGTATGCTATTTAAATCAGGTTAAACATTTTATCATTTCTGTATGGTGAAGCTCTCGAGATGCCTTTAGTCAAGCTTTGCGAAACACACAGCAGACTACTGCTGTCTTAATCACCCTGGTGTGCAAAGGCACACGGTACCTTCTGTCTCCTTTGTCACTGCAGTCCAGCCCCCAGTGGTCTGCTTTTCCTGTCCTTCTGCTCCCCTTTAGTTTCCCCAGCCTCTGGTGGCCACCCTTCTAATCTCAACTTCCATGAAATCAACTATTGTATATTCCACATATGTGTGATATCTTGTGCTATTCATCTTTGTTTTGGCTTTAATATAATGATTCCATCTCTGCTACCACAAAAGTTAGGATTTGGCTCCTTGAGCACTTGGAGAGCACTCTGATTCCTCTGGGTTTCGGTATCTGAATTTCACTATATGCCCACATGCATATGTGTATTTATGACTTTTCTTCGCCCATTAATCACTTGGGTTGTTTCTATTTCTTGTGTATTGCAAACACTGATGCCATAAACGTGGGGCTGTTGACATGTCTCCCACATCATGACTTCACCTCTAGTGAAATGGACCCACCCATAAGATGAATGCTAATTTCTAGTCTTGAGTTTGTCCTTGTGTTTTCCATCATGGCTGACTAATTCCCGTATCTCCCACTTCCAGCTGTAAACAAGAGTCCCCTTTCCTTCCCCTCCTTGCCTGGCACTGCTTTGTCTTTTTGATAATAGGTATTCTCATTGGAGAGAGGTAGGTAGTATTTTATTGCAATTCATTTGCATTTCCCTGATGATCAGTGACATGGAGAAAAACTTTCATAAATCTTTTAGCAATCTGCACATCATGTTTTAAGAAACACCTGTTGCGATCACTTTCAATCAGATATTTTAAAAATCTTCAGTTCCTTATACATTCTGGGTACCAACTGCCATCAGATACAGAGTTTGCAAATACTTTCTCTTACTTTCAGAGTTTTCTTTTCATCGTGCTGATCGTTTCTTTTGCTATAAGGCTTTTTAGCTTGACGTCATCTCACTTGTGAATTTTTGCTTTCGTTCTGTGCTTTTAGAATGTACCTTTTAAAAAATAATGCTCTCCTGTTTCAATGTCCTGAGGAATAGCTTCTGTATTTTCCTACGATTTCCAGTCTTACTGTTTGACTCTCTTTTTGACTCCACTATATTTGTGCCTGGTTTTCACAGCATCATTCATTGAAGACTGTCCTTTGCCCAGTGCACGTTCTTAGCAGCCTTGTTGAAGATCAATGGGCTTTGGACATGTGGGTTTCCTTCCAGGCTCTCTGGCCCACCACACTGGTCTATGTGTCTGCTGTTAGGCAAGCACATGCCACTGTAATTACAATAGTTTGTACTGTATGAAGCCTCCTGTAAGGCCTCCTTCTTTGTTCTTTTTGTTCAGGGTTGTTTTGGTTATTGATTTTTTTTTCCCTCCCTGTAGGAAGTCATGGGTACTTTGAAAGGGATTACACTGACTGGACCATTTTGAGTAGTATGAATGTATAACAACATTTTCTATGGTTTGTAAGACATGTTATATTAAAAACAACTTCCAAGGTGGGTCACAACATAACGTGATGTCTCCTATATTAATAGCTGTCCAAAGGTCCCATTGACAGATGAGTAGGGCATTGGTTTGGGATTGATATCACCAGATAAGACCTCAAAATTTTATAAGAGAAAAGGCCATGAGATTTCAGTTTGGTGTGAACATTTCTAAAGAATAAAGATTCGGAGCAGTAGAGGCAGGCGGATTTCTGAGTTCGAGCCAGCCTGGTCTACAGAGTGAGTTCCAGGACAGCCAGGACTACACAGAGAAACCTTGTCTAGAAAAAACCAAAAAAAAAAAAAAAAAGATTTGGAGCAGTGAGGAGGCTCAGGGACTCAGGGAGAAAGGCGACTTGTTGCCAAATCTCATGAAATCTCATGACCTGGGGCTCCTGATGTACAAGAGAGCATATTTCTAAAAGCTGTCCTCAGACATCCATGTCGTGATACATGTACACATAGCAAATAATAAAATGTACTGCTTAACACATAAAGTTTTTTAAAAGTCTCTCATTTAAAGACCCTAACTACCCCTGCAGCCACAGTACCAAATGGCTGTTGGTGATTTTCAGATAGAAATCTGATTTCAGGCTTCAGAGCAAAGTTTTCCATTTGAAATGGTAACTCAGTCCTAAAACACTGGCAAAGTGGTGGCATTGTAAGGTTCCTTCAGAAAAATTCCCCTGGATGACAGTTATAAAAAAAATCTGCCATTCCACTGAGGAAGTCAACACCACCACCTTGACGCTAGACATGGCCACTGTCCCTTTTCTGTAGTAACACTGCAGAAGTGAAGGTTTCCTCGGCTTTAAAGAAAAACACTTCAGCAATATTATCCATAGTCTGAAACATGTTACTTCAATGATAGCAATTAGTTTTAAGGAGATGCTTAAGTACATAAAACATACAAAGATTGCACTAATGTCATTACCTAGAACAGCACCAAGTTTTTGAGGGCCGGAGAGATGGCCCAATGGTTAAGAGCACTTGTAGAAGACCCTGGTACAGGTTCCAGCACAAGTGTATGGAGACTCACCACTGCTTGTAACTTCTAGCTATCTTCTGGCCTCCTCAGGCATTGCATGAACATTATAGACATATTCAAGTACACAAACACAATAAATAAATAAATAAATAAATAAATAAATAAATAAATATTACAAAAGAATGGTGATATCTACCATGGTGCATTATACAACCAATGAAAAAATATTCAAAGACTATTTTTCTATAGTGTGTGTGTATGTATGTGTGTGTGTGTGTATGTGAACATGTGGAGACTCAAGGTTGATGACAAGAGTCATTCTTCATTACTTTGCTACCTTATTTGCAAAAAAAAAAAAAAAAAGGTCTCTCAATGAAATCCAGAACTCACTGATAAGGCTAATAATCTCCCTATCTAACTCTCTCCATCTCTCTTTTCTGAAGTAAGGGTGGTCTGCCATGCTCACTCAGCATTTACACTGGTTTTGGGGACCTAGACTCTGGTCCTCACTCTGGTACAGGCAGCACTGTAACCACTGAGGCATCTCCACAGCTCACATCTTCAAAGAATCTTGAATGACTTAGAAAGGTGTTCATACTGGAATATATTAAAAAGAAAAACGAATTATACTAAGTATGATAAATGTATGCACAATACACACACAGACACACACAGACACACACACACACACACACACACACACACACACACACACACACACACACATATATCTCCACCTTAAGCCCAGAAGCAGACAAAGGTTAATCATCTCAAGCCATTCTTCCCTAATGTTCAGTGTAGTCTCTTACGCAATACTTCGGATCAAATCTCTACCTTTCTGGTGACTCTCCTTCTGTCCAATTACATTCCAGTGGTTTCATTGCATACTCAGTGGACTGACCTTGGAGCCATCTTGACATGAAAATCTGGGACTCAGGGTGGAAATTCTGGAGCCTGACCACCAATTTGGGAAAGAGTCAAAGCCCTGAGTAATTTTTTGTCTTTTTTTTCTTGGATAAATGATAAAACATTTTTTTATTGATTATACAAAATAGTTTTTAACTTGTTTCTCACACATTTTAACCAAATTCTCTCTGTAATACAGACCAGTAGCACTTTTCTGAAGATATATTTTAATCACTGTGGTATTTTTTGCTTATATCATAATCAACTCAGCCAAGAGCCACGATTCTATGTGAGTACTTGAACACACTCCAGTGCGTGGCTAAGAGTGCAAATGGCACTGTCAGTGAAACATTTTTAAAGAAAATTGTTAGAAAGAGCAAGTGTAAGTGAAAAATTGAAATGAAGCAAGAGAAATTCAAGTAAAGACAAAGCATGCAACAAGGGAACCACAGAGAGAAGCCCTTCCTAAGGACGGGGATTGGTAGATCAGAAAAAACCAAAAAGCAAAACCAAAAAGATGAGATCACACACACACACACACAACACACACAACACACACACACACACAGCTGTCACAGATGTGATAAAAATTTATTTAGCTGCTATTATGTACTACGCTAGACAGAAATGGGAGATGTGACAAAACACAAGAGGAAAGCCCCACCCTCCCCCAGAGGCTAGGAGACCATGCAGTACTTATTCATTTCCTATGCCATGTTTACTGAGTTCCTTCCAAATGCCAAGTGCCCACGAGTCCATTTCTCCTCCAGTCTCAAGCCTTTGCTAACGCTTCTGGGTTGAGGTAAGAGAAGGAAACAGAAGCCAAGGAAACTTAAGAAATGTGCTAAGGGTGGCAAGCTGAATAGGGCATATATTTAAGAATGTCAGTATTAATTATGAACACTAATGCACAGGAGGTTTGCTCATGGTCAACCACAGGAGATTAGCCTTTGATGAATGCAATAGAAGCCTTACTGTATGGTCACCCTGCGACAAATGCAGCACTTGGTCACTTACGTGGGACATGATAGTTGGTTCTGAATTGGTTCACTTGTCTACATTCCTTCTGATACTACATCTACAAATGCATAGGTAACTGTTTTTAACCCCTCCTGTCCTCCTAATCTTGTCATTACTATCCGGGTGAAAGCTGCCGGCATCATCACCATCACCATCACCATCACCACCACCATCATCATTATGATATTATATCACATACAGGGTAAGGTAAGAGCTCATGATGACTTTTCCCTCCTTTGCAACCCATCTTGCCAAGCACCTGGATCATAGACACAAACTGTTCTTTGCCCAAGTCACTTTTAAACTGTGTCTTTTAAACAGACTTACCTCTCTCTCTGTTTCTCTCTCTCTCTCTCTCTCTCTCTCTCTCTCTCTCTCTCTCTCTCTGTCGTGTGTGTGTGTGTGTGTGTGTGTTTGTATGAGTGCAATTGCTCTCAGAGGCCAGAAGAGGGCATTCTATCCCCTAGAGTTAGAGATAGTTATGATGTTTAATATTCGTGCTGGGAATTGATCTCTGGCTTTGTAGGAAGTGGTCTTAAACACTGATCCATCGCTCCAGGACCACAGCTAAATCCTATCCTAGAGTTTGGCAGTTTCCCAAGATCTCCCTCCTTTACACCCCCTACCTATGCTCTGTTCACCAAGCCTAAGTTCTCTAAACTTCCTGCTCCCTCTGAACTCTGCAAACTCTGGCTCCAAGTTTTGAATGGGTGTCTTCCTCTTTCAAATCCTCTGTGAACTCAATGGCTCCTACCCTTGTCCCTGTCCTGGCTCACTCACCTTTAGGACAGCATTTGGGCATTATTTTTAATAAGAAATTCTCTTGTTATTTCTTCACACTGTTCAAGCAATCTGAGTATGTGCTAATTTTAGGTGCTTGGGTAGCACCATTAAATGTACTTTTGTTTTATTTCTCTATTGGACTTTGACCTCTGCAGATAAGTCTCTATCTTATCTGCTCTCAGCTCTCTTCATTGCCTGGCTCACAGGAGCAATTTTTATCTATATGCTTTTGTTATAACCAAGCTGTAGTCTATAAATGACTTACATAAAGAAAACATAATGAAGAAAGGCAATTTTAGTAAAGCAAAACCAAGAAAATTATAAATAGACATACTTAAGATCAGAAAAGTGTATTTTAAGCTGATTGTGGTGGCTTGTTCTTATAATCCTAACACTTGCGTTGGCAAGGCAAGAGGACTGTCTTGGGTTTGAGGCCAGCCTTGGCAACCTGATCTATACCTATACCCAAGACTCTGTCTCAAAAATCAAATAAGACAAACCAAAAGCACTAACTAAACAAAACCTCCAACATATATAGTTCACAGATGTTAAAAACTGCTAATAAGAGACTATTCTTTTTCCTAGAATGATTATTTAATGTGATTCCAACAATAGAGAATTCTCAGGTAACAGATTCCCTTTTTTGAGAATTTTATCACTTCTTTAAATCATGTGGAACATGATTTAAAAGAATGTAAAATGTTTTCTATCAGTTTCTGGATGACAGATTTTAAAATCATGTTTGTTTCTTCAATTTGCCTGTATCTTCACACTCTAAGTTCTTGGAAGACAGTGAACACAACTTTCTAGCTCATTCTTCTATGCCCCACACAATACTATATAGGGATACATGACTTTTGTACACTTAAAAATAACAGTAAGTGACTTCATCTTGGTTCCCAACTAAAGTTAGTGGAAGCCAACTGTAAGCCAGAAAAGCACAAAAACCAAGGAAAGTCTCAGTGGTGTTGTCTGGCCACAGTGATTATTTTACAACGAGAAAAATGGGACTTGACTTTTAGGCTTACATTTGGTGTATGCATTCAGGTGGGGGTTAGGTATGTTTACACGTTGATGCCAGTGATCTTCTTCTGTCATTTTTTACCCTAGCCTTTGAGACAGGATCTCTCAGTGAACCTGAGACTTACTGAGAAGGCCAGACTGGCTCACCAGTAAGCCTTGGGATCTGTCTGTCTCCACCTTCCCAGTGTGGGGATTATAAGTCTGTGCTACCATGCCTGGATGCTTTATGTGGGTGTTAGGGTTTGAACCTGGGACCTTGTGTTTCCATGGCAAGCAGTCTACTGACTGAACCATCACCCAAATGCCCCTAGATTAATGTTTTTCAGTGTCTTGAACCTAGACCATGCACACTAGTATCTTTTAAAGCCAGTTTAATTTCGAAAGTCTTCCTTGAATCACAGATTCAACTGCACAGCTGTGTATTAAAAGATACTCCCTACAAAATCTTCCCACATCCTTTAATTTGAAGATGAGATTAAAAGGCTTGAGAATTGCTACTCTGTTTAGCTAATTTAGAGTTTCATAAAGACTTAGTGCCAGCTACATGGTTTTAGGTAGTCAGGCGGAGCCGGTTTGGTGAAAAAAGAAAAACAAAAAACCAGCATGGTTATAGAGAATAATGTCTAAGAGACACAGGGGGAGCCTTAGAGACTCCATCAACCTTCTTCAAGCCTTTGTCCTCTTGATCTGGGAGCTTGGCTGCTTCCTAACTAGACAACTGTGAGACAAATATCATGGCATGCTCGATGCGAGGGAGAGAGAGACTTGAAACTAGCCTTACTTTGATAACTACTAGAAGTCCATCTCAGATCTGTAGATGCCAGTGCTGAGCTATAACTGTGATTACCATCTAATAGGCACTCATAAGCAACGAGATGGTATTTAGTCTTATATTTTCTGTCTCTGAGTTCCACTCCAATGGCATGTATTTTAGGCATATGCTTTCTTTAGTATTATGTTGTCTTTGCAGGCTTATCACTAGCCATTGCTAGTCTTAAGACAGTAAGAAGTCTTGCTATAATTTACAGCAGATACCTTGACACCGAAGTCCATACCATCTGAGATGCAACATGAGGAAGTCAGGATTTCCAGACACTAACAATTTTCACCTGAATACATTTCAACTCCATGGAGCTGAGGATCTCCCACGTCCAATAGATGATATTAAGAAAAGTGAAGATGAAAGTGATAATCTTACCATTAGGAAGTTCCAGAACCTATAGCATAGTGCTGGCACATGGCGAGCACCAATGGGAAGTTAATTGGTTGTTTATATTAATAAGACATCCACAAAATGTCGCAGTACGCTGACATCAGGAAGGAGATGCAAGGCAGATTCCCTGTTGGGTGTGCCTGGGCAAAAATCACCAACAGGAGAGGCACCAAGAAGGCTTGCAGGAGTAGGAGGGGGAACCTGGCAAGAGCAAAACAGGAATATTGGGACTTGCAAGCAGCCTGGAAGGTCTCACTCATGGACTACATGCCTGATTCATTATGAAAAGTGATGACCCATAGGCATGGCCCAAAGATGAGCCCTGTGTTGGAATGACAACCAAATAGGCAGAGTAGGGCATAGACTGAATGCTGGAGAGAGGAATGCAGAAGTGACAGGTTAGGAAAAGACGCTAAAGGATTTGTTGCGTACCTCAGGGGCAACATTTCAGTGTACACACCAGCTTGGATGGGCACCCTCTTCTTTTTCTGGTAACACAGAAAAGTGTTGAAATGATTATCATATAAGAACAAACTGCTAAGCTTTAACATCTGACTCAAACTGGCATTACTTGGCTACTTAAGTGATCTCTGAAACATGTTACTTAGTGGTGGTAGAAGATAAGTCACTTAGAATGGCCAGAAAGTTCCCAGTAATTCAACTCTGAACTCAGAACCCACTCATTAATATGGCATTGCACGAATGAATGAATGTATTTTCATAAAACTATATTACAACCCCAGCTTTCTATATAGCTAGTTTCATTGCCTTTAAGAGTTTACTGAGCATCAAAACAGTTATTTACAATAATAATTTCAGAGGTTTCCCTGAAGAGCTTAAGACATTCCTGCATACTTTAATTAAGTCTCCTAATGTCCAGGGCAAGCAGGCAAGGAACGAAGGTGAGTCATGGAAAAGTACCCAAGAGTGGAAGACTAGACCACAGGATGTGCTTTGAGATGAAGCCCACTTATTATTGCTCCCATTTCAGCAATGAGGAAATGGAGTTCTCGTTCAGACAAAGATGAGAAGCTACAGTCCATTTTCTCTAAAGGCAGAGCACACGGCTGCAGGCTCTGGAGCGTCCCCTGGGAGACCTTCAAAAATAGTATCACAGGCATGACCTGTGAGGCGAGTCTTTTGAAAGTCGACCAACACTTATTAATAAAGACTTACCATGTGTGCCAAAGAGAATAGTCATCATTTTGCTCTTGGAAAAGAAACAGAGAACATGAATTCTGATGTGTGGTACACAATCTATCAGCTTTTGATTAATTGCTTATGGAAAGTGTCTTAAGTACCCCCACCCCCTTTTTTTCAGTATGACAAAATACCAGACAGGAAGAATTTACAATAGTGGAGATTTATTTTGACTCCTGATTTCAGAGAGCTCCCTCCATGGTTTCCTGGTCCTGTGCACTTAGGTAGATCGTCATGACAGAGCATGTGGTAGAGACTGTTCTTCCCACTGCATTGAAGCATGAACAGAGCAGGGCAGACTACTTCTTCCCATTAAGTTCCACTTCCTACATTTTACCACCATCTATTAATACCATTACAGTAGAAATCCAACAACAGATCAATCCACTCCCAATGTCAAAGCCCTTAAGCTGTATCATCCCCCAAAAGACCCATGCAGACACCCCAACACTGTGCTCTACCCACCACTGAAACAATCTTCAATAGCTTGTGTGACTTCCTCTGTCTAGAGAAGCTCTTATCTTTCTTATATCTCATGTTAACTTCAGCTCCAGGGAAATGAGTGTGTACTCCCTGGTCTCAAGGGGGTGTATTAGGGATAGGGTTTTTGTTGCACATACAGTACAGATTATAGGGCTAGACATTGGGAAGACTATGGCATGGTTTGGCTATGGTTTAAATACATCCCTCTAAGGTTCATGATTTGGGAACGTGGTCCTCATTATGCCAATGTGAGAAGCATGGCCTTTAAGAGATAGAGCCTAGTGAAAATAACTGGCTCATTGTGGGGAGTTCTCTTAGGATTTAGGTTAGTTGGTATATGTTCTTTGTGTTAATGAGTAAACCTGGCACCTTCCTAGTCTCTCTGTTTTTCTCTCTCACCAGGGATCTTTTCCAGTTACAATGATGTCATGATAGCATGCATGATAATGTGACAGTCATGGTGACCCACACTCAAACCAAGCAGACCCTGGGGTCATGCTATTGAACCTCCAAAACTACAATCTATGTAGATTTCGTTTTCTGTGCAAATCACCCACTTTCATATATTTTGCTATAGCAACAGAAAATGGCGTATTGCAGACTAGAAAACTGAGCAAGTCCTTTCTTTTACTTCTTCCCCTGCTATGCTGGTGTCAGCCCTAATTCAGGCTCTGAAGAGCACACTTACGTGCAATTCTCATATATAATCTTGTATAAATCAACTCAGCTTCTTATGAAGAAAATTAAGGACCCTAACTACTTTATCAGACTGATAGCATTCACTCAATGCTCCCTTAATGTCCCAAGAGAAAATTGTGAGCTATTCCCCATAAACATGAAGGATACCAAGTCTCTTAGAAAGGTTTGCCTATGGGGTAGAGATGACTCAGTAGTTAAGACTGCTTCATTGTTCCTCCAGAAAACCAGAGTTTGGTTTCCAGCATCCAAGCTTGGTGGCTTACAACCACCTGTAACTCCAGTCACAGGATCAAACACCCTCCTCTGTTCCCTGGGCACTACATGAATGTAGTGCACAGGCACACACATATATACAGACACACACAAGACACATGCACACAAGGTACACACACAGATATATACACATATACACACAGAGATACAGTGTACATACAGGAACACATACAAGACATACACACATATACACACACAGACACATGTGCACACATGAATACTACAAACACAGAAGACATACATACATAATAGACACACACACATGCACACAAGACATGCACACAGACACATTCACATATACACACAGAGAAGTACACACAGATTCACACATATATACAGAGACAGATGATCACACGCATGTGCTCACACACACACACACACATGCACACAAACACACCAATCTTGAAAGGTTTGTTAAGCACAATATTTTATCTTGTTCATTTTTATTACTGCTTCCTAAGATGTTGTAGATTCATATATTTATTTATTCTTATTATTGAACATAATTATTTAACTATATTCTTAAACAATTGTTAAACAGAAAGTTCCTTTAGTTATAGTCTAAAATTCACTTTATCAAAATCGCCAAAATGCCTAAGGACTATAATTTTAATCTCTTTTTTTGGATTTGATTTATGTCTGTAACTTTAAGAATTTTACTATGTTTCTTGAATAAAAAAAAGTTATTTTAAGTCAAATCACAAATCCACTGCCAAAACATGTCAGATGCTGAAATGCCATCCAAGCAAAGTATGGTTTTGAATTTAGATCAATGATTTTAAAGTAACAAAAATATTGGATATTTTTATTATGTATTAAAAAAATCTGTGTTTACATCGATGATGTCTGAGTTTCAATCAACGTTAAATGCTATGTGCTCAAGAGTTTTTAGGCTGAAAGGGACTACGAGGGTATTTCAATTCCATGTCTTTGTTTTACATATATGAAAACTGGATCCTTGCTCTTTAAAAGATCCAGTAATCTGAACCAGAACTGAGTCTCCCAGCCTCTCGGCCTCATAGTCTTTTTATTAAGCCATAGGAACATCTGCTATGACTGTCACAATGAGTTCCCATAGTCTTCTTTAATATGGAAGTGCTACTCCAAAGAAAATATCATTTATTGTTGTAGAAACACTGCTAGGACAACCAAATCCCAACTGCACTGCTCTTGGGATGCCATGAAGCAGCCACCGGATAGCTGTGTTATCCTTTTCCTAATTATAAAAACAAGGACTTTAGTAATTTAGACTCACCTACTTAATTTGGTTGTTGCAAGAAGCAATAATAAAAATAACCCTAAAGCATACAGCATAGCTAAATGCAAACTAAATGCTTAACAACAAAAGCCCATCTCAACTATATTTAAACCAAGAAGCAATAACCAGTTGGAGTCGTAATTAGCAATGAGTAGCAAGAAGCACCTCAATGTCCTTATAACATCGGTACAAGCTAACACAGCTGAGCGTCTGAAAGGCCCTGGAGCTCCTCAATTTTCCTGTTTTTCCATGTTCCAGTTTTGTGTTTACCTAAACCATGTAACAAATATGGATTGAGACCAAATTAGAAGTCAGTGCCTCCTCACAGATGCAGGAGGCACTGTTAAGTAAGTACCTTTGGCAGATTTAAGTCAGTACCTTTGTTGTTGCTGATGCACCCTCAAGAATCCACCTTGAATTTCTCCTGTCACAGAGCAGAAGCTCCGCCAAAATTCATTTGCTAATAGTAAAATATGGCTTCCCAGGTGACACGCAAAATTGTCTAGCTTGAGCTGACCTTTAAGAAAAACAAATAAACAAGAACCTATCGACTGAATTCTCTTGGATAAGAAATAGACTTCACAACAGGAAAGGGTGGGAAGGAATAAATAATTATATAAGTGTTACAAAGGCAAATTTTTGAACAAAGGTGAGGATATTGGGCATAGAAAACAGGACCTTGAGGGGATGTCTGTATAATATGCACGTCTAGCATGCAAAAAAATTCCTGGCTTCCATCTCCAGCAGCAGGGTGGGTGGAGTCATCACTAGGGTGGGAATTTTTAGCCATTCCTGGGGGTGGGATTTTTATTAGATATTTTCTTTATTTACATTTTAAATGTTATCCCCTTTCCAGGTTTAAGCCCTGAATCCCCTTATCCTATCCCCCACCCCCTGCTTCTATGAGGGTGTTCCCCTACCCACCTACCTACTCCTGCCTCCCCACCCTGACATTCCCCTACACTGGGACATTGAGCCTTCACAGGACCAAGGGCTGCTCCTCTCGCTGATGCCCAACAAGGCCATCCTCTGCCACATACAAGCTGGAGTCATGGGTCCCTCCATGTGTACTCTTTGGTTGGTGGTTTAGTCCCTAGGAGCTCCGGGGGGGTCTGGTTGGTTGATATTGTTGTTCTTCCTATGGGGTTGGAAACCCCTTCAGCTCCTTCAGTCTTTAATAATTATTTAGAGGTTGGGACTTTAGCTCAGTGGGAGAGCACTTGCCTAGGAAGTGCAAGGTTCTGGGTTTAGGCCTCAGCTCCAGAAAAGCAGGAGACCAATTTTCCAGCTAAGCTCACACTATCACTGAGATACAATCTCAGGTCTCGTTTATTTAAAAAAATATATTTATTTTATGTGCACTGTTGTTTTGCCTGTGTGTATGAATGTGTGAAAGTGTCAGATCTTGGAGTTACAGACACTTCTGAGATGTCATGTGGGTGCTGGGAATTGAACCTGGGTCCTCTGAAAGTCCAGTCAGTGCTATTAACAACTCTTAACTACTGACCATCTGTCCAGCCTCAGGATAGGATTTTTTAAAAGTAAACAAAACAAAACAAACAAAACAACTTCTTTTCTCCTTTGTTCTTACCTCTTTCAAACATGAATTACTTCAGGGCTAGTGATCACCTACCTAGCATGTGTGAAGATCCTGGGTTCAACCACCAGGATCACAAAAAAGTAAGATAAGTAAACAAACAAACATGAGTTAGTTTTGAGTTCATATACATATGTACATATGCACATATGTAATTTTCTGTGAAAAAAAAAAGATAGCTTCACTCTCTTCTACTTGGCAAAGTAAAGTATGATGAAATGAAACAAGGAGAAATGAAACAAGGGAGTTGGGCATGTGAGTTGCTGGTAGTGACACCATGGCAACTGGAGCCAGTACCTTGGATTGGATGCTTGGTCTCAGTTCTTGATGATGCTTTCTGAGAGAAGCCACTCCATGTAGGTAGTACTAAGAGGTACAGTTGAAAACAGCTCCTAAACATTTTTTAAGCTTATGCTCAACATGCATATCTTTTTTTAAAAAGCCCGTTTTCCTTTCTGAATTGTACGTCTCCATCTCAAATTTAAACAAGCATTGCTCTCAGCGTTTAATTACAATTTAATGGAAATAGTACTTGCATTCCAATTAGCTTTTAGTTTTCACATCACGAATGTGCATCCAAGTTATTGTGTCATTATAATCTCATGTTATAATGGCTTCATAATGCAAGTCCCTGCAGGGTTGAATTAGTAGTTTCCTATGGTAATCGCCCATCGCTATAATATCATAATCACATAAGCACAATCCCCGCATGCTCTGCGCCAATCACTCTGACATTGTAAGAGCATTTTAATAGTATTACCATGGATTCTCTAGAGAAATCATCCCATCGTCACTGCATTGCCACACAAGATTAATTGCGATGGAGCCAAGTTGCTGTGATATAAGAGCATGAAAAGAAAAGGCTGTCACTTAGCATCATGGTGTCCACCTTCTCCAAAGGACAGTGCATTCCACCTCAGACAATCCTTGATTATTTGTCATTTCCTAAAATGTTACGGTTTGGGTTTCTTTGTCAGGACTCAACAGTAATAAATTGGATCAGTACTTTTCTGGCAGACAAAGTAAAAGTAAACATGGTTCCTGTCGACAAGGAGTTTGCAATTTCAATCAGGTTTGCAATGAATGCTTTCATGATAAAGGATGTACTCCATAGTGACTGACTGAGATTCACAGAAGAATCTGTTGCTGTTGTTTGCAGTGTTGATGGAGCCCACGGCCTTCGGCATGCTAAGCAACGGCTCCATCATGAAGGTACATCCCCAACTAGAAGAAATGGCTAATAACTAGGAAAAGAGTTGAGTGTAGTGAGCACAAGCATCATGGTAGGAAATTGGAGTGCATGTTATGAGCATCTGGATGGTCTCTGTATTCATTAATTTCAGGAAGAGAAAAGAACTCTAGCAGAATACATACCCCAGGTCACCTAAGGAATGCTGTGGGCTGAAGACTCATACTTAGGCATATCCCCACATTTTAACAGTAAGAAAAGGGGCTTGAGTCCTTGAAGAGTAGGGTCCTTGCTGGAGTGACTGGATCAGGACAATCCTATAAGGGAACCAATGACGGTTGAGCTTAGAGAATGAATGTCCCAAGAGTAGGTTATTTTCTAAGAGGATGGGTTGTTTAAAAGAGGTGAGTTAGGGCTTCAGAGATGGCTCAGTGGTGAAGAAGATGCACTACTCTTACTGAGGGCCCAGGTTTGGTTCTCAGCATCCACAAGAAGCTCATAATTGACAGTAAGTCCTATTTCCCACTACTGACTTCCACAGGCTTCTGCACACACATGGTGCATATTCAAACACACAGGGCCACGCACATATGTACTGAGAATTTTGGTTTCTTTAAAAAGCACAGAATAATCTGTTTTATAATTATATTTTATATCGTAGTTATCATAATATTATAGTTATAGGAATATGCTTTCATTTTAACCTCAGTTATGGGGATATAGGGCTGCTTCGGACTGTCTACAGCACCTGATTATGATTTGCCTCATGCTCTAGCAGAGGTATGGTTCTGCCACCTGTCGATAGTTTCTGTGATGTTTGACAATTTGGGGACTTTTCATAAGGTGTATCAATGCTGTGGCTCCAGAGGTGGTATAGGTTGTTGGCTGGTTGTTGTTAGTAGTGGTTAAGTAGTCATGCACAAAGAAGAAAGAAGAAGAAATTAGATATTCTGACAGCTAAGATCAAACTTGGCCCAAGGAACTTGATGCTCCTAATCAGCAGGAAGTAGTCTGACTATAACATCACTCCCTTTCCCCTCTCTCCTTTTTTCTCTCTATCTCATGTTAGGGGGTTGAAAGGTAGAAGAAAAGGGGTGGAGAAGGGTGGGAGAAAGAAGAACCCACAAAGTAGTCAAAGACAGCTACATACAAACACATTAAACAAATAATAAATAAAGTAAGTAAGTTAGTCTCTCCCTCATTTTTTACTTTTATTTTACTTTACACACACATACAGAGATAAAGACACAACACACACACACACACACACACACACACACACACTCACCTGGCTACCCAGCCACGATGCCCTCCCTATCCAAATGGTGTAACCTTGCTATTTGTAACCAGTGTCATAGGCCAAATAAACTTTTTAATCTTTTCTTCCCCTAGTGTTTTCCATGTAGGGAGTGGAAACGGCACTGTTCTGGATTGCTAGGTGAAGAAGAAACAGCTTTTCCTATGTAGCTTCAGATGAAGCACCAGGAAAAATAGTCTCCTGGAGAAAAATGCTGCCCCTCCCCCAGTAGTCTCCTTGGTTTCCACAGCCGAAACCACAGTGTAAAATGACTGTCATTGTGTCAATGACAAATGGCACACATGGCAGGGACTGGCAGGATATTGTGTTCATTGGAGGGGCCTCTAATCTCCTAGTATACTCCGGGGATCCCACAGTAGAATTGCAAACAGATTCTCATAACTCATGAAGAATCTTCCCTGCTCAATGTTGAAGTGAGAACAACGTCATAGCAGCACTTAGCACCATGCCTGGCCCAAAGCAGGCATTCTATAAATGTTTATGGATGGATGAATAAATTATCTTGACTGGAAAGGATGTGCCGGGTTTCAGAGCCACTGTGGGTCTGAAAACACAGGGAACAGATTTGAGATATGTATTCTCTGATGACATTAACAGTAGAGGAGTTACCAACTGTCAGTGCCTCAGATTATTGCTTGTCTTCGTGGTCATGGGACAGTGCAGCATTCTGACCGACAGTGGTGTCTAATCTTCTCTTTCTGGGACTGTGAACACCCGGAAGACCTCAAAACTACTCCAAGGCTCTAGTTTCCAAAAAGAAGCAATAACACTTTTTTAATTGGAACACAGAAAGGATAAAGATATATTCTCTAAGTACTCAAAGCTACTTTTACCAACAAGCTGTAGAGCAATATAAACCGATTACATAAACAGAATTAGCTGTCCTTCCTTTGAAGTTATTTTTAACTTCATAGGTAAAGTCTTTACAGCCCTCGCCACTTTAGACTGCTTTGGGTCTTGTTTAAGCTTCCTATGAAATTAAATTTCATTTCCTGGCTTATTCTTTCCAGCAAATTTATCTCATGCTTTTTCCATGATGTACTGGTATAAATTGTGCCTTTATTACATTTGGCTATCAGTTTTTATCATTTACTCTACTATTAGATATGACCGCAGGTTTAAAAAGAAATCAATAATTTTGGGGACTAGTGAGATGGCTCAGTCAGGGTCTTTGCCACCAAGCCTGAGGACATGAGTTTGACTCCAGGATCCACATGGTAGAACAGAGCTGACTATTGAAGCTGTTTTCTGATGTCCTTGCATGCCTTGCTCACACACAGAGATACACACACATTATAAAAAATACAATTTTTCAAATCAAGAATTTAGGATGTTTAAATCATGTATATTTGATGTAAGAAGAGAAATCATATTTGTTATATATATCTTAGCATTTAGAAAAATATTGAACTTTGTCCTTTCATTCTAGAATCCTGAAGGCAATGGGAATAATTCTTGATGTATTAGGTGAATTTCCCCAACCAAGAAGTTTTAGTATATAACACATATTAAATGACAGTTATAAAATATCTTGGATGTTATCAAAATTTGCTTTCATCTTAGTTATGCAATTTCCTATATATTAAGATAAAGCTATAGTTAAATAGTAGATTGGCTGACAGCATATAGGAATAGTAAATTCCCTTGAAGATGATAGGACAATGAACCCAGTTTCAGCGGAATGAGTAAAACTTGCATTGTTTGTGAAAATTCAGACTGTCAACATATGAACAACATCTTAAAAGGTTCATTTTCATGCCTGTTACAGAAGTAACTACCAACATTGCCCCTAACTCATCAGAAATATAATCTTGACTTCTATCTAGGCAGAGAAAGCTATTATACAACTTCAACTCTCAGACCTGTTTATTGATCCTATAATTGTGGACATTATTTTAAATGATGTTTGTTTAAAGACATAAATATGATATATGGTTTAACAAATATGGATTAAGACATTATTGTCACACACAATAGAGTTACTTATTAAGCTTTGTAATATTTATAGACTAAAACTCCAAAGTTTTGTCTATCATTCTCTGTACAGAAACTACACATAAGAATTCTCCATAGTGTCTTAGGGTGGGAGTATAACACAGTGGTAGTCATAGTCCGAGACTTGATCCCCAGCACCAAAAACAAAATCAAAGAGAAAAAAGTCAAACAAAATATAAAAATGCTGTGAAACTACCGCATTGAAAAAATAAATAATATAACCTTATTTCGGATAGGGTGTTACAAACAAAAATGTAACAAAATGGAAACATTCTTATACACATACACACATACACACACACATACACATCACACACACATCACACACATACACACACATACACACACATACACACATACACAAATACACACACATACACACATATACACACATACACACATACATACACATGCATACACATACACACACACACACATACACACCCTACAATGTCAATATATTATATTGTATTTTCAATAACATATTACAAAATTCCATGTATTTGTTAACCATACTATAGAAAAGACACATAGTAACACAGACTCATAAAGATCCCCATTGTAAGAAAATTGAGGCTGTTCTTACATATGGCACAAGTCTAATGGTTAAAAGAAATTTAACAGAGCAAGAGAAATCTACAGAATCTTTGAGAAGAGCATTTTACACCTGGAACTGTTACTTTGAACTATTTTCCTCTGTCTACCCCAACAGGCTTATAAACTAAGAGTGGAAAGATCCTGCTGAGGAGAAATGAAGGGTGACTAAGCTGGGTGGCACTGTAACACTGAGCACAAGAGCCTTCCCCTTCTGTTTTGCCTCATCAATAGCACAAGCAAAGTCTCAGTAATGCCAGTAATTGAAGTAGAAGATCCGGCATTACGGAGGAACTAAGTCTCTACAAGATATTTAGTAGAGAGGAGAAGGAGGACCATCCTTAAAACCATGCTTGACTGAGTGGTAATGAGTCAAGTTCAAAGCAGCATAGAAATCAATAGAACCCTACACCAGGCATGAGAAACAAACGGGAGGCCAGTGAGGTCCACGGGGAGAACTCGGAATACAATGCAAATGACAGACAGGGACTGGGCTTCAGAAAATCATACCTCTGAAGAACACACTCTTGCCTAATGTCAACCTCTAAGTCTGCTCTTGCCACAGCAGAGGGTAGTTTTTAGACAAAGCCCTGGGCAGAAAGCTCAATGGTTGAGACAGTGGTGAATGAACAGGCAGCTAAGTCAAAGTCTGAATTCCAGAAACGACATCCCAAGACTCTAGAAAGCTAGAAGAGTACTGAGTGGTGGAAGTCATGGACATAGCAAACACATTTAGCTAGGAAAGACATTCTCAGAGCCTCCTTACATAAGGGTTCCAGTGGTGCTTTCAGGTGGAACAGCTGGTAGTGTGTACTAGTTACACTCTTCATTCTTGTGAGCTGACCAGAAGCAATGAAAAAGAGGAAGAAACTACTCTGGCTCATGGTTTGAGGGTGCAGCCCATCAGAGTGGAGAAGGCATGACCGGAAAAGCATGAGGTAGCGTCACAATCAGGAAGCAGAGAGAGATGAATACTGGCGTTCAGCTCACTTTCTCCTTTGCCCCTTTTCATTCAATCTAGGACCCCAGCCCAGGAGACGGTATTCAGGGTGAGTCTTGCCCACTTAAACCTCTTCAGAAATTCCCTCAGAGAAAAACATGCTTGTATGCCTACTAGGTGATTCCAGATTCAATCAGGTTAAACATGAAAATTGACAATCACAGAACTAAAGCCACTGTTCTTACTTAATAATTATCTAATATATTCATGTAAACTTAATCTCTTTCAGGCTTGTAAGCATCACATCTTGAATCACTGAGGGCTACATATATCATCCTTTTCCTTTTCCCTTCCTTTTGTTTTCTATTTCTTTACTTAGGGCCTAGAATTTACTATACACCCAACGGCACGTTTGATTTAGAAAAAAATTCTTGGATTAAAAAAAAATGTTTGCAAATTACTAAGGAAATATTTGAATGGTTGCTAATGTATAAAGTTGAATATATATATTGTCTGTCTAATAAATTCTGCCTAATTCACTGAATGATGTTTCTTCATTTTTGTCTAATCATTTCAATGTTAAGTCACAGGCATAACGTTTCTTTTCAAATAACATTCAAGAGAAGTTCTTGAATAAAGTACACTCCAGGGACTTACATTCATCACTTAGCAGCTCACATTTGATGAAGAAAATTACTCTAAAAGTGGTCATTTCACGAAATCATTACCATGCTACACTGGAATTATCCTGTCCCCCAGGATCCACACATTTGGTGTTTGAATTTCTGACCTGCAGTGCCTCAGAACAAGACTGCTTGACAAAAGGGTCTTACAGAGGAACTTTGCTAAACAAGGTACCCAAGGTAGCACTAACCCAACAGGACTGGATGTTTTCATAAGAAGATATCAGAATACAGACATGCAGAGGGGGAGGGGTGCAATGTACAGACACAGGAAGGAGATTGCCATCTGCCAGCCAAGAGAGTGGCCTCAGGAGAAGACAACCCAGCTGACACTTGGATCTTAAACTTCCAATCTCTTGACTGTGAGAAAATCCATTTCTGTTTTTTAAGCCGCCCAGTTTGTAATATTTTGTTATGGTACAGTGAACAAACAAATGTTATCCAATAGTGGGGGGGGGCATCAAATCTAAACTACAGAAGACCCCTTCAGCTAATCCTGGAGGTCCGGGGTTCTATAAATGGAGTGGTGATGCTGTAGGAAAGGCAGGCTAGACTGCGTTCTTCAACATAATGCAATGTGACAGATTTTGATGGCATCAGGTGGGAGTTGAAGGCATGTCCTTAGACAAAACAAACCAGGAAACTAATTCTCAAGTTAAACAGCTATCACATAATGTGTGGATCAGTGGTTTGAGGGGGAACTGGCCAGAACTGGGGTGAGGACTATAGGCTTTTAGAGACACGACTGACAGCATTTAATTTTCCAGATGTGTGAGCTACAAAGGAAAAGGAGATGCTAGCAGTGTGATGGGGTGAGCGAAAGATAGATTTGAGAGTTCAGGTAAACACTTAGAATATTTTAAAGAACAATACTTGCATAGTTTTTATACAGAGTTAAGAGTAAGCAACATCAGGATAGGAATTTTAGTTGATTCTCAACTCAATATTTCTGAAGATTTTGTGGAGGCATGGCTTTTAATTACACAAAAGAGCATTAAATTAACAACAATATTTACCAATATTCTGTTCAGAATGCCTTTCAAACACCAAATAATTACCCAATTAAGCCACTGTAGGATAAGCTGTTATTACTGCAGATTTAGTGAAAAAGACTAATAATTATTATTTTAACAGTTTCTGTGAAGTAAGACAGTGTTTACTGTGTATAACTAAGCACACCTCTCACCATCTTAATGAGGAGGGAGCAGAAGAAACAAAAGGATGATTATCTACATGAGCTCAGTAAAAAAAAACAGAGTTGCCTAAGAACCAAGAGCCATGGCCTGTAGGCAGAGAACTTAATATGCAAAGAAGAGATCAAAATTGGCAGAAGGCTATTTATGAATATTGTCAATACTGGATATCACAGACTGACAATAGAGAATCTTTGGTCATGCCCTGAACAACATAATTCATCATACCAGTGCTCAGGGCACTCACGCCCAGGCAATTTATCACCGTCATATCACTCGTTTGAGTACAAGAAGGGGGGAGTGTTGATTTTTGACCCCTAGGGAGGCTGGATTTATAGCTGTCACCCTTCAGAACATAGCCAGGCTCTGCCCAAAGCAAACTGTTTTTGCTTCACTTCTGTTTAAGTCCCACAATGCCTACAGGATTCAGGGAGCAAAGCCCAGATCTGATGCTCTCATATCCAAGTAAAGATAGTCAGGAAATTATATTTTAAATGCCATTTAAACTGCATGGAAAAAATAATATTAGTCAATGGTGAGTACACATGATTCATTTCAAATGTCCTTTGGTGACGAATCAGTTTTGGAAATGCATCCACTGATAATTACATTTGGAAAAGACTTGCTCTTCATAATTCATCCATGATTAAAAACTCATCCATATTGGAAAACTTGGCAGCATGCTAAATATTGTATGTATGTATGTATGCATGCATGCATGTATATATGTATGTATATATATGCGTGTGCATGCATGCGTGCCCTCACGTGTGTGTGTTCAAATAAGAATGAAAGCCTTGATTTTCACTCTTTCTGGGTATTGAGTCTGTATATATTTTTACTTCAACCCTGGCTGTGCTTACAGAATATAACTAAGCATCTAAATGCTGCTCCTTCTACCTTGGTTTACAATCATGAAGGTGACTTGGACACTGTGGGATCCAGTGCACCCATCATTCTCTCAACACTGAAATGAACAACTGTCATAAGAAAAGCATTGTACAGTATCTTCCACAAAGCTCTCTGGTATCTGGTGAATAGGATACAGAAATTCCTGGAAGCATGGGGCTAGACCCCCTGCAGTCTGAAAGGCAGGGCTATCTAGGTGACGGTTCAGCAACAAATTCTCTAATCCCAGAGGCCAAAGACAACAAGAGTGTATTCAGAAGCCATTTCCTATATATAGCTAACACTATGTGACATTGTCAACTTGACAAAGATCTAGAATTGCTTAGAAGATAAGGCTCCAGGCACTTTTGTGAGGGATTATCTTGATTCTATTAGCTGTTGTGCATGCCTATATGGGATTATTTCGATGACCCTCCCTAGAAGTGTCATCATTTCTTTGGCTGAGATGCTGGCTGAGCACCAGCATCCTTGATTTCTGCATCCTATCTTTAGTTGTAATGTGACCTGGGATCCTTCTGCCATGCTTTTCTCACTGTGATAGAAAAGGAGAAGAAAGGGGAAAGCCAGCCGAGCAACAACATTCATCTATGTACTTCCTGACTGACTACGACATACCCAGTTACCACATGTTTCGATTGCCATGCCTCCTCTGTCTCGATGAACTGCACCCTCCAACTATGAGCCAAGAAGGAAAAAGAAACGCCTCCTCCTTTAAATTGCTTCTTGTCAGGTATTTGGTCAAAGAGACAAGAAAAAAAAAATGAAACCTACACATTACAGGCTTACTATGAACCACATCTCTTCTATCTTTTCCCCTATTGGTCCAGCTTTTTAGTCATTATTAGGCTGGACATCTTCTCGGGTTTCAAGGTAGCAAAATGAAACTAATCTTTGATTCCCACCCCCCTTTTCTTTCACAACCACGCTCAAGAGAAAGTTCAAAGGAATCAAGATCTAAAGTACTCAACAAATGCACTCATTCAGTAACTCCTTAAGAGCCTAATTTACATATGGCACAACATCATGCCAGGAGGAATCAGCAGTAAAGGCAACCTGCAAAAAAAAAAAAAAAAAAAATGCAGTCCCTTGGCTACCTGTAGTGACACATACCTGAAATCCCAGCTCATAGAAAGCACAAGGAGACTGGAGCTTGAGGGCAGCTTAGGCTACATAGTAAAGTACCAAACATCAGGGGCTACATAGAGAGATCCTGTCTCTCACACACACACTTCAGTCCTCAAAACAAGATGTTCTTATAAGAGAAAATAGATAACAAGTTTATAAATATAGTTATATGGGAGTTAGCAATATAGGGGGAGGGGGTGAGCCTGAAGACAATGAATACTAAGTCAGATGAGGGCACAGTAGGGTTAACGTAAACATGGAGAAGCTGTAGTGATTATGTGACACACTGCCTCCACCACCACTGACTTCACCATACCCACCTTTATGTCACTCCCTTGTGCCATGACAAATACTGATCCCACCCAGATCTCCAAATTTATCTTGAGCCAGATGCTGAAACCTTTCAGAAGTTCCTAGAATGCCTCAAATTTTTTCATGCCTGTCCTGCCCTCATAGGTCCTAGTAAAAGGGATATCTCTAAGCCTTTCTTATCTTCCTATATCAGAATCTAAATTGGTGAGATGATTCCATCACCAAATCCAAAGCACACACCCTCGCTGTTACCCATCCTAGCTCCCTACTTACAGGTTGTAGCTCTACATTAATTTAATCTGATATTATTATCTATATTTATTTGGTGGCTCCTTCACTCCTAAACAGAATATAAACTCAAGACTCTGCTGCCTTTCTTTGTCTTGCTCTCATTATAATCCCCAGGAGTAATCAGGCACAGAGTACATATTTATTGATTGAATAAAGTAACCCTTCCAGGCCACCTTGTAATTTCAACACCAGATGTGACCAAAATAAAAGTTTACCATTAACTAAAAGCAGTATCTTATTTTCATAAATCCATAGAGTATTAAGTTGAGTAAAGACTTAAGGATCAATGACGTCTATGTGCCTAGGAAAGATAAGCAACTTGCTCAGAGCTCTGTGACCACAGAGGTGGAACCAGAGAGCGCTATCGTAGATCTGAGTTCTTCAAACCTGTAGCCATCCTTTCTCTTGAAAATAAGATTATTTTACTTTTTCATTGTTGGGGGTTGGACACAGGGCTTTGTGGATGCTAGGCAGATACTGCACCCGAGTCTCTTTTTTAATTTTCTCTTTTGACACAGGGTCTTACTCTGTAGCCCAAGATGACTGGGGACTTGAAATTCTCCCCTCCTTAGCCTCCTGAGTAGCTGGTATAGGTGTACAAAGCTAGAAATGATTATTATGCTGTATCTCAGTTCATGATGTGTATGTTGGAGGTAGAACAGGCCAGTAATATTCAAGGTGGAGATAGTCTAAGAGATAAGAAAGAGGACAGGCTTTGGAGTCAGAAACAAAACAAAACAAAAAACCCTCCTTAACCCTTCCAGCAGTACAGCTTGAATACTCTGTACCCGATCTAGCTCATGCACACCACGAAGTTATCTGTCAAGACTGTGTAATGAATTAGAGTGTAGAGTTTAGGTACCATCCCCGGCAGCTATCTTTCACTAAATTTCTAAAAATAAGTACTTGGACATCCCTAGGATTCAGAAACCAGAAACAGAAATAAAAACTGTTTGCTCTTTGATTCCAAAGCTACATATAATAGGTTTTAGTTACTTTGTTAACTCTAAAGTAACATCCAGCCTCCACAAATAAAAACATAATCTCATAAAGACACACTTGCTGAATCTGGTGTTCAAATTACCTGTTTGAAAACTATTATCTGACAGATTGACAGTCAGAAATAGTCTTATCTTTTTCTTTTCGGTGTGCACTGCGATTCTCTCTCTCCCTTTCCCTCCCTCCCTCTCCCTCCCTCTCCCTTCCTCCTTCCTCCTCTCTCCATCTCTCCCTCCCTTTCTTTCTTCCTTCCTTCCTTCCTTTTTTCTTTTTTTTAAGAGAATTGGTTATTTATAGAATGGCACCAGGCCTTGAGGATACTGTTGGACATCCCTTGTGTCTATGTAAACTAAAAAGTAATGGCCCAAGTGGGTGTCTAGTCCCCGAAACTACTTTTACTCCTTCTCTGTGGCAACAAAGCAAGATCCTTGAGGACAAAAGGTAAACGCTTGTCAGTCACCTCCACTTCGGAGGAGAGTTGCAGATGTCCACCCTGGCATGTATCGTTCTATCTAAGGCATCTTTACAGCCACCACTCGGTATCAGGGCTGTACAAACTTTGCTCAGATATCTGAGAAGACACACTTGGATTGGAATACAGCTACAAGAAGGTAAATGCTCCAGGAGAAGGAGGATTCTGATGTTAAAGTTTGTTAAAGAAACCAAACGTGGAACAGCCGCCTCCACCTTCCTTTTCCCCCCATGTAGGGAGAGCACAGCTGCGCCAACAGGTCACTAGAGCTCGACAATCAAGCAGAATCGAGCAAGTAAAGCACGGGGACCCGCTCAGGTCCTCGAGCTTTCAAGTCAGACTTAGGGAGACCTGAATTTGGGGGAGATCAGCGCCCTCTGAGCCCAGGCTAGTTCTCCAAAGCCCGAGCTCCTGAAGCCAGGCCCCAAAGTCTTTGCACCACCGTGCAGCTTTCCCTTTCTCAGGGTGGGGCTCCACGTGGCTGCTTGGGTGACAAGCCCTGAATTCCAGGCCTAAGTCCCCACCTTTCCTACCGAGTCCACAGCTACTTAACCAGCTCCGGGGCTTCCTTCCTCCCGCGCTGTGCGCCGCTTTCTCCCCTGGGAACTTGAGCTAGGTTAGCTTCCCCTCCCTTTCGGCTGTCTCTCTTTTCTACCCCCACCCCCACACAACCCCCGCCTCACCCTACGGACGTCCCCTCCCTCCGGCCCGCCCACTTTGCCTTTCCACTAGCCTTTTCCCCGCCCACTGACCCTAAGTCACGCCCACTCAGACTCAAAGCCTCTCCCAGCGAGCCCAGGCCAGCTCTGAGACCACGCCCATTAGGTTTCCTCTGTCAGGAAAGCTTTAGGTCTAAGCTGAGCTCCCACTAGCTGGAGGCCCTACTCCTGAGCAAGCCTGAAGTTTGCAGCTAAACTGCAATCAGAGGCTGAGTTAAGAGCCCACTCAGTCTACACCCTAATTATCCCATTTCTCTTTGCCTTAGCTGATGTAAAATCCCCAAGGAGAAAGGAAGCTATTGGATTTTCCCCAGGTCTCAATTCTCTGTAAACCAGTCTGGAAATACGGACTCCTTGAGTAATTTTTTTCTGTGTCCTCCAAGACAAGCACTGACAATTTGATGTCATGCTGCGTTTTGAATCCCTATGATTGACATACAGAGTTCTGGTTTTGTCTTCCTTGTTGATTTTTTGTTTTGTTTTGTTTTGTTTTGTTTTTGTCTTTCGTTTTCCTGGACCTGCTTGATGCATTTAAAACTAGAGTGCTGTACTAGAGCACTTGAAGCAACCTTAGTACTTGGCGTCACTGAACCAGGCTTAGTCAATATGCACTAGTCTGCAAATCATGGTCCTAGGAGCCGCTGTCACAATACAAAGTAATTAATACCTTTCTGCATTGAACTCACAGTTCATTTTAATCTGAAATCCGAGGAAAAGAGGAAGAATTAGAGCAGTCATTTCTAAGGAAGACAGGTCTAGTGCTAAGAATTGATGGCTTATGAAGGTTCTGTTATGCTTTGAAACCAGCATGTTTTCTGCTTAATGTTTAGAAGTAGGTTTTTATTTGTTTAAAAGTTGTTACATTGTATTTATTTGTGTGTATAGGTGAAAACGGTTTTTGTCAGATTTCCTTTCACTATATGGGTCCTCGAATGGAATTCAGGTCACTTGACCTGATGGGCAAGTCACTCTTATCTGCTAAGCCATTCTGCAGGTCCTTGTGCTTAGTTTTTGAACAACCCATATATGACATTTTTCTCTGATTACAGACAAGGAAACAGACTTAGACAATGCTCTTCAAGTTCGAGGTCAGGACTAAACTCCAGTTTAGTTTATATCAACCATGATATCATATCTTCTTAAGGAACTCTGATTGGAGGGCAGAAAATAAACTTACACAGTTCCCTTTGCCTTCTTTCCTCGATTACTTTTCTTTTTAAGCAGTGCTACAGTAGGAGAAGCCCTTGAGAAAGGGGTTAATAAGGGGCAGATATTGAGAAAAATGTATTCTAGGCAAATCCTAGAATAAAGATAGGGCTTCAAACTAAGAGAGACAGGAATAAATGTATAATAGGAAGAGCAGAATGCTCTCACATGAGTTAGTGTTGCCTATGAATACTGGGAGACTTGAATATTGCTCCTATAGTGGGGTTCACACTGAGATTGTATAATGAATAGATGGGTAGAGGAAGGCTTCTGCAGTGATTTCAGTGCTGGCTACCACTGTTCACTGTGCGCATGGTAACCATGAAGTCGCATAAATGTGTACCTGACAATGGTTTTTAAAAAGAGGCCTAAGAGTCCATTATTTATAATGTTCTGTATTTTAGCAGTCCACACTGCCAGAGATGAAATTATGCACAAGGTTCATGTTAAAAACTGACTTCAGGTTTTCTTTTACGGAAATTATAAAGTTCTCCACCGCCCACATTAAACCCATTGAGCAGTATTCAGATTTCGCATGCAGACTCTTATTTCTCTGGCTTTTACACTTTAAAAAGATCATGTTAAAGGAAAATGACCACAGGCTTTCTTTGTCGTTGAAGGGAAACAGCTACCATGAAATTGCAAATTAATATGTAAGCTATTTATTTATACTTAAACACCCCTCCCCCAGCAAAGTAAGACCCTAGACAACTGTGCAACACTCTAGCATGTTGAGTCTGACTGTGTGTTGTTGTCTTGATGCATATTGTAAGTCATTTGTATGCTGCTGCTAGTTAAATAACAAACACCATCGAAATTTAAAAATAAATAAAATAGTGGCTGGAGAGATGACTCAACTCTTGCTCTTGTAGAGGACCCTGGTTCAGTTTCCAGCACCCAGGTTGGGCAGCTCACAACTTCATGGAACTCCAGTCCCAGAGGCTCCAACATCATTCTCTGGCTTCCTTAGGCTCCTGTACTAACATGTACAGGCCCATATACAGACATCTATGTGTAAATAATAAGACAGTTATTTATTATGATTTCGTAGATAAGTATTGCATTTATACTATTTCCCTTGTCTTTTCTTCCTACAACTTCTCCCATGTACTCCCCTTTTCTTCTCAAATCCATGGCTTCTGAGTCTTTAATTATTATTCTCATATATACATATACATTATAAATACAACCTGCTGAGTTCACTTGGTCTCACTCATATGTTGTATGTGTGTAGGGGTGACTACTTGGGATGCATCGATTGTTTGGGATCTCTTTTCTGAAAAAGACCAGTTCTTCCTCTCTCAATAGCCATTTATTTTAATGCTTCATCTATGAGTAGGACCATGTGAGATTGCTCACACCCGTGTGGGCACTTGGTACTGTCATTATCAGGTCTTGTTTAGGCAGCCATGTTGGTGACATTTTATGGGTGAGTGCTTCTTCCTTACATGTATAGAAGATGCTATGTCACAGAAGATATCCTGAACCTTTTTGAAAATGTGAAATTAAAAACGAAACCCTGTTTTGGTGACCTCAGAATCTATTAGCTTTGTATATAATGCAACAAAAATAACATCCAGGGAAGTGCTGTGCTGTTTAACACTCAATGGTAACCTCACATTAGCTTGGGTTTCTCTTCAGTATTTAGTATTCTTTCTGGAGAAACTTCCCTTGGAGATATATTTGAACCCTGGGGTAACAATGCCCATGATGAAACACTGAAGTTTAAAAAACTCACATTATTAAGGTTTCTAAATCAACCTCCCAGTTAAGGATTTAGTTCAAATACATTCTCATTTCTACAGGATTTGCTTTCCACTCTCACTGGGTCTTTGAATTTCAACCATACCTGTACTCAGCCATGCTAAATTGGCAGAGAGAGGGAGAGGATAAAATCAAACCCAGACCTTCATAGCCCCTTGCTGTTTGGGTTAACATGCGAGAAATACCCAGGCTTTTCACAATTCTGGTGTGTTGTTTTAATTATGTACACAAACAGTTTCTAGAAACACTCTAGAAGGCAAAACCTAGGGTAATCCAGAAAAGTATCAGGAAGATGAGGATGGGCAGCACAGCCAAGGTAAAGCACATCTGCTGTAAATGCTGTTCCGGTAGAGCTTAATTGTTAATTAGGCATTAGCATCTATGATGGCTTGAGAAGTTCTTAGTTTCAATTTTGATCATAGTGTGGTGAGCCATGTGAACCAGTCCCATCATTTCTAGGAAACGTACTGGCGACCAATGCATAAAAAGACCAGACCCAAACTCTCAGCATGTAACTTTTATGTTCAATTCCTATTCATTATACAACCTCCCACAAAGTAAGTATTCAACATATTTTATCTTCCTATTTCATAATGAAGTAAGGCTTGCGTGTGCAGGATCCTGAATTTCAATCACTACCACTTCAAATAATAATAATCATAATAATGAAATAATGGGAAAATAAATTAAAATCATTTTGGCTATTAAAAATTAAATTGAAAACATATAATCTTCCAGTTGAGTGAAACTTCTACTGAGCAGAATATCTATAGGTAATTAGACAATTTTTCTTAGGGATCAGTGCCAGTTTGTATTAAAAGATATTTTGGCACAGTCAGGCATATCAATCATGCCTATAATCCCAGCACTCAAGAGGCAAAGGCAAAGAGAATCACAAGTGATTTTGAAGTAAGCCAGAGCTGCATGGAAAACCAAACCACACCCTAATGTGAAAATGTTCCTTAAAAAAGAAAGAAAAGAAGCAAAATTACCACATGATCCAGCAATTTCTCTTCGTGGTATACATCTGTACTGGGTGATTTTGTGTCATCAGAGCTAGGGTCATCAGTTAGGAAGAAGTCTCAGTTGAGGAAATGCCTCCATGAAGTTCAGGTAGAAGGCATTTTCTCCATTGGTGATCAACAGGGGAGAGGACCCAGCTCATGGTGGGTGGTTCTATCTCTAGGCTGATAATCCTGAGTTCTATAAGAAAGCAGATTGAGCTAGCCATGGGGAACAAACCAGTAAGCAACAGCCTTCCAGGGCCTCTGCATCAACTCCTGCCTCCAAGATCCTGTCCTGTTTGAGTTCCTGTCCTGACTTCCTTCAGTGATGACCAGTAATGTAGACGCATACTCCAAATAAACCCTTTCCCTCCAACTTGTTTTCAGGTCATGGCGTTTTACAGCAATAGAAATCTTCACAAGACAATATCCAAGGTGTGAAATAAGACCTGATGCAGATATTTTTAATCCATGTTCATGGTATCATTATTCATAATCTCTAAAAGTAGGAAAGTAACTATACTGTCCACTGACAAGTGGACAGATAAGCATACTGGTTTGTGCACATAGACAGCAAACTGGAGTGTACACATAGTGCAATATCATTTACCCTTAGGTTAAACTTTGAAGCATAAAATATTGTCCAAGATGAAATAAGCTAGATTCACAAAGACAGATACTGTATAATGTTGCATGAATGACTTACTTGGAATAGTTAAATTCATACAAACAGAAGGTAGGATGGTGGTTACCAGGTAATAGGAGAAAAGGAACAGGAGAGGAAAAATTACTTATTGGGTATAGAATTTCAGTTTGGATGGTGAGATACTCAGAGAGATGAGCAATGATCTTAGCTTCACAGCAGCATGATTATTATCTATGCCTCTGAATTACACTTTAAAAGGCTGAAGTGATGAAATATTATTTTGTTTCAGCAAACATATTTGACCTTAAACAGTTGTTTGTAGATAACCTATGAATTAGAATACCTCCCCTCATTTGTCTCTTTCTTCTGGTGTCAAATGAAAGGTCTTCTTTTGGGGTAGAGAGATAGTCAGCAGTTGAACATGCACTATTCTTATAGAAGACCTGTGTTCTATACCCAGCATGCACGTGGAAGTTTACAACTCTAGTTGTAAGGGATTTGATATCTTTTTCTGAAGGCAATATAGGCTTTTGGTGTACACACTTACTAACAGGTAAACAGTTATATACATAAAATTTTAAAGTATGTAGTTTAAAGACCATAATTTTAAATCATGTCTCATTATTTAAAAATATGTTTGTTAATTAAATTAAATGGATTTAGATTTTTTTGTCTGAAAACTCCATTTGGAATTTGTATGAATGATGTAGTTTTATTATATGACTATGTGATCACTACTCATTTCTCCATCTCTTCCTTACACTGTGTTACATTCCCGACCTTCCATTGCAGTTAAGTCTATATTGCTTACCTAGTTAATATTATTAAGAGTAATAATGGGGCATTGTAAAAGTAGGTTTGATTCACCAGATGCAATTGTCATCTCAGAGGCTTATTGCTAAATATGCTCACCCTTTCTAGCTCTTTCTGAACTCTGACTGGCTGGTTCAATTCAGCTGTTCTGGCTCAAAACTCCTCTTTAAGCTGACTGATTCAAACTGATTTCTCTTGACTTTTCACTAAATTGCTTTACTTGTAAAAACTGTCTCTAGATTCCATGAACTGAACTGTACTGACTGCACTGACCACACGGAAGGAATGGAACTGAACAGAACTGCATGAACTCATCTGAACTCAACTGCGTTCAACTGAACTGCACCAAACTGCATTGAACTGAACTCAACTGGGCCGGAATGACACATGTTTAGTCCCTCTGGATGGAATATAGACATGCCCTTAGTACATACTTTTAATCCCAAACTATGAAGGTTAAGTTAGTTAGGAAGCAAAGCCATGTTTGAAAGTGAAGTCTAATGCAGTTGAGTTCAGTTGAACTTCACTGCATTGCCTGAACTCAACTGAACTTCCTGTCACCCCTCACTCACTCCTTGCTGCTCTTATGTAGCCTCTCTTTCTGTGTATCTTATGAGAGTTGGGAGTATCCAACCTCTGATTCATTCTGTCAATCTTTCTCTGATTTGTCACTTTGTTTACTCCTCAAGGAGACTTCACTTTCAAACATGGCTTTGCTTCCTTTTACTGACTAATTTAACTTTCATAGTTTGCGATTAAAGGTGTGTACTGAGGAAGTATCTTTATCCCATGGAGAAGGATTAAACATGTGTCATTTGAGCCCACAGCCCAATCACACAAAACTAGAGGGTCTTTGGATGTAATTCCTTCCCAGAGTTGCTTTACTGCTGGATTAAAATTCCTCTACAGGGTACAGGAAAATAATTTATAGTTAAAATAACTGAAGAGTTTGGTTTGATTTATAGAATAGCAGAAAGTGGAAAGTCATAACCTTTCATTTGAAAGGTTGTGCTGGAGGCAGCTACCCTCTTGGTGAACACAGGACCCATACAGTACAATGTGGCACATTTACAGATGGTGCCACACTTGGCAGAACCTGGCTTTAATGCCTGGCTCCTCTATTTGCTTGCTGTAGGACCTTACCTTTTCTCGATATAGTACTCTCATAATGTTACAGTTAAGAGTGGAATCCACTTTAGGAGAAGACATGTTATTGTTTCCTCTTTAAAGTTAAGGGAGTTGGGCCGGGACTAGTCAGTTACCTGGCAAAGGGACCATGCCTCAGGAAAGCAGGTTCACCTTAAAATGTGAGAACAAAATGGAAGGAATAATTATCCCTTAATGTTTGTATCAGCAAATCTGCACCCTCAATAAAGTTGCTTCAGAAGCTCTACAGGGCCCCCCTTCCTTTCTGAATCCTGACACAGAAAGGTGTAACTTTTCCTTCTCTTCTGTCTTTTTCTCTTATGTGCTGGCCAGAAAGTCCACATTTGAACTTTTCCATCCTTTGGCTAATGCACTCCTCTACCTTTCAGCTGCTTGTCTGCCATGTGGATAAACTCCATGTTGGCTTAACTCAAACAACTGGACCTTTTTCACACTCTCTTCTCCATCTTCCTTCTCTAGGTAGCTGCAGAAATTTATCAATTGTCTGCCATGGGGTTTTCCTTTTAAACTCTAATAAAATTGTCTTAGAACTTTCTTTTGAATCTTTTCTTAAATTCCTTTATTAATGAAATTAAGAACCCAAAGAAGGGACTGCAATTTCCCCAATAAAGTGTTTTAACTCTTCTGAGACTCCCCAAATTCCTGATAACATTATAAAATGGAAGTATTATGAAGTCATTTGGGACAATTTCTGGTTGTCACTCTGATTCATTCTTCTTTTCTATCATAATGGTAATATAGTGGAGTTCATGGCCACTTTCTTAAAGATTCTATTTCCCAGTCTTTGTCCATTTAGACCCGGCCATGCCACACAATGAGAAAGATTTAATGTGTGCTCCAGCTTAAGGGAGATGATGAGAATCTAAGAAGCTGCCTTAGGGCAACAGAGAAACTTTATATGTTGAAGCTGGACAGGAGCTTATCCCATTAGAGATTGTGCATAAATGTAAGCTGTGTGCAAGCAACTTGTCCAGAATCTTTGGACTATATTCTGAGTCTGGTAGATGAGTAGGGTATACAGTTTTTAAATTTAGAGAAATTGAAAAGATCAGCAGAGTTGCATGAGAGGAGCAAGTAGGCCATCCTTGGGATACAGCATTCCAAGAAAACACCATGTAAGGAGTACCAGACAGAAGCTCAGGGTCCAAGAAATATGAGAAGGGGTCTGACCCCTAGACCATACATAGAGAAATTACAGATTCTGGACCAAGAATACAGGAGTAAGGGTTTAGGAATACTGGCCAACATGTTTTCAGTGCAGTGGCATTTGCATAATGACAATGACAGTAATAAAAATATCATTTATTGGCTGTTTCTGTGTCACTCCCTATTCTAAAAACCATAGCCTTTGTGGGTGTCTTACAAATACTATTAAGACTTGTCTTTTACTGATTCTCAGAGATATGAATTTTTTTTTTTTTTTGCTTTAAAATCTTGTAATTAAATTGAGGTTCCAATGTAGGATTTGCTGAAGGTACAGTTAAAACTCTAAGACCTAGTCAGCAATTCTAGTAATGTGTTCAGTACAGTGCACAGCAGAGGGTTTCCTAAAAGTATGTTACTATTTAGACAAGGGTTTGACTATCTGGTAGAGAAGGCCAGAAGCAAGGTAAGAGTTAAGCCGGAGACACAGTGAGGTCAGGCTCCTGATACACAGTGTGTGGGGGCACGGGGTGGGTAGAGGAAGCAGGGAGATGAGGAGTACAAGGTGGAAGAGGTCCATCAGTAAGAAAGACTGACTCAGCCGGACATTGGTGGTGCATGCCTTTAATCCCAGCACTTGAGAGGCAAAGGCATGCAGATTTCTGAGTTCAAGGCCAGCCTGGTCTACAGAGTGGGTTCCAGGATAGCCAGGGCTACACAGAGAAACCCTGTCTCAAAAACAAAAAGAAAGGTTGACTCACATTAAAGAATCGAGGCGTCATGTAGCCAAGCAATTTTAGCATCAAAAGTATTCTTCTTCCTCTTCAGTACTGTAGGACAGAATCTGGAGGCTTCAACAACAAGGATGTTGGGAAGGCACTAACACTCTAACATCTCTAACACTTTCCTTGAGTGTTTCAGAATTGGTCACTTTTAGAGCCAGAAGATTCAAAACCAAAACTAAAACCAAACCAACCAACCAACCAAACAAAACCTAGTATCTGGTCTTCTCCTCATGGCAGTGGGGCAAAGAACATCTTTGGGATTTAAAACAAAACAAAACAACAAACAAACAAACAACAAAACAACTAAGACAGACTCTACAGGCCTTTTAGCTCAAGGAGCCTGGGTCTCAGGAAAAGCATTGATCTTGGAGAAGCAGGATGAGCCAGAAGACACTTTGTAATCAGGAGTGAGCATAGCATGTTTGTCAATAGTAACCAGAGTGCTAGGAAAACTGGAGGATTTTAATGTTATTTTTCTGAAGATTCTTTCAACCACTTTTAAACAAATGTGTGTGTGTGTGTGTGTGTGTGTGTATTCTGTTTGTTTGTTTTGCTATTGTGATATTTAGATAGTAATTTAATGTGAGGATGGATTGGAAATTTTCATAAAGTACTGTTTGTTTTTTTTAAATATAAGACATATAAGTATATGAATGCTTTGATAGCCAATCACCCCTAAATATTGGACAATCCTAGGTTTGATATGATACAGAAGAATATATCAAAGGCCTAGTAAGTGTGTTCAAAGTCCAGTAGTGAAATGAAGCTTCTGCTAATCTCGTGAATATCACTGATACCTGTGGTCTGCCTCATTCTGCTCTCGTCCCCACTCTACCCCACTTGACACAGGAGGTGATAACTCTTCTGAGCTCAGTGTCAATTGTTCTTTTATGACGCTTAAAGATATCTCTGCACTTCAGGCACCTCCACTCCCCTTACCTTGTGCCGGATGAAGGAGAGAAGTACTGCCATTAGAAAGAAACCAGCAGAATGACAGCAAATGTATATTCTTTAGCATAAACTTCTGCTCTATTTAACTTCTCTTTAAAATGAATAATGGGAGATGATTCATGGGTGAGAGCACTTGGCCTGTCACCATAGAGACCTGGGTTGAAATTCTCAGGTACAGCAACTAAATGTGATCTGTAAGCCCAAAATAACTGTGGGTGACAGAGACAGGAGGATCTGGGGCCTGCTAATCACTACTGTCATAGTCTAGTTTCTATCACTGTGCTAAAAACCATGACTGAAATTAACTTGTGGTAGGAAAGGGTTTACTTTATCTTACAACCTACAGTCCACCATGGAGGGAAGTCAGGGCAGGAATTGAAGGCAGGAACCTGGAGGCAGGAATGGAAGCAGAGACGTGGAGCAACACTGCTAACTGGCTTGCTCCTCCTGGCTTGCTCAATTTGCTTTCTTATACATCTCAGGACCTCTTGCCTAGGGGTAGCACCATGGACAGCACAAAGGGCCCTTTGACATCAATTACCCCACAGGCTAATCTGATTTGAGCATTTCTCATTTTCTCATTGATGTTCCTTCTTCTCAAATGACTCTATCTTGAGTCAAGCTGACAAAACACCAACCAACCAACCAAACAAAACAACAACAAAATAATAACCCTCACCCCCCAAACCCTAAATAACAATCACCCTGGCTCCTGGTTCAATAAGAGATTGTCTCCAGGAAGCAAATAAAGAGTCATTAGTCAGGACACCAGTCACCCTCTCTAGTATTCTAAGTGTAGTGGTATGTCACCCACATACACACACACACACACACACCACACACACACACATCAAAAAGAGAGAGAGAGAGAGAGAGAGAGAGAGAGAGAGAGAGAGAGAGAGATCAGCTAATAGCATTTTTCATACATGTGAAAAAATATGACAGAGATGACATTGTCACAGGGCCTTTATGACCTTTGTTAACCCTGTGGAATGCAAGGAAGCCTGTGGTTATCAGGCCCTCCATCAGGTCTTCCATCTGCATAGGGCTTGAGTTCTCCAAAGGAAATGTGTTGACCTCAGTCATGGGTACTAGAGACCTGATGGAGCCAATTGCATTTCATAATAAGAAGGTGTGGGACGTTGTCAGACAGTGGAAAGGAATGAAGTTAATAAAAGAATGACGTAAGGAAGTGCTGCCTTTGCCTTCCCTCTCCTAATTAACTCAATAAGACAACAATGTTACTATTTTGAGTGGACAAGGGTTTTAACATCCAGGTCTGAAAGTAATGTTAACTCTGATTTTTCAGCTTATTTGACACTTCTTTCTCTGTCTCTGAGTGTGTGTTCTAGATTCAGAGTCACAGGACAACACTGGCAGAATTCTCAGAGTAAAGATCCAAGTGGCTTCTCTATGTCTTCCCCAACAGGGTACACTGTGCTTTGAAGCAGCCATGTGCTAGCAAAGAGTAGCCACCACATTCTTCTACCTGAGCAGCAGATGGATAAAAGTTTCTTGCCTTGCTTAAGCATAGGCACCTGCTCAGAGCTTCATGGAGACCATACATGTCTGTTTATTGTTCGTGCGTAATCTGTGGTCACATATGAACTGAGGGATTCTTGTTCAGATTCAGGATCCTCAGAAGGCATTATCTAAATATGCCTTCTTCACCAGTGGGGGCAGGTTGCAGATAGAAAAGCAAACAGGAAGGTTGAAAAGATGCAGTTTGAGAAAATCAGGGCATATTAGAAAAGACCGGCTTCTTCCACTCATGCCATTAATTAGAGTAATCAGGACACTTCTTTCTGAACTCTGGGACAAGACAAAGTTCAGTAATTTACAATAGTAAGATTTCGAAAAGACCCCTCTGTAATAGGGTTATTGTTTCCTTTTGGTAAGGGTAGACTCCTGGAAATGTTCATTTTCCCAACTTTTTACTTGCCTTCTTTCCTCTTTCAGATAACAGGACAACCTGACTTATCAGCATAAATAAGATTTCTGTCAGCATCCAGAGAACATGGAGTAAGTGTAAAAGAATAATGACTGTGTCAGCCCAGGCTTTTAACCTAAGCGCAGAAACCAGTAGCTTCAGTAAATAAAAAAAAAAAAAAAAAAAGAAAGAAAGAAAAAGAAAGAAAGAAAGAAAGAAAAAAAGAAAGAAAGAAGAAGATTGCAAGCTGTCGTGTTAATTAACACTTGATAAGGTACAAATATTTTAACGCATCATCTAAGGGGCAGATTGCGCCTTTTGACAGGTAGTAAAACTTCTTGTGAAATATTTCCTTGAATGTGAGTGTTAGAGTGGAAAACATGACTGTAGGTGGGAAGAAGAAAACTGAAGCAAAAAAAAAAAAAGAAAAAAATCTGATTAAATCAGGACCTAGTGCCCCTTCAGTCAGAAAGGGATGTGATTTAAAAGCACAGCTACATAAGGAGGCTTTGTTGAATTCACAGTGCTGACATGATGCGCTGCCCACCCAAGCAAACCCATCACCGCTCCCATTATAGTGAGAGCAGATGCTGAAAGTGTTCTTAGCATCAAGTGAACCCCTAAATGCTTAAAACCAACACATTTAATTTTTAAAATTACAGTGGTTATTTGTACATATGCATTCAGTCTTGACTGAAGCTCTACTTAACAGAACAAATTAATACTCTGTGGCGGGGGCTGCTTTGGAAGTTACTCAAAGGGAAAAAAAAAACCTTCAAACACTCATTATAAGTGTAAAATCAGAGTAGAGAATTTAATCTTGTGTGCATTCGCGCAGTGGTTTTGAAAACCACAAAACTTACTCTGTTTTCTGGAGAGAAGGGGAAAGCTAGCTTGATGTGGTGGGGGCGGGACTGAAAAAGTAGCTCAGTGCCAAAGAGCGCATGCTCTGCACGCATGAGTTCTGGTCCCCAAGCAGCCGCTTAAAAATCAGGCCTGACTGTGTGTACCTGCAACCCTAGCATGAAGATGGGGGGAGACAAGAGCCTGCAGCGGCTGGTCTACCAGGATAAAAATTAGCAAGTTTTCAGTCCACCAAGAGACCCTGTCTCAATGTCGTAAATGTAGAGTATTTAATGGAAGATTCTGATCATCTTGTTCCGGCTTCCACCTGTGCATGCAAGGGGTGCACACCTGCACATGTATGCTCATGCAACACGCCACACACACACACACACACACACACACACACACACACCAAACGAACACATTTGGAGAGTTATAGTGTGTTGGGTCTTAGACAGTATTCTTCAACATCTCTTTAATGGCTCACTGAAATAAGAAATAGTATTTTTTTTTCTGGCTAGGTTGTTCAAAGGCAAAAGATTTTTATGAATAAAAATTGCTTTTACTGATTCCCGTTCATGCTTTTACCTCCATTTTGGTCTTTTGTGATTCTCATGCACTTACTTGGGAATCTCTATTATATACTTGTGCCTTATTGTAAGAATTACTTAAAAACTTTAAGTTAGTTTATGTATATGGGTGGTTTGCGAACATGTTTATCTGTGTACCACACACATGCTAGATCCCTGCATGGCTCCTGGTGCTCTTAGCTGCTAAGCTACCACTCCAGCCTCACGGTGAGATGTCGTGTAACTTACTGAAGGGTGCTGCTGTGGAGCTCAGTTGTCCAACAGTACTCCCTGTCCAGCAGCTTTCCCCCTGCACACATATAAGAAGTATTTTTCAATATTTGCTCAAACAAAACAAAATTCCTTATTTCTTCAAGTGTATTTTCTTTGAAGCAAGGTAGTTTGATAAAAGGAAGGAAGGAAGCAAGGGAGGAAGGGAGGAAGGGAAGAAGGGAGGAAAGAAGGAAGGAAGGAAGGAAGAGGAATGAGGAAGGAAGAAGGAAGGAAGGAAGGAAGGAAGGAAGGAAGGAGGAAGGAAGGAAGGAAGGAAGGAAGAAAGCCCACACCCAAGTGCTCATGCACCATCATGGCCTCTGGACTCATTCTGTGCTATATGAAGAGGCATAACCCAACATGATCATACATATGCTCGCACCAAGATATTTGCAAATTTTTATGCTGTGAATATTTGTGTCATACAGAAATTCAAGTACTAAACATTTCTTCACGATGTGCCCAACCACATTCACTGCTGGGGACTTTTAGATGTGATTAGGTCACAAGGAACCTTTCTAATGAGATTTAGTGCTTTTATAAAAGAAGCCACAGAATGTTAGCTCAGCCCTTCCATCATGTGAAGACCCAGTCAATGCCATCCAGGAGCATCCCAAGAGCTGGGGACCAAACATATGAACCTTTAAGGGGCATTTCATATGAAAACTACAAAAACAAAAATAAAAGTTGATGCATTTCACAAAGGTATTTATCAATAAGGTATTCATCATGAAATAAAAATGGTTTTCTCCCTAATCAAAAGTTTATTGCTAACAAATTAACAAGGATGTTCAGAAGAACTTTGTACCTGCTAGTGGAGGTTTATCTTGAGGAATAATGTCCTTTAAGGAGAGGGTGCCAAGTTTTCAAACCTTTGCTTCTAGAACTCAAAGTACACAATACTCTTTATCTAACTGTGCTTTCCTCTGTCATCTAGAAATAGGCTTTTGATGGATTGCAAAGTGGGACAGAAATAGCCACGGGGTGAAGGGTTTTATAGGAACACAGAAAATTCCGAACTATTCAAGAGAGAGAAATTTTCTAGATAATCTAAGTTTTAACCTAATAATCCTGTCATTTAAGCTTCACAATTTAGCATATTACTCATGTCTGTAGGACCTGTGTTGTCAAGGAATATTAAGGAACTTGACTGTGTAAACTGTAATGAATTTAAGTAGTAAAGCATCCATTAACATGGATAAACATCCAGTAGTCAGTATAACAGGAGGAAGATGATAGAGAAACAGAAGGAAGACCAGCAGAGTAGCTGAACTGCATCACTAGCATGGAGCAGGCATTATTGCCCTGGATGTGTCTGAGGCAAGTTGCCTTCTGATACTCTTCAATCAGGCCAGGGTCCCTGGGTCCTGCTCTTTAAGAGAACCCACATACATACACACTGGGCCACGTTTGATATTTAGAATCTGCCACCTAGTGCTGGCATCGTTTGATATAATCCAAAGCATCTGTTTCAGAGACAAACTCATCCAAGCTCCAGGAAAACACCTCTCCATCTTTCTTGCTCTATGTCTTTGAGAGAAAACAAAAGACAAGGGCTAATGCTGTGAATATCTATGGGAAGCACCCTTGCCAACCCAAGAGATGGGCAGGGCTTCCAAGGACAGACAGAATTTTAGCAACAACTAGATAAATAAAAAGAGGAAATTAACTTCTTAATCCCTCAAAGTATTCTTTCATTGAGAAATTACACTCCTCATCAGTGTTGAGCAATCCTTTTGATGCCTAGATTTGTATTCTGATTTATGTTCCTAAAGGTACCATATTGTGGTTTCATGTGATATGTGCTACATTACAAATGAAAGTTTGGAAAATTTTGTCTTATGAATTCACTGATTTTGCATTTTTATATGTGTTGTTAACTCAGTCATTATTGTTTCTAGAAAAAGAATGCTGTTGTTCCTTTTGATTCTAATTAAGATTTTATGTACTGGCAGATAAAATGCATATAACCAATGCCTAGCTGCAAGGGAGGCTGTAAAGTCAAGTATTTGACATTTTTACTTCAGTAGTAAGAGGTAGACTTGGAGTGGCACCAATCCCTAATGACTGAATACTGCCCAAATACAAGAAATGGTCTGGATCGCTGAGTATCCAAAACCAAGTCAAAGCAAGGTGACAAGACAACTCTCCCGTAGTCACCACATTTTAAAAAATAGAATTGTGAGTTATTGTGAGCTATTGGTTTGTGCTTGGGTATTGAATAACTTTCTTTTACCACTCTTATCAGAAGACATTTGTTTGTTACCATCGTAAACATGATATTTTACATTTTATTATGGTTTGATATTTTCTATCCTCAGTAACTTGCTGGTAATATCATTTTTACTCTTGCTTTGGGAGTAAATTTTTCCTACTCTTTTATTAAAAGTTTATATTTTATTATTAAGTATGTGTGTTAATATTGGGCATGTGTATGTAAATATAGGTGCCCATGGAGGTCAGAGGGGTTGGGTTCCTGTGGAGCTGGTGGTTATGAGCTACCAGATATAGATTCTAGGAACCAAATTTGGGTGCTATGGAAGAACAGTTAAGTATTCTTAGCCACTGAGCTATATCTCTAATGGCTTCCTTTAAAAAGTCTTTATTTTCTTTCCCTCTTCTTTCTTTCTCGACTTCTCTCTTGCTCTTCACTCTTACTCCTTGCCCCCATTATCTCACTCTAGCCCACACTCTCTCCTCCTTTATTTTAGTTGAATGGGACCTAGACATATAATTTGGGATGGTTTGAATTCATTATGTAGAGCAGACTGGTCCTGAAATCTAATATTCATTCCTTAGTCTCATAAGTGCCAGATTACAAGCAAGTACAAGAATACTTTGACTTTTTTTTTTTTTAAGTCCTACTCATGGCTTCCAAACCATTCTTGGACTTCAGTTCCCCACACAATTTACAAAGTAAGTTTATTTTCTTTGTACATTTCCTCCAAGGAGGTGGCTGAACAACTGGGTCCCCTCTATCATGAAGTCGTTTAAAGGTGTGGATGCCAGATTCCTTCTGAACCCTCCTTCTAAGTCACTCTCTCAGGTGGTCTGATTTCCAACTCTGATTTCTAGGAGATTCTTGGACAAACCTAGGCTGGAGAGATTCTATTTTTCTTTCTTTAACATGCTTTTACAACTTGTTTCTTTCTGAGCAAATGGGAGAAAGCAAACATTGGAAATCTACAACAGCAAGGACAAAGTAACTAATCAAAAGCATAAAAATTCATCATGCAATAAAGATTCTTGTGTGCCCCGTCCAGCAGGGCAGTGAACAGGGTCCTCAGGGACCACCTGAAAGAGAGAATGGGTGAACAGGTGAACACAAAAACCATGGCTTGTCTATAGTCTGATCAACTATTAAGCTATTTTAATAAAATAACTATCAAGCTATTTTAATTTTTTCACACAGAGGTTATATACACATAAAGGCAGGATGTGGGGAAGGGGATGATGTAGGAGCATAGGTGTCCTCAGAGGGAATACAGATATCTTCCAGAACAGGGTATCAGCTGGGTAAAGAAGCAGGGAACAGGTCACTATGACTCTGTCTGTGATTCATTTGTACTTATCTAAGCTGGTACCCTCCACCAAAGCTACCTATCCACAAGGTCTATGACTATCCAGGCTGGTAGTTTTCCACCAAGGCTGCCTGTTTACAAGATCTATAGCTATCTGTTCTAGGATCAGTGTTTTTCCACAGAACCAAGACTTGGTGTTATCAGCATGTATGTCTGACTCAGGCCCATGGCCAATTTAGGCTTCAGTGTATAAGCAAAGTTGCTCTGACACTTGTGGGTGGTTTTTTTTTTTTTTTTTTTCACCTTAAGACCTTGGGACCAAAGAGACTTTGACGTGAGCCAACACAAGGCTCTTCTTTTAGCTGTTTCTGAGAAATAAAGAAGGTTTCAGAGAGTGGCAGAGGGTGACCTCTTCTTCCCTTTGAGGTCATGTGAAGTGGGGGCTTGTAGATGCTCCAAGGTTTTTTTGCTCTGGAACCTTCTCTGAATTCCTTCAGGGATCAGGATAGCCATTTGCTCACACACATGGGAAATGGTGAGCAAAAGTACCTTCAGATTCCCTTTCAAGGCATACCAATCAGCACACCGTCGTTTTCTAGGGAGAGCATGAAATGAAATCAGAAGCTAAAGTGAAAATAAGTGAAGTTGGGGATTTCCAGAAACAGCAATAAAGAGTCAGCCAATCTCTCTTCTTTAAAATATTCTTTCTTTCTTTAAAAATAAAAGACACTCTTTTATTATTCTGAGAATTTCATGCGTGTCTACAATGTTTTATCCTTTGCTCCTCCCCTGACTACTCCCAGATGAATACTCACTCCTAATCCCCCCTAACTTCATGTGCTCTCTCTTTACATGTCCCATTGATTCTAATTAAATCTCCTTTCTTAAAATAGAAGTGTAACTATATGGGCTGGAAAGATAGCTCAGGTGAAAAGCACTGGCTGTGAGGCCCAGTGACCTGAGTTCAGCACCTAGAGCCCATGTAAAGGTTCAAGGAGAAACCAGCACACACACATGCACACCACATACACACATGCACACAACACCCACAGACACCACACTGACACACATGTCCAAGCACACATGCATGCATCCACATAAGCACAAAGGCATACACACACATTTAAGACAACAAAAATACTACAGAATGGTGATAAAGAAGAAAAGCTACACACATCATAGCGGATGCATGTCATTTAACAGGAAACAGTATTGTTGAAAAAAAAATCTAGTTGCAGAAGAATTCAAACAGTGGTTCCATCTATGTCAACTGAAATCAGCCAACATTTGCACCAAGCTATAAGGGAAAGCAAGAGAACAACAGACCAAATTCAGGCCATGCTTTCTTTTGTGGAGGACAGATATGCCAAGTGCAGAGACAAGTGATATCCTATTACTATATACATCAAAAGTGCCTCAGTTACTGTCAGTGGTACCCCAAATACTTTCTTATCTTGGATGGTGGACATAATGTTTCAATTTTGTAACATACTATACATTAGACATGTTATATATAATTTTGCTGTCATTCAGTTTGTGTGTATATGCACACTCCTAGAGTTGGTGTGCACACATGTGCATGTTGGTATATAGATACCAGAGGTTGACACAGGGGATAGGGGATTTCTTCAGTTACCACCCAATTTATCTTATGGTAGTTTGTTTTTTGAGACAAGTCTCATATATATAGCCTAGGCTGGCCTCGGGTCTTTATATAGCTGAAGTCAGTCTTGAAACCCAGATCCTTTTGCTCAATCTTCCAAATGTTGGTGTTATGGATCTGGTGCTCAGAACCTTTAGTTTTGAGGCAGAGTGTCTCACTGAATCTGAAGGTGATCGGTTCAGCTAGGCTGCTTGGCCAGTGAGCTTAAGGCATCCTTTTGTGCCTCCCTCCCTAGTGCTACCGTTGCAGGCACATGCAACCATGCCCAGATTTTTACAAGGTTCTGGAGTTCCAAGCTCAGATCTTCGTGCTTGCATAGTAAGCACCTTACTAAGCCAGTCATCTCCCCAGAGCCTCAGTCAGTCTTTAATAGAAGCTTTGCAAGCAACAGGAAGACAATGTTCTACTTTAGTGATTCTTCCTTTACAAAACAAAATAACACGAACAACACAAGGTAAGAGAATATCATCACACCAAGGTATTTTATATTATTTGTGACTATTGTGAAGGGTGTCCTTCCCTAATTTCTTTTTCAACCTTTTTATCTTTCATGTAGAGGAAGGCTACTGATTTGTTTGAGTTGATTTTATAACCAGCCACTTTGCTGAAGTGCTTTTTTTTTCTTTTTAAATCAGGTTTAGGAGTTCTGTGGTGGAAGTTTTTGGGGTCACTTAAGTATACTATCATACCATCTGCAAATAGTGATATTTTGACTTCTTCCTTTCCTATTTGTACCCCTTTGACTTCTTTTTGCTGTCTAATTGCTCTGGCTAGGACTTCCAGTACTATATTGACTAGGTAGGGAGAGAGTGGGCAGCCTTGTCTAGTCCCTGATCTTAGCGGGATTGCTTCAAGTTTGTTTCCATTTAGTTTGATGTTGGCTAGTGGTTTGCTGTATATTGCTTTTACTATGCTTAGGTATGGGCCTTGAATTCCTGATCTTTTCAAGACTTTTATGATGAAGGGATGTTGCATTTTGTCAAATGCTTTCTCAGCATCTAGTGAGATGATCATGTGATTTTTTTTCTTTGAGTTTGTTTATATAGTGGATTACACTGATGGATTTCTGAATATTAAACCATCCCTGCATTCCTGGGATAAAGCCTACTTGATCATGATGGATGATTGTTTTGTGTGTTTCTTGGATTCAGTTTGCTAGAATTTTATTGAGTATTTTTGCATCATATTCATAAGGGAGATCGGTCTGAAGTTCTCTTTCTTTGTTGGGTCTTTGTGAGGTTTGGGTATGAGTGTGATTGTAGCTTCATAGAATGAACTGGGATGTCAGGAAGTGCATGCTGACAGGAGCCTGATATAGCTGCGTCCTTGGAGGTCTGCAAGAGTCTGACATGTTCAGAGGCGGATGCTCACAGCTAACCATTGAACTCATCAAGGGATTCCTAATGGAGGAGTTAAGAGTGAAGACTGAAGGAGCTGAAAGGGTTTGCAACCCCATGAGGAGAGCAACAATACCAACCAACCAGAGCTCCCAGGTCTAAACCACCAGCCTGGGAGCACTTAGGGAGGGACCCATGGCTCCAGCTGTATATGTAAAGGAGGATGGCCCTGTCGGGTAGAGGTGGGAGAGGAGATACTTGGTCCCATGAAGGCTGGACACTGTGTGAGGGTAAGTGGGTATACATCCTCAGAGAAGCAGGAGGGGGGGTATGGGATAGGGGTTCCTGGGCTGGGGGGGAATGGGATAAGGGGATAACACCTGAAATGTAAATAAAATGCCCAAGAAAAAAATTATTCATTCTTAAGAAAAAAAGAGAGAATATGATCAAATATGTAATGGGCACCTTTCCTAAAGCAAGCCAGAACAACATAAACAATGGTTCTTGAAGGTATGCATTCATGCACACAGTGAGTAGTATTAATGCCATGTTCAAATGATTTTATTAGCTCCTATATTCAAAAGACACAATTTATTTTTCTTTACAATATTAGAAGTAAGAGTGTATTTATTTTCCTTTCCTGGATCATGAATGTAACTTTTTAACAGTATATTCTGTGGTGGGGCATAGTGGTGCATGCCTGCAACTCCTACACTTAAGAGGATGAGACAAAAGGATGCAAATCTGAGGCCAGTGTAGGCTAGGTTGGTTACAAATTCAAGGCCAGTCACGTTGAGTTTTATAACATGATTTTATTTCAAAAGTCCAAAGACTGAGATGTAGCTCATTGGCAGACTGAGCACCTGTTTAACATGTATATGACCTTAACGTCAATCTTCAGTGTTGAAATATAAAGAAATCATTATCTACAAACTGTTTTTGCAAAAACTTAAAAACAAACAAACAAAAAACCTCCAGAAGATAAAAAAGCTGAGTCTGGCTTTCATGGTTATAATGTTGAAAGTAGCAAACTACTGCCAGTAGCTTAGTAGTTTTGAGGTTTTATAAAGTGATTCCTTTACTGAAGCTGGGCTGTCAGTTAGGTCCATGGGAGATAACATGTCCAGGAATGTGAGGATATCATCGACATCATTATCATCATCAACAACAAAGCAATGATCTCTGGGATTTTCACAGTTGCACGTCTTCCTCTTACTCTAAGGGGTTTCAGCACTAACAATGGTACATGATTGTGCATATACGGACATACAATTGCTTTCCTCTTCACCAATGACTGACACCCTGAGTCACACAACACTGCCCTTGTGACCAAGTTCCTTCATTAACCACAAAACTCTCTATGTCTACCTCTAAGATTTTGTAAAAATAAGTGAATCCCATGTCTCATGCTAGCACATTATAAAAAAGAAATTTGCCCCAAAATTTTAATATTTAACACTGAAATTAAAATTACAACACTTAAGTAGAAATCACTTACTTGGTTTGAGAAGGGCGCTATAAACCTTGGGTGTGTCTTCTGAGTGTTACAGGAATGCATTTAAAGCACAAGCATCAAAGTATCTCATGGCTACTCATCCTAGAAAATGAAAAAGAAAGCCATATCTTCCCCTATATCTTGTTGTCATGGAGCATCCTACAGTTTGTATATGCGCCCCAATCTGTTTTCAAAAATGTAATAGACAATCCAGCAAAAATGAAAACCGTTAAATTCCTAACATTTAAAGTAAAGGTGGCCTGTGAAACAGAAGGCACAGGATTTCTATTCTACTGAGATGTCAAAGACGTTGAGCCAATTGCGGGATTTTTATCAGGATGAGATCTCTTCTATAGGTGTTTGGAAACAGAGTGACACCTAACAGTGGGTATTGTGGGATACATAAGAGATGCACAGGAGAGGAAGAGCTGTGGAAGAGAAGTGAGCAGAGAAGCACCAACAGAGGAAGTCACTGCCAGATACCGATTTGTTGAAACCGGGACAAGAACGCGGGAGCCCTTATGAATAGAGGAATGCAACATTGCCAAGTAAGAGTGCAGCCTCATGCCAAGGCAAATTCAGCATCCCAGCAGCCAGCGTGGTCCAGAACAGCCAACATTTCTCACTCTGCCTATCCTGAAGCTTGGTGAAACTGTTTCTGTGGCCACACAGACTCCCAGAGAAAGATCCTATTAAGTCAAACTAAATTGTACCAAGTGCTTTAAAGAGATGGCTGTCTGCTTTAATTTCCCTAACACTCCTCATGGAAGCCCGGTCTAATAGTGCTTGTATTAGGTATGCATGAGAGAGAAAACTCACTTGTCAGCTAATTCTTTATAATTCCGATGCCATATAATCATCTTCTTCATGACCATTGTTACAGTAAAAGCATATGTTGGCCTACTACCTCAAGCCCCAGTGAAATAACGAATTTCATACTCATACTGTGTTAAAGGGACACACTGGCAAGGGTGCTTATCAAATTTTACCTTCTTACTTTAAGTGTTTACTATTGCAGACATAAAGAATTGTATTTTGTAAATGAGATTAATGATGTGAGATGCATATTTTGGGAAATCTAATTCTTTAAACTAGTTTTTAATACTTATTCTCATTTGATGACACGGCTTTTCATGCAGTAAAGAAATGTCTCTAAGCATCTTCTCTTTTTCATGTGTTACAATGATAGATGCAATGGAGAGGTGAAATTTCAATAGTGTGTTTCTGATTCTGAAATGGTGGGCCAATCAGCAAGAGTGTAGTGGAAATGGAGAGTTCTTTCACAAACTCATAAACAATTAAAAATTAGCGAGAAAATCGATGAGGTGAAAATACTTAACTGGGAAACAATGAAACAGAGAAGGGTTTACTACTAATCTACTGTGTGATTAATTTGCATCTATTTGGAGCTCATGACTTTCCATTGGCCACTTAGATTTTCATCCTTGCACATTGGTATTTTTTTCCTGAGTCAGACTCTTGTAATCTTTAAATTAATTTTTGAATTATTTGTATGTATATGTATGAGTACTTATGTGTGTGTTCATGTGTACATGTATGTGTATGTGCGTATGTATATGAATGTAAAATACACATGTACATGTGTCTGTGAATGCAGGTATGTACGAAACCAGAAGAGGGAAGCATACCTCTAGGACCTGGAGTTATAAACTGTTCTGAACCATCTAACTTGGTTTCTGGAATCTAAACTCTGGTCCTTTGTAAGAGCAATATATTCTCTTAACCCCAGAGCAGTATCTTCAGCCCTCAGTGTAATCACTAAGCTGCCCGCAGATGCACAGATAGTCTGAGTCGGTTTACTTTTCCTGACCACTCTTACTTCCCAGTTGTGATGATTTTGATTCTCATCCTAGTTCATCAAATGCTCTCAAAATGGACCTTCGTTTAAACCTTAAACTGTAAGCAATATGCTTCCATTTCTCATGAAATTAGTATCTCTTGACCTCAATTAATCAGCAATACTACTGTAGGATATTGTGATTATTCCATCTAAGACATTTTTCAGACTCAAAAAATTTGAGTGAGGGTGAGACTGGAGAGACGGATCAGCAGGACAATAGCACTTGCCACTCCTACAAGACCTGAGTTTGATCCCTAGTACCCACATCTGAGAGGATACAACCACTTTACCTCCAGTTTCAGGGGATCAAACCCTTTCTTCCATCCTTTGTGGGTACCTGCAGAAACATGTGCACACACCATTTACCATTTCTTGGGCACTCACTCATACTATTGACTGAAGTTTCAACGTGTGAATTCTGGGAGAGACATCAAAGCTCAAAGGATGGTTTTGGAGTTGTCAGTCATATGCTTAAGGAAACAGAAGTGGTTTGTACATGGACCATCTAAGGGGACACAATGATAAAGTCACTAGCTAGGGAGAAGGGTGAGTTGGCCCACTGAACTAAGTCCTGAGATACTAAAAAATTAGTGATGTTACCAGCAATGTAGAGAGCAGTTTGCTGCTCAGTGGAATGTGGGTGGGGCCTCAATGGTTCTGAACTAGGATTGATTTTCTTTTTTTTTATATCCCTGTCTCTGGAAATCATAGACAATTCTAGAGACATCTTTGTGACATCTTTATCATAAGATGTGTGGGTAGTGACATCAAAGTGCTAGTGGTTACGTCTTTGGAAATGGTTGTGAGCACTCCATTCTGTGCAAGTTAGTACCTCTTCTCAACAACAAGGAATCGTCAAATCCCAGGCATAAATAGTGCTTGGTTCAGAAACTCGGCAAGGGAGACTTAAGGTATCTAAGTGAGAGATAATTGGCACATTTCACTGCATTGATACTTCCTTGTGGGATCAAGGATCTTTGTTTTGTATAGATTTTTAATGTGCGTGTGTGTTGTGTGTGTGTGTGTGTGTGAGAGAGAGAGAGAGAGAGAGAGAGAGACAGAGAGACAGAGAAGAGAGATAGAGACAGAGAGACAGAGAGACAGAGAGAGGAGAGACAGAGAGAAAGAGACTGAGGGGGGAGTGTGCATATGCTGGAGTGCTCAGTGAGTGTGTGGAGTTCACAGGAAATTCTATAGGGTCAGTTCTCTCTTTTCATCTTACTACAGGCTTGAGCAGCAAATGCTTCACTGAGCCTTCACCCAAGACCCCTCTGACTATTTTTAAAGAGTTGTACTTAAGTTAGTTTGATACAAATGGAACAGTTTCCAGCTTAATCATCTATGATGGGTCAATGATAGCTAATTAAACAATAGATCCAGACTTCTCAGAAATCTGTCTTCCCTCGTTCTTTCCTGATCATCATGACTTGTCTTTAACTACCCATTCAAAATAGCTAACTATTTTCCGAGAGAGGTAACATCTTCACATTTTTTAAAAATTCAAACGGGTTTATGAAAAGAACAAGCACAAGCTTGCAATCTCTAGAAGCTACCGTTTCTGTCAGACCCCATAAAACTCTAAGATGCTTTTGAGAGCCTCTAACAGAGATAGCTCGGAGTGAGGTATCACTCTGGCTCATCTTAGAGTGAGGACAGTTGCTCTCTACTCTCCAGAGGCTTTTTTTCAAAGCATCGCGATGAGATCATTCCTTTTGCCTCCAAGATGGAATCTCAGCTCTGGTGTAGCATTAGCAGCTCATATATTCATCAGGCATTTTTTTCTGCTTTGGAAGATAAGGCTTCTTCTGTGTCGGGTGTGAAAAGGGGCTTTAACGCTATCTCTCCGACTTATTCTCCTGCGCCCTTCCCTTTGCATGTTCACATTATCCGCAGGACTGCTCTCTGCCCCTCCTTCTTTCTTTTTAAGTGGCATGCCTTTTAAGCTGAGCAGACCCTGGTGGAAATGATCATAAAGGATTGCACAGACATATTGCTTCTGCAACAGGCTTTTGTTTTCCCTCCTAACAGACTGAAAAAGAGCGGTGTTTGTCTTCTTACAGTCTCACCACAGTAAGAATGTTTACTCCTCTTCGTTATCGTGATCCCCAGTTCTGGGATGGGTGCTTGAAAGGAAAGACAAGTCAGAAAGAAACTATTTTTCTTCCATTTCAGTTATTGATAGGCCATTCTGCGATAAGGAATATTGATTGCGATCTTGGTTAGAGAATGCTGCTGAGGAGAAGGTAGCAGCCAGTCCCCTGCTACATTGCTCATTTTAACTCGGATGAACTGAAGTTTGCACAAAGCAGAGTCTTCAGTAAAGTCTCACTGGGGGCCTCAGAGTCCTCACATGTTGGAAAGATTAAGCATGCCTCTGGCCTCTCTTACTCACATGCAAGAAGTTCAGTGCTCTGTAGAGAATGGTGGAGCAGTACAGGATCACAAGAATACCAACTTTGACAAATGGTTATCAAACACTGATTAATGTCCATTGTTTTGAGGTCTATGTCTTATATACTGTACCCTGACTGCTGCTGGTCACAACATCAACACGATGTTCCTGTCATCAACAACACGAAGATTAAGTTCAAAGCCAGATGCCATGAATGATATTTGAAAGATTAAAGGTCAAATGGAATTAGTCTGTACCTCTCATTTCTGGCTAACCCTACTACTGTAACAGATATAAAGAGCCCAGACCTGTCAGCCATGTGGTAGTTGATTTGGCGAATTCACTCAATGCTGATAAAAGACTCTATTCTACAGTTCTTCCTTACCTCCTCCTGATATCTGTAGCAGTCCAAACAACACACGCTCTCCCCCTCTCCACATCTGCAGCCTCCTCCTTGTTTGACTTTCATACGTGTGTGCAGGTGCATGTGTGCACAAGCATGTTTGCAGGTGAAGGTATCTATGCATGGGTTTAGGAGAACAACCTTGTGCACATTCCTCTGGGGAATGTACAACTTTTATTCCCCCAACCCCCAGACTAGGGGTTATCCTTGACCTAGAACTCTCCAAATAGATTAGGCTGAGTAGCCAGTGAGTTCCAGGGATCTGGCTGTCTCCACTTACCCAGTGTTGTGCCTGGCTTTTAAATGTGGGTGGTGTAGAGCTAACTTGGGTCCTTGTGCTTGCAAGGCAAGCACTTTATCAGCTGAGCTATCGTCCTGAGTCTTGTTTGATTCTTCTTCAGAATGTTTCAACTTTGTTCTGATATTGATTGAACACCAAATGCTCTCTAGGCTTAAATACTGAGTTGTTTCCGGGAAGAGGAAACTGTGATTAGTTATCTCATGGCTAACGGGCTAAAGTTGGACAGTTAGCACATGCTCACACCCAGAGTACCAAACAAATGGCTAGTGCCTTTCTCAGTTTGATGATTTGATTTTGGGCTCAGTGTTATGTGCTGTAACTGACGGACTGACTTATGGCTCTCCACCACAGCGATGAATCAGGATCTGGTGAGCATCTTGCTCTTTGAACAGTCCCCATCATGATTACCATGGGGATCCAGAAATAGTTTCTGCCTTCATGGATATTTGAAAGTTCTAATTCTCCCTCTTTGATTTGTTAGCCCAAAGAACTAAGTTTTGAATTTCTCAGGCAAGAAGTAAAGAATGTAGGAAGCAGTCATGAAAATTAGAATCAAAATTTTTAAAAGCTGGGAAACTTTAAATCTTTTAAAAAGAAAAGTAACCATGTATAAATTAGGAATAATCTCATTTATTTATTCATTCATATTTACCTTTATATCATTGGGACATGAAACCTTGATTTGATTCTGGATTCTTCATCCTCCCATTATCAAGAGAAGCATGGATGGCTTTGCCACGTTCTTTCTAAGATAACATGTGTCCTTCCAAGTGACTCAAACATTTGATTTTCAGAGACCACCACGGGGCTCCCAGTTAACTGCCTATTGCTTTTTAAATGTTTGTTTGTTTTTTATGACACCTATATTCACCTTTTCCCCCATTTCTAAATGGTGATTTTACCAGATCCTCCAAACAGTCCATTTTCATCATTTGTAATTTAAAGTAGTTACCTAAAGTTTGCAGCTTTAGGTGTGTATGTGCTGTTTCTGTACATTTGTTCTCTCAGCTCTTTGATACAGTATTTTGGGGGACATTCAGCCTGTCTTGATACAACTCACAAGAGAGCATTTTTTTCGATGATGCCAATTCTCACATATTTAAATTTGGGCTTGGGTCACAGCTCATTCTGGATTTGAGGTCTGTATTTCTTTTCTTTTTTTTTTGTAACAACCATACTTTTATCTTTCTATATTTGCTACCTCTCCAGTCTTTGTCTTCTCGCTTCCCCCACAGCTCTACTCATACATGAACCATTTTACCAGGAAAGGTGCCTTGATGAAAAAATCAGGAGCTCTGAGCATTCACCAGTATTTTCCCTGGAATAAATAAAAGGGAAACCAACCCAAACCTAAAGAGTGTTCATCCATTATTATTATTATTGTTATTATTATTGTTGTTTTACTATTATTATTACTGTTGTTGTTACTATTATTATTATTGTTATTATTATTATTAAAATATGTTTCTTGTCTTGCATCTGGAACTCGAGTTGGGTTAGAAAGTACAACATCAAACTCCCTTGTTTCCTGGGAAACAGAGAAACTGCAATGACTTGAAGTTGAGAATGTGGGTACTACCTCGCTCACACACAGTCATTCTCAGACTGTGAAATCTCCTGTGCCTTCTGTACACATATACAGTACCAAGTGCAATAGTACAGGGAAGGGGGCTCAAGGCCCTGCCTCCATCTTTCTCCTTCGTAGTAAAGGACGGATTCCCTTTTACAACACTTCCCAGTAGCTGCACCTAAGTTCTCCAATCCCAAACCAGACATCCCATTTGGGACTAGCCAACACAGGAATGATAGTTCTAGCTTCTGATAGAAAAGATGGATTTTTCTTTTAAATAAACAAGTAAATCCACAGTTTGTCTTTTCCAAGATGGCCGACATTATGGTTTTCTACAAGGTTGGTGCTTACTTAGCTCACTGACAATGCTACTGTTGTTGGCTGTGGCAGGATTTTCAGTGTGGTATGTTGTCAAACTTCATTTACTCATTCTCTCATTCTCATTCACCATGTTTCACACTATTTGCTTCTGAGTTTTTCAGAGACTGGAGATTTCCAGTGTGTGTGTGTGTGTGTGTGTGTGTGTGTGTGTGGCAGGGGATGTTCAAAGGCCATCAGCAAAATGATACCAGACCACTCTTAGCAGTCCAGGGTCCTCAGTTCATTCACTGCATATAGCAAGGGTCTTTGTTTGGTGAGTCTCCATTTCTATCTTCGAATTAATAACTTATGGCTCATTGGACTAGCTTCTCCTACTTAACACCTATTGCTTTTTGACATTTTTTTTTTTCATGGATGCTTCTATGAAATGACTTATTTTATTTTATTTATGTCTCAGTCCTTGGGTATATCTTCCTTTTGCTTAGAGAATATTGAAGGCTTCTATTGCTAAAAACAAGAAAGATAAATTGATCGATATATTAAATAAAACATTATACTAAGCTGAATATGAGAAAAGCAAAACATAAAAAGTACCATCATAATATATTCTACTTCCCTTAATTTGACACTAAACTGCTTGCTTTCCTTCATCCACAGTCAACATCGGCTCACCAGAAGGTTGGTAGTTAAGAAGCAAGCTGTTAAATATTAAAGCTGTATCCATGTAATTGAATGTTTGGGGTATGGCTGTGTTCTAAATATACGCTATTAAGAAACAGTTCTGCAGAGATATTTAATTACTGACATCTAATCATGTTACTGCTGTTTCTTTAACCAGGCAAAAATACGGAGTACTGGAAAGAAAACAATTTCATTTTGAGCAGCAACATTTTATTAATCTCAGCAATAAAAGCAAACTCGAATCTCTAAATGAAATCATCTTGTTTTTTTAAAGACAGCTCTTTTCAGCTTGATAATCCTTGTGTACTGTTGAGAAATATGGTCGCACTTAAGGTAGTAAAACATGTTCACAAATAATGAACACAATAAAAGTTAATTGTACTCATTTATTACATAAATAAAACCCGAACTCTAAAATGTGCAAGGATGCATCCATAATCAAACGTGGAGCTTGATTGTAGATGTTCATAACTGTCACATTTTTAACATCATCCACAATTAGGAAAGATGTCGAGATCAAAATCATAAAATAACATTATCTTTCACTGGATCGCACCCTCAGCAAAGTCAAAGCCTTACCTCCTCTCATCATGGCATCATGCTGTGAACTGAATGGAGAAGACATTGGTATAATCATTTTACATATGGGGAAACTAAAACCATGAAAATATACTACCTGAGTTTATATGGCAAGTTAGTGAGTAAAACTGGGGTAGGACGCTATACACTCGCTCCCGTTCTTGTGAATCAGAAATGTGTTAAATGTCACCCAGGTTAGAATAGTGGTTCAATAATCCATTTTTTAATGTGAAAGAGGTCCTAGATGAACGATTTTGCAAAAGACAAAGTAGAAGGTAAAATTCCTGGGGAAAGAGGGTGGAAGAGTGGGGAATTGGGACTGAACATGGTCAGAACACATTAGATGCATGTGTACAATTCTCAAAGAACAAATAGTTATTTAAAAAGTGACTTCAGCAATAGATGTTTGCTCTCTGGTCAAACGTGCTAAAACTTCCAGCTTTACTTGAATACCACAAAACAGTGGTAAGAAAAATAGCAAGCTAATTCCTACTGAGAGAGGAAGACTCACAGATCCTCCCTCATTTATGATGAAATATTGACAAGCTCAATCTTGTGCAGGTCATGGGCAGATAACCATAGCTACAGTGACTTCCTGAGAGCAACAGCTGCTTAGTGTCCTGAAGGCATGTTGGTGTAGACCTCACAGTTCCTACACCTTACATTCATTCCAACAACTCTTCTTCAGTGTACCCCAAGGCTCAGAGGAGCTGTCATTGACGTCCAAACTGGTACAATGCACCCCACCATCATTTATCCTCAGAATCAGCACTTATTAGGGAAGAGCATCACTACCTTCAGGGGTAAAGGCATGTATAAATTTCCCTTTCTTTGTCAAATAACTTTTTCCTCTTGCTCTGGCAAGTAACTCTAACCAAACTTAGCAGGTTGACTGTCCACAGCAAAACATGTGGGATGGGAGGAGGACTTGGTGAGGAGGGAGCCAGGGGCAGGAGTTGAGGAAAGGGAATGAGGTGAATATGATTAAAATTCATTACATAAGTGTATTTAAACAGCTAGGCATTGTGGCACTCACTTTTTAGTTCTAGCACTCAGAGCAAGGCAGAGGCAGAGGCAGAGCAGAGGCAGAGGCAGAGGCGAGGCAGAGGCAGAGGCAGAGGCAGAGGCAGAAGGCAGAGGCAGAGGCAAGGCAGAGGCAGAGGCAGGGCAGAGGCAGAGGCAGAGGCAGAGGCAGAGGCAGAGGCAGAGGCAGACAGATCTCTGCGAGTTTAAGGTTAACCTGCTCTTCGCAGTGAATACCAGGCTAGACAGAATTAAACAGAGATACCCTGCCCCTTGCCAAAAGTGAAAGTGTTAGACATCTAAAAAAAAAAAAAAAAAAAAAAAAGAAAGAAAGAAAGGAGGAGCAGGTAACCAACCAGCTCAATCCCATCTAGCCAATTAAACAAAAAGAACATAATAAAAACACTCAAAACTGGCATGAGAGTGTATGCCTATAATTGAAGTACTTGAGGAACTAAGGCAGGAGAATTATGAGTTACACGCCATGCTTGAACCATCACACAAAACCAAAATAATCAACTAACCAATAAAAGACTCCCACATGACACAGTCATCCTTGTCAGAGTGCAATTTTTGTCAGCAAAGTCTGCTTCCTGATTTTTTTCTCTTCATTGTATTTCCTCTTACAAATCATTAATGTCTATCAGGGAGAACCAAGAGACTATTTTCTCTCTGATATCTATAAATACTTCAGACAAGGCAAGTAGGAAGCAGATGTGACGCACTATGAGTGCTTTAATAATTTTCTAAAGGTGTTGCCACTCTGCACTGACAAGACAATTTGGTCTGTATTTGTAATGAAATAGTTGGGGAAGAGGAAGTTTGATCATAGCTTAAGAAATTGATGTACCATTGTGCAATCTGAGCTATGTGGATATTTAAAGCAAACAAATGAACAGCAATATAATTTCATGACTTATACGACAGCAATATAATGTCACGATTAAAACACTGATCAGCCCATTAACTGAAATGGCGTGTGAAGGGTAACCGACTGGACATTCCGAACTGCCATGAGAGCCAAGTCTATATCCAGCTTTCAGAACAGTTAACCCCACCATCTTTAACAAAAGATAATCATTTTGAGTATCTAGATCAAAGATAAGAGGTCATTTTAATAAAGGGCCAGATTATCAACTTGACCAGGTGTTAGTATATATAGTCTCTGTTGCAACACTCCAACTCTATTATATAACTCAATGGCAGCCACAGTCAAGTGGCTGAATGGAGACAGCTGTTCTCAATAAATGTTTACCTCTCTAAAAACAAGAAGGTATAAACTGACTTCTCATCTAGATGGGCTGGATTTCATTGTTTTGTGATGATATTTGAATCATTATCCCTGAAAGACAAGTTAGATTGCATTTTTAAAGTTGTTTAATTATAAATGTAGATACAAACTTTTATTCATCATCAATATCTTCTATTATCTATTATCTATCGTATCTATCTATCTATCTATCTATCTATTTATCTATATACATACATACATCATATACAATACACATACATATACACATACACTAACACACACAATTATATGTTCCTTGCTCTTTTTCTTTCTTGTTAGGCACAAAAACTTGGTGATTTGGGGGATTTAGAGAAATTTATTATTTTATGGCTTTTATTAATCTGGGCTATGCTGAGAAATTCTGACAAGATTGAGTAAAGGAGAAGGGATTACATTGTAAGTCATTGTGGTGGTTGATCAATACTCTTCATAGAGACAACATGACATGCGTTCCAAGTACTCCCTTACTCACTGGGAGTGGCTCAAGCATGCACATATGGGGCAGTATGTGCTCCAGTCTTCCACTTTGACAATCTCTTTAGTGGAGCTTGCAGAAAGAATGGAGAGAAATACCACAAGATGTGCAGTCATGGTCTGGAGGATGATTGATTTAATAATCTCTTTTGAACTAAGCACTGGGCCACTCACCCAAAGTGGGAATAGGGACATGCCTAGACAGTGCTTACAGAGTGGAACTACCTGCCCTTTATACAGAAGAGGCAAATATGGAGGTTACTTTTAACTGAGCACATCACTTGAGGTTGACATCAGGTGTCTTCCACCACTGTTTGCCACCTTGTGTTTTGAGCCCAGGTCTTTGGATTTGCAGCTCATCTTTTAAGCTAGGTCAACTAACCAGGAAGGCTAGTGATCCTCCTTTGTTAGCAAGCCAGGCACTGGAAAGGCAGGTGTGCACTGTTGTGCTTGGCTTCTTTGTGGGGTGCTGGGCAACAGAACAAAAGCCCTCAGATCTATGCGACAAGCACCTTAAGACTGTGTCATCTTGCCAGCCCCAACCCGCTTTTTGAGACAGGGTTTTTTCTCTGCTTTTCTCTGCAGTTACTGACTGAAAGTTCATTGTAATCATTCTGTCTCAGGCACTTGAGTGCACTACCAGATAGAGCTCCATCAACTATTTCTTAAAGTACCATTTCCTGTCTTAGGTTAAGTATATCCTACCCAAGAAAGGGATTCTGGATTTTTTGGGGGGGGAGGCGGTCGTATATAGAGATCTGCTTTCAGACAGGTATGTCACTGTTCATTTCTATTTTTGACAAAACTAGATCAAAAGCAAAGTGTAATTTTTATTTGAGAAAAAAAAAAAGACATCACTCTGGTTATATTATTTCAAAAATGTTCTTCAAATCAGGGACTTGGTTCCATGGGAAGACTTTCCACTGGGATCAGGTCTGATTTAGGCAGATACATCAAAATGGAGGATATGAACGTGGATAATGTATCAATCAGTGTCTTGCCTGGTGTTAGACTCACTATTTCTTTGGAAAATTGGACTTCAGTTTCCCAAGGATTAGTCCGGAATCAGTGCTACAGTTGAGCAGAAGCTATTTGAAGGTAGAAATCTCACCTAGTCTTTGTTGTTGCCTTTCCCACAATTAAAGAAGGCTCAGGACATGGTCTGGGATATAAGATAGTGAATTATGAAGAAATAGATTAATACCAAAGGGAAAAATGGATTGCCTGCTTTATATAAGGAGAGTTAGAAGGGAGACAGGAATGGAAACATCATTGCTATTTTTAACTCTGTTAGTTATTGCTGGACTTTACACTCTTTCCAAATTGCATTAGGTTTCTTTTATCTATTCTTCAACCTCTATTTTGTAAGAGAAGCACCCTCCATTTTCCCTAGGGATTGGAGAAGTTAAAGCCTCTCAGGCTCATAGCAAGTTGGAGGTCTCTCACTAGGAATTCAACATGGTTCTGGTACAGTATTGAAATTCTTATCCCTTTGCTCACCCAAGCCCACTTTGAAAGAGGCTATCATATTGCAGAACTTGTAATAAGATTCAGTCATTCTTATAAATATAAATTATTTATCACTGACTTGCCGTTTTATGGGCTTCATGATATTTTGAATTATATTACCCAGCATCATCTCGCTCCTTTCTCTACATCTCATAGTACTGAGACCCTCAATTGGGACAAATTGGCAAATTCAGGAATGACAGGCTTTCAAACAGATAGATGAAGTGATTGCATAATTTAATTCCACCCACTTACCGAATTGAAGCCTTTATGAAGAAGAGAATTACAGCAACATTTTTTTCCCTTCAAGAATATATGCAAGGTGGTATTAATCTATAGCTCAGGTACTGGTTTGACTGGATGACAAGAATGCAGTAACCTTCACCAACATGGTAGCACTATGAACTCTTGAGGATTAAGTCTTCTATAAGAGCATGATGTAGAATCCTCAGCTAGTTCAAATCAGAACAAAAATAAAAAGAAGTTTCCCGACAGATAGCTGAGAATCTAATCCCAGGGAGAAAAATAAGAGTGTTCTAGGGAACCAGAGAGCAATGAGTGGTGACTTGCTGAGGTTATCAGCACAAACATAGAGTTGACCTCCAGAGTTCAGCAACTATATTCCTTGAGGTAAGCACAACTATGCAGAAACTAAGCATAAAAACACAGAGAAAGGAAGGGTTATCTGATAACTGATGGCCCTTTGAGGTAGAGCCATTCACTGCCAAAAATGTTTATGTGAAATGAAGCCAAAGATGGCTTTGAAAATGTAAATACAAGCTGAAGAAACCACAACTGGGATTCCGCAAAGGATTCACATTTCTTCTAAAAGAGACCATCAGAAACAAGATGCGAGACCATTGAAGCAGATACTGGAAACAGCAGCTGCAATAATCAGGCAGCTGAATTTGTAATTGGATGGACAGTATGGTCTTGTGTCTACACTGATAGAATGAGCAATACATTAATTAGAAGGGAGGTTCTGGCCAAAAGACAAGAAAGATGAAATAATCAATATGTCAAGGGGTACTTGTTTGCCTTGATGGATGTAACATCTGGTTAGTGGTAACCCTGGAAAGCAATCAATATTGATGGAGTTAGATGGTCATTTGGGGGCACTTAAAGAGGGGGATGGGGCAGAAAGGTGCTGCCCTCTGAATAAATAGACTGCAGAGCTTAGGAGAACGCCAGCAAAATCTTAATGTGGAATAAATTTCACTGATAAGCAGTCTTGAGATGTATTCAGGCTGAATTACCTTCATTCTACGAAGTCCTTCTTGACACAATTATGCTTTCTTTTTACTCTCCACTTTTTTCCTTTATGCTCTGTTTATACAGCAGGAGATTAGGACCTCTCATAATGGCTCTATTCTAGGACATAAACTGTTTAAAGGTGAAGACTTGGGTGAAGTCGAGTCCCTCACCCCCTGTACCTTCAATGGCTACAATAGAATCTGCCTGTTTGTCTCACACATATCCATGGAGTGTCTACACGATCCTCTTAAGGTTTCTTTCCACTCTCAGTTGCCTATTCTCTTGCTTTAGTTTACTACCTGAATCTTGAGCTGGCTATATTTAAAGAAAAAAGATGGAGTACTTCTATGGTGTTGAAAGCATCTTGGGTCTATCTATTCTACCCTCTACTCTCAGAAGAACGATTTCAGCTAGTAGCAAGATTGGCTGCATCACAATTTAATTTCTGCTTGAGAACCCTGACCCCAGCTCTCCCTCCCACAGGAACTTGTTTACACCTAGGATTCTCAGTTCTATTTCTGGGGTGACTTAAATATTCCTCCAACCACTTATCCTTATATTGATATGCCTTAGAACCTTCATAGGTCAATAGTCTTACGGAGCAACCCAGAGCAAGCCTACAGACAATCCATTATTGAAGAAAGACAAAACACTTTCCCTCGAAACTAAGTGAGGTAGACTCAGGATTCCTGCCTGATGAATCTATTTTGTATCATTGGTAATTTGAAGATATGGTATCCTAAAATGTTATGCTCAGAAATGAACCTGTTAAAAAAAATAAAAATATTGAATATAGTAGGATTTTCTCATTTGAAAAACCAAGGGAAAATGTATAGGTAAGAAAAAAAAAGAGTATTAAATTCATGGTGTCTCATTGTTTATTAAAGTAAAATCTGTGCTGTTGACATGCTTCTGAAGCTGTCCTGAGATTTCCCCTCTCCTTTGAGCACCGTTTTTAATTCATCCTATGACCTAACTCACTAAATACTGACTTGCAACATGCCCAAATGTGGTCCCAGATTTAAGACTAAAATTTAAATGCACACATCTCCTGAGGCTGATACCTGTGTTTCTGCCTAGAGGTATGGCACGTTTTAGGATAGTTTAAATATCAAACAAACTGTAGGCAATATTATGTGGTAACCTTTTGTGTAGTTAAAGCAGATTCAAACATGTAATCTATTAGCTTGGTTTCCTGGCAATAATACTATTTATGGAAGAATCGCTTTTCTTTTTAATCACCAAACATGGACATATGCACTATTTAATTGGGAACTAAAGTTTATACAAAATTGAGATTTGCTGAATAAAAAGTACAAAGAGGTATTAGGTACAAGGCCTTGGAAGAGATCCATAAAATTGAGCCATCCAAGAGATTAAAGCTTCCTTATCTTGGCAAGGCCAACCGGGTCTCTGAAAATTCTACAAGACAGCTGTGCTTTATCTGTGACATGTTGAAGAGGAAGGGACTCCCATAAGTCTCAACACTTTCTATTCAAGAACTGGGATCACAACACTTGTAATGAGTTTCTTCAAAAGCCACAAGTCCCTGTTTGGCTCCAAGATGCTTTTGTTGATGTGGAAGACGTGAATATCTGTGCAGAGATATGTAAGTGGTTGCATTTCTCCATCATTTTTTTTTTCTCCAGGATTCAATAAACACAAGCCCAAACGTCTAAAAACTACTTCTTCTATACTTTAAAAATAACCTAGCAAATAGAACTCTGTGATTTAAGCTTATTTAACACAAAGATTTGACAAAGGGATTTTTAGTGAATGGGAAGGTAGGGAGGGAGAGATGCCACTGATTTTATTTTGAGAGAGTATTATGTAGCAAACATGTAATTCCTATCAGAAACCTTTGAAATAGACACACACATCTCAATTTCTTCGAGCATCAAGGAAACTGAGGTTCACAGGTCAAGTGTGTTGATTAAATTCATTCAACTCTTCTGTTAAAGAAAATGTGCATTTTAGATAGCATCAGTTTGAAGCAAAGCACAGCCATGTAAAACATCCTGCCAGTTCACCGAGTACAAGTTAACCCAACATAACACAAAGGAAGACAGGTGGGTTTTAGTTTTGAAAATATAAAGTATGATCTATCCTACACAGCATAGCATCACTGAATTATTTAATTGCAGTCTATTTAAGGTGTTAGTTAGAAGGAGTTGGAAGGACCTATTATCATCCAATACAAAAAAAAAAAATGTGACAGAACAGTAAGAGAACAGACAATTGCAGCTCCTAATTGTGGAGTCATTCTGGGTTTAGGTTCAATGCAGCAGTTTCTAGCAAGCTCATTAAAGTCCTGCAAGCGACCATCTTTCTACCCAGAGCTGATTGCATGGAGCCCCCCTGAGAAGTAGTTTGACTGTTAGCCCACATCTCTCCTGCCTTATGGCACTGCATGTCAACCTCTGACCCTACAAGAGTAAGAAATTTCAATTGAGGAATTACAAAATATTTCACTTCCTGGATGATCTATAGAAAAGTATTCCTTGATTATTTTCAGTGACAAAGGAATGGAAATCTGTGAGTCTGCCCCAAAGGCCTTTGTACTCGTAGAGTCATGAAAGGAAGTGTGTTTTACCTCCTACAATAATAATGAGAATGCACACATTCATGGCGTCTGGTCAGCGTTATCCATTGAGAGTGCTTAGACTTCACAGTACAGTAGCAAAAAGGATGATTGCTCCTATGTGGCACAAATGTCGGTTTTTATTATAGTGATCAAAAACCAGAAACATGTTTTCTTATACATTTCTTCTGTTTGTATATATATTTTTAGTTAGTGATTTTTGCTTTTCAGAGGGATGCTTCAAATAAAAGTCAAAAATCTATTTGGGGTCAGTATAGCTGAAAAACATTTAAATTAATATAGTTTGCTCTTTAGTAGTTAAGAGTTCCACAAAAGTATCTTAAAATGTAACAACATAATGAGAGTTAGGTTGAGATTTGGACTCTTGTTGCCTTTCTTTAAAAAAAAAAAAAATTGTTGTTGTTGTATGATCAGCTTGCCTGGATTTTCCTCCTACTATATTGTCAGTGGAGTTGCTGACTGATTGCTATCCAGTTGTATTTCTGGAAATATTCATCAGGAGCCTTTCCTGGGGCAGCATGCATCCTACTCAGTGCTGACCCAGACCACGCAGCAGAGGCAGCTGGGCAGCCTCAGAAGTTGGCATCTTTTCCCCACTCAGTTTCCAACCATATGTCTCTCTCCACACTTTGGCACGGGCCCTACAGTGTCTGTGGGAACTGCCTAATCGGCGGCAGCAGCCTACGCCGAGGAGGCAGCTCTTGAGATAATCAGATATGCTTCTTGCGAGGTTCTGTGGATTTTACTGTGTCCCTCTATAGAACCAGAGCCTCTGATCATTACCATGGTGATCAATTTGTCTCCTGGGAAGTAACCAGAGACCATCACACTGATTCTATGCAGGCCATTAGGTAATACTGAGACTCTTGGAAAGAACTGCAATCCTGTATGAAAAGAATCCCCATGGACGACCAGAACTAGGCTTAATTGGCCTATGCAGTTAATACTTGATGGAGAGGCAACAATGGGCCTAAGGAAAAGTCACCCAAGTGAGTGATGGGTTAGTTATATTTCTTCCATTGCTCCTTTCTTCTCTTTTTAGGTATTTAGCAGGATAGGAGATGAATCTCTGAGTTTTAGGGCTAGAAACTATGGCTATTTTTAAGTAATGGGTTTACAGATAACAAATAGTTGGGATCAATTCAGTGCAGGATGCATTTAGGTCTTCATTGTCAGATCTCTGAAAAGTAACTGTTGCTTCTTAGAGACCAGTTACTAGGCATTGGCCCGGTAGTGAACACATCCATGCTTTCTCCTTCCCCAGTTCTGGCTGGGATTTTTGCACAGGCAACCTAACCATTCTTGGGATCCTTTCTGAACCTTAGGAGCCCCAGTCTTATGTTTGCTGGCATCATCTAATCAGCACTGTTTGGAACCAGGAAGTCATTGTTGGGTTCAAGCTTTGTAGGCTTCTCCTTTGGTTGTTAATGTTGGCAGTGGGTGGATACTCAAAGCATTAGTGGAAGTTTATGTGGTTCTATAGGTTTGTCGAATTGGTTAATTTCTCTAACTTGAAGCTTGGGCAATGCTATGCTGTATTTATAAACCTTGAAACAAAAGTAGTTAAGGTATCTAACCCTGAGGTCATTAGAAGAGGGGGTAAAACTAATGTTAAAATCCTTTGTTACATCAAATGCATATTACTGTTATAGGCTTCTTGGATTTCTTTCACTTGCTGCTTCTTTCTGTTTGGATATTGACTTCAGTGTATGCTGAGATAATCTTCCACAGTCCAACTATGCTAACTCCTACATTCAAGTGCTATCTGTGATTTTTATGCCTAAGAAAGAGGAATTTCAGAAGAACATCGCATTCTGGAATATTGTAATCTAAAAGCTACAAAACTTCTCTGCTCTCTTTCCAATGTAGGTTTTTCAGAGTCAACTCAATCTTCTTTCTTTGGAAATATTCAGGGCTCTTTGTTATTGCCCAACATCTTCCTATAAACTCTTCCATGATTCCACTTGTCTCCAGTATATGCAAAGAATGTTACAGAGCTAGTGACTGTCCAGCCCAGATTCCTTTAACTCTGCTTATTTCCCACCCATCTCTAACACTGTACAAATATCCTCTCTTGTTCCCCATAGCCTTTCTAGAGATGAGAGTGAAATTTTTTTATCATAATTCAATTAAACTCATAGCTACTTACTTTCACTTTACCTTGAATAATAACATCTCAGTTTATTTGCCAAGGTGTACTCTTTGGATACACTGAAGACCACTTCTGGATATTGTCCCCATTTATATTCCTATACTAGATGATGTTTGTTTTCCTAACAAAACTTGTGCACCCTATGTGTAAGGGAACAATGTGGTAGGGAGAAAGCAAAAGTATGAAATTATTGCACAACCCAAAATCTGTAATGGCAGAAACAGTCAGAGCATACCAGACATGTGAGCTTAAGCTTTCTGGATGCTTCTGGAAGGCAAACAGGCAGAACATAACATTCATGTGAGCTCAGCATTTCCTGAATGCTTCTGGAAGGTGATGGTGATGGTTTCTGACAATTGGTTAGCACATCACACCTGCCTAAATGTGCTTGAGAAATTACCAATTTGATGCCTTCAAAATCCTTTAAACCTTTGAATTACTACTGTTTCTTCCACATCATTTAATAACTTCATATTTTACATTACATCCAAAGGTCTTATTCTTAAAGGTCAAATTTTCTTCAGTCTCCTCCCCTTTTCCTTTTCTAGACAAAATTTCTATTTCATATTTTATCTCCATAGCTTTAGTACTTCTTGAAAGGAGTTTTTATCCCCCACAATCCAGTAACATCCCTCAATCACTTTCCTACATTCTGGTTGCCATGACATCCTCCTTTGGTACAGAAACTGTAAGTAACCAAGAAGAAAATTCTTGACTCATTAATCATTTGCTTGATATGTACGTCAATTGAACCTGAAGCAGTTAATCATGAGGCAGAGATCCATTTGTACAGGGCAATGATATGGAAAGTGATCACCAATGACTCATTTCTAAATGGGGAACTTCTGTGGATCATTATTTAGTTTTCAAATAAAGATTAACCGCTGGGTTTATGCTAAACCATTGTTGAGTCAAAGTCCAGAGAGTGACTTTGTAGATCAAATGGTTAACCAATATAGTAAAAAACAGTTGACGGTGGTTCTAGGCCTTGGTACTAGTTGGTCATTTTTTGTTCTTTTTGCATAGATTTTTTTTTCAATTTCTTTCCCAGAGAATTCTGCAATGTGGTTTCAAGTGACACTGAAATTTTCATTAAAATGCATTTAAGTCTGTTTTACATCTTATGAATCTCTACCTTATGAAAATTTCATCACTTTTAAAAGTTAATCCCATTAATCTTCCAACTCATCCCTTGATCTTCATAGGAGATATGAACTAATATTATGAGTTCTCTGTGAAGAAATACATTTCTTTCTGTTTAAACTCCTTGGTAACTTCTAATAAAATGTGCTTAAATGTTATAACATTGAAATCTATCTCATTTTCTTTTTAAAAGTATATTAATGTCAAGACCATATTAGGTTTCAGGAGTTTAAACATTGTATGCAAAATAAAAAACACTACGAAAAGAATAATTTAAACATACAGAATTGAGGTAGGAATGGGGTTAATAGAGGAAATACCAGCTTAAGAGATACAGATGTTTACAGCAATCAAAAAAGGGGAAAGGTGAAGATAATGAGCCTTGATGTCCAACAGAAATGGGCAGATGGGTTGACGATGTCAGTGACAAGCTGTGTGACCTTGGACAGGTGAGTTAAAGGTTTATAGTTGTTCTTTTTTAAATCCAAGGAGGTGGAAATGTGTTCTAGCCTTCAACGAGTTCTATAGAATAAACAAATAGAATACAGTAACCACATGCTTAGCCATAGTGCATGCTAAGTATTTCTGTGCTTTGATAGGTTATTACTCATTTTCTGCTTCTGTTTATGTTTTAAAACTAGATAAATGGCATTGGACTGTTCAGAGTGCACTAATGTGGGAGATGGAAATGCACCTTATGGTATTCCTATGCATGGAAAAGTTAAGACAGCACAAAGCAGACCTGAGCTATAAAGGAAGCAATATTTTACCAGCTTAAGTGAAACTTAAGTCAAGTCTTGATTAGGCCTGCATGGAGAAGCTGTAGAGTGAATTAGGAAAGTTTGTCTTTCTCAAGTCAGGAAGTGTCCTCAGGGTCAATATTAGCAAAAATCAATAATAGTTCAAAGAAATATATTAGTTTTTATTTGACTCTTAGCCTATAATAATAAATATTGTTAAATATCATCTTGTACTAGGTAAATTAAAATGTAAGAAGCTGAAATGTAAAAAGATTCTGTCTAGAAAGCAGACAAATGAATGAGCTAAAATAATGAACTCATAGGAAACAACATGGCGATAAATCCTTGCGATCTGGGGATAGACCTGTTGAAAGATGGTAACAAAATGTTGAGCCCAAGTCAACATCAGACAAACTGGACTTATTCAATTAAAATCTTTGGAGCACTCAATCATGCTCTATAATAAGTGAAGTGACAGTCCACAAATGGTAAAAGAAAAAAGAAGATATTCAGATCAGTTGCTCAGTTGTTTGAATCATGGTCTCATAAATGGGGCACCATTTCTTAGCTAGTGACAATGATCTGAATTTCAGAGACAGCATCTATGAAAGTGTAACAGCATCTGCAGAAATATTCCAGAAAATTCAAATTCTAGTAGGATTTTTAAAAAAGAGAGATTCATTAAATAATAAGAGAACACTTCTCTCAAGATCCAGCTTCAGAGTTCAGTTTTATTGTGTTTTTAGGTTGGCACAGGCACTGTTGGCTATTTTCTGATTAGTACTCAGTAGCCAGAGGGCTGTGATGGTCAGATGGGTTGCAGAACAGGCAAGTTATAATCTCAAAAGACAGTGGACAGTGGCTTCTGAACATCCGCTGACAATGGTTTGATTTGGCTTGAACACTGTGCCTGGTAGGTTCCCAACGTGTTTACAGTTGCTTAGAGATTCACATGACTCCAACTGTACTTGGCCTTTACTTTCTGTCCATCATTTTCTTTTGGGTGATCCTTACTTAGTTTCTAAATCTGTCCTGTGCTTGACCTGCTGGTCAGTGTGTGCTGAGCATAAGAGCTATCCTTTGCAATGCTGACTGAGGGACTGTTCATTCATAATATGAATACATTTGAGATCAATTTCATTCTTCAGACTGAAATATCTAAAATTTTCAAAAATTAAATAGTTGTTTAATGATTTTGCTTAAAATTTAAATTGAACTAAATTAAAGATTTGGATATGTATTAATTATGTAATTTATTTTATATTCTAATTAATGATTCTATTTGGAAAATATTTTAAAGAATATGGAAATATTTAAAAATTTACATTTACATGGATTTATATCTTGGATGAAATTTAGTTAAAAATGTAGCAATTACTAAATCAAAAATTCCTTAAATGAGTATTGTAATTAATAATGACAATTTTTTTTGTTTGTTTTTGTTTTTTCGAGACAGGGTTTCTCTGTATAGCCCTGGCTGTCCTGGAACTCACTCTGTAGACCAGGCTGGCTTCAAACTCAGAAACCAGCCTGCCTCTGCCTCCCAAGTGCTGGGATTAAAGGCATGCGCCACCACTGCCCGGCTGACAAAATTTCATAACTATCTCCATTACAACACAATTACTATTTTTATGGGAAGGAAATAAAAGTTAACTTTTATACATATAATCATTATTCTATTGCTCGCTTAAGTACCACTAACATATTTATAAAATTAGATATATACATCAGTAATTAAATTCACCCACATATTGAGTTTGGTGATTTGTACTTACTTGGAAGGTATTACTTTTATAGACTTTAACATTTTTATTTTTAAAGATATATACATCAAGATGAGAAACCACTTAGCTCCTACTAGGCAGCTGGCTTTTTATTGTGGAAGTGCTTACATGAATTTTACTTACCTGCATTTGTCAACTTGAGGCCAGCTCTACAAATTTAGCTGCAGATCTATACAGAGGTGGAATGGGGAAACCGTAAGAAATAATTTCACAGCCCTAGTGAGTCTAGAAGTGATGTTATAGGAACATCCTTCCTGAACAACAGATGGCTCCTCTGAATTGACTTCAGAACCGAGCAATGCCTTTACAAATAAGTCTCCCTCATACTCAAGGATCCTTGATTCAAGAGACTCCTCAGTATTGCTCACAGCCCTTGTTTACTGAGGCATGACTTCTTTTAGTAAAACCGTATCAATGCTAATATATAAAAATGAATTAAAGAGTGTAATTAGTAATAATCTTTTTTAAAAAGTCAGATCATATATTTTATTTTGGGAAGAATCATAACCATTTTAAAGATTCATTTTACTTACTGTCATGCTTATGTTTTCATAAGATTCCCATTAAAAATGCATCTACCTACTTACTATGATATTTACATGAGAAAAGAAGGTTTTCAGTCGGTTACCACACCACAAATTTCTTCTTTTCCTGGCTCTGCCCTGGACCAGCTCCATGCAATCTTGACCAGCATTCTATCTAGAATTTTAAACAATGGGAATGTAGTACATATTTGTACACTTGCTTTTGCTCTCACTGTAGTATTTCTGAGACATGATTTCATCTTCTGTCTATCATTCTTACTGGCCATCAGTTTTCCAGTGTACATATAAATGAACACAATTTTCTTATCCATTTATATAAAATGAACATTTGACTTAGTTCCATGTTTTTGTTTTATAAATAAAGATATGTGAGTATTAATGATGGTCTCACCATATATGTACAGGTATAGGTATAGGTATATTGATGTATATGTATATAAGTATATATATTAAATTTTTGGTAAAGAATCTGAGAGTAGAATTGTTGGATAAGGAATATGTATTCTCAGTTTTATTAATTAAAATCATTACAATATTGAACTTGTAAGCTGTGGTAGTTTGAATAAGAATGGCCCCCATAAGCTCATAGATTTGAATGCTTGGTCACCGGGGAGTGGCACTATTAGGTGGTGTAACTTTGTTAGAGGGAGTGTGTCACTAGGGATGGGCTTTGAGTTTTCAGAAACCCAAGCCAGGTGCACTATCTCTCTCTTCTGGCTGCCTGCAGATCCAGATGTAGAACTCTCAGGTTCTCCAGCTTTATGTCTGCCTGTTTGCCATCATGTTTCCTGCCATGCTGATAATAGACTAAACCTCTGGATCTGTAAGCCAGCCCCAATTAAATGCTTTCCTTAGTAAGAGTTGCCATGGTCATGGTGTCTGTTCATAAGAGTAGAACATTAACTAAGACATAAGCCACAAATATATTCATCAAATTATCTATGCCTAATTCTACCTAATAAAGTTTCATAGGTTTTAGTGGATAAATTTATATAGCTGTCCTTAAATTTATCTCTCACGTACATTTCTTGATGTTATTTTACATGGAATAGTTTTTGTAACAAATTTTTTGAGTTTATTAAGTTGAGGTAGTATGTACTTTAGAGTTAGCTACAGAAATTTAGAGAGACAAGAGACTCAGGTATCTTCACAGTGGTTTTGTGTCTCTGTGTGTGCATGTGTGTGATTCTGTGGCTCTTTAAATTACAAAATTATGCTAGCAAAAGAATATAAGGTCAAACAATGTTTCCAAACTAAGTAAAGCTTAGAAATTAAGTAAAATTTAAAATTTAAGAAAATCTGAGCTGATTAACCTTCTATTTTAATGTAAGAGTATTTTGCATGCTATATGGTTGTGTGTGTGTGTGTGTGTGTGTGTACACACACACACACACACACACACACACACACAACACACAACACATCCACCATGAACATGCCCAGTACTTTCTGACTTATTGGGGTCAGAAGAGATGTTAGGTTCCCCAAGATTGACTGAGTTAGAGACAATTGTGATCTTTAATGTAGGTGCTGGAACCCAGGTCCACTGCAAGAACAGCCAATGCTCTTAATCACTGAGTCATCTCTCCAGACCTTAAAGAGTTTTCATTTGCAAACAAAATGATGAGGTGGGTTTATGAGGCTCCTGCTTAGATTAGGATGATAGAGGCATGGTGATACGTTTAGTGCAAGGCCACAAACACTCTGATGTTACCTAAGCAGAGTTCATCATTTGCAATGTCTTGAGGACAAAAGCTTTATCTTCTGACTTTGCAATTGTGCTGAAGTTTCTGATATGGCAGATCCTGGGGGAGGGCGTGGGGAGGGCACTTACTATGCCCACACCCCTCCATTTTTCCTCATTTTCTATTCTGTCTCACATTATTTGTCAATTTTATGGTTTCAGCTTTTATTACTTAAGAGTTATGTTATGTGTATGGGTGTTTTTCCTGTGTGTGCATCTGTGGACCACTGAAGAGGATGTTTGGATCCCTGGAACTGAGTTCCAGAAGGTTGTGAGCCACCAACATGGAGTAATTTTTAAAACTCTCATTTTCTTCCTTGATGTTGATATTTAGAACCATAACCGTTTTTTATATCTGACCTTAGAACTAGAGACCTTGATAATTTTATAATTGTTTCTAATTCTTTATTGCAAAACATCTTATTTTTTTGCTCTTTAATTCTTAATCTTGTTCTCCTCTTATCTATGCTGGCTAGAACTATATGATATTTAATATAATTTCTAATGATATCTTTGTTTTTTTCTCAATTTGGGAAAGTTTGAGCATTTTACAATTAAATGTTGAATTTCAGTAAGATTGGGAATATACCATCTATTAAGTTTTGTTGTTTCTTTGTTAGCATGAATGAACAGTAAGTTGCCATAAATGCCCTTTGGTGGATTTATTTAAATGTTATCTTGCAATTTCTTAGGAAATTGGTTACTATAAGTTAATTTAATTTTTAAGAAACCTAAAATTGTGATCTGGGGCAATACTCAGTTGGTAACATACTTATTCCCCAAGTAGGGGAACCTGGTTTCAATCTTCAGCTCCCTGTAATAACAAAATGTGGGGTACAGTGTCCCTTGCTCATCTGCACTCTCCGTACTAAGGAGATGGAGAGGAGAGGAACCCTGTGACTTGCTGGCAGCTGGTCTAGAGGATCACTGAGCTCCAGGTTCAGTGAAAGGTTCTATCTCAAATAATAGGATGGAAAAGTTGAATTGGAAGGACATCACCCTATGTCATCCATACCAACCACATGCATATACCTGCATTTAACATTCATATGAAACATATATCAGCATATATGTACACACACATATGCTCACATATATACACAAGAACTTTATGTTTTTACCTTTTATTTCAATAATTATTCCCATAGAGAACTTATTAGATAATTTCATAATGTCATACTTACTTGCATATTTCCCAAATTTTGGAGAAAATTTATTACAATTCTGAGTTAAAATGGAATGTATGCTTATTCAATTCACATCTAATGTTTCTTTATGAAATTTGGTTAAAATAGTTTCATTTTATGTGCTATTTATGAGTACCTTCAAACATTTATGGAGAGAGTCTTTATGCATGTGTGGAAGCCCTACCTGTCAATAAAAAGCGTATGGTCAATGAGTTAAGGCAGGATTAGAAGGTGGGACATCAGCAGAGAGAGAGGATTCTGGGAAATAGTAAGTGATGAAAGATTGGCTACAAACACGAGTGGAGACAGTCACTTGAACCTGAGGAGAGGTAACTATCCATGTGGTGGGACTTAGAATAGAATAAATGGGTAACTAAGTGTGAGCTAGTTGGGGAACAAGCTAAAGCTTTTGGCCTAGACATCTATTCATGGAATATCAAGTTTCAGAATCATTATTGCTGGGAACCTGGGCACTGGTTGAAAAGCCCACAGTTACACAAGTGTTTTAAACTTTATATCTACTCATTGTTTTTCAGTGGTTACAATACCTAAGAGTTGCTTAATTTCTTGTGAAATTATATCAGAAATAATTTTACACCTAATTCTAGGACAAATAAACAAGAAATATAATTATGTGAAATATATATGATCCAGCTCAGTGATATATGGTTGGTAACAATGTTTAGAAAACTGCATGTACATGGATATTAATTAGGCTCATATTTATTACATGCTCAGAGTATGATTTTCTTTCTGACTGCCAGAATCAAGGTCATGTGTATCATCAGATGTTACTGTTTGGAGAACAGGATGTAGTTGGAGATTAGGTGGCAGGAGCTGAGTCAGGAGTCACTCATGTGAGGAAGTGAGGGAACCCAAACTGACTTGATGGGGAAATACAAAGGTGACTCTCTTAAAGCAGAGGCCTTAGGATTCCCACAGAGACTCCCAAAGCTAAGATGTTCTTCTAACATAACCCAGCTGTTGCAAGGTATAAAGACATAACTTCCTTAGGTCGGCCATAAGATACGTCTGTCCTCTGGGCAGGTATATAGCCTTGTGGAAAGCCTTCCCTGCAATTGAACTGTGCTAGGGAACAAGATGCCCACATTGCCAGCAGCCTGGGAATGAAAGTCACTTCAAACAAAAAACAAAAGATCTGGGTAGCACACTACCTTGCCCATCACACGCAGTGTTTAAGAGATAGGTATGCGGGTCTTAGTCATAGAGAACTTGCACAGGATGCTTTGGTTGATTCCCAGCATTGCAAGAGCCAAAAAAATGATAGGCTACTTTAAGCTAAATAATTTAGTTGTGGGTGATTCCATCTTTCTTGATAGTTTTGGATTTTGTCTATAGAGTGCCCTGTAACACAGTGTCAGTGATAATATTAATTGTTAGAATTGGACATCCAACGGTGTTTTATAGCTTCAGTTCTGTCCATTTATCACTCTTTGGAAATGAGTGCTACAGACCTTAAGGGTTCTTCATCCTGACTTCCTACTCAAAAAATAAAAAATAATTAAAAAAAAAAAAAGCACATCTTCAAGTTTACATGTAGAAAATGACAGATCTGTAGTGTTGCTGAAAAACTTTCCAAATATGCAGGTTATTTGTTTTAGATACTTTGAAGCTAAATTCCAGAGAAGGACTTAAAATATGTCTGATTTGAAGTACTTCTGTATATCCAAACTAGTCTCACTAGAGTTGACTTTTCCCTACATCAGACAGAACCTGAATTCTCATGAGCTAGGCTTGATTCCTCCTCCTGCCCCGTGGCTCATCTTGAAGAGCATCCTATCTGTTGAGACATTGAGTACAGAGGGTTATGTGCAGTGGGGAATCCATTGGGATTAAATAACAGTACTGAGTTCCAACCCCTCAAGACCCCATCCTGTTTCACTGCCTCCTCTTCTTGGCCCTGAAATGACATTATGAGATTTCCTCTTGTATGCAACTTAGTTAATAGCTAAATTCTGTCAAAATCAATTTGAATGAATAAAGACCCCTAATAAACAGTACACTTTCAAAGCACATTTTCTTTGGATTGATCTAACATTATCCCATAAGTCCTGCCAATATCATTTCCAAGTTAACTTCTGTCATGTGAAAATGCATTTACAGGCTAATGGAGCAGTTTGTAATTTCACTAAACCTACACACTGCTCAGATATATAGCATATAGTGAATAAATAAGATGTCTGAAAAGGTATCTGCATTGAATGTTCATGAAGGGTTCCCTCTCTTGCTGCCCTCACTTGCAGGAGCTATCCTGGGAGATGAATGTGCCAGGATAAGTTATCTGAGGCTCATAAAATCTTTTCCAGAGATTGAAATAAAGTCAGTGCTTGCAGAAGACAAATCAATTGTGACATTTCTGAATAGAGTGCGATGCATTTAATTAGCACAAGACATACTGGCAAATGCTGAATTACCCAATAAATCACTGGATGCTGGAGCCCATACAGAGCGGGAATCAGCTGTCTTGTGAGACGTACAGCAAGTGATAATAGGTAGCTCTGGCCATTTGTTTTGTCACTTTGACCCATTCTTTGCTATTTTTTTTTCCTATTTTGACATTTGCACATGGGACTCTTTTTTAATTATTTCAAACCATCAGAGATCTCTGTCCCTCCCCGTTTGAAGAATATTTAACAAATATTTGCCTTTATAGAGGACCTTCAGATCTGTTGATGCAATATGGCATGTGAAGTCCTCTGTAGAGGGGAGTCAGTGCTGGTTAAAATCCTCAGCACAAACCTACCGAAAAAGCGACTAATAGGGTCACTATTCATTGAAAATATTGAAGGTGTTACTTTAGTCATTTCTGAATCTCACAACACTATCAGTTCAAGCCGAAAAATGGCTGCTTTAATGTTTGACACTTTCAATTTTTTTGTTAACCTAGAACTCAAATGCTACTTCAGACTATCCTTGAAATGCTGGAGCTAAAGAGCACCCAGGCTTAAATTCAATGTTTTGGCTTTTGTAAATCTGGGGGAAAAAATTGAGAATGAATTCCAAATGAGTCTTGCTGGCTTTGTAGGACAAAATAGTGCACCTCGTCCCAGGAGGGCTATTTTATAGATAAATTGGCGATCACACTAGCAATTCTTTCAGTGCATCACTTTCCATGATATGAACAATAAGGACCCTCATGCCATTAGCACCAGATCATATGAATGACTTCTGCTGCACACCGCTCTGCATAGCCTTTGGTGCCATGTTAAGTGGTAACATTCAGTGGTCGCAGGATTAGGTAGGTGGCACATAGTCATGCCCCTGATTATGCAAATGTGAGGAATGCAATGTGAAGAAACCAAAGGGTTTTCATTTATAACCCTTGATCAGCTGCAGTCTGATTTTCGTTAGGAGTTGAAACTCTGGAAATGTTAGCACTACATGTCTGCAGGCACAACAGACCAGCTGTATCCAGGAGTTCTTTCTCATCACAACATGAAGGGTAAAGGATCTCAGATTCACATAAAATACAGCAGCCCAGTGATGGACATCCGATACTGTATGCTCGCAGAGACGCCCGAGCACCTGTCTTTCTTCACTGTTGGATGTTTACTGTACTGGGCTAGAAGAAGACAATGTCTCAGCTCAGGTGGCTGGATCTTCATTAGGGTAAACTGGCTATGTCCACTTCTTTTTCTATGTCAGTGGCTGGTTGAGACAGACGAAATAATATTGTTCTAGCCAATGAGGCATATTTGGAAGCATGCTGGACACTATCTAGGACATCTTATGGCTTTTGAATAGAGGCACACAAAGAGAAATGTCCTTTTCTGTCTCCAAATACATTTGCATGAGGTCATTTTTTAGCAACAGAAAGTCAAAGCTTGGGGATGAAAGTCCAAGGCATCCAAAGGATGAAAGGGTTCATGTCCATGGCCAGCTATTCAGTTTTGTCTGGTATGGAGGGGTTCCGGGGGCCTCACAGTTTGAGTATTAACACTAAGAAAGTCTCAGTGGGTCACTTCAGAAGAGAGAGTGGACTCTTGAGTCATATAACCATATTTCTAAGTTAAGAAATTCTGTAAAGCCCAACCCTTGGACTCTAGTCTACATGATAGATGCCACCACAATCTATTCCACTTGAAGGTGTATTTTGTTCTATAAACTTAAAAGTATCTTCAATGACCAATAAGGAAAGAGTCATATTTTAAGTGAAATTCAACAAAATGGGAGGTGCTTTCATAAGAAGATTTACCCTCCCTCAAATGTTCTTCCTTTTCTTTCCCCCTTTCATGTGTTGTTTGTATGTGTGCAGTCTACATGCATATGTGTATTGGTATTTGTGTAGGCTCATTTATGTAGGTGGGACTCTGAAGTTGATGTCAGGAATCTCCCTGCATTACCTCTCCACCTTATTCTTTGATGCAGCATCATGCACTCAAGCCTAGAGCTCAATGATATAGCATGTCAGGCTAGCCAGCTAGCTTCAGGAAAAAGTATCTCCATCTTCTGAGGCTGGAATTATAGGCAGGCTGCCAGGACCACTGGGCTTCTGGCATCTGACCTTTGATCTTGTTGCACAAGTGACAAACACTTTGACCACTGAGCCATACCCCAGTTTGAAAGGTTCTCTCCATAATCACAAACATTTCTCTTATACTCATTAACCAACTAGACATTTATTAAAAGTACTTTCTTAGCAATTAATAATCATTCATTATCAAATATATCATTTTGAAGCCCTTTCTATTTTATACTGAATTCCTGGGGAACTAGTGGCGGCCACAACACAGATCCAGATTGAGCACTCACTAGCTGGGAAGAGTCTTTTACCATAGTGAGTGCCAAATGAGCAGGTAACAAGATGGGAAGTATAAGAAAGCCTAAACAGTTTAGTGCTGGGAAAGTTTCACTGTTCTCAGCCGTCTGCAGATGGAGCACCCATTCTGTGCTTCTTGGACAAAGGTTGCTTTGGAGGTCTGTCTCAAGGTTGAAGCCAAGCATTAGATAGTTTTTCAACTCCTCTGTTCCTAACTCACATATCATTGGGTCTTAGTGGGCTGAGTACTGCTCTTCCACATGACTATATTCTTTGAACACAAGGAGAACAGCACAACTTTACACCAAAAGCATCACTTAGTTGGGGGTGGGTAAAAGAGTTCAAAGGTTATTAGCACTTGCTTTGTAGCCATAAGGATGAAAGTTTGGATCCCAGAGTCCACACAAATAGTTTGATGTCGTTTCCCCAAATGCCTGTAGCTCTGGTATAGAGGTGGACTGAGACCAGACAGCAGAGTTTCTGTGGCTTGCTGGGTTACATCCTATCTGAAATGTAAATTACGGTTCAAGAAGATATCCTGCCTCAGAGGAGAAGGTGGAAAGTGATGCAGGAGATACAGGAGATAACCTTAAGGAAAAAAGAAATGTTGGCAATAGCATTGCTTACATGCTGAGGGTTCCACACTGTCTTTTCTTCCCAGTCAGAGCTGGAAGGCAATAGGTTTCAGTTGAGGTGATGAATCAAATGGAACCAGTGGGATTTGTACTGGTGGTCATCCATGATGCTAACCTGGAGAGTAACTCCAGTGGATGGAAGCTCTTGTGATTGGTGGAAGAATCTATAATTGTACTATGTAAGTTTCATAACATCACTGGATAGGCCTCTCTTTCTCTAGAAAAAGGAAAGAATTTTTCCTAGAATTTTTCTCTAGAAAAGGAAGAATTTGAAAGCTCCTATTTTATATCCAATTTGTATAGCTCCATATTTTCTAATTCTCAGGCCAAATAAGCCGAATGAGAAACTTAGTGTTCTGGTTTCCTTTCTGTTGCTGTGATAAGACATTCTGATCAAGCCAACTTATGGGGGAAAAGTTTCTTAGAAGGCTTACATGTCCAGGTCACAGTCTATTAGTGATGGAAGTCAGGGAAAGAAACTCAAGCAGCAATGAAGTGGAAAACATGGAGGAACTCTCTTTGCTGGTTTCATCCCAGGCTCACAGTTAGGGTTTTTTGTTTTTTTTTTTGTTTTTTTTAATAAGCCGGGGTCCACCTGCCTATAGATGGTGCTGTTCATTGCCGGTGAGTCCTCCTGCATTGATTAATAATCAAGACCATCCTTTACAGACCAATGTGATCTGCATAATTCGACAAATGAGGCTTTTCTCCAGATGAATCTAGATAGTGTGAAGTTTATAATCAGAGCTAAGCAAAATGCTTAGCAGGGCGTTCATACCCCATTTCCCATCTCCCATGATGTATATATATTTAAAACAGGTTACTGATTTGTACCTTTGTAATCATTAGATTCACGACTTTTCATGTCTTGAAGTAAGGTGTTTTTTTTCCTTGCAAAAAATTTTTTTCTGGTGAAAAGATATGGCTACAAACGTTTGGTTATATTCATTTGTTAATTCATTTCATTTTCCCATAGAAGCTTCATCTTGTGCTTCCAAATCTCCAATTATCCTTCAGAATGGACTGAATCAAGCATCTATCCCATAATAAGCTGTTTTATATCTCTGTAAGACAATGAAATTTAAAAATCAAATATCAATTCAAATGTCATTTCAGAAAGATTCCTGAAGATAGCATAAATCATGTATAATAGCCTCTAAAGGAAAAGGAATGCTGCAAGACATGGGGAGCTGGCTCAGTAGTTGAGATCATGTGCTGCTTTTCCAGAGGATCCAAGCTCAGATCTCAGCAACTACATCAGGCATCTCACAACAGCCTGTAACTTCAGCTCCAGTGGATCTGATGCCCCCCTCTGGCTTCCAAGGGCACTGCATTCATGTGCACAAACCTCAAACAGATACACATACATACACAGAAAGCAAAGCAAAATATATCTTAAAATAAATGAGAATGATATATAATTTTCTCTGTGCCTCATAATATAATATTAGAGCACAGAATTCAAGATCTTGTGGGATTTGTATTCAAATTCTCATTCTGCCACTTACTGGTATGACATGTAACAAATTGTTTAAATACTTAAACCTTCAGTTTTTGCACAGGCTTCCAGAGTATCATCCACATAAGCTTGTTTAAATTAGATGGTGTGCTGGTGGTAGGATAGAATGGCTCAGTAGATAAAGTTGCTTGCCACTAAGCTTGACAGTCTTAGTTTCAAAAAGTAGAGAACCAACTCTTTCAGGTGTTTCTCTGGCATTCATATGTAGGTTCTGGCACACACCCCTCCTGCAATAAAATGGAAAGAATAAATGTGGAAGAATAATTTAGATAATGAAAGATCAGAGAAGTTAATAATTGGCATCATAATTATTAGCAGTAATTTATACTTGTGTTATTTCTGCCTAAGTGAATATTGTTCTTATGAGCTCAGACATTCAGTATCCTGCTAATGTCCTTGTCACAAAGCTTCCTTTGCTTAGTATTTTATGTGTGTGAGTGTTTTACATGCATGAATGTTAGCATACAATATATATTTTAGTGCCGTCAAGGCCAAAAAACAGCATCAGATACCCAGTAACTGGAATTACAAAAGATGGTAAGCTACCATGTGGGTACTGGGAACTGAACCCAGGTACTTTACAACCGTAGCCAGTGCTCTTAACCACTGAGCCATCTCTGCTGGTCTCTACTTGTTGTCATTAAACATTTTTTTATTGTCCCAGATTTTCAGGCAAAGCATTTTGTTATCACCCTCAAGTCTCTATTATTTATTTATTTATTTAGATTTGTTTCTATACTTGGAAGTGATACTCTTTTTAAAAACATCTGGGATAAAAAAAATGCAAACAAGGAATCTTTTGCCCACACAGTAAGTCCCTGTCAATGTGTATATCAGAGACTTAAAAAGGAAAAGCCATTGGAACTTTTTCTTGCTTCCTTCACATTGGCTATTTTTAAGAGAAAGGATAAGCTTTTGTGTTGGTTTCCTGGAGTTGCTATAAAAATTGCAACACCCTCCAAACACCTAGGTGTTTTAAAACAGCAGAAATATATTCTGTCACAGTATAGAAACAGAGAATTTGAAGTGAACATGTTCCCATTGGTGCCTTCTGGAGACTGTCCCATTTCTCTGTCAGCCTCTGGTGATAGCAGTTATCCTTGATGTCTCTTTGCCATAGAAACATCATTCTAATCTTACCCCTTTTTAAATTTTATTTTAAATTTATTATTTTTATGTTATGTGTATGTGTGGTTGTGTGCGCGCGCGTGTGTGTGTGTGCAGGTGGACATGCATGTGTGTGTATTTAGAGTTCAGAGGACATCCTTGGATGTTATTCTGTGGGTGCCGTCTACCTTGCTTTTCTGACAGGATATGGAGCTTGCTGGTTAGGCTGCACTATGTGGCCAGGGAGACTCAAGTATCTGCTTGTCTTCTACCACTTTGCCACTGGATTATAAACACCATCATTTGACCCAAATTCTTCATGGGAACTGGAGATTGAACTCAGATCCTCAAGCATCTACCCAGTCCTCTTGCCCCATCTTTAAAAAGCCTTATTCCTCTGTGATTCATTTGTGTTTCTGTATATTTGCTAATCCTATACACCTTCTAAAGATGATAATCATTGGGATTAGGGCTAAACCTAATCCACTATGACTTTATTTTGAACATCTGTCACTACAGTTGGAGTTTCAAATATCTTAAGGGAACAATAGTCTTAGAAAAGTACAAAAAATAGTGGGATTGGGGGAACAAAGGAAGAATTGGTTTCAGTTACCTGAAAGACAGGTGATAAATTCATCATTTGTATTTGTTTTCTTCTTGTAGCCACATGCTCAGAGTATACTTGAACTAAGGCAGCTACGAGGTTATATGTGCTCTGTCACTGGCTGAAACATCTACAAATGACACCTGACTGTTCTAAATCTAGCAGTGTGATATAGTGAAGGAGCCTGTATATCCTGGTTTAAATCCTCCCTGTCCTGCCACTTGATAAGAGTATCCCAGATGAGGTCAATAGAGTGCTATGATTTGGAATGTATAATCTGATCTAAAGTGGATTAGATTGGCAACATTCATCTTTGGGGAAGAGACCTTGGGAAAAGTAGAGATTCAAGAGAATCAAGGGTGTGCTTGAATCTCACTGAGAAAGCAAAATAGAATAGACATCAGGGGTGAATGGATGAAGGGAACTGGGTTGGGGGATGGGAAGGACAGAGGAAGGAGGAAGGAGTAAGAGGAATTAAGTAGGGGGAGGATCAGAGGGAAACAGTATAGGGAGAGAGAACTGGAAACTACCAGGAATCCACGAGGATGACCCCAGCTAAGACTCCTAGCAATGGGGGACATGGAAACAGGCAAGACTTCTAGTGGAGGACTGGGGCACCAACTCAGCCACAAAATCTTCGACCCACAAATTGTCCCACCTACAGGGGTGAATTTGGAGCAGAAATTGAGGGAATGGCCAACCAATGACTGGCCCAGCTTGAGACCCATGCCATGAGAGGGAGTCCACCCCTGACGTTATTAATGATATTCTTCTGCTATACTTGCAGACAGGCACATAGTATAGTTGTCATCTAAGAAGTTTCACCTGGCAACTTATGGAAACAGATGCAGAGATGCACAGCAAACACTAGGCAGAGCTTGGGGAATCCTATGGAAGAGGGGGAGGAAGGGTTGACAAAACCAGAGAGGTCAAGGACCCTACAAGAATACATACAGAATTAACTAACTTGAGCCTGTAGAAGCTCACAGAGACTGAACCAACAAAGAGAGAGCATATAGGAGACAGACCTAGTCCCTTGGCCCATATTGTGCAGCTCAGTCTTCATATGGGACTCAACAGCAGGGAGCAGTGACTGTATCTGACTCTGTTGCCTACCTTTGGATCATTTTCTGGGCTGCCTTGCGTATCTACAATAGAATATGAGCCTAGTCTTACTGCAACTTGATATGTCAAGGTAGATTGGTATCCATGGGAGACTACCCCTTTTCTGAGGAGAAGGGGAAAAAGGGTGGGTGAAGGGAGTGGACATGAGAGGGAGGGATTGGGAGGAGAAGAGGGAGGGAAGATGTGATCAGGATGTAACAGAAAAAAAAAGAAAAAGAAAAATAGAAATAGCATGGGTCTTTGATATTCAAATTACTTCTTTGCAGCCAGCATTACTGCATTATAAATTTATCTATTTGTAGAGGAGGAATTAACTAAATTCTTTTGGAACTAGTGTCTATGTTTAGGGAAAGAATTGTAAAGCCAGGGATTTGGGTCATCGAGTACTCTCACAATATATAGAAAATGCAATATTCATGACTAATGTTTCTCTAGGCACTTGGAATTGGAAGGAAGGCGCTGTAAAAGTGTCTCTGCTTTCCAGTTACAAGAAGGGCATTACGAGATAACGGTAAGGTGTTAATCAAGATTTGGGTCACAATAGTATCTGCTAGCTAGGATGAAAAATTCATGACAGTCCATTGTTCCTGCCATGACAAACTGGAAAGAGGCTGGTGTTCCAAATGTCAGCAGAGCCACGGTAGCACAGAAATCTAAAGACATACATTCCAGAGAAGGCACCGTCTCTCTAAGGTAGACAGACAAGAAATACCCTCTAATATGAAGATGGTGATATATGAAAGGGAATAAGGGTAAAATCCATATGCTCTGCAAATAGTAACCCTGGTAAAATTAATGTGCTGTCAGACAGGATGCTTCAGAATGGGAATCATTTTTTTAAGCAAAAAGGGGGTACTTTAATGTAATAAAATAAGTAGATGATACTGTTGAATGCATACTCTCTCCTCTCTTAAGGAAGAATGCAGGAGAATCCCTTGAGCCTCAGAATTTGAAGCATCTTGGATAGTATATGATATTCTGGGAAAAAGGTAGAAGAGAGATAAGAAGGTTCATTATTCTAACAGCATTGAGATCACTGTGTCATTGATCTAAAGGATGCAATAATTTTATGTATCAAGTTCTACACTCCTTTGAGGCATTGACTGCTTCAATTAGCAGAAGAGGAAGTAGCTACAGATAATTAATTGAATTCATCTGAATAAGTGACGAAGAAGGAGGATTTGAATATGAACTGGGTCATGATAAAGTCAACAGACTAACAAACTAACCCAGAAAGTGAAGAAGTTGGGTCCAAATAGAGACATGCAGGCCCAGAGGTTTCTGCACCAGCAGGGGGATATAGGGGAAGTAGCAACAACTGAGTAATGTACACTTGAATTTGCTGTTATGTTTGGTCCTGCAGTTACCATGCCATGGATGTCAACATGGGTAGTTGATACCAATGGATCAGCTGGTAAGAACCTTCCTGAAGGCTCTATTTCAAGTTTTCCCTAATTCCTTTTTTACTCTTATGAAATAAATGGACTTATCTCATTGTTGGTTGAAAGTTAATGAGACAAACCTCCACTGGAGTCCAATGATTATGTAACATGTGATTTAAGGTGAACCATAAAGTAGAGAAACAGGAACAAACCCAAATGTAGTTCTCTTACCACTTACCCCACAACCCTACCATTCTGGCCACATTCTGAAGGTGAAGATGTCTGCAGGTTCTTCAAACTACTATAATATTGGAGTAATGAGTCCTTGTCACAAGAATGATGGAAAGGAAATGTTTATAATTACACCACAGGCTTTTTGTGTGTGTTTGAGTTTATATTATTGTTTGTTTGAGACAAGATGTTAAAGATTGTGAAGACGACAAACAGATTGTTGTTGTTAAAATGGCAGCAATTTCTTCAAAAGAAGATTGGCCGAAGAAATGTCTCTGTGGTTAAGAGCACCAACTGCTCTTCTAGGAGGCTCTAGTTCAATTCCCAGTAACCCCATGGTGGCTCACAATAGTCTGTAACTCCAGTCCCAGGAGATCTTCTGGCTTCTGAAGGCATCAGTTATGCAGATGGAGCACAGACATGTATGGAGGCAAATACCTAAAATAAAGATAAAACTTAAAATAATAATTTTTTAAAAAAGACCTGAGATTTCTGTCTTCTTCTATATCATTGAGGATTTCTCTGACTCCGCCTCCGCAATCTTCATGCCTTAAACATTCATGTAATTCAAGCCTGTTGGGGATGCAAAGCCTCAGATCAAGCACAAGTGGATACAGTGCTACCGGATTTTGAGGAAATTGTTCAACAAGGAGGAGGTGGGATCTACTTCAGTATTTTTAGTTTCTTTGGGATTCCATGGAAGTATAAGAATACAGGAACATGCCTCCCACCAAAAAGATTTAAAAGCCATACTTTCTTTTTTTTTTTCTATCTCCTTTCACACCATTTTTCTCTGCCAGAATCTCTTATGTTACCCAAGGCTGCTTCAAATTTTAGGGCTCAAGGGGTCTTCTTGCCTCAGTCTGCTGAGTCTAGCTGCGACCACACACATTCTCTTTGGTAATATGTCATCTACCATGCCTGACTATAAGAAGGTTTTTTCAATCAGTGAACTTTTAGCTCAGGTGAGTTCAATTGTTATGCAACTGTGATATAAGGTCAACCACTACAGAGAGTGTGAGCCACATGAATCTGTTTTACTAGTCAAACAACAGCAGCAGAAACAATATGATTCTAAATACTGATTAGTCTTTTTGCTTCCTATGGGACTTCTCCTAAAAGCTGGGGATATCATGGAATGGAAGCATTCTAAAACAAACTCAGGAGACAATTACAAAATGCAAGTCTAAATCAACAGTGGAAAGCTAAGACAGAAGGAAGGGTGAAAGAGACACACAAACCAAGTTATTCGATCATTCAATCATTCTTTCTGTCATTCATTAATGCAACTTACACACCTACTCTCCCCTGGAGACTGAAGTTACAGGGGCAAAACAGGAGTCAGCTCTGGTTTATGCAATCACTATTGTGCCTGGAATGAATTACCAATTGACTATTTTGCACTCATCAGGTGGAGCTCACTGAGTAGGCATAGCAGCTCTGCCCCTATGCAATCAGACCGAGCAGTTATGCTACAGCCTGAACATTTCACTTGCATGTCCCAGCTAAAGGATTCCTAGCTAACTTTACGGCTTCTATTTCATAAAAATGCCTCTTGGATGCTGAAGAAAAAGTTATCTTTAATTTCGTCTGGATGTGCTAAATGTTTGGGCAAAATTCAGGGCCAGGATCATTTAGCAATGTTTTGATTCCTGTACCTTGGCAAAGCAAGGGATTTCTGTGGGTGATTGTTCTTCTGAACATGTTTTCTTGGATTAGCCATGCCACCTACACTGTCCTTTTATTAACATAGCACTGTCCTATTAATTTTATTTTGATGATATTAATATGTACAAATTATATTTTCCCTATTTACGTGTGAGCTTGTCTGTCATATGCCCCATTATTTATAACAGCACGATATCCTATCCTTTCATTTCCTTAAAGCACTCAGTCTTCTGAAACAGAATTTACATTTGATAATATAAATCTCTTGGCATGAGGTAAAAGATTTTTAATAGGCAGGTAGCATTTAGACAATTTTATATTGGCCCAGGAAGACTGTTGGGATTTACAACACAACTTGAGTTATAGTTTGCTTTGGCAGACTGGGACCAGGAGAATTACTAATTGGAATCATGACTCAAAGCTGTAAAGAGTGACTATTGATTTAGATCTTGAGAACCATCCCTATGGTGCAAAGCCCATACTCACCTCCCTCTTCATCCAGGTTCATGAGGTTGAGTGGAGTATGTCTCTAACCCTATACATGAACTCCATCGTTGCAGCTGAGAGAAAGAGCATGATCTCTTTGATCTTCACTGTTAGGCTGAAGCACATTCATTAGGAAAATCCCTCAATTAACAGGGGTGGGTGACATGCACTGCTTGTCTCTCGCCTTTCCTATTCTGTTTGAACACATGAGCCATCGTCACGTTCAAGATTATGTCTACTCCCTGAGAGTGGATTCAACTGCATTAGCAATTGGATTGCTTGATGTTTAAAACAAGGAGTGACACAGCCTGCAGATAGCGCTTTTGTTCATTTTCTATTTTAATTATATTGAATGACATCACACAATTGTAAGCTTGTATCCATCACTTGGCATTTTATACACCTTAAGGGTGCAGAAATGCTGTGTAACTACATAAAAGCATACCACAGCTGTAGTTGGTGCTGAAGCCCAGCTCATAACTTAGAGCATAAAATCTCTGAAATCTGTATTTTTTTTTTTAAATCTATGTGAGGTGGCCTTGCAGGAATGCAGAAATGTTACAGAATAATCAGAGTTGTGTTTAAATATTTATGTACCATGTTAATGTTAGTCATTTTAGCATTATTTAAAATGGTGACAAATTAGAAACAGCATAAATGCCCAACAGTTGAAAGCTGGCTAAATAATTTATGGTACCAGGGAACATTACTTCCTCATTCAAATCATGTTTTCAAAAAGCACAACCATTTGTAGATACTTAACATGATGTAAAGCAGAGAAGTAACTCAGCTTGTGAGTCGGCAGAGGGTCATGAGCTTGTTCTTAAACCAAAACCTACCTGTATACAAATACACTAGAAAGCACATTCTAACCTCGAAAGCAAAGCAAAGACATAATCTAAAAAAGTGTGTGAAGAAACAAACCTGGAAGTGATAGATGAAAACATGATTGAGAGCTTCTATTTTGCTTGATGTTAGACTGCTGAGAATCAAAGCCAGGACCTCCCTCGTGCCGGGTGAGCATCCCACAATGGGCATAGATTCCCAGCTCTGACACTTTTCCACGATTTGATCTGATGAGTGATTTTAATTCTCTTTGGCACACTTACCTCCTTCAGTGTGTCAGCATGAGGCGTACCTGACAGTGTTGTGACATGCACAGTGAGATAAATATTACAGGAGAGCAATTCTACACATCTGTTATCTTCCATAATACCTCTGTGCTATGTATGTGGGAAGTGAGCCTGAAATCTCCTCTCAGCAGCTTTTGGTCTATGAGACAACATCATAAAGCATCATCCTCCCACTGCATGCTACATCTCAGGGCTTATTATATTATGTAACTGCAAATTCATACCCATTGATCTACATCTTATTTCCTCCCCCTTTAGTAATAACAAGAGTTGTACTCTTAACAATGAGTATGTCTTTTAAGAAAATGAAAGGATAATATACTTTTTTATCTTTCAGTGTTTAGCTTATTTCATTTGGAGAAATGTCCATATTTGTCCATTCATGTTGTCATAATGGCAGGATTTCTTTCTCTCTCTTGCTTTTTTCTTTGTTCTCTCTCTCTCTCTCTCTCTCTCTCTCTCTCTCTCTCTCTCCTCCCTCCCCTCTCTCTCTCTCTCTCTCTCTCTCTCTCTCTCTCTCTCCTACTCCTTTATTTCTTCTTTTCTTTCTTTTGTAGGGCTTGGAACTGAACCCAGGACATTTGCATGCTAGGCAAGTGATTATTGACTACTGAGCCACATCCCTAGTCCTTAGATTTCCATTTATTTTAAATACTGAATAATGCTACTAATACACACACACCTTAAATTCTATATCCATTTACTCACTGATAGACATTGAGGTTAGATTGGAGGTATGCACCACTATGAATTGTTTTCAATAGCCAAGATATAAGGCAGGAAAATTCTAATAAATATTTGAAGAGTTAACATTAATCAACTCAAACTCTTCCAGATAATGAGGAGCAGAGAGAGAGAGAGAGAGAGAGAGAGAGAGAGAGAGAGAGAGAGGTGGGGGGTATTCCAAGCATATTCTACATGGCTTTAATTATGTCCTATTATATCAAATGTAGATGAATTTGGTAGAAGGAACGAAAATCAAGGCCAGTATCTCTCATAAACTGGATTCAAAAAGTCCCAAGAAAGTACAAACAAACTAAATTCAAGAGTACATTAAGTAGATCATGCCTCATAACCAATAGGGATTCATCTGCAGCATGCAAGGTTGGTTCAACATACACACATCAATAAACATGAAGAATAGAAATTACATGAGTATCTCACCAGATGCAGAAAATCTTTGACAAAAGTCAACAGTGTATCGTAGTGAAAATTCTCTACAAACTAGTTGTGTTAGTCATGTATTTCAACAGAGTACACACCTGATAGATTTACAGATCTATAGATCTGTCATACCTGTCATACCTGTTAGATTATAGATAATGTCATGCTCCTAGGTCATTCTGTATACAATATTCTGCCACAGTTTTTTGTGGTTTTGTTTTTGGTGATAGTGGTATGGCACACTCCACTACTAGTTTTTTGTTAGTTCATACATGACTATCTTTCTGCAGTATAGCAAACTGTTTTATCTATCTCATTCACTATAATAAGGCTAGTACTTGTGGGAGTGGGTGGTACACAATAATTGCTTAACCAATGCTTCCATTAAGTTCTATTAAGTTTGAGGAAGGTCGTAAAATCATCTCTTCATGACTTGTAATACTATATGGTAATCTTGAATATTTGGTGAATGAAGTAAAGAGTTCTTCAAATTTAGTCTCTGCTAATAGGTTTTCATGTATCTTCAAATTAATTGCTCTGTTTTCAAAGGAAACTAGAAAAGAACCCTTGTCTTAAGAATTTAACATCTGTGGTCATCTCTTTGCAGATGATGAGGAAGTTCATGATGTGAAATAATTAGCAATTTAGTTGAGATGAATTTGAAGGGTGTAGGTGAAGAGAGCTGAGTTTGTTGGAGATTGGCATGACCTTAAGCCCCGTGTGTTCTCAGGTGCAACCTTTGGGTGCGATCTGGGGCCCAACATATGATCTTGTGTGCATATAAAATGATTTTGTTCTTTCAGGAATCCATGTCTTAAATGAAGTCAGCATCAGGTGTTGATGCTGACACACACACACACACACAAAATAAAATTAAAAACCATTAGTTCTTAGCAGGAAAATAGACCCTTTGAATAAAGAGTAAAATGTTACATTCTATGCTATAACAGGCCAACCATATGTTCTTTATGTAAATTTTGAAAAGAAAACATTTTAAAATGGATTTAGTGAGTGTTTCTTCCAGGACAGAACTGATCACCAAGTGAGAGTTGAATATATATATATATATATATATGTGTGTGTGTGTGTGTGTGTGTGTGTGTGTGTGTGTGTGTATGTTGCACTCTATTGTATAAGGAATCTGAAATGATCTCTGTGAAGTTGGTGATTTTTCTAGAGTTTCAAAAATGTTCCTTCTGGGGTTAAAAAAAATCCATTGTTCTTTAATGAGCTAATAGGGAGTTGGCATCTTTACAAATAGGAGATAGAGATTAACCTATAAAAGCAGTTAATTATGTAGAATAAAAACATTGGCAGGATTTGTGGAGAATGCTACATTCCTAGTGTTGATTTCTCTGTTCCTTCTTCTTAATCCCCTTGCACATCTTACTCCAATCACTGTATACTCTTATTTCTGTCTCTAATTCCCCAACCAGCCATCTTTCCCTGGAATTGTCCTGCCAACAGACCTCTTGCTGCTTAATAATCTCCCTGCAAACAACAGAGATGGTATCTAATTATTAGCTTGCACCACAGGACCAGTGAGGACCTTGTTGCATCTCATATAATTTCATGGGCAGAAGCTGTTTTACTTAAATATCATCAGACTAATTTACTGTGGACTGATGAGGAAGCTAGTGACAATCATAAAATCATATGGACCTAGCCAAATCTATTTCATCCTAAATTATCAAGAAGGAACAGCACAGGGTTTGTTGTGTTTTATGTTGCTTGTGTTCTCTGTTGTCTCTCCTCTTCCTTTCTCTACTAAGTCAGGCAAATGTCCTATCAAATATTGTCTACTCACAATTGACTCAATGGGTATAATCAGATATGTTATTCTTAACTTTGGTGCCTTAAAAGTTGGAAATCCAGTACTAACTCTCATGATTTGGAGGACTATACAACTGGGTGGTTTATTTTTTTCATATTTCTGAAAACAATGAGAGCATAGAAATGGGAAAGAATATCCTGAGAAGAAGCAATGAAAGCAAGCTCTGAATCTTTTCAAACTGACCAGTGTTCCATCCTTAAGCCAGACTGAAAATGCCAAGATGGTGATAAATACATGGGATGGAAGAAGTTCTGATTGAAATTCTGAGCTCAGAGAGAAGTTTAGCCTATGCTCTAAAGAACTCAAGAGGGCCATGAGACTTCAAGTTGCCCTCCTTACACTGCTGCTTTTGATTATTCATTCTCCAATTCTTTCCATTTCACACATAGTTACTACCTGGAAGGAGGGAAGTGGTTAGCACTGGGATAGCAATGAACAGAAACATGGACCAGGAAAGTGGAAAAATGATCTTTCCCATAAACTTGTTTATACACATCCGTTTCTATTAAGCTGACAGTATCTTCATCAGTGCTTAAAACTAAACCTTGACGTCCATCACCTGCCCCGCCCCCTTTTCTCTCACACTGGAATTCACACATCTGTAAGAATATTTGTTGGCTTTATTTCAAAATGCATCAAGAATCCAGTTACCACCTTCATCTTCACTACTGTCAAACACTTCCTGACTTTTCCCCATAAGACGGCGTCAACAAAGTCTCTGGAGCAATACCTTTGAAAACTGCCAAATCATGACAATGCTTTGTGAAACTCTTCAGGAAACTTCCATTTTGTTCAAAATAGGACCCTAGACTACTCTGTGTTCCCCCATTGCTGCCCTCAACAGATCTCTTCCTTTCTCTAACCTTGCTCACTTGATTTGCCTACTTCTGACTCTTATGGTTCTTTGAACAATTCCAACTTGTCTTCTGCCCTTTGCGTTCACTGTTTCCTCAGCTTGGAACTTCCTTTTCCTGAATCTCTTTTTATCAGTTAGAATTAGTTCAAAGCAAGAGATTGTGGGGGTAGACCATGTACATAGCAGCAGAGAAAAATGAATAAGTGGTTTGATTTGTTTCTATAGGGTGACTCAGTAGAAGGCAGGACAGACAACTGGCTACTGTACCAGACAAGATTCTCTAGAGAAATAGAACCAATAAAATGTATGCATATTATGAGGGAGGACTTATTAGATTGGCTTCCATGTGAGGAGCTGACCACTTGCATGGTGGAGAAACTGAGACTACAGTAATTTCCAGGTTTCTAAGACTGTATATTTCATCTATCCTGATCTCCTGGAGAGTCTCTGGTATTGAGTCTGTGTTGAAAGCTCTGAAGCTGAGTCTGATGCCAGTGGAGGCTAGCAGATAGAGTAGCAACCACAGATACACTAGAAGCAAGATTATGCAGGTGTAGATAGTTTTTTTCTCCTGGACCTCTTTGGGACACCAACTGGGAGATGCTGCTTACTCTGTGGATGGGGTTTGCCCTCTCAGTCCATCTTTGGAAATGCCCTCTTATCACATTCATAAGGATTTTCTAAGTGATTGTAAATTTATCAAATTGACAGTCAGAACATCACAGCTACCACCAACCAGACAACCCAGTCCATGCAGCACTGATATTTATTTACATATTTCAAACTCTAGCAATTCATGATAACCAATTCCTTAATATTGGTCTATTAATATTCACTGTGAACATAATTTACTGTATTTTAAAAATGTTTTGAATTAATTGTGAAGCAAGTGCACCATATTTTATGATATTGAGGAGCGAAACCTTAAATCTTTAGCTGTTCTATACTGCACATTTTCAGCGTAAATTTTATTATAAAATTCTGGCAATGGCACACTCAGACAGGATTGCTGGACTTCAGGTCTCCCACTAGCACTTTCTGAAGGAAATATGACCTACAGCTAATGCACAGCACAAATCATTAGATGCACACAGGAAACTGACTTGTCTAAGCTGTGAACAAATCTATTCAAAGGCTGTCAGAGTTTTTCTATGCACATGCACACACACACACACACTATTACATATGATATATACATAATATAGCCAGGCAGTAGTGGCACACACCTTTAATCCCAGCACTTGGGAGGCAGAGGCATTCAGATTTCTGAGTTTGAGGCCAGCCTGGTCTACAGAGTGATTTCCAGTAATATATATATATATATATATATATATATATATATATATATTACTGCATTATATAAATATATATACTTATATAGTTATATACAGATACATGTATATGTATGTATAAAATCTATGACCAATGCATAGACATGTGAATATGTAAAGTTCTGATAAAACTATATTTAAAGTCACACAGTATTTACATTTTTATATATAATGTATTTATGCAATATAAATTTGGCCCATGTGCTATAAACTTTCCACCACAGTCTTAGTCAGTTCTTACAATATTTAATTATCAGAAAGGATATAGCATTTGAGAAAGGATATATATTGCTAATTGTTAATTGCTATGTGGACTGAGCTAGTCACTTGACATTATTTTATTTATTTTTTACAGCAAGAAACAGAAGCATCAACAGGCTAAATGTTTAACATTAGTCAACTTGGCAGAAGAGAAAGATGACACTAAAATTATCTAAGTGGGGATCTGCACCTGAGCACTGAGCAGATCTTGAGCTTCAGCTCTGTGCCCAATCCCACAAAACCCAGAGAAGGTGGACTCCCAGGAGCTCTAACATGCTCAGGAACACAGGATCATAGGATCACCGGATCTCAGGAGATTGGTCACACCAGGATTTCTGGATTCCAGAGGCAGCCTGACTCCCGGAAGCTCTTACACCCAGGATTTCAGGATCACAGGGACAGCTAGACTCTGAAGAGTTCTGACACAACCAAGATAACAGGAGAGACAGGCACCAGTCAGAGAAAATGAGTGCAGGTAGCACTAAAGATAACCAGATGGGAAAGGGAAGCATAAGAACATAAGCATCAGCAACCAAGGGTACTTGGCATCATTAGAAACTACTTCTCCCACCATAGCAAATCCCAAATACCCCATCACACTGGAAAAGGAAGACTCAGACTTAAAAATCACTTTTCATGATTATGATAGAGGACTTTAAGAAGGACATAAATAACACTCTCAATGAAATTGAGGAGAACACAAGTAAACAGGTAGAAGATCTAAAAGAGGAAACTCAAAAATCCCTTAAAGACTTACAAGAAAACACAACCAAACAGGTGAAGGAAATGAACAAAACCATCCAGGATATAAAATGGAAGTAGAAACAAGAAAGAAATCACAAAGGGAGACTACCCTGGAGATATAAAACCTAGGAAAGAAATCAGGGGTCATAGATGCAAGCATCACCAACAGACTACAAGAGATAAATGAGAGAATCTCAGGTGCAGAAGATACCATAGAAAATAGTGACACAACTACCAAAGAAAATGCAAACTGCAAAAAGCTCCTAACCCAAACATCCAGGAAATCCAGCACACAATGAGAAGACCAAACTTAAGGATAATAGGTATAGAAGAGAGTGAGGATTCCCAACTTAAAGGGGCAGTAAATATCTTCAACAAAATTATAGAAGAAAACTTACCTAACCTAAAGAACAAGATGCTCATAAACATACAAGAAGCCTACAGAACTCCAAATAGATGAGACCAGAAAAGAAATACTTCTCATCACATAATAATCAAAACACCAAATGCACAAAACAAAGAAAGAATATTAAAAGCAATAAGGGAAAAAGTAACATATAAAGGCAGACCTTTAAGAATTACACCAGACTTCTCACCAGAAATTCTAAAAGCCAGAAGATCCTGGACAGATGTCATACAGACCCTAAGAGAATACAAATGCCAGTTCAGGCTACTATACCCAGCAAAACACTCAATTACCATGGATGAAGACACAAAGATATTCCATGTCAAAAACAAATTTACACAATATCGTTCCACAAATCCAGTACTACAAAGGATAATAGAGGGAAAACTCCAATACAAGGAGGGAAATTATACTCTAGAAAGAACAAGAAAGTAATCTTCTTCCAACAAATCCAAAAGAAGATAGACACACAAACATAATTCCACCGCTAATAACAAAAATAACAGGAAGCAACAATCACATTTCCTTAATATCTCTCAACATCAATGGCTCAATTTCCCAACAAAAAGACATAGACTAACAGACTGGATATGTAAACAGGACCCAGCATTTTGCTGCATACAGAAAACACACCTCAGTGACAAAGAAAGCCACTACTTTAGAGTAAAAGGCTGGAAAACAATTCTTTAAGCAAAGGGTCCTAAGAAACAAGCTGGAGTAGCTATCCTAATATAGAATAAAATTGACTTTCAACTTAAAGATATCAAAAAAAGATAGGGAAGGACACTTCATATTTATCAAAGGAAAAGTCAACCAAGATGAACTCTCAGTTTTGAACATCTATGCTCCAAATGCAAGGGCAAACACTTTCATAAAAGTAACCTTACTAAAGCTCAAAGCACACATTGCACCTCACACAATAATAGTGGGAGACTTCAACACCCAACTTTCAGCAATAGACAGATCATGGAAACAGAAACTAAACAGACAGACAGTGAAACTAAGAGAAGTTATGAACCAAAAGGATTTAACAGATATCTATAGAACATTTCATCCCAAAACAAAAGAATATACCTTCTTCTCAGCAACTCATGGTACCTTCTCCAAAATTGACCATATAATTGGTCACAAAACAGGTCTCATCAGACACAAGAAAATTGAAATAATCCCATACAGCCTATCAGATCACCATGGATTAAGACTGGTCTTCAGTGACGACAAAAACAATGGAAAGCCCACATACATGTGGAAACTGAACAACCTTCTACTCAATGATAACTTGGTCGGGGAAGAAATAAAGAAAGAAATTAAAGACTTTTTGGAATTTAATGAAAATGAAGACACATCATACCAAAACCTATGGGACACAATGAAAGACTGTTAAGAGGAAAACTCATATCTCTAAGTTCCTACAAAAAGAAACTGGAGAGAGCATACACTAGCAGCTTGACAAGACACCTGAAAGCTCTTAAACAAAAAGAAGCAAACACACCAAAGAGGAGTAGACAGCAGGAAATAATCAAACTCAGGGCTGAAATCAACCAAGTAGAAACAAAAAGAACTATACAAAGAATCAATAAAACCAGGAGCTGGTTCTTTGAGAAAATCTACAAGATAGATAAACCCTTAGCCAGACTAATCAGAGGGCACAGACACAGTATCCAAATTAATAAAATCAGAACTGAAAAGGGAGACAAAATAACAGAAACTGAGGAAATTTAAAAAATCATCAGATCCTACTACAGAAGACTATACTCAACAAAACTGGAAAATCTGGATAAAATGGACAATTTTCTAGACAGATACCAGTAACCAAAGTTAAATCAGGAACAGATAAACCATCTAGAGTCCCATAATCCCGAAAGAATAGAAGCAGTCATTAAAAGTCATCAAAAACAGCCCGGGACTGGATGGTTTTACTGCAGAGTTCTATCAGACCTTCAAAGAAAACTGAATATCAATTATCTTTAAACTATTCCACAAAATAGAAACAGAAGGAACATTACCTATTCATTCTATGTAGCCACAATTATCTCATACCAAAACCACACAAAGACCCAACAAAGAAAGAGAACTTCAGAACAATTTCCCTTATGAATATCGGCAAAAATGCTCAAAAAAAATTCTCACAAACCGAATCCAAGAACACATCAAAACAATTATCCACCATGATCAAGTAGGGTTTATCACAGGAATACAGGAATGGTTCAATATACAGAAACTCATCAATATAACTCACTATATAAACAAACTCAAAGAAAAAAACTACATGGTCATATCACTAGATGGAGAGAAAGCATTTGACAAAATTCAACACCCCTTCATGATAAAAGTCTTGGAAAGATCAGGAATCCAAGGCCCATACCTAAACAGAGTAAAAGCAATATACAGCAGACCAATAGCCAACATCAAACTAAATGGAGAGAAATTTGAAGCAATCCCACTAAAATCAGGGACTAGACAAGGCTGCCCACTCTCTCTGTACCTATTCAATAGAGTACTTGAAGTCCTAGCCGGAGCAATTAGGCAACAAAAGGAGGTCAAAGAGATGCAAATTGGAAGGGAATAAGTCACAATTTTACTATTTGCAGAGGATATGATAATATACTTAAGTGACCCCAAAACTTCCACCAGAGAACTCCTAACCCTGATAAACAACTTCAGCAAAGTGGCTGGATATAAAATTAACTCAAACAAATAAGTAGCCTTCCTCTACTCAAAGGATAACCACGCTGAGAAAGAAATTAGGGAAACGACACCTTCACAATAATCACAAATAATATAAAATATCTTGGTGTGAATCTAACCAAGCAAGTGAAACATCTGTATGACAAGAACTTCACATCCCTGAAAAAAGAAATTGAAGCAGATCTCAGAAGATGGAAAGATCTTCCATGCTCATGGATTAGCAGGATTAATATAGTAAAAATGGCCATCTTGCTGAAAGCAATCTACAGATTTAATGCAATTCTCATTAAAATTCCAACTCTATTCTTCACAGAGATAGAAAGAGAAATTCTCCAATTCATTTGGAATAACAAAAAACCCAGGAAAGGAAAACTATCCTCAACAATAAAAGAACATCTGAAGGAATCACCATACCTGACCTCAATCTGTACTACAGATCAGTAGTGATAAAAACTGCACAGTAATGGTACAAAGACAGGAAGGAAGGTCAATAGAATAGAACTGAAGACCCAGAAATGAACCCACACACCCATGGTCACTTGATCTTTGACAAAGGAGCTAAAATCATCCAGTGGATAAAAAGACAGCATTTTCAACAAATGGTGCTGGTTCAACTGCAGGTTAGCATGTAGAAGAATGCAAATTGATCCATTCTTATCTCCTTGTATTAAGTTCAAGTTCAACTGGATCAAGGACCTTCACATAAAATCAGATACACTGAAACTAATAGAAGAGAAACTGGGGAAAAGCCTCAAACACATGGGCACAGGAAAAAAGTTCCTGAATAGCACACCAATGGCTTATGCTCAAAGATCAAGAATTTACAAATGGGACCACAGAAAACTCTAAAGCTTCTGTAAAGCAAAGGACACTGTCAATAGGACAACATAACAACCAACAGATTAGGAAAAGATGTTTACCCATCCTACATCTGATAGAGGGCTAATATCCAAAGTATATAAAGAACTCAAGAAATTAGACTCCAGACAGCCAAATAACCCTATTAAAAATGGGGTACAGAGCTAAGTAAAGAATTCTCAACTGAGGAAACTCAAATGGCCAAGAAGCACCTAAAGAAATGTTCAACATCCTTAGTTATCAGGGAAATGCAAATGAAAACAGCCCTGAAATTCCACCTTACACAGTCAGAATGGCTAAGATCAAAAATTCAGGTGATAGTAGATGCTGATTAGGATGTGGAGAAAGAGAAACACTGCTCCATTGTTGGTGGGATTGTAAGTTGGTACAACCACTATAGGAAGTAGTCTGGCAGTTCCCCAGAAAATTGGACATAGTATTACCTGAGGACCCAGCTATACCACTCCTGGGCATATACCCAAAAGATGCTCCAACATATAACAGGGACATATGCTCCACTATGTTCATAGCAGCCTTATTTATAATAGCCAGAAGCTGGAAAAAATCCAGATGTCCTTCAACAGAGGAATGGATACAGAAAATGTGGTACACTTACACAATGGAGTATTACTCAGCTATTAAAAACAATGAATACATGAAATTCTTAGGCAAATAGATGGAACTTGAAAATATCATCCTGAGTGAGGTAACACAATCAGAAAAGAACACAAATGGTATGCACTCACTGACAAGTGGATATTAGCCCAAAAGCTCAAAACGACTAAGATACAACTCACAGACCAAATGAAGCTCAAGAAGAAGGAAGACCAAATTGTGGATGTTTTGGTCCTTCTTAGAAGCAGTAACAACTCCCATCCAAGAATACATCAAAACAATCATCCATCATGATCAAGTGGGCTTTATCCCAGGAATGCAGGGATGGTTCAATATTCGGAACTCCATCAATGTAATCCACTATATAAACAAACTCAAAGAAAAAAACCACATGATCATCTCACTAGATGCTGAGAAAGCATTTGACAAAATTCAACATTCCTTCATGATAAAAGTCTTGGAAAGATCAGGAATTCAAGGCCCATACCTAAACATAGTGAAAGCAGTATACAGCAAACCAGTAGCCAACATCAAACTAAATGGAGAGAAACTTGAAGCAATCCCACTAAGATCAGGGACTAGACAAGGCTGCCCACCCTCTCCCTACCTATTCAATATAGTACTGGAAGTCCTAGCCAGAGCAATTAGACAACAAAAAGAAGCCAAAGGAATACAAATAGGAAAGGAAGAATTCAAAATATCACTATTTGCAGATGGTATGATAGTATACTTATGTGACCCCAGAACTTCCACCAGAGAACTCCTAAACCTGATAAACAACTTCAGCAAGGTGGCAGGTTATAAAATCAACTCAAACAAATCAGTAGCCTTCCTCTACATGAAAGATAAATAGGCTGAAAAAGAAATTAGGGAGACGACATCCTTGACTATAGTCACAAATAATATAAAATACCTCGGGGTGAATCTAACCAAGCAAGTGAAAGATCTGTATGACAAGAACTTCAAGTCTCTGAAGAAAGAAATTGAAGAAGATCTCAGGAAATGGAAAGATCTCCCATGCTCATGGATCAGCAGGATTAATATAGTAAAAATGGCCATCTTGCCAAAAGCAATCTACAGATTCAATGCAATCCCCATTAAAATACCAACTCAATTCTTTACAGAACTAGAAAGAGAAATTCTCAAATTTATTAGAACAACAAAAAACCCAGGATAGCAAAAACCATTCTCAACAATAAAAGAACTTCTGGAGGACTCGCCATCCCTGACCTCAAGCTGTACTACAGAGCAATAGTGATAAAAATGGCCTGGTATTGGTACAGAGACAGGCAGGAAGATCAGTGGAATAGAGTTGAAGACCCAGAAATGAACCCACACAACTATGGTCATTTAATCTTTGACAAAGGAGCTAAAACCATCCAGTGGAACAAGGACAGCATTTTCAACAAACGCTGCTGGTGCTGCTGGTTCAACTGGAGGACAGCATGCAGAAGAATGCAAATAGATCCATTCTTATCTCCTTGTACAAACCTCAAGTCTAAGTGGATAAAGGACCTTTACATAAAAACACTGAAACTGATAGAAGAGAAGGTGGGGAAGACCCTCGAATACCTAGGCACAGGGGAAAAGTTGCTGAACAGAACACCAATGGCTTATGCTCTAAGATCAAGAATTAACAAATGGGACTTCATAAAATTGCAAAGTTTCTGTAAGTCAAAGGACAATGTCAATAGGACAAAATGGCAACCAACAGATTGGGAAAAGATCTTTACCAATCCCACATCCGATAGAGGACTAATATCCAATATATACAAAGAACTCAAGAAATTAGACTCTGGACAACCAAATAACCCTATTAAAAAATGGGGTATGGAGCTAAACAAAGAATTCTCAACTGGGGAAATGCAAATGGCAGAGAAGCACCTAAAGAAATGTTCAGCATCCTTAGTCATCAGGTAAATGCAAATCAAAACAACCCTGAGATTCCACACCAGTCAGAATGGCTAAAATCAAAAACTCAGGTGATAGCAGATGCTGGCGAGGATGTGGAGAAAGAGGAACACTCCTCCATTGTTGGTGGGATTGCAAGATGGTGCAACCACTATGGAAATCAGTCTGGCGGTTCCTCAGAAAATTGGACATATCACTACCTGAGGACCCAGCTATACCACTCCTGGGCATATACCCAGAAGATGCTCCAACATATAACAAGGACATATGCTCCACTATGTTCCTAGCAGCTTTATTTATAATAGCCAGAAACTGGAAAGAACCCAGATGCCCTTCAACAGAGGAATGGATAAAAAAAAATGTGGTACATTTATACAATGGAATATTACTCAGCTATTAAAAACAATGAATTTGATAAATTCTTAAATAAATGGATGGAACTAGAAAATATCATCTTGAATGAAGTAACCCAATCACTAAAGAACATACATGGTATTCACTCACTGATTATTGGATTTTAGCCCAGAAGCTTGAAATACCCAAGATTCAACTCACAGACCACATAAAGCTCATGAAGAATGATGACCAAGTGGGGGGGGGGCTTCAGTCCTTCTTAGAAGGAGTAACAAAATACTCAAGGGAGCAAATATGGAGACACAGTGCAGGACAGAAACTGAAGGAGGGGCTGTCTACAGACCATTCCACCTGGATATCCATCCCATGTGCAGTCACCAAAGGTAGACGTTGATGTGGATGTCAGGAAGTACATGCTGACAGGAGCCTGATATAGCTATCTCCTTAGAGGTCTGCAAGAGTCTGACATATTCAGAGGCAGATGCTCACAGCTAACCATCAAACTGATCATGGGGTTCCCAATAGAGGAGTTAGAGTGGAGACTGAAGGAGTTGAAAGGATTCGTGACACCATGAGGAAAACACCAATACCAACCAACCAGAGCCCCCAGGGTCTAAATCACCAGCCTGGGAGTGCTTAGGGAGGGACCCATGGCTCCAGCTATATATGCAAGGGAGCTATATATAAGTGGGAGAAGAGATCCTTGTTCCCATGAAGGCTGGACGTGGTGGGGGGTATTCGAGGGTGGGGAGGTGAGGTACGGGGGAAGGTGAGTGGAGGTACACCAACGTGGAGGCAGGAGGAGGGGGGAAGGGATAGTGAGTTCCTGGGAGGGAGGGGGGAAATGGGGTAAGGAGAGAATATCTGAAATGTAAATAAAATTTCCAATAAAAAAAAAAACCCTCAGGTGATAGTAGATGCTGGTGAGGATGCAGAGAAAGAGGAACACTCCTCCATTGTTGGTGGGAGTGCAAGATGGTGCAACCACTGTGGAAAATAGTCTGGTGGTTCCTCAGAAAATTGGACATATCACTACCTGAGGACCCAGCTATACCACTCCTGGGCATATACTCAGAAGATGCTCTAACACATAACAAGGATATATGCTCTACTATGTTTATAGCAGCTTTATTTATAATAGCCAGAAACTGGAAAGAACCCAGATGCCCTTCAACAGAGGAATGGATACAAAAAATGTGGTACATTTACACAATGGAATATTACTCAGCTATTGAAAACAATGAATTTGATAAATTCTTATGTAAATGGATGGAACTAGAAAATATCATCCTGAGTGAAGTAACCCAATCACAAAAGAACACACATGGTATTCACTCACTGATTATTGGATTTTAGCCCAGAAGCTTGAAATACCCAAGATTCAACTCACAGACCACATAAAGCTCATGAAGAATGACGACCAAGTGGGGGGGGGGGCTTCAGTCCTTCTTAGAAGAAGTAACAAAATACTCAAGGGAGCAAATATGGAGACAAAGTACAGGACAGAAACTGAAGGAGGGGCTGTCTACAGACCATTCCACCTGGATATCCATCCCATGTGCAGTCACCAAAGGTAGACGTTGATGTGGATGTCAGGATATACATGCTGACAGGAGCCTGATATAGCTATCTTCTTAGAGGTCTGCAAGAGTCTGACATATTCAGAGGCAGATGCTCACAGCTAACCATCAAACTGATCATGGGGTTCCCAATAGAGAAGATAGAGTGAAGGCTGAAGGAGTTGAGAGGATTCGAGACACCATGAGGTAAGCAACAATACCAACCAACCAGAGCCCCCAGGGTCTAAACCACCAGTCTGGGAGCACTTAGGGAAGGACCCATGGCTCCAGCTATATATGCAAGGGAGCTATATATAAGTGGGAGAAGAGATCCTTGTTCCCATGAAGGCTGGACATCATGGGGGGGTATTCGAGGGTGGGGAGGTGAGGTACGGGGAGGGTGGTTGGGGGTACACCGTCATAGAGGCAAGAGGAGGGAGGAAGGGATAGTGAGTTCCTGGGAGGACGGGGGGAAATGGGGTAAGGGGAAAACATCTGAAATGTAAATAAAATTTCCAATTAAAAAAAATTAAAAAAAAAAATAAGAAGGAGTAACAAAATACTCATGGGAGCAAGTATGGAGACAAAGTGTGGAGCAGAGACTGGAGGAGGGACTCTCTGGCTGTATTGGACATATGTTCCTGACCCCCTTTGCTTGTCTATATCTCATATGGGACAAGCTGTCTTGCCTCAGGTATTTCGATCTTGTGGGACAGAGAATCAAAAAGAGAAATTATAATGACTCTTGTATTTTTCTTAAAGGTGACCTGTTATTTGGTCTCGATTATGTACTGACCTAGAAATCAATGCAATATTGGAAATAATAGTTTTGATTTGGAAGGTGGGATCTGGATATTTTTCAGAGTCATATTTGGAAGTTAGCTGCACTTCTCTATGATGTTATGATAGCAAGAAGTAAAGTTTGGACAGGACCTGGATTTCAAAAAAGGGTTAGTGCATGTGTTAAGGCTCTTATAATTGTCATAGTAAAATTGGTTTAGTCTCTTCTACAGTATTTATGGTATGTTGCATTGACTATATACTTAATAATTGTATTAGTGTGTTGAAACCTGTCATGTCTGTTATGGGGGTCTATCAACCAATTTTTATCTTACTGCCCTGAGTATTAGAAAACTTTGATTCTCTGAAAAAAGTTTGAAAGTGCTGGAAGAAGTGGGTTAGGCTTTAAGCAGCAGCAAGAGGGTAGTGGGCTTGATTAATCCTGGTATAACAGTTTTAATTACATTGGTTGCTAGCACCATTGTTTCTACAATAGTTTTAACACAAGAAGTTAAGACAGCAACTTTTGTTAATTATCTAGCAAAAAACTGTTACTAATATGTTGAGGATACAAGATGATTTATATAAGTGTTTGGAAATATGGATTGATGCTTTTTATCCTGTTCAAATTATCTGAAAGAATTTCAGAGTTTAAGAGTTAGGAGCCATCTTGAGTGTCATGATAAATACCATTGGAGTGGTGTTACTTCTAAACTTTGCAATAATAGCAATTATAATTAGAAAAAAGTTTCAAGACATCTGTAGAGTATTTAGCATAATTCTAACACCTCTTTGGATGTTTTAAATTTGCATAGTGAGATTATGAATTTAAAGATTGCTGCTCTGCTGAACTTTGATGCTGCAGATAATGCTGATAAAATTATCCATGTCTTGAGGCCACTATGTCCATTTTGGTCAAACATCAGGAATAGCATGTATAGCTTGATCAGGCTAGCCCCTTTTGTCCTGGGAATTCTTTTATTCCTGCCCATCATGCTAAAGCTTGCTTCTAACTACATAAACAGGTTGGCAGCCAAAGTACATGATTTGAAACTGAAAATGGACCCCCAGACAGGGCTATTAATTTAACAGGCTGGCAAGCCAAGGATGGGTAAGATTCTGCACAGAGCCTTACCAACCTCAGACAGTTGTACATTGCTTTTGATAATGCATATTCCATGATGGGTAAGGAAGGCATTCTTGTCAGAATGACCTAAGACAGACTTAGTCTTGTTTATGCAATAAAAATGGGAGATGTGGAGAGCTTTTGGGGCTGCCTGGCAGGAATCTGACATTGGCCAGGGACAAGGAAATGGGCTGCTTGGAAGGAATCTGACACAGGACAAGGACAAGGAAATGAGATACAGGCAGGATTCTGACATTAGGCTAGAACAAAGAAGTAATTTCAGGCAGGAATCTAAATATTAGGCTAGAACAAAGAAATAATTACAGGCAAAAATATAAATCTTAGGCTAGAACAAAGAAGTAGGCTTCAGACATGAAAATGAATTTGGGCTAGGACAGAGAAGTAGGCTCAGATATTTTGGTCATCCTGATAAGCCCTTAGAAATAGTGATCATGGGAGTGATCACAGGACTCTGTTTATTGCCTTGCTTGTTCTTTGACTATAGGTGTTTATTGTCTTGCTTGTTCCTTGACTATTTGCATCTATTGTATTGCTAGTTCCTCAACCTAGAACTGACCTTAATATTTGCATGAAATTAAAATGATATAAAAGCAAAATAGAAGCAGAAGGATGGGATAGAGGATTAGTGGGGGAAAGGGAGATGAAGAAAGGGGATAACAAAAAAAATTATCTAAATGGTGTGAAAATATTACATATGTAATAATGATGATTCTTCTTAACTTAAATGAGATTGAAGTGATTAGAAAGCTCACATTAAAAATATCATCTAGACTTCAATGTCAACTGTTTCTTTGATTTGAGAGATGCAAATAGTGTCAAGTATCAACCTCAGTAGTTCATTATCAGTCTGGACATATATGGGCTGTGGTGTTAAGATCTGTCATGAATGGGGTATTTCATGCCAATACAGGCAGTGAAATACAAAATACTATGAAAGTAGTTTAAATTTCATGAGGTTAGTTTATTTTCTATAAAGAGAAAAATACAAGAGCAGACTAAATTCAAGTAATTGTTCATCCTGAATCAATGAGGCTTGCTTCATGCTGTTCTCATTCTTAGACTTAAGCTAAGACCCTCAACCATTGGAGTATTCCTGTGGATCTTGGTTTCTTTTCCCATTGCTGTGATAAATTGTCATGATACAAGCATCTTAAGGGTTAAGGGAATTATCTTAGCTCCCAGTTCCGAGTTACATTCCATCATAATCAAATTTAAGTCACAGTAACAGAATCTTGACATTGAGTTTCCAGTGAAGAGAATTACTAACTGATAAAGGCATCTGTTTTAATGTTCAGCTCAAATTCTCTACTTCATATAGCTCAGGAATAGTCTTCCCACAAGATAAGATAGGTCTTCCCACCTTAGTTATATAATCAAGATAACCTATCACAGGCGTGCACAGAGGCTTTTCCCAGATGATTCTAGAATCTGTCAAATTGACAGTTATCATGAATATCACACCTTAGTAACCAAGGCTGATGAGAGAAGAGATAGAAAGATCATGCACCATGCTAAGACCTCAGTGCAAAACAAAGGCACATTCTTTCTTTTTACCTGTCACTAGCTAAAGGAAATCATTAGGTTTTGTTGTTGCTATTTTGTTTTTTTAAAACTAAATTCAAATGGGGGCATGTAGCTTTCTATGTACTCTGGATGTACTGAACTAAAGATAGGCATAAAGAACACAAATGATTCCCAGTACATTAGTGGGGAAAGTAATTTGTTTGGTAAAGAAGATTAATATCAAAAGTTTTAATGTCTGAAATCATGCCAGTTTGTGGGGGAGAAGAGGAGGTCTAGATGCCTTCAGAACATATTAATGTTAATATCACTGTGTGTTAATTATGAACGCACTCTTTCTGGCTCATTTACTTCATGGTATATTTGGATATCAAGTACTCTCTCTAAACATCCTGGCAATAGGAAACAGAGGCATTCTATAAACACTCATGAAATTATTGCCAATCTAATGGTTTAATGGAAATTTAGTAATATTAGAAGCATTTACATGGTGAGGTTCTTCTATGGAAGGGCAAATGAAGCCAACAGAGCCAAGTGGAAAGAGAGAGAGAGAGAGAGAGAGAGAGAGAGGAGAGAGAGAGAGAGAGAGAGAGAGAGAGATCAGGGAACTGAATAAGGGTACACTTGATTCATTAGCTGTGTTTGAGCCATATTATCCTTAATCAATCATAAATAATTCTCACCATCAGAACCAAGTCCTTGTTATTCTATATCAATGTCTCTTTAGCTGCTCATCTCTGTAGGATTAAATTTTTTAAAAATCCAATTTTTTAAATTCTTTCCTTTATAAAACAATATTTATTGGATATTTTATTTATTTACATTTCAGATGTTATACCTTTTCCACCTTTCCCAACACCACCTTAAATCCCCATCCCATCCCTCCGCCTCCTTTTTGCTTTTATATCATTTTAATTTCATGCAAATATTAAGGTCAGTTCTAGGTTGAGGAACTAGCAATACAATAGATGCAAATAGTCAAGGAACAAGCAAGACAATAAACACCTATAGTCAAAGAACAAGCAAGGCAATAAACAGAGTCCTGTGATCACTCCCATGATCACTATTTCTAAGGGCTTATCAGGATGACCAAAATATCTGAGCCTACTTCTCTGTCCTAGCCCAAATTCATTTTCATGTCTGAAGCCTACTTCTTTGTTCTAGCCTAAGATTTATATTTTTGCCTGTAATTATTTCTTTGTTCTAGCCTAATATTTAGATTCCTGCCTGAAATTACTTCTTTGTTCTAGCCTAATGTCAGAATCCTGCCTGTATCTCATTTCCTTGTCCTTGTCCTGTGTCAGATTCCTTCCAAGCAGCCCATTTCCTTGTCCCTGGCCAATGTCAGATTCCTGCCAGGCAGCCCCAAAAGCTCTCCACATCTCCCATTTTTATTGCATAAACAAGACTAAGTCTGTCTTAGGTCATTCTGACAAGAATGCCTTCCTTACCCATCATGGAATATGCATTATCAAAAGCAATGTACAACTGTCTGAGGTTGGTAAGGCTCTGTGCAGAATCTTACCCATCCTTGGCTTGCCAGCCTGTTAAATTAATAGCCCTGTCTGGGGGTCCATTTTCAGTTTCAAATCATGTACTTTGGCTGCCAACCTGTTTATGTAGTTAGAAGCAAGCTTTAGCATGATGGGCAGGAATAAAAGAATTCCCAGGACAAAAGGGGCTAGCCTGATCAAGCTATACATGCTATTCCTGATGTTTGACCAAAATGGACATAGTGGCCTCAAGACATGGATAATTTTATCAGCATTATCTGCAGCATCAAAGTTCAGCAGAGCAGCAATCTTTAAATTCATTATCTCACTATTCAAAGTTAAAACATGCTTTCCTATATCCCAGATGGGACAAACTGTATTGCCTCAAGGTTTTAGACCTTGTGTGACAAAGAATCAAAAAGAGAAGTTATAATGACTCTTCTATTTTTCTTAAAGGTGACCAGTTATTTGGTCTCATTCATATACTGGTCTATAAATCAATCCAATATTAGAAATAACAGTCTTCATTTTGAAGGCTGGATCTGGATATTTTCAGAGACATATTTGGAAGTTTGCTGCAGTTCTCTATGATGTTATGTTAGCAAGAGATAAAGTTGGGACAGGTTCTGGATTTCAAACAAGTGTTAGTGCATGCGATAATACTCTTTTAATAGTCAAGTTAAATACCTACTTTAATAAGGGTTCTTAAACACTTCAACCTCTCTTCTAGTTCACCTACCAGAGGTTTAATAGGAAATAGGGGATGTGGACCTGTTTAGAAGTAGTTCTTTGAGGGGGTGATTCCTAGCTTCACTTTCAGGATATAAGTAGTACAGTATAAAACACCAAGCATGAATCAGTAGCAGTGGCTTGGTACAGAAGAAATTGTTAGGCTCCTCGAGAATCAGCATGAGTCCACTTAAGTGTAGAGAAGTATCCAGAATACTATGAGAAGTTCTCTGGTGGATTTCTCTCTACAAAGTCATGACAAGTGAAAATCAGTGAAGACCAGCAAAGCATTGCAGCACAAACCAATGCAAGACTGTCCCTTAGTGTGTGTGTGGTTATATTCATATTCTTTCAAACCATCATATGCCCTTTCACAAAACAGCTTCCAAAAATATGTGTCTGTTCCCAGAAAAACATCCTCTCAAGCATCAGCTTCATCAAAACATCCTCTCATAAGACAGCTTCTAGAAAAATATCACATGACACAACTAAGTCTCCAAAGAAGCCAGAAATTTCCATTTCACACCTTCAAGTTCAAGGATAAGAGAAACATTGTAGGATAATTTGTAAGAGCTCTGAGAGACCTTCAATGAAAAATTAAACTTGTTAGAACAAGTATGTTCTACAAATTTTATAATATGTGCTACTTTAATCTTAATAGAAAGAGGAAGAAGCCTACATAGTCCCATCTCATATGCCTCAAACACTTTTGACTGAATATATACTTACAGAGTATATTTATTTCCCAATAAACTATAAAATGAAGCACTTTTCATCAATATAGGTTAATTTATTTTTAAAGTTTGCAAAGTAAGTCTCAATGAGCTAAAGTTAAGGTGTCAGCATGGCTACATTCCATGGGAAGGCCTTCTGAGGACAAGAGTACTTCCTTGCCTTTTTGAACTCCTCAAGCTTTCTATGGTTCCCATTCCCTTCTATCTTCCAAAGGATGTGTTGGGTCTTCTTCATTTTGAACCACCAGTTGTAATGTCTATTTTTCTTATTTCAGGAGTATGGATCCATGATGACAGTGGAGTTTCTTGTATAACTCAGGAAAGTCCTTCAAGTTTAAGGTAAGATGACTAATAACCTCAATTGTATCATTGACCTTAGTTTTTCTTACCATGGAATATTTGCATATTTCTAGGTTCTGGGCACTAAGATTTTGACATCTTTGGGTATGGAGAAGGACATCATTCTGCCTATCAGAGAAAACTTGGCAATATAGAGGAATATGTGATTCTATAAATGAGAACATGAGTATAGTCTATTAGCTGAGGATTTAAGAAAATAAAATTAGAAGGCATGAACTTTAAGAACAGCTTCATTATCAACTAGCCATAAGATGTTAGGGAGCAAAACTTGTAGCTGGCAAATTAAATTGTCATCTGTTCCAACAGATAGTCATTAACTTAATAGGAAAGGTAATGCATTTCAAATTCCAGGACTTTGAAAGAAGGGTAGAGTTATTCTAGACCTATGAGATTGTGTATCAATACCCTTCCAATACACATATTAAAACTAAGCATTATGGGAACACTATCAGGACATTGACCTTGGCTTATGAGTCGTTAATTTTATAACCCTTCCATTTATTTTCATTGACTTTGTTAGAAACTTGATCTTTAGTCAAACAATAAGAGCACTGCCTTTACTTAAAATCCCATCATATCATTACAGTAAGAGTTGGGCTTATTGTACTGAAGTGTCCTGTCCATACTCTGTCATTGAAGAGTTCACAAAAGCTTAGGATTCAGCTTTCACCTCTTGCTTCCCAAATGGGAATAAAAAAGCAATACGAAAATGATAAGATGATACAAACAAAAATAGTCATGAGGCTAATGAAGAGACTGAAGAATTTTCCAGTTCAACAGATAAATGTGAATTGCACAAAGTGACCATAAGGCTGCAAATACACAGTGACATGGGTGCTTGTTCACAATGCATTGATATTCATAATCATGTTATATGCAGGAAGATGACTGCTGTAAGTCTAGAATACATGTATTTTAAAGAAAATTTGTATCAGACCTATTTCTCCAACCATTTTTCCCAAAAACCATAGTAATAACCTTTTCTAACTACATGAAAACTGCATTTCTGCCAAGAAATTACAAGAGCATATGTTGATTCAGGGCTATAGTAACTTCATGACTCAATATTGCCTTAGATATAAAAACAGCACTGAAACATAATTTGAAAATGACCCTTGGAACAAAACTTAACTGGGAACATAAGTTGTGTTGCCCATTAAAGGACAGGGATCCAGCTCTTAACAAGGGATGGATAAAATTCCTTTGAAACACACTGAGTCAAACTCAAGAGAAGGAAGAGGCCACAGAGATCGTAGATGACAAGATCAGGTACTCCTCTATAACATGGACATATCTTGGTATATAATCATATGCAAATGAGTCATGACTGATGACTAAACTCATTACAATTTGGGGACAGCTGCACGACTCGAATGTGAACACTCTGAGCATATTGAGAGATTTTTTCCTCTATCTGGAAAAAAAAATATCAGTAACTATCTGTACATATCTTTTAAGTAGGATCATCTTAATGGGAATGCATATGGAGAAGATTGGATTTCAGCTGTGGAGTTGAATCGAACACTTCGAAAATTATTGAGGGCCATTGGTTATATATAGTTGACACCAGAGAACTGGTCACTCACCATACATATTCTAAGTCAATGATAATAGGCTTAGAATAGGGGCAATAATACACACTCCTTGTGGCTGTCAAGGAAGTAAGAAAATGGAAGGGGAGATGAGATATGAATATTAGTACTTAGCAAACAACACAAGATGATACTTAAGAAGTGTCTGCTGAGACCCAAAGATCTTACATTTACTGTCTCTTATTTTGTGCTACTGTTTATATCTCATTCACTTTGCAAAGACCATCTCCCAAGAACCATTCTCTTAATAGTCTTTTCTCTTATGTATATCTGTATGACACCATTATCTTTATGGAAAAAAATCATTTCTGGGTGTGTATATTTTATGTCTACACTCAATGGGAACAGAACTAGAGGACAGAAGTTTTAATCAGCTCTTTATTAGCCAGGGTTTCTGATGTTGAGGATTCAACTCATCATGGTAGCACCTGAGAAGTTGGGCATACAACACTGAATAATGGTTGCGATGTACCAATGACAACTCTTTTCTCAAATATGCCTTACTGATCAACAGTTCTTCATGTTAGGAGGAATATATGAAGATTCACTGAGATTTCTGTAGCACACCACTTTAAAATTTTATGCTTATAATAAAGCTGCACATCTGATTTTATTCCTCTCAATTTTGAAGATAAAAACCTAAGGATCTGTGAGAAGTTTGTAATTTTTTTCCAGGTCACACTGTCAATAAAGAAGTAGAGAATTCAGTCATATTCTTTCCATTACCAGGATATGGAGAAAGCAAATGACGTCACTGTCTTTCCTTGCCTAGTTGGTTCATATTCTAAAATAACATCATTATTCTTATTTTTAACCCAGTCTTCCATGAGGCAGACATTTCTTCAGCATCATTTTCAGAAGTGAGTGTGACCTTTCTTTGGAAAGTGCTTAAGTCTCCTGTTTTACCCAACGATTTTGGGTTTAGAGCTGTTCTCACAAAAATCTTCCCCTCTTTTCCACAGCATTATTTCGAACCTCGTTTCATTTTTACATTAACACATCCTCTGGTATTATATATATATATATATATATATATATATATATATATATATATATATATATATAAATAAAATAAACTAAATTCAGTGCTTCTTGTGCATTCTGATTGGCCAGACCAGATGGAGTGATTTCTGAACCAGAATTGAAAATCAAAACACAAATGCTTTTTAAAGAGGTTGAAGTTTAGAAGCAACTGTTCACGGCAGACTTAACTTTAATTCTGAGCTGGCTTGGGTGGTTTTCAGCTGTGTTCTACTGTGGAATATTGGAGCCTCTACTCTTGAACTACTATAAATGTACTTCATTCGGATATGGCCCCTGACACAGAAGACACAGTAGTTGAGACAGAGTTGTGGAGTTTTGTAGGAGAATACAGTTGTAATTATCAACGTCACTGTGGAAGTGATAGCTGTTTGTTTTGCTTTTTGCTTGGGTTTTTAAGAGCCTGTATGCAGACACCAAGTGATGGAAAAGTCTTTTTGCAGAACAGGTTCTGGGAAGTCCCTGGAAACCAAGCTAAGGAAAGAAAAACACGTTCATTTCCAAGTGTTCATTGTGAAGGAGCTGTCATTCTTTTGCCATTTTATGAACTCCTCAGGATGATCTTTGAAGTCACAAAAGAAATTCCTACAAAGCAGACTGTCTTAAGGGTACCTGCCAGAAGAATAGACAGCTAATGCTTTAATAACCAAGTCTGTGGGTCCAAAGCTCTCAATCTACTTCATTGGTGTCCACTATCAAGAGTTTAGATGAACTAAAACACAGATTTTTTTTCCTGTTCCATTGAACAGAGAATGAACAATATAATCTCTACTTCTTAGGAAGGTGAACAATATTCCATGATACAGCAAATGCAGACAGCAATAACAGGCAGTGTTTACTTTATAACTACATGGGTGATGATGGAATTGAGGTAAGACTTCTGTAGAGGATTTGGATCTAGAAAGACTTGAGGATTTGTGTCTGCATTTCCCCAAAGCTGTATTAGCTTAAACAAATTACTTACCATTTCTACCTCTTCTCCTTCATCCACAAAATGAGAATAAATCAGTCAGTCCTCATTCTTCTCATTCTTTGCTGATTCCATATTGATAAATTTGGTTGACAGCAAAAAGTTATTCAGGTTTCAAAAAATCAGTGCTTATAAGGTTTTTTGGTCATTTGTAGTCATACCTAAAGCAGAGTAACTCAGGTACGTGTGTGTGTGTGTGTGTGTGTGTGTGTGTGTGTGTGTGTGTATGTGTGTGTGTATTCCCAGGGTTTGAATCAGGTAACATTCTAACTTATTGTTTCAGCTCTCATAACTTAAGTATTCTTTTCAGGGTTAATTTAGTGTCATATTACAATTTTGTGTGTATTCTGGAACTATTGGCTGCCCAGAATGATTCTCAGCATGGTGCTGAAATGCTGTATGGAGTTTCTGAAAGTGAAAAGGATAGTGTGCCTCCCATGTGCTAAGTAAACTTTCATTCCAACTTGAGTTCTCCACAGATGGCCCTGAGTTCAATATTAATGAATCAACAATACGGGACAATCAGCAAAAGCAAAGAGGAAACTTCTCTATTTTTATATGAAACTACCCTGGAAAAAGCTAAAATAGTATCTACAGCATGCAATGAAATGAGGGTAAAATGGAAGTATGGCTGAGCTTGTGGTTTCATGAGGAGTTAACAAATAACAGTAGCTATAAATATCTCTGTTAACTGTTATAGAATCTCTTCTCAATTAAACTTATTCTCTCAGATCATAGTTCTGGTAGAACTATCTGATCATTTTCTGATAGAAAATCTATAAGCCGCTAGCATGGGTGAATTTATTGGACTATATATTCAACATCCAAGAGAGAAGGGTCATTGGGGAATAAAGTAGAGTTGGGCAAGTATCTGGGTCGCTGTTCTGTTCTGGAGAGCAATACATTTATGACAAATGGTATCGAGTGTAAAGATACATTGTGGAGTTGGCATATGGGGGGACAGTTCAAACAACTACAAGGAAAAGGGGTACTTCACATTTTTATTATGGGTTGGGGGCACAGTTCTGGAGGTGAGGAGAAAAGACATAGATGGGCATCAACTTTGAAATGACAAGCTCTCTCACTTGCTTTATTTCACAAGTTTGCTCAGAGTTATCAAAGCTTATAAGAAATTGTTTCATTAAAATGCCTTGCAGAATGAAAATTCAGCCCATTTGGCTCAGTCATGAGCATTCAGAATTTGTGCTAAATGTTATTTGTTTTTTCCATCATCAGATTGCATTGTAGTCATTAATTAAACAATTACTAAGATTGAAAATGTGTCTCTTAGACTGTTAAAAAAATAATCACAGGGAACATAAGCCTCATTAAGAACTATTAGTCCGGGTGTGACAGGCTTCATTTTGCCTTATAGAAAACAGAAGTGCAATTCTGTATTTGTCTAAAGTAAATAGGTTATGACTCATTTATCCTATGAAACATTCTAAAGCTGTGAGAATTAAAAGGAGATCTGCAGGTGCTATGCCAGCCAAAGACATCTAATGAACCTAGCGTTGCTATGTAGCAACAGCATCAGCAGCTCATTTGCTGGAAGGAATTATCTAGGTTTTCCACTTTGTTTAAAGGTTCAGGCAGCAATCTTTTTGTAGTGGTGTCACTAATTATTAAAACGAACAAAGACTGAGAAAATTGGACTTATTAGCAAAGATATAAGATCTGAAATTATTAAATATGAGAGAAGCAGACAGAATTACATAGTCAGGACTTCTCAGGGTGAGAATGGGCATTTCCCAGGCAATAATAGCTAACTGGTCACTGCCTCCATAGAATACATTGGTAAACCTCAAAGGATGTCTACCTGTGGTACGACCAGAGTTCCTGGATTGAGTTATGAGAAGGAATCTGTTCATTTTGGCTGGAATTGCTAAAATACCTTAGTGAAGATCTATGTTACTTCTTTAGCAAGTTTTCTTCTGTCTTCCCCACACAGGCATCCATTTTTCTTGGCCTAGAAGATGGAAGAATGGTCCTGTCTGAAGATAGTAGACCAATGGATGTTTTGATGTCTTCATCTTAGTAATTAATATTCATTGCTGTAGTCACTGTAGTTGCTGAATGCTATATGAGCCCACTGCTATTCTAAGGTTGTGAGCCTTTGTTCTTTTTATAAGAAGTGTTTCATATTAGAGGTTGGCAATGTGAAAATAACTACTGCTTTCCCCTTGAGGAATTCTTAAAGCATATCCATTTTCTTTGCCTCTTGTACACACAAGTTCATTATTGGCAAAAGCAATTTTACACATATTCACTCACTCATCCCCTGCTCCGTCTTCCCCCTCCTTACCTTACCTTATTATAACCCATATAGAACGGATACTCAAGGGAGTAATTTTGTGAATAAAGATTGTATCCTTTGCTTAAGAGCTTTGGTTTGTGATTATAGATTAAGCTTTCATTTTGAAAGTCAGAGCAATATACTGCCATAAAAATAGCAATAGCAGCGTTATTTTAATTACATCATGTAGAAACCCAAGAAAGACTCAAGACAAATACAGCAGTAGAACATTAGGCATCAAGAGCTGTGTTCTAATTGTGCTGACACTCATCCTAGTACTCAGCAGCCACCTCCTGGGACCTGAGGGACTTTATTCTAGTGTTACACACCACTCCCACTGGTTCTGTATCTTTTGTCATTTCTTTTACACTATTTAATTGAAATCCCATTGCTTTTAGACTTCTCACTCTATTCAGACACTGCAAAATTTGAACACACATGTATACGTATGCATTCATGTATGAATAAACCTTTTAAAAGTTATGTATAAACCTGTGAGATTGTGTATGGCAATATACATGTGAGTACAGGTGCCCATGGAGGACAGAAAAAGAAACCAGATCCACTGGAGCTGGAGTGACAGTCAGCTGTGAGCTGCCTAATGTCAATTCTGGGAATCAATCCTGGGTCCTTTGCAAGAGCAGTATGTACTGTTAACTATTGAGACATCTCTCCAATCTCTTCATTTCCTTTTTATAAATAGATGGTGTAGTGTGTGTGTGTGAGTGTGGTGTGTGTAGTGAGTTGTGATTGTGTGTGCGTTGGCAATGTGTCCATGAAACAAGAGACTTGAAGCTGACTGATGATTTTACTCTAGGTAAGTTTGTCCAAGATTATCTACATTTTTCCAATAGATTCTAAATATTTATGGAATACATAATATATAATGAGTTGGTCAAAGAGTCAGATTTTGGAGAAGGATGGATATCTGGGTTGATATCTAGGTTGATCCATTGTAGTATCTTACTATCAGAACACATCTGGCTGACTTAGATGAGTGGGGGCAAGAGGGTCCATCACTGTTGCTGCTATTACTATGAAGACCACAGCTGCACAGTTCCAAGAAATAAGTAACTTAATGGTCATAAGAGAGAGAGATGCACAGGCAAGGAGTACACGAGGAAAAGTTCTACACATGTCTGTGACTCTTGCTAACTTGTCAGCATCATACGACTGTAGCCCTCCTCTCCTTCACCTTCATATCTTGACCACTTCTTAAAATATGCTCCTGAATAATTAACATCTCATAATTGCAGTCATCCTTTAAATCTGGAGGTAAAAGCACTTTCCATGGGATATAATAGTGTTTGATAGAGATAGAGGGAGAAGAGTCATAGAATGATGAAGCAGATATGATAAAATGTTGTATTTGGGAAAACTGGATGAGGAGCTATGGAGCTTCTTTATATTAAAATTCACAACATTGTATAATCTGAATTTATTCCTAGATAAAAAGGCAAGACAACAACCCCAGGCTCCATCATTTCCACAAGTCTTCTAATTTCTACAGTCAACTGGTTCTCCATCCCTTGCTTAAGGTTTGTCATCCACCCTGTCACCTCATTTCCATTTCCTGGGTTTCTGTATCCCTTGCTCTCATCTCTTATCTAGAATTTTGAAACGAGGTCTTTTGAGGCAGTTGCTGCTGGATGCTGTCACCTCACATGACTTGACTGCTTGGCCTGAAGGACAGCTCAGAAGCCTGGTCTGTTCCCTCGATGCTACAGCCATCCTCAGCCTGAGACTTGACAGCTACACATAATCATCTCAAAACAGGCTTGCCAGACCTGTTCCTCCGGGTTCATCCCACTTACTCCCCTGGTGTGTGTGTGTTCACATATATATGTGGGTAGGTCAGAGGTGGCTATTCTTGTCAGTCACTCCATACCGTGTGTTTTGAAACAGTTTCTCTCCCAACCTGGAACTCATCAGTTTGAACAGACTATCTGGCCAAGGATATATCTGTCTGTACCCACCCACTGCTGAAGTTAAAGACACATATTACATGGTTGCTGGAAATTCAAACTCAGATCTTCCTGCACTCATGGTAGGCACTGTGTTGAAATAACCAATTTCCCCAGCCCTGGGCATGCCCATTTCTTTCCCTTCTCCTTGCTTTTTCTCCACATCTTCCCTCTGAAGGGTTACTCCAGGTGCAGCCTTCTTTGGAGACCTCCTCTGATCCCCCAGCCAGTAATAATACCTTTCTTATGAGAGTTGAAAGTGTCTAACACTGTGATTTCTGTGATCTGTACTATGTTATAGAGTTTGTATCCCTGGCTTCACCTGGAGGCTGCTGCAAGGATTTTGAGAGTAAGAAATGTGTTTTGTTCAATTTTATATTTCTCCAACCTCAAACGTCTCCACAGCCTGACATATAAATGTTTGCCGAATTGAGCCGATTTGACTTTACATGTTGTTATCATAGCCTTAATGGTTGATCCCACAGAGGCATTGTCTGCCACACTCTCTTATCTGAATCATTCATTTTTACTGTAACTTTCCAAAGACTCAATCCATTAAATTTGTCTTTATTAGTATTCTGAGTATCAGTTACAGAAATGACCCAGTGCTTTGGCCTTTCCAATATATATATTGGTTCTCCTCAGTGAGCAGTTATGCTCAGAGTAGTTTAGGAAGGTTTGTCACTGCAAATAATGTTTTTTTCTTGTATCTTTAAGTAGATGTTCTTATATAGGTTACTGTCATTAAAAAGCCTTCTGCAAAGTATTCTTAGGAGTCTATATTTCTATGTAAACAAAGCACATTATGTATAGTGAAAGACTGGCTAATTTCAAAACCTTATATTAAATTTTAGTTAGTTGACTCATCGTGGGCTTTTTTTTTTTTTTTGTAATTTACATGATTTATTTTTGGCAGCAATGTCAAACACTGGACTCAGATGCAGAGGTATGCCTGCTGATAGAATGTGTGCTTATTAAGTGTCACAAAAGGGGCGATAATTTTTAGAATCTTGTCATCAATATCATTAACATGGCTTTCTACTCCATGAAATATGTCGGATCTATGTTAATTTAAAGAGATTCAAAGCAGTTTGACACAGTAGTTGTTGATGTTTCTACTCTCTGATTAAGAGCTGTGATTTTTAAAGAATAAAATGTCCTGGAATGTTGTTCTAGACCAGCAAGTCTCAACCTGTGGGCCTCGACCTTTTAGGGGGTTGCATGTCAGATATCCTGTATATCAGATATTTGCAATATTACTTACAATATTATTTATAACAGTAGCCAACTATGGTTATGAAGTAGCTGTGAAATAATTTTATGTTTGGGGTCACCACAACATGAGGAACTGTACTCAAGGGTCATAGCATTAGGAAGATTGAGAATGACTGATCTAGATGCACATGACATAGTTTGATTTTGTGAGTTTTTACTCTGTGCAAGCTCAAGGTAGAGTTTCCTCTATTTTTATTTCCTCTGTCACTATAACATGCTTGTCGATGCCCAACCTTGATAGATTGAAACCATCAATGAATAAAACGTGCTGAGATACTAAGAGCCAATTTGTTTTTACTCTTCTTTCTTGAGCATCTGTTTTCTTTTGAAAGTATTGATGTTTTCCTAACATATGTCTGAACTGGGTATTCAATTTCAGGAGAATTGACTGTATTATGTTGGTTTTATATCAAGAAACCCAAGATTTATTTTTACTAGTCTTCTCATCTAGTTTAATTTTTAGACTACTAAACAGTATTTCATTCGATTTCGCTATTGGATTCATCAGAAATAACTTCATTCCTGTGTGTTTTAAACTACTCATGAGTTGGGCCCTCTTCTGATGGATTCCCAACTCTTTACTAGTCCTTATTCATACTCCAGTTCTCACTCTCAAGTGAGTATATTGTTTCCTGCTCCTGCTTTGCCTTACAGAAGGGGTCAGCACAGCTCCATCAATAGGACAAATGTTATTTGGAGGGCAGCTGAGGCATTTTTGTCAAATCCCTACCTAGGAGCCAACACAGCAGCAGATGAGTCCTTCTTGTATACTTTACAGGTATCTAGCTGCTACCGACATCTGTACTGGATTCCCTCCATTCAGGCGACTTGCATACAAGCCCTAGAATTGCCCTGAGATCTCTCAAGGACCCTTTGGATCTTAAACAGAGTCTAAAACAAGTACCTTGACTATGTCCCAAAAGTCGATTCCCCAGGCTTCCTTCTAATCACTCCCTTATGGCTACCTTGTTCTCTCCCCACCTCGTCTTTTTTGTTTGTTTGTTTTTATTATTATTATTATTATTATTATTATTTATTATTATTTTACTGAGTCATTTATTTATTTTTATTTATCAGAGAAAGTTCAATCCATTGGACAGAAACTTCACAGTATAAGAAAGGGCCTTGTGTGTGTTCAAGCCAAGCCAGATCTCATCTGTTTGTCCTGCCAGGATCACATCCTACCTGTCAGCTTCAACTTGTTCTCACTCAGCTTCTTGGACTATGGTCACACCTTGTTTTAGCTAATGAGCCAATAGCATATTTTAGTAACGGTGACTTTATTTATTGGTGCCAAGTTGTCATATGATTGCTTCATGTTCAGAAGTTATACAAAACTATATCACACACACACATACACACACACAAGCACACACAAGCATGCTTTCTTGTTCTGCTCCCTTTTTCAGGTTTTGCTCTTCATAGTACAGGCTAATTCATCATTCTCATGTATTATATCTATACTAGACTCACTGGACAGCATATCAACAGTCCCTTAACCCTGATTTGTAGATATTTAGGCCAGCTTCATTTTCTAAAAGTAGCTTACCTTAGTCACAGACAAATCCCTCTCTAAGATCTGTGCCTGCCTGCTCCTCAGTGGGAGCCTAGCCTTATCACCAAGTCATTGTAGCAGTGTCTACCTTCTGACACTCTGACACTCCTGTTATACCAGGATGACTACTGTTCTAACCTCAAATCTCAGAGTCACCTTTGATTCTCTTTTTTTTTCCAGACTCACATCTAATCATTCACTAAATGTAGCTTCATGTGTGCAATGAAAAGAACATCAACAAAGATATTGGGGCCACATGTTCCAATTTAGCCTTCATTTCTAATTGACTAGGGCTCTATGTGGGGCCCAGGTTGATCTACCCACTTTCTTGTTTTCTTTTTTTCTTGTTTTCTTTTTGTTTTGATCATAGGTTTCCAGGCTTTTTCTCCTGTTCTCTGCCCCTGGTTACCCATCCTTCCACATTAATCAGAACATTCTCATAACACAGAGGGGAATGAAATTCTAGTGTGAGCAGCATCTACACTAGACACTGTGTTCTCAGTACAAGCCATAGTTTCAGTTTCAATGGTAACCATTTTGAATCCTGACATAATGTAGTAAATCTCAAAGTCTTTATGAAAGAAATTACAACAAGTTCTCTGTAATATTTAAAGAAGAGAAACCATTACAACCTACAGAGCTTCCAGCAGAAGAGAGAATTACTTAGATTCCATACAAAGCTTGGATTTGTTGCATCTAGTTTCCTATCCACTGTAGGACTGGGTATTCCATGACATACATCTGTGTTGTTTTATGTATCTTTGGTTTTGGGTACTGAAATATCGATGGCAGGGTTACTCCCCTTGTTAATCAGGCATTAGCTCCTTTGTTTATATAAATATACTACAAGACTGTTAGGGGGGTCATGAATGTCTAATTTTGGTTTTTATTGAGCTTATTATCAAAGTACATTAGATGGGAGGAAACTATATATCAATAACATACAACTTAATACATATGTAGAACTAGATGAACACATATACTCCTATACATTTATAGAACTTCATCCATAATGTAGCACTTTCTAAGTTCTAAAATTAATGAGTTGTGAGAGACTTAACAAGATGTGTGAGGTTTTGTGCAGATCAGTTATTCCTGTTCATTTGGTTTTGCCGAACACCAATATTGATATATTTTCAATTCTGACGAGAAAAAAAAGTGGATGATACGACTTATTCTGCTTAACTTATATTTAAATAGAAGACTTTATTAAAGTGTGTTTCTGTCGCCGGCAGAACATTAAGATGCGCCTTGCTCTCTGTAGTGGTCTCATTTTGAAACTGAGTATGCAGAATAACTTCCTTTAAACACACCAAATACAAAACAGCAGCTTCAGTTGGCCATAAATGGAATCACTACTTGATTGATGCCATGCAAATAAAAACAGAAGTTGTCTTCAAATTAATATGTATTTTGTTTAGATAAATTAAAGTGTTACTTTAGTTTGTCAGAGTTGTGCATGGCCTACAACTCACCTATATCTGCTGCGGCTACACTAAAGCCTTCATGTGTCTCTGTGCACTTGTTGAACAGGTAAAGCTGCTTTTCTATTAGTCTAACAAAATGCTCAAAAAAGCATTTTGAGGTCAAATTTATTGAGCATTGCTATTTATTTCAGTGACTTTCGAGTTGAAAACCTGTCTAATATTATAGTAGCTATCTTATAAAGCTCACAAGTTGGCTGTCAGACATTTGAGCTGATTTTCTCTTAGTAGATTTCTAAGCGTTTGCATTAGGAATTTGCTTTCTTATTTTACACGCTCACCTGACTTTATTATCCTAATACATGGCGTCTAACCTTTAAGAATTTTCTGTCTTATTATACTATGTAGTGATTTAATAATTAAAGTATATTGGGATAGGTTTAATAAAAATTTAATAAAAATGTGCAGTTTCATAGTCAAAAGATGCTAACAGACTTAAATAAATGGAATCACTACTTGATTGATGCCATGCAAATAAAAACAGAAGTTGTCTTCAAATTAATATGTATTTTGTTTAGATAAATTAAAGTGTTACTTTAGTTTGTCAGATCTAAAATAAATTAAAGTGTGGAATTATTTTAAGTGTCCAAAGAAAAGAAGGATGAAAAGAAAATAATTCAACCAGATATTAATGTTTGCTCTGAGGTTGTGATAATTAAAGCGTGATATTAATTCAAGCACAATCCACGGTTCTTGATAAATTCTAGTCTAGTGATGCAAGCTTGTCTTTCATCTCGTTCCCTTGCCTCTCCTCCTTGCTTTTCATTTCTCCCCATTTCTCAGCCCTCTCTATTCTTCTTCCCCACCACTGGGTTATCTTATCAGGCGTATTCTATCTTCTGTCGTCCTTTTTTCTTAAAACACACATAAAATATTCTCTGCTTCTTATCTATAGCGAGGATCTAGACTTTAGCAATGTTTTTCCTTTTTATTACAGTACAGTGTTCTAATGTTCTGGTCTTGCTGATGTTTTCCTTTTAATTGCACACACTCTGTCTCCTGTTTGCTAAACATCAGTGGAATAATGTGAGCATCATAGTGCAAGTGATGTCTTACTGCTGGCTCCTCCCACAACACTGGAAACTTGATGACTTATTGAGACAGAGTTCATTAGCAATAGAAAAGCCAGTGAGCAAACACAGAGTCATGGGAATGCTATGGGTGGATAGGATCTGGAGGGTTTGCTCTGTTGATTACCAGAAATCTGATTTTGTTGACCAACCAGGTATGAAATATGGCTGGCTGAGTACTGTTGAATCTCTGAGAGAATTTATCTTCTCAGTAATCCAGTTCAAGTTTACTAAGACAAACATGATTAATGCATTAATATAAGGAAATATCAGCTAACAATTATTGTATTTTCTATTTTTTTAAAGAATTTTGTTTTTCTTTATTTAAGTGTGTGTGTGTGTGTGTGTGTGTGTGTGTGTGTGTGTGTGTGTGTAGGCACATAGATGCACATGCCCAGAGAAGTCAGAGCAGTCAGATTGCCATGGAGTTACTGGTAGTTGTGTGTGGTACTTAGAATAGGAGCTAAGAATGAAACTGAGGTCCTCTGCAAGAACAGTATGTGCTCCTAGTCACAGAACTCTCTCTAGCCCCAATTTTTATTAAAAATTCCATTTAATTTTTAATTATTATTTTAAAATTTTTATTAAAATTTATTATTATTGTTCTGCATGCTTGTAAACAGTGTTCATAGGCATGTGCATGTGTGTCTGGGTGTATGTCTGCAAATATGTGTACCACAGCTCACATGGAGGTCAGAAGACAACTTCAATGTAACAAAATACTCAAGGGTGCAAATATGGAGACACAGTGCAGGACAGAAACTGAAGAAGAGACAGACCATTCCACCTGGATATCCATCCTATGTGCAGTCACCAAAGGTAGAGGTTGATGTGGATGTCAGGATGTACATGCTGACAGGAGCCTGATATAGCTGTCTCCTTAGAAGTCTGCAAGAGTCCGACATACTCAGAGGCAGAAGCCCACAGCTAACCATTAAACTGATCACGGGGTTCCCAATGGAGAAGATAGAGTGAAGGCTGAAGGAGTTGAGAGGATTCGAGACACCATGAGGAAAGCAACAATCCCAACCAACCAGAGCCCCCAGGGTCTAAACCACAAGCCTGGGAGCGCTTAGGGAGGGACACATGGCTCCAGCTATATATGCAAGGGAGCTATATATAAGTGGGAGAAGAGATCCTTGGTCCCATGAAGACTGGAGTTGTGGGGGGGGGGATACTCGAGGGTGGGGAGGTGAGGTACAGGGGAGGGTGGAAGGGGGTACACCAACGTGGAGATAGGAGGAGGGGGGAAGGGATAGTGAGTTCCTGGGAGGGAGGGGGAAATGGGGTAAGGAGAGAACATCTGAAATGTATAAAAAATTTCCAATAAAAAAAAAGAAAAAAAAAAAAAGAAGTAGTCAAAGTATATGTAAACCAAATAAATTTGGAAATCTGAAAAAAAAAAAAAAAAAAAAAGAATAGAACTCAGACTTTCAGGTTTCCACTACAAGGGTCCTTACCCACGGAGTCATCTTGCCAGGTCACACGTATTGACAAGAGGTGAGGGATGATTCTCCAGTAAGTAAGCACCTTCTCTTTGGGTTCTATAACAGCAATAAGAAGACAATATACTTCTTCTGTACAGCTATGGAAAATGAATTTTCAAGACGTCAAAAGAGTGAGCATCTAAGATACTATCATACCTAGAGTCAATCTGTGAACTCAGAGGTGACTATTCTGTAACAAGACTGAAATCACAGACATTCTCACTGAAGTCATTTGATTTTGCTATGATCCAAATCTTCTTAACATCATCCTGGCAGTCAGCTCAATTCCATGCAAAGCTTCCCACTGGCAGGGTGTGTTTTTGTCTTCTGTGACACACCACTCATCCACAAGCTGCCTTGAATCAGAATTCTCAGTTGTCTAGAGTTCCACTTTCATAGTTTTGGGAAGCCAAGGCCAGCCTTTCAAAAATTTTCCTGAGATTATCCATTTGAATAATCATGTTTCTCCCATCTTCAGAAACCCCTTACTAAGGCTGATTTGCACATGTGGAATGGTCACAGAGGAAGAAGGATGGTTGCTGGCAGTTTTGAGGGACTGTGAGCACCGTGGCTCCTAGAAGCTAATAGTGATCAAAGTTTCTCCTTGGAGAACCTCTGAAGAATTTGGAGAGGAACACTGAAGGGACATAGCTTGTCTGCAGTCTGCAAATGAGAGTCTCAAAAGCCTGTCACTGTGATTAGAGAATCTTCAATTCTGTCCTAGTTCCTAGGACTTCTTACTATGGGCTTTGTATATGACGACCTGTTTTCTTCACGACTGGAGCTAACAGCACTTCCTTTATCCATCATGTTTTCTCCGTAGCATCCCATTTGAATATACTTCCTTCATTCCTTTTTAATTTTCAGAGATTTTACTTAAAGACTCACAATACATATTCACACTATTAGTGAAAATCCATTTGCCACAGTAAGCCTCCTCTGTCTTAAATATTTTAAAGTACAGAAAGACATATTAAACAAAAATCTCAGGATTCTTGTCTGGTCATATCTTCAATATCAAACCTTTCAGAGAAATCACATTTAGTCAGTGACTTTATGATTTCTATTTTTTCTTCTTTATTGGATATTTTATTTACAATTCAGATGTTATCCCCTTTCCCCATTCCCCCCTCAGAAACCTCCCATCCCATCCCCCTCCTCCTGCTTTTATGAACATGTGCCCTCACCCACCCACCCACTCCCACCTCCCCACCCTTGAATTCCCCCACACTGGGACATCCAGCCTTTATGGGACCAAGGACTTCCTATCCCACCTATGCCCAACAAGGCCATGCTTCCCTACATATACAGCTGGAGCCATGGGTGCCTGGAGACCTATGTGCTCCCAGGCTGGTAGTTTAGATCCTGGGAGATCTGGTTTGTTGGTATTTTGCTCTCCCCATGGGGTGGCAGATTCTTTCAGCTCCTTCAGTCTTCTCTCTAACTCCTCCTCTAATCCCATAATCAGTTCAATGGTTAGCTGTGAGTGTCCACCTCTGTATATGTCAGGCTCTGGCAGACCTCTAAGGAGACAGCTCTATATCAGGCTCCTGTCAGCATGCAGTTCCTGGCATCCACATCTGTGTCTGCCTTTGGTGACTGCACATGGGATAGATACCCAGGTGGAGCAGTCTCTGGAAGTCTCCTCCTTCAGTTTCTATCTCACTTTGTCTCCATATTTGCTTTCATGAGTATTTTGTTACTCCTTCTGAGAAGGACCAAAGCACCCACACTTTGGTCTTCCTCCTTCTGAACTTTATGGGGTCTGTTAGTTGTATCTTGGGTATAGCGAGCTTTTGGGCTATTATCCACTTATCAGTGAGTGCATACCATGTGTGTTCTTTTGTGATTGGGTTACCTCACTCAGAATGATATTTTCTAGTTCCATCCATTTACCTAAGAATTTCATGAATTCATCGTTTTTAATAGCTTCATAATACTCCGTTGTAGAAATGTACCACATTTACTGTATTCATTTCTATGTTGAAGGGCATCTGAGTTCTTTCCAGCTTCTGGCTATTATAAATAAGGTTGCTATGAACATAGTGGAGCATATGTCCTTGTTATATGTTGGAGCATCTTCTGGGTATATGCCCAGGAGTGGTACAGCTGAGTCCTCAGGTAATATTATGTCCAATTTTCTGAGGAACCACCAGACTGATTTCCAGAGTGGTTGCACCAGCTTGCAATCCCACCAACAATGGAGGAGTGTTCCTCTTTATCCCCATCCTCACTAGCATCTGCTATCATCTGAGTTTTTGATCTTAGCCATTCTGAGTGGTGTGAGGTTGAATCTCAGGGTTGTTTTGACTTCCATTTCCCTGATGACTAAGGATGTTGAAGATTTATTTAGGTGCTTCTAGGCCATTCAAATTTCCTCAGTTGAGAATTCTTTGTTTAGCTCTCTACCCCATTTATTCATTTGGAATAAAAAAAAAAAAAAAAAACAGAAAAAAAAAAAAAAACCAAGACAAAACAAAACAAAAAAACCAGGATAGGGAAACTATTCTCAACAATAAAAGAACTTCTGGGGAGAATCACCATACCTGACCTCAAGCTGTACTATAGAGCAATAGTGATAAAAACTACATGGTATTGGTACAGAGACAGGCAGGAAGATCAATGGAACAGAATTGAAGACCCAGAAATGAACCCACACACCCATGGGTCACTTGATCTTTGACAAAGGAGCTAAAACCATCCAGTGGAAAAAAGACAGCATTTTCAACAAATGGTGCTGGTTCAACTGGAGGTCAGCATGCAAAAGAATGCAAATTGATCCATTCTTATCTCCTTGTACAAACCTCAAGTCCAAGTGGATAAAGGACCTTCACATAAAACCAGATACACTAAAAATAATAAAAGAGAAGGTGGGGAAGAACTTTGAATACTTGGGCACAGGAGAAAAGTTCCTGAACAGAACACCAATGGCTTATGCTCTAAGATCAAGAATTGACAAACAGGGCCTCATAAAATTGCAAAGCTTCTATAAGGCATAGGACACTGTCAATAGGACAAAATAGCAACCAACAGATTGGGAAAAGATCTTTACCAATCCTACATTCAATAGAGGGCTAATATCCAATATATACAAAGAACTCAAGTAGTTACACTCCAGAGTTTATGATTTCTGAAGAAGCAGGCAGTTCCTTGAGGGTTAATGTTATGTCTGATAACTCCCGTTCCCAAAGTTGGAGCTAGTTCTGTGATCAGAACATGCTATTAAATAAACTAGAATGTTCTAGTCTATTACTTGTAATAATATTTGAACTATATCTGGGGAGTTTTATTTTCTTGTGGTGATAATTGAACAATTTGTTATCAGAAACACTAGTGAAATTATGTGTTGGCAAGAAAAAGAAAGAAAGTAGATGCCTCATAGGATAGGGCTGCCTGAGAATGTAAGATATCAGTAGAGAGCTAAAGCTGAGCAGGAATGAAAGACCTATAGGACTCTATGGTAGAATATCAAATATAACTGATTGACAGAGGGAAGAGCAATGAAAAACAAGAAGGCAGCCACATGTGTGGGTCAGGAATGGGGACAGAAAGAGGAGGGCATGAAGAGTGTACTGAAATGAAATGATTAATGGAATCTGAGTAAGACTCAACACACCATGAGAAAGGTTTGTGGCATGAAGCGGTGTTAAGGAGACAGAGATCACGCTGGCTTAAGGCAACAGGACAAACTCTTCACGTAAACAGTTACAAGGGAAACTAAGAGACCGGGACTGTGGAGATGGCTGGGTAAGTAAGATGACTTGCTGCACAAGGATGAGGAACCTGAGTTCTGATCTCAGCAATTTTGTAAAAACCAGAGTTACTTGCATATGCCTACAGCACTAGGCTGTTGTGGGTGGAGAGTGAAGGCTGACTGGTTCCGTGAAAGACCCTGCCTCAAAGGAATGAGATAGAGAAGGAATTGGACCTCAGACATACTCCTTTGGCCTCTATGTATTCATAGGCATCTGTACACACAGTTAAACACACACACACACACACACACACACACACACACGCACACTTTTATACATATATACATAAAGAGATAATGAAGGAATGGAAAAGAGAATGTCTTAGGTGGATGACAAAGTAAAAAAGAGAACTGGCCAATGTTCATTAATGAAGATATACATAGAAGACTAATACTGGGTAAGTTGATTAAATTTGGAATACATATACATATACCTATACATATACATACATATAACAACAATTAATGAGAAACATGCATTTAGAGCCCAATCAAAGTTTCTCTAACTACCACACTGTTCTCACAGAGTCTAATGGATTCTTTTGGCAGCTAGCCCATTGCCAGGGCCTTGGCAACCAACCAAAGAAGGTTTTTCTTTAAGACTATGTAGGCATGGCAAAAGAATGATGCTCAGTGGGAGAGTACTTGGCTGGCTTCAATTTCTAGTATCAGAGAAGAAAAGATTATCTAGATCTGAAAAAAATCTTGTGTGTGTGTCTTATTTTAAAATTGAAATAGAATTATATCACGCCCTTTCTTTCTCTAGCCCCTCCCATACACCTCAGTCTCAAGCTCATGGTCTCCTTTTAATTTTCATTCCTATACATGTGTATTTATATATATATATATGCTTCTGCATATATGTTTCTATAGATACAATTGTTGAGGTTTTTTTTATCATTTTTTTTATCATTTGCATATGTATGGTTCCAGGATTGACCATTTTGCTTTGGACAGCCAATAAGAAGGCTCATCCCTGAAAGAGGTTAATTCTCCTCCCAGCAGTTATGAGTTACCTGTTGTTCTTTGTCTAGGGTGGGACTCAACAAAACTCTCCCTCTTCCATGCTAACACGTCCAGTGATACTGCCATTGTTCTGCTTTTAAGTAGTCATTTCTAGGAGAGATGATTTCACAGTAGACCTTCTCGTAAGCTGGCTCTTACAATCTTTTCATTTCCACTTCCATGAGCCATAGATGCAGGGGCTGTGATACAGATCTATCTGTGGTGAATGGGATCCCTGCAGTCTATTGATCTCTGCACTCAGTCCAGTTTGTGATTTTCGGTAAGTTCTCCATTCTCTGCAAAGAAAGACTTCTTTGAAGAGGGTTGAAAGCCACACTTATCAGTAGGTATAGTGATAAGACTTAAAATGTAGTTAGGAATTATGATGGTCTAGCAAAGTGGTGGTAATCAATTCCTTTTAGAAAATCTTTTCACAGGTACACATTCACGTCATCTCTCTTTTATGTTTGTTCTGTGTCCCTTTTCTTGTTTTTAATAAGCCTACATTTCCAAGAGAGTTTTCTTGAAACATCTTTTCAAATGCATGACTTTCTTCCTTACTTCAACTGTTTATAAAAATAAACAGCATTCTGAAAAATCTAGATGATACTACCCAATCTTATCACCATGAGCAGTGGATGGTGCCCCCAGATACCCTTCTCCATTTTCCTTCCATTGTGCATATATATGTTTGACAGTCCAGTGAGTTCCAGTTTCTCCTCACTATCTGCCTGTGACATTTTAGCTGTGTAGAAATTAAGAAAATTAACATTCCACTGGTAAAATCATAGAATGTTGGAGCTGAGAAGGGATTTTAGAGACCATCTAGGCTAACTCATGATGAGTCATTTGTTAATAGCTCCTGTGTAGAAATTAAGAAAATTAACATTCCACTGGTAAAATCACAGAATGTTGAAGCTGAGAAGAGATTTTAGAGACCATCTAGTCTAGCTCATGATGAGTCATTTGTTAACAGTTCCAAGGGACTCACTCACAACAGGGAATATAAACAATTAGGGCCTCTTAAAACAATTTCATAGCAAGAAAAATTATAGGATTCCCCCAAGGAAGGAAATGAGGCTAAGTGCACTAATTTGGACAGCTGCTTAAATAGCATCTCTAACACAGGCTGATGCAAATGCAGGGCTCTGCTGACTTAATACAGTCAATGGGACTTCAGATCAAACGGGATGTTTATTAAGTGTGCTATCACAATTAAAATATACTTAAGGTACACGAGAGCCAAATAGATTTCAGAAATATGAGAGGCACTCATTGCAGCTAACACTGACATAAAAGGAGAGCACACCTGTGATCCAGATGTTAAGGCTGAAAGGCACAGGCTTCTGAACCAGATCTTGACATGGGATAATGCATGCTTTTGATTTAGATCTTGAGACATACTGGACAGGAAAAGTTTAGGCACAGGTAAGGTAGCACATGTCTTTAATCCTAGGAGACTGAGGCATGCAGATCTCTGAGTTCAAGGCCAGCCTGGAACCGAGCAAGTACCAAATCCAGGTTTGGTGGTATGTATCTACTCCAACAAGGCCATATGTTCTGATAGTGCTACTCCCTGGGCCATGCATATTCAAACCACTGCATGGACTGTTGTCTACCCAAAGAAGATTCTCTTCTGAATCTGTGGCTTAATAGATTTCGTGCTCAAAATGAGAAGAAACTACATCCCTGGAGACAGCAGTCAGTTGGTGGGGGACGTGCAGAGTTCTGGAATAGGATTTTCCTTACTGAGGTATGCCCAAGTCAATAACTATACCTTTCTCATATAAGTTTCGCAGTATTCTGAGATCTTCTACTGTACATAAGTTCCACATTGACAAAGTTAGGACTGTAATGAGGCCTGTCTGAAAGTACCCCAAGCATGACAGACAGAGAAGTGTTTGATTCCGAAGCCTCAGTTTGCATTTCCTTCACTGGGTAAACTTTGCTGACTCTGATCCCCAGATTGGTAATGCTACTTTAAAATCCCTCTCCTTTCCCTAAAAGCTCCCAAGGGCCAGAAGGACAAAGGACAGTTTTTCCCTTCTAGGGCGTTTTTTTTGGAAATACATGATATAACCTGTTAAAATGGTAACAAGCACTGAAGGCATTTAATGGGGATAAGAAAGTGTTAGTCGTTTGTATTCTGTTTCCGGCATATGTACACGATTTTACTTAATGTATAATGACTTTCTGGAAGTCCAATAAAGATCTGATTGAATATGGACTTTTGGAGAATAGCCTGTTGTCTATGACAGTGGAACTCCTGTATCTGAGCCACCAGAACCTGTTTCCTGAAGCACTGTATAGGTTAGAGTTGTGGCAAGTCTGCTTGTAAAGGCAGGAGTTTTATATCTTCTGCTGTAGTTGGATATGAGTATTCTGTGTATTATACCACAATGAATACATTTTCATTTATCTCTTAATTATTTTACAGTTGGGAGTCATGTATTGATTTTTTTCAGGTCATACACAACACACACACAACACACACACACACACACATATGTAAGCATACATCCTCAGTGAATTGAATTGATTTCAGGACAGCTGAGAGGATATAAAATATTTATTATAGAAGGCAAGCACACAGTCTGATAGAAATGAGGTGGAAAGAACATGAGCTTTGAGATGAGGATGAGATTCCAGATTCATCTGTGTTACTTGATAGCTTGTCCAACCACCTTTCCTGATGTGCAAATCAGAAATAAGAGCAACTCTCAATGGCCGCTGTGAAGGCTCCACATACAGAGCCAATTTGTCATATGCATTCTCGACTTCATTCTTTTATCTGACAGATACTTATCGATCAGCTACTTTGAGCAAGCAGCAAACATTAATTAACTTAATATCCAGTACTCAAATCAGTGAAGTAAAAAAAAAATACTGGTTTGACTTCTAGGAAGTTACCTTCAAACAAAGAGGAGAAACATAATGTTCTTCTGTTGCTTCTATTGTTTTAATCACTTTCCATAATATCCAGTTAAAAGTATGTGACAGTTTGTCTGCCAGAACATAGGCTTCTGAAGCAGGTGCCATCCCCGAAAATCGGATCTCGTAGTACCAGAAGGCACTATGTAAGCTTCCCAGGGAAGAGGAGTAATTGGTAGCTCTACCTAGTTTCAAAGTCACAAACCACAACAATGACAGGGACATCCCTAGTGGTGCAGTAGGGACACTTGCATCCTGGGGACAACCAGCAGCTGTCTGATTGGACTTAAGAACTGCTCAAAAGGAGGGAATTCATGCCTGGTATTGTAACCTAGCCAACTACCTAAGGCTAGTGAGATCATGGACCAGAATGGAGAGTCTACAACTACTAGTTTCTAAACCACTATAATTTTTGACTGTATTCTAAACACTTATCTTTATACCCACAGATAAGTGGAGCTTTAACTCCTCGTTAGAGAAACCTCTTCTATGCAACAGCAGAAGGAAACTATTACAGAGATCCACAAGTGGTCAAGATACAGAGACAAAGGAACTGTCGTAGCTATTCTTGGTTGTCAAGTCGACCACATCTGGAATGAACTACAGTTCAGAAAAGGAGAGCACACCTGTGATCCAGATGTTAAGGCTAAAAGGCACAGGCTTCTGAACCAGATCTTGACATGGGATAATGCATGCTTTTGATTTAGATCTTGAGACATACTGGACAGGAAAAGTTTAGGCACAGGCAAGGTAGCACATGTCTTTAATCCTAGGAGACTGAGGCATGCAGATCTCTGAGTTCAAGGCCAGCCTGGAACCGAGCAAGTACCAAATCCAGGTTTGGTGGTATGTATCTACTCCAACAAGGCCATATGTTCTGATAGTGCTACTCCCTGGGCCATGCATATTCAAACCACTGCATGAACTGTTGTCTACCCAACTCCAAGTGACACATTTATAAAGCAGTTCTTACAGCCAAGTCGAGCAAAATCATGGAAGATGGGGAAGAAAGATTGTATGAGCCAGAGATCCAGGATGCCCGTTAGAAATTGTCCCTTAGATACAATATGGAGAATGCATCATGAAAGTTCAACAGTATGATTGCCTGGCCAAGACCAGCAAAATTTCCCCCAGTCCTACAAAATTTAAAGATGACTTTATTTTGAATTATTTTCTTCTCATCAACGTGGAGGCAGGAGGAGGGGGGAAGGGATAGTGAGTTCCTGGGAGGGAGGGGGGAAATGGGGTAAGGAGAGAACATCTGAAATGTAAATAAAATTTCCAATTAAAAAAAAAGTTAATATAAAAAAAAGACAGATTGCATGCTGTATGTGTGTATCTGTATGTGCGTGCCTGTGCATGGCATGTGTGTAATTGTAGGTATAAGTATGTGAATGTTCAAATTTACAATGTTTTTTTCAGAACTTCTAAGATTGTAGGTATCATAAAGAAGGAAATCTTTTACATATATATGTAAAATTATATGTATGTATACATATACACAACACACACACACATACACATTTGCTCTCCGTGAAGTTGTATGCAGGATTCCACATTTCAATAATATCATTATGTATGCTTTCTTCTTTGCATATTTCCTGATTGTGAAGAAATCCCCATGCATATTACCTCTATCTTGGATACATCATGATGATGTATGTTCGACCTTAAAATACCCTTAATATTATTGAGTTTCGGTTTAAATATTTTGATAAAACATCATTACAGCTGCTTTAACAGAAAGAGGGACATGCATTTGTTTGAAATTTCCTGTTTTAGAATATTCTCCATCTTGCATGCAAACTATAAAACAAAGATCCCCTCCAAAGCTTGCAGCATTTATGATTTTTACATGAAGTTACAATTATAAATATATAATTACAACATATAAGTAAATGTATACACAGACCTGGTTTATGTTGGTCTTTACATATTTATTTTTCATGATGCTTATTTAATATCTAAATGCATTCCTCTTTACTTACATGTGCTCTCTCTTTTGATGCATGTTCATGGTTTTAAGATACATTATCTCACTAATGTACAGAATATTAAAAGGACAAACATAAATAAATGCAGTGATGTTATACTTCCCAGAATATTTAGGAGGAAAGAAAATGAAGGAAAAGTAGATTCCATAAAAGCTTTAAAAGTTTCAGGTAAACAGTAGGCATAAATTTTAGAACTCTGTTGCACAGATATAGAATAGGGTAAATAGCAATTGAATCTGTCAGAAATCTGTTGAAATCTCAGAATTTCATTGCTCTCAACATATGCAAAAATAAATATGTCAAATTATAACTATGATCATTGTCTTGATTTAATCATTTCATAATGTAAGATATATAAAGATATTACTTTGTAACTATATACAATTATTTGTCAATTAAAAGTATATATCAACATGTTTATTTTGTATACTACATAGTATATGATATTATTGGAATATATTTTCTGTGAGTGTACTTATCACTAGTACTTTGTAATGTTCTTTTTAAAGACGTTTTTAAAATAACTTTTTGTCAGTTAACTAATTATATTAATATAAACAGAAAACTGGATATAATTCTCATCTTAAAGGTCTTTGAATTTATTATTTCATTCTTAACTAATTACTGCCATACATATTATTCTTCATGAGTTCAATTGATACCTGACTTTTCTCTGCCTATATCATTTAAGATGCTAAGTGATAATATAGCTCATGTGTTATTTCTATCATAAAGGATGACATTCATTTCTTTATTTGTTCAATAATTCAACAAAGCACATCATAATTCTTGGTTGTCAACTTGACTACATCTGTAATGAACTAGAACTCAAATGGCTGGGAACACCTGTGAGGAATTTGTTTTTGTTAATTAACTCATTTGCAGTGGGAAGACCGCCTTCTCATCTAGATCTTTTGAAGTGCGAAGATACACCTTTAAACTGGGATGCACCTTCTTCTGGCAGCAGCCTTTATAAAGGACACAGAAGAATAAAGCTTGCTTCCTTTGCCTGCTTGTTCTCATTTCACTAGCAAGTCCATTTTTCCACTGGCATGAGAGCCTACTTCTTAGGGATTTCAGAGTGTATTGAAGAGCAGCTGAAACATCCAGCCTTTTGCACTAAACAACTACTGGACTCTTGGGCCTTCCATTGGTAGTCAGCCATTGTAGGACTAGCTTGATCAGCACTGTCAGTCTTTCTACCTATCGTTCTCTCTCTCTCTCTCTCTCTCTCTCTCTCTTCTTCTCTCTTCTCTCTCTCTCTCTCTCTCTCTCTCTCTCTCTCTCTCTCTCACACACACACACACAACACATACACATCTATCTATCTATCCATCCATCATCTATCTACCTATCAATGTATCTACTCCCTCATCAGTCTACTTTCTCATCTATCTATCTATCTATCTATCTATCTATCTATCTATCTATCTATCTATCTATCTATCTATCTGTGATGGTCTGTATATGCTTGGCCCAGGGGGCAGCACTATTAGGAGGTGTGACCTTGTTGGAGTAGGTGTGACACTGTGGGAGTGGGTTTAAGACCCTCATCCTAGCTGCCTGAAAGTCAGTCTTCCACTAGCAGCTTTCAGATGGATATGTAGAATTCTCAGTTTCTCCTGCACCATGCCTGCCTAGATGTTGCCATACTTCCACCTTGATGATAATATCGGTTCAAAGCAGTAAAACCCTAAACTAAGACTCTATCTATCTATCTATCTATCTATCTATCTATCTATCTATCATCTATCTTCTGTCTAATATTTATGTGTTCTATACGTTCTTTTCTTCCAGAAAACCATAACTTATATATCTATTGAGTGGCTATTGTGTAACATAAAGGGTGTCCAAAGTGCTGCACAGTTCTAAGTGTCTCAACAGCAAAGAGAAATAGATCTCTTCTTTTGTCTCATGGAGTAAAGATGGCAATTTATTAATCACACTGCACCAGACTTCTTTGAACTCTGGGTTTTATTCATCTACTAACTCAAGAAAACAAAGTTTTAAGACTGTTCAGTCCCAAATCACATGGCTTTCCATTTTCTATACTATGCATCACCATCTAATTGTGAAAAGTAAAGCTGCCATCTTTGATAGTCTTTTTTCTTTTATTCTTAAACCATAACCCCTGCTGTCTTGTGCCTTAAATACTATTACATCTGTCCACTTCTTTCTCTGTCAACTGCAACCATCCTATCAACATTTCCCAGTGCTCCTGGATTCCCTATAGATTTCAAATGGATCTCAAAACACCCATTTTCTCCATTTTGCAGTCAGACTATTTTAAAAGAGGGTAGGTTGAGGAGGATGGGGTGGAGGGGAAGCTACAGTTGGGAAATATTGTATGAGAGAATAATAATAAAAAAAAATAGGACTTGATCCTATCTATGTAAGCTCTGATACCATCAGTAAAAAACACTTGAATCTCTATCCCTATAATTAAAAAATACCTTTCTGTGTACCTTTGCAGATTGCCTTTACTGGCTTGAGCACTATCCTCCTATCTAGACTCAGTGATATTCTTTGAAGTTTTAGGCAGTCCAGGGTTTCGTACACCAGTCTTCATGCACACCGGCCTTTTTGTTAGGACCTCTTCCCCAACACTGCTATATCCAAATGCCTTCTCTTTAATGTATGTTTATGATGACTTGCTATTTTTTGGTGAAATGTTCTCTGATTTCTGTCTCTTCAGTGTTAGTCACTGTCCCTTTGTCCTGTAATTAAGTACAGAGAGTTCTTTCTTTTCCTTGTCTGTGGTGTTAGATTTGAAAGTGTGACTCATAGATCAGTCTCCCATGTGACAGCAGAAAGTGAAATGGTTTTGACAGCCATTGTGTGTCACCAGACTTGAACACTACGCTCAGGTACAAGATGTCAGCATATTTTTAATAAATGCAAAGAATATATATGACCAGTGTATTAGGAAAAAGAAATGGGACTCATTTAAAAGTTAAATGTAGCTTAGTAATGACAACGGAAACAAAATTGTGAAGGAAATTATTAGCTATAAAAAACTTGGATCATTGCTGGTTATTTGTAATGAATATGAAGAAATCAAAGAGAACACAAATCTGTGTGGACAATATTTCCCATCAAATAATTTTAAATCATAATTTTAAAAATCAGGCCAGATAACTGTGGGGGACACCATGGAAGTTACTGTGTTTTTATTATTGGTTTTTGTTTGTTTGTTTTAACATTGAGCTAGCTGACCCTCAGAACTTGCTCTAAAAGTTAGATCTAAATTGTACTTGGCATTATACTTCATGCTTTGGTTCTCAGAGGGTGAAAAGGAGACAAAATTCACAGAAGAATATTTGACAATTTTTTTCCCGTTTGGTATTGTTCAGGAAAAGTGACCTTACGAGACCATGGCAAGATGATGACATGAGATCCCAGGAGCCAAGAGAGCAAATAAGCTCTCTTGACTTAAGCTTGAAATAGTAGGGTAAAGGAGAAGACAGAAGGGAAAATAACCAATATATTAGGAAATATATATATATATATATATATATATATATATATATATATATATATATATATATTGTTAAGAGAAAACCGAAGCCAATTTAATAGAAATTGTAAATGCTTTGGAAGAAAGAATGGATTTCCTAGTTGACACCATCCGCTAAGACCTTTCTCAATGAAAATTCTAAAAGAATAAAGGAAAGATATTTTTTGAGAGGTGCTCTGAGCTTTCCCTGAGGAATGATGTCAAATAAATCCAAGAAGCTGTTAAAAACCAAAATGGCACAGCTTACAAAGAATACATGGCCACATAGACAAAGCAGCTTATGTATGACCTTGGAGAACCCCCAGAGAAAGTGCATTTGCCAAATCCCACTGCCATGGCACAAAGGTGACCAGTCACTGGACAGGTGAAACTTGGGCTCTCAGGGTTATGTTAGCAGGGTGACTCTCAGGCCAGTGTAGTCTAGGTGCTTGTTTGTGTTGGTCTTGCTTTCCCTGCTATGCTGGAAACATCGTTTCAGTTTTGAAGCTGGAAAGGTGGGAAGGCTTGGACCCTCGGATTTGAACAGATGCCTACTTTACATTTTCACTATGTGGCAAGAGAAGCCCTTCAGGGATACTGGAAGCCACCAGGAAAGAAAGCAGGGATATCCCTAACCTGACAATGGGGCACTGAAGCCAATGCCCATAGTGCCAAAAACATTTGTTTAAAGGCTGGTGGGGGACCCAGGTCTCACAGCTACTCAACTAAGCATTAGAATCCTCTATTTCCACCCCATTTTGCCCCCTCCTTCTCTCTCTGTGGCCTCTTTACAAACCTCCCACTCTCCTCAGCTGCCACGGTATCACAGTTGTTCTTTTCCAAAGCCCAGAACCTTCTCTCACCTTCCTCTCTGCCAACCCTCCAATACCAACGCTTTCTGCAAGCTGCCTCTTTTCTAGTTCCCAGTCCTCCTTCCTCCTCCCCCTAGCTCTTTGTTCAATTCTCTGAATTCTGTGCTTGTCTTATTTGAATTTGAGTTTGAGGCCAGGAAGCAATGGTACACCTCCATGAGTCAGGAGCGGAAGACTAATCACCAAGGAACCAACTGGTTTATCCATCTTTTTATTCTCCAGGTATTTGTGTGTGTGTGTTTCATTCTTCTCACAATATTTAGTCCATCTCTCCAATATCACCCATTCAATATTTATTTACTCATGTATTTTTTTGTGTATATTTGTGTGTGTTTGGGTATACACATGCCAGGCCATACATGTAGAGGTCAGAGGAATACTCTTAGGATTCAGTTCTCTTCTGCCACCTTGTGGGGTCTGAGCATCTAATTCAGGCTCTCCGATCTGAATGCAAGCTCCTCTACCCATTGAGCATCCTTTAAATGTTAACATACATTAGGCTCATTTTCTGGGAACAAAGCAATAAGCAAACTGTTACATTTTCCATTTTTCTAAAGTTTGTAGGTCACTGTGAGTGAGACAAACAGGAAAAGGGTGGAAAATGAAACTATGACCAAGTGCTACTGACGAAAGGAATTCATTAGGAATCCTTCCTTATAGCCATGTCTTCCTCTGAGCGAAGATGAAATCGGCCTTAGATTTGAGAGCCAGATAGCCAAACCACCTTGAGACTACAGAATTGACCTTTACACAGTCATGGTCTTTGAAAAACTCTTCAAGATCAGAAACTGATACAATAGCTAATAGTACTGGGGCTTAAGTTCAAAAACACATCAGGAATAGAGTGCTACTCATAAACAGGCACAGACCTGTAATCCTGTACATTTGTGTGCACCTGTGCACATACATGTACTTTACAATGCATTTGTGAATAACATCCTTCTTAATTTGTCTTTCTCATTATATATTCTCATAGCCTCAGGACTCCGGAACCTCTGAGAAATAGGTTAGACATTGGAAGCTAAGACCTATTACTAATCTCCAATTAAGGAGAATACTGAGAAGGAAGAGGAGGGAAAATCAGGAAGCATATGAATCCAGAGTGAACTCCCAGCGGCACCCCAGTCCAGTGGACTTTGGCGCCTTCAGCAGATGGCTCTTCTAGAGTTCTCAAGATACTTTTGATCACTCTTAAGTCTTGTTGGAGTCTGAGCCTGGGCATGGTTCTCGGCAGCGTGCTGTGTTACAGTGTGGGCAACAGTACCTCTCAGGCCAGCAGTGTCAGGTTCACCAGCATACAAGTGTTTACCTTAGCAGTGTGGTGGCACATGCCGGTTAATTCTAGTCCTCTAGAATTGGAGGCCTACCTGCAGGTCTCTGTGAGTTTGAGGCCAGTCTGGTCTACACTCTTGAGTTTCTGGACAGCCATGCTATGTAAAGAGACTGTCTCAAACAAACAAAAACAGCAACAAATGAAAATGAAAGTTTGTCTGGCTTATTTCCTAGATCAAACAGAGGGAGATTTGTGAGAAATACTCAGAAAGATCAGGGAAGCTGTTCTGAGGAGGGCAAGTTTCTTCTCTAAATTGAAAAGTCTAACTTTGTTGGGTTTTGGTTGGTTGGTTGGTTTTAGTTTTGTTTGGTTTTCCTGTCACTGTCTCTTGAGTCAAGGGATGGTTTAAGCACGCCTCTTACTTCTTTCTCTAAATGCCCCTGCAGTACTCGTGGTGTTATCAAACCCTCTTGCCTTTCACTGAGTAGAGCAGTTTCCCCCAAGGTCACAGTGGTGCAGAAGACAAACTGTGCTACCTTCGTCGACCTGCGCTGCAGGATCACTCCCACATCTTTGCTAAGCCCTTCCTCATAATGGAAGGGTTGGTGAGAAGGTGGACGGGTCCCATGGAACCAGAGCTCCAATATGCTTTTCATAATTTCCCCACTGTGCCTTGCAATCAAATCAAGCTGCTGCTCATTTTGAGACTACGGATGTAATGTTCTGGGAGCCAGTGTTCTCAGTCCTGCTCTCGGTGGATGAGTCTCCAAAGATCACAAATAGCACAGCCAATGTTAACAGTTGCTTACTGCCCTGCAGCTTCTCAGACAAGCTTGCAAAGTTGGCAGGCGTACTCTTGGGCACGGAAGCATAAACTGCCTGTTAAATCAACTTAAAGCTCTGAGGTCCTATGTTGAGCAGGTTTCAGAATTGTTAGTGTATCTTGGCTTTCTGAAAGTTAAGTGGGTAGAATTCTATCAAATGCTGGCATGTGAAATACTGCTAAATGGACTAGTTACAAAAATAGACAGATATAACATATGAGCTCTTGAAAATCGCGTCCCACATGTCCATGAACATAAACACGCTGAGCCTGGCCATGTTCCAGGGTTCTTGTGAACTTCCGTTCACTTCTTTCTTGACTTCATGGTTACCACTATGGGGCTATTGATAATATGCACCCTGAGGACAATTTACTGAAGTAAAAGTTAAACGAAAGAATCTTGCACACAAATCATTCACATCTTTTTCTTTCTGTGAATCAACCATGACTTGGTTTTTCTGGAAGGATCTCACCACCTGTTTCTTAGAACAGAGATTTCAGGATCCATTGCTGTTGGATCAAGTATTGGTCAATGTGACCTCCAGAGAAATTATAGAGACGATTAAATTAGATTTTTTTTTCCGGTTGCTCTCAAAGCACACTGAAGATCCAAATAGTTCATTAAGTAATCCAATCACAGGAACGAATGGAACATCCTCAACCCAATGAAGATTCTCATTTTTCTGAGCAGTTCACAGAGTCGCAGATGGCATTAGCAACCTGTTTGCCCAACAGTTACTTGATGATTGCTAATCTTTGAAAAGACAAACGTACTAAATGACACTCTTCCTTTTAATGCTTTCCTCTCCTCTCAAAAAATTCACCACCCAAATTCTAGACAGTCACAAGAGACAGTTTGTAAATCATTATACTGCTTTTCAACTTCTATGTTGCAGCTTATTCTTAAGATATTGTTCATATTCATAGGACAATGTATTGATCTGATAAGTGAACAACAACACAGTATGTCCAAAGTCTAATTGATACCTTAGACTGAAGACTCATGAGAATCTTGCCCCCTCCTCATCATGAGCATATATGCCCCACACAGATTATGGTAGTCCTAGTGTAAAAACACTATAAATAACAATTATGATCAAGAGAGCCAAGTTTCACTCAAAATTCTCTCTACATTCTAAGTGATCGCCTAAATCCTTAACTCATATGAACATTTAATTTGCACATCCACTGTGAGGCCAAGCCGTAGGCAGAATGTCAGTGAGGGGAAAAGCAATTGGCTTCGAGTCATCCCCCTCAGCCTTCATAACGGTTTGCCTGTCAGGATGGGAAAGTAGTGACACATGTTTTATTTAATCTCAGCTCATGAACAACCTGCTATCCTATGCGCTGGGCATTATTATACCTTTTCTAAAACTTGTAACTTTAATTTTTCAAATGTTATTTTTAATGATGATTCTTAAATGCTTTAACCTCCCTAGTAGCCTACCACTCATCAGAGGTAGTGGAAAAGAAAGGATACAGGGGCTGGGGGAGTGGGCCTGTTTAGAAATGGTTCTTTTGAGCAACTCCCCTCTGTGTTGTCTGGAAATCAGCAGTTCAGTGCACAGTTTAGCAGGCAGTGGCAGCTCGATCCACTCACAAACACTTCATGGATATATCAACAGTCCAGTTCAGTAGAGTTGGGTTAGCAACAGTGGTGACCTCACCTAGAGAGACTGACAGGCCTCATCTTTGGCTTGAGTCAGCAAGAGGGATCAACCGGAACAACAAGAGAAGTTCTTAGCTGTGTCTCTCTCAGGGAAGCCAAGATCAACAGACTCAAGACCCACAAGCATCGCACACTTAGCTGTACCAGCAAGCCAAACTCTGTCTTAGTCACTCTGTGGAGTCCTATTTATACCCTCCAAACATTACATGTCTTGCTTCAGCATGTGCATCCAATCAGCCAAGTCCTTGGAAGTGACAACAAACTGCAGCACACCACCAGAACTTTTTTGGTGTGTTTCTATGTCATCCTGACAAATGCAGCTCAACTACACAGTGTAAGGCAGATCAGTACATGCATATCATAAGCAGAGAATCCTTCATGACATGTCTTTTTATGTGCTTGCTTTAACAGAACATCCTCTCTTCTGCTTCAGCATAACATTCCTCCACGAGTCTGCCTTAGCCTTTCACACCTGTACCAAATTTCACATGCTTGCTTCAGCCGAACACCATCCAAGTGACTTTCCAAAGAACCCTTAAGTTTCCACTTCAAAAACTCCTATGTATTTTATTTCACAATAGAGTTTCCAAATGGCTAAGTTGTAAATAACTATAAACCTTTTCATTTCTTCAAAGCGCATGTTTTGCATTACCCATAACTCAGACATGGTGCTTACATCTCCGGGTAGGTTCAGTGCTCATCACGGACAGGGTGAAGGCTGTAGTTACCACCATATTTTACAGGTTTTCAGCTGGGCTATCTCTACTCTCCAAGCTTTCCACTTCAATGAGCAACTAGTACAAACACTTGCAAATTCTTTTAAAAGCATTCCTGGTTTTGTATTCTACATCTGTTAGGTCTAATGCTAATGTTTATCGAGAAGTAACACAATCCAGGAGCTTTAAAAAAATTACACCAAGACACAAACCTTAGTTCTAAATCCTCTGAGAAATAAGCTATACATAAGAAACTCAAGAGCCTTCATCATTTCTTCTCAAGAGTCTTTCTGCCTCTTCATCACGGGGCTTTCTCTGCTTACATTCTCACCCAATAATAACACAAGTGTTTGAAGAGATCAAAACTATGATCAATTCACATCATAATTCTGATGTTTTAAATCCACACAACTTCAATATTTCTCTACTAAAGAGCTGGCCTTGAAGTCAAATGAAACTGCACTACTTCCAAACTTAAGTTTTCCAAAAGGTGGCTCCCAGCATTGAAGACAACAATTGTGTTTGCTCAGCAGTGCCCTTGTTAGCTATTCTACACTGTCAAAGAGAAAAGTAATTCCCTAAACCATTATCTTCCCTTTAAAATAGACTCACTGGAGAGTTTCCACATGTGGGCTGATGATCATGAGAGGGATTTATTGAAGTCTGATAACCGTGACCAACAGTGAATAATGCCGATGTCTAGTCACATGTTAAACCGTGTGACCTACTGTGGGCAGTCAGAGACCATTCTGTAGCTTCTGTGCATTTATATGTATTATATGCTACATATTGTTTATTTCTAATCCATAATAGGCTTTGATGAATTTTGATAAATACAAGAAAATCTGATTCTGAAATTCAGTCAATTAATAGCAAAATATGGATACTAAGCCTATTAAGTCATCTTTACAGAAATTCATAAGAGTTGTTAATCCTGCCCATGATTATGTAACTCATGTCAAACTTTAGTATAAAATGATTTCAACTCCAATATTGCAAAGACATCACACTGATGACTGTTTCCAATTTAGTTTTTTACTTATTAAAAACTATGCCCCCCTCACAATATGTTACTTACTGAAATGTACCTGTAAATAGGAGTCTGAAACCTGTTGATATTTTCAAGCCTGCAAAGGCAAAAATACCAAATATCAGATGGTGAAATATTATCTTGTAAAACAATGTTTAATGTGTTGTTAAAATTTAATGTATATTTTAATATATACTTACTCCTTAAACCAAATACTGCATGCTTAATTTTCTATGTGGATAGCTCATGTTTCTCTTATGAAATTTAAAAGTAAGATGAGCCACCCATGACCTGCATTGGAAGAAATACAAGTCATAATTAATTTGTACTTATTTTGAATATTATTAATGCTCTTCTAGATATCTTCATGATTCATAGAATCATTTGCTTTCAGTCTTCACCCAAAAATCACATTCTCAGCAAGACTCTTACTGGTCAACTATTATTTATATATATATATATATATATATATATATATTATATATATATAAAACAAGAAAAAGTTCTATCATTCTAGCATCATTTAGTTAAGAAACTAAATCTTTCCATGATTTTGTTTCTTAGCACTTTTTTCTGTTTTGCACACAGTGGATTGTACTTTTACAAATTGTATTCATTATTATGATGAGAACAGAGGTATTGTCTGTCTTAAGGAATATTATAATAACATTATTTGGAATAGTATCTAAACCTTGTCAGAGAGGTTTACTAAAATATTTCTGAAAAAGAATAAGATAATCTTACAGTAAATATTTCAATTGTTCTGACCTAGGATAAGACTTTTTATACTCATATACATTCATGTATTCACACACCATATATACCATCATGAATAGTTTGCATCCTTCTTACCTTGTAATATTATACTTGTAACAATAATGAGGCATTATTTTCATAGTATTTGAATTAAAGAGAATAGTACTGTGTTTTTATTATTGTACACTTAAAATTTTCTTTTTCTCTGTTTCAACCTTGAGAAGTTAACACACAGCTCAAAAGAGTTATTGAATGAATAAATGAAATATTCCAGAGGGCACTTGACACAGACAGTGTGGGAAGGAACTCTCCAGATACAGGCTCCTTCGCTACAAATATACTCCATCCAAAGAAATTAGTAAAAGAGGAGACATCCAAGGAGACATAGATCTTAATTAAAGTGGCAATTTTTATGCTTATTAAAAATTTCAAAATGTATTTGTGGATTACTTTCATGTTACTACAGATAGTGACCAACCATCTGTCACTTCCTGTCCTCATTCATTTTGACATGATAATCCTAACGTTGGTTAGAGACAGAAACATTTGCCCATTGTAGAGAATAGAAGTTGTGGGACTTCTTGGAGGTAGCCATAGTAGAGATTGCTGAAAGTGAAAATAACACACACGCAAGCATGAATACAAACAAATGGACTTGAACAGAAAAATGAGAGGACATGAAACAGGACATGAAACATGAATGTCTACTGGGGCATGAGCCTAGGGACATGTACAGGTGCATTGCACAGAAGCATGTGTGTAGGTGGATGTAAATAAGGGGATGTGTTTGCATGTAAATTTTACTATTTCATTGGTTCTTATACCTCTTCCTCCTTCCATCCTTTATTTAACCCTAATCCCCTCCAACCTCCCAACACTAGTTAAGAAAGAAAGAAGGTTAGAGAAAAACGAAGTCATACATATTTTTTACACTACTTCCTGTTGATTAGGGTTAGCAGGTTCCTTGGGGCAAGTCCAATATTCTCCATGACATCTCCAACTTCTTCTTATCTGTTTGCTCAGGACTACTTGCCAAACCACAACAACAGCAATTAGGAGCAATAGGGGGAACAGCTTTCTTCTTCTCTGGAGATCCTGTCCCTCTCTGGGCTCTGGAATTTATACCTCTCCAGGGTCCCCAGAATTAAACTATCTGCAGCTGGCAAAAATCATGCCCTTCTTAGAGCATGAGATAGCCACAGTTAACAGCCATGAACAAACTGAAGCAGATCCATATCCCACAGCTGAAATTAAAACAAAAACATATGCACATAACATAACTCTCTCACTACAGGATATACTTAGGGGCATTACATAGGGTACGTGCATGAGGGTAATATGCATAGGGGCATGTACACAGAGGCATGTGCATAGTAACATGTGCATAGTGTCATTTGCATAGGGGAATGTATATGGGGCATGTAGGTAGGGGCACATACAGGCATCAACAGATTCCAGCATGAGAAGAGGAATTTGACACTCATCTTGAGTTCCAGAAGTTAACGCTGATAAGGATGATGCCAGATATCACTGTATCCCTGTTATCTGTTCTAAGCTGCCCAGAACATAATTCCTATTGCTCTTAGGGAAGGGAAAGACCTTGTGAGAACTCCTGAGCTGGAGGTTGCAATCAATTTCAACCTAGTCTCCACTGAAGAACTGAAAGTAGAAAGGATGAAAGTTGGAAGCCAATGACAGTTTCCTCAGGAGACTATGGGTCTATCCTCATTCGTTTCATGCTCCTGCAAAACCACATCTTCTCCCACCCCAGCAAAACTACAGATTGATTTGAAAATAAAATTTGAGATTCTAGCTTACTATAGACAATGACCAGATCATTTATTTGCTTAGCAAATCTTCAAATCTAGTTTTGAAGTGTCTCCAACAACCTGACCATCCAACTCTATCCACTCCCAACTGGACATGCTGAAATTTCGAGAGCATGAATCCTTTTGGCTGTTGTTTGGCTGTTGTTTTGTTTTTAAGCAAACCCCATCTCTGGCTACCTCAGTATAAACAACTCACATACACTTAAGTTTTCCTCAGAATTCTCCAAGAGCATCGTGAGAGAGTAATTAAAGCAGTCTGTTTCTCCAGCATGTTCTGTCTGTTTTTTCTTTTCATTATTAGATGTGATGACACGTTTGCCTGTGTGGCTTCCCACAGATGGTAGAGGAATTGCATGATCAAATGGTTAAGAGTAAACCAACTGTCGCCTCTGATCACAGTTTTGCACGCCCTTCCCCCTGTACAGGAATCTCGCTCTAATAAAATGTTGGCTTCTTTTAAAGACTCATTATGTGCTACCCAGAAGATTTTAGAATAAACTGGAAAATTTGAAAAGGCAACCAAACATGCCAATTTTTAGCTAGCTTTAGGCCTGCTATCCTATAACTTTGAACAAAAGAGAATTGCTTTAAATATCTCACTTTGGAATAAGGAATGATTAAGAAATAATTTAACTCAGTAATTTTGTTTAAGAGAAGTAAAAGAAACAAGGATGAGAATTTAGGGCTTTCTTGAGTATTTATTAAGTGACAAGAGTATTCTATAAACTGCTTTTGCTTGTCTTTTACATTGATTCAAAACAGATTTGTATTGCTTAGATACCTAGACAGCATGGATGTGTGTATGTGTGTCTTAATGTGGTATCTTACTAAAGTAATTCATGAAAGAAGACTTCCTAGAAGACATACAATTCATTAATGTGTTAACTTTTGTACTTATTAAATAAAGCCTAAAAATGAACTTTGACCCATAGAGCTAAAGGCAAGAACTTATCATATACATTCTATGGAATGTAGAATAAATGGCCAGAACACTGTGCCATGTCCAATGATGCTCTTTAATTTTATTTTGGCCAAAACCTAATTTAGAGAGATGATGTGTAGTAAATAGTTGGATTGGAATGGGTTGGGCTTAAAAAAGAACAGAAGACAAATAAAAATTTTCAAAAAAGCATTAGCTATGAAATACACACCATTACTCATTAGGTATGTGTAAATCTAAACCATAATGAGACATCACTCATGCCCACTAGGATAACTATGATAAAAGTGCAGATAATAGTAAATGCTGGGAAGACACTACAACCCTTATATACTGCGGATGGGAATGTAAGATAATGTATCTATTTCAGGAAACATTTCAACAATTTGTCGAAAGGTTAAAAATAAATTTACAGGGTGATGTAGCTTTCCCATTGTGCACCTACTGGAAATAAAGACATATGCCCAGTTTTAAAAATATATATATAAATAATATTCTTGTTTGAATCGTTACATATATTCCAAATAGGAAAAAACAATTTAAATTTTCAACTACTGAAAAAGGGATGAAGAAAATATACTTTGTTGTACTTCAGGAAATTCTGAATATAGTTAATAAAATCTAATAATTAAGGGGAATGAGGAGGTGGATCAGTGGTTAGGAACACCCACACGGTGGCTCACAACCAACCATAATTCAACTTTCAGGAGATTTTGCCTTTTTTTATCTACATGGGCAACAAGAAAACATGTGGTACACATACAAACACTCAGGCAAAGCACTCATACACATAAATAAAATGAATAAATCCTTAAAGTTACACTTTTTATGAATTTATGGATTTTTTGTAAATCATAAGTTATAAATTTATAATAATAAATTTATATAGTTATAAACCACTAGATTTGTGGTAATTCATAGTTTTGGGAGGATGTCAATAGAACATCCTCATTATCTGTAAGAGGCTTATAATGTGTTCAGGAGGCCTTCCTTCTCTGAGATGCATATGCACACATGCACACACACATGCTCACCTCTGCAGATTTTCCAGGCTAAAGTGATTCCAGGATTTTTGCAAGTCACCATTTATTTTATATGTGGGATGCTCTTCTAGATTGGGAGGAATTTCTAGATGGCAAGTAACGTGTGAGGAATTAAAAACCTAGGGTGCTTATGGGCTTATGGGATGTGAAAGTAACCATACCTCTAAGCCTTCTCAATGCTCCCTCTAGCTGCATTGGTCTTTCTGTTGAATTTTAATTCTCAAAAGCTTTGTGTAATGATATCTGCATTCTACAAAATTCTTGTGACAGTCAGGATGAGGCTCAGGAGGAACAAAAGTAGTGTTTCTCCAGGTGGAGAAATAGGGGACACCTGTGAATCTTCAGGTGGATTCCATAGTAGCAGAAGCAAAATATTTTATTTTTGCTCACATTTCCAGAAATAGAAGAAGAAATGTGTCAAAGGGGAGAAATAAAAATAGACTGGATGAAAGTTCCTTTAGGAAAAATATGTTGATTACCTTGAAAGGACTTATCAGTGGTCCTAGATACAGATAACTAACAGAGTCTTGGCAATAATCTGATTGTCATGATCTCTAATTAGGAAGCAGGGGAAGGTTTCTAGAAGCTACAGTTTTTTGTACGGAGTCTAAAGGCAATATCCTCCAGGTTGTCCCATTAACAAGAGCAAAAACAATCCTTGTTTCTCTCAAATTTGCGCTGCGTAGGGTATTTTATAAGCAAAACCTGCATAGGATATAAAATACAATTAGACTATGCTTAGCAAGCTTTTCACAAACAGGAAATCAGTTGTGAATGGGGATTTATTTATCTGAAAAGGGGCCAATACAATCGCTTCACTAAAATATCTCATCTTGATATAAAATAACTGTGGTAGTCACAATGACACCTGAAGGAAACTTGTAAGTGAGGAACAAGAAGTCCGATGAGCTTATAATATGTTTACTCAGGTGTTTCTTAGCTCTTCCCTTGCACTACAGTCAGACACTTCCTTATGGGTAATTATAAGAACAGAGTCCCCCTCCAATGGAAGGCAACAGGACCGTCTTCAGGTTGCCCATCACACACAGTACCAAACAACACAATCTTAGATGTCACTGTATGATGTTTTCTGTTCACTGGGCTCTGCCATAAACGCAATGAAAAATTACTTGCAGAATTGTAGGAAATTTTTTTAATAAAATTATATGATATCATTTGCAAAAGTTCTGATGTTTTAGAATGACATGCTTTTTAGTTATCAGACAGTCTCCTTGTATTGCCCACACTTGTCTCTGTGTCCTAAATTCTAGGGACTCCCCTGCTTCAGTCTCCCGAGTAACATCCTCCCTAGGTTACAGACATATATCATTTTTCAGAATAAATTATTTTTAAAGTAATAAACACCATATTGTTTTTCTAATTTTACATTACGCAATTTTCTGTGTTCAGGATTTTTGTTCACCTTATTTATGGTGAACATGATTTGTGTTGAGTGGTCATCTAGTGATGAGTCTTTCCTGTCTAGTGTGTTGACTTTTTACGTATTTTTCTTTTTGCAAGCGTTGTTCATGTCTAGTCAAGCCTCCTCTTATGATCATTTTAAACACTACAAAAAGGTATTGATATTCCAATTATAAACATTTCTTTTTCTTTCTTCTTTTCTAGCAGCATGGCATAACTGTAAAATGAATTTGGGGCCTTGCATAGATCAACCACGGAGAGAGAGTGTGTCACGCTTACATAACGAATATCAAAACAGTCTTTTCTTCTAATGGTGGGTTGCTGAGGGTTATGTCACCATGGATGCAGACAGAATAGAAGAACATGATGGAATGAAACGGTTTCCAAATGAACAGTTGGCTTAAAACTTTTCGTCTGTATTTCTATTTTTTCTTTTATTTTTTCATTGTGTACCCAAGAATGGTTGTCTACTGTAATCACAAACATCCAGCAAGTTAAAATAATGCTTTCCTTCTAAATTAGTAGCTTCTTCCATCATCTCTTTCAAATGTTTGGAGAGATGGGAGCAAGGAGTTACTGTCGAGTCAGGGTCCTGAATATACTGGAGATGAGATTTATAAGATAGTTCTGTGAAACCTCAACACCCCTTAGGGACAGACCCATAGTAGTCCAGTTTCTGCTTTATATCTGTTTCTATTTCTCTTCTTCGTTTCTCATTCTAAGTGTTAATGATGATGATTCTTAGACACAAACTATCAGGGCAAAAAAAAAAACAAAAAAAGTGTACACAGCAGTACATTGTAAATCAAACATCCTTTTAACTAGAAAGTTTCTTTTCTCTCAGAAAGATCTGGAAAGATCACATTGATGGAAACAACCATCATTTCCAATCCTTGAATGCTTTCTGACATTCCACTACGTGTTTTCTACATACTATCCCATCAGCAAGCTCAGAACTCAGGGATGATCCCTATCTGTTTTTACAGATTAAGACCCAGATACCAGAGAGCTTAAGCAATTCACTCGAAGTGGTATGACTATGTTGGGTCATACCAAAACTGAATGGGCTTAGCTATCTAGTAACAGAGGTTCCAGTTTCTGGGTATGACACTGCCTTGAGTTACTTCAACCAGTGTGTCATCCACAGTACAATGTGAGATTGGATAAAGGAATAAAGTGCATCGCATAGCCTGAGGACATACTTGGCTCACAGATTTTTGTTTTTGTCATATCACATGCAATGTATTACTTTTAAAAAATGTTTCTGAAAAGTGTTTAAATCAAAGGTTTTCACACACACACACACGCACACACACACAAATGGATTCCTGGCTCTTCACTTAAAACTCAGAATTTGAGTCATTCTGTGCCCATATTCCTTCACAGGGAAATGATGGCAGCTAATGTTTCATTTGAGAGCACTGTGATATCTCCAGTTCACCATTATTCCTTCCTAGGAGTTTCACTTAAGAGGACTGTTTGTTTGATTCCTGTATGCATTTGATTTTTAGTTTCAAGATTAGCAGATTTCTAATGAATTTGCTTTTGATTCCAATGATTCCATATCTACACACAATACAATCTTAATTTATTTGTAAATTAACTTTTCTATTCCCTAAATTCAGACTTTAATGTAAAATGACTGGTAGTCTCTATGGAAGTTTACACAGTAGACCTAAACATAAAATTCATCCTATATTCCACAAAGGAGATGCTAGAGTGACTGTGGGCTGAATTCTGCCATATGCTATTAAGAGTGCCTCATAGTTAGACTGGATCTTCCCAGTTGCTTAAATGAAAGTGAAGAGACTACAGAAGACATTAGAACACTGACACATACTTTCTTGTAATAGCAATACTTACATTTCTACATAGGCAGGATATAAAACCACATGCAAATCTGAATGATGGCACTGATGCTGTACTTGTGTTTCTCTCATTGACCATTGTGATGGCTTGGATGAGAATGGCCCCCATAGGCTCATGGATCTGAACTTTTGGTTCTCAGCTGGTAGACTATTTAGAAAGGATTAGGTGTGGTCTTCTTAGAGGAGGTGTGTCACTGGGAATGGACTTGGAGATTTAAAAAGCCCACACTACCTCCAATCTCTCTTTCTTTCTGGCTACAATTTAAAGATTATGGTGTACACTCTCAGTTACTTCTCTCGTGCCATGTCTGCTTGCTTGCTGCCATGCTGTCTGCCATGATGGTCATGGACTCACTCCCTGAAACTTTAAGCAAGCTCAGAACTAACTGGTTTCTTTAATGTGTCCTTAGTCATGGGACTTCGTCACAGCAATAGAACAGTTACTAACACAGCCAAAAAGATGACTGTTACTGAATATTCTCATGGAAAAATGTAATAGAATTTGTTGCTTTCTTTAAAAAAATATTTCTAATTTTGCTATTTCCCTTCTGGCTTCTATTTGGATATGATACATTTTAACTAAGCCACAAACTAAGTACTATAATCATTTTATATATATATATATATAAATTTTTGTATTCTAACAGGAAATAAAATTAAATACTAGAAAAATTTGCATCAGGCCAGAGAATGTGACACAACGATCTTGTTTCCATCATACACAGAAACAAACAGCTTGTTTTAATAATCAAATATGTTTCCTAAGGGTCTTGTTAAATTGTTGAATGTAAATTGCAATTGGAATTGACTATTAAAGATCTTGGTAGAGTAGGTTAAACATCTGCTCAATTTATTACAATTTTATTTGTACTTCAGCTGTAACTGGGGCAATTAAGCCAATCAGAGCAGGCAAATCAAATCTAATTTACACTCTAATGGACTAAAAATGAGTGAATAAATACAGCACTACTAGATTCAAATGATTAAACATGTCTCTAAGGATTTTTTTCTATTTTAGTATACTAAATTATATAGAATTTATACTATAATTAACTATTTAAGATTATAGAAATGAATACTGTCTCTTTGTTTTTTTTAAATATGTTTTAAATAAAATTGTTAACTAAAAAGCAATCACATAATAAATTAGAATTCTTAACTGAGATAAGATTGCTCATAAAATTATTCGTTTAATCCAAGTTTATGCTTCATTTGAATGTGAGCATTCAATTGGAACAGTCAGACAAATTTTTAAAATAAAAATTCCTGGAATTTTTTTTTGTCTTAGCCATGAGCTGTAATAAGGAAGACTAATAATTTTTTTAACACTGTGAGTTAAAACGTTATTGATCTTTGCAGTGCTCATACAATTCAGGAATGGCAAGTTGACAGTGTAGAGATGTAATGCCCGGCACAGTCTTTAGGTACAACAAGCTAACATCCATCTTATTAGGATCCTGATGTCACTAAAGCTGCCAAGAAGTTACAAACAGGAACACAAATCCCACAGTACAAGTGGAGCATTACAAAGTGAACATTGTCTTAGATGCAGAGCTGGACTGGACTTACATCAATGTCCCAGGAGATAGTGTTTCAGCTTGGCAAATATCAAACAAAGTATTATTAGCTGACATGAGGTAGCTTGAGCATTGATCAGGTCACTTTTATGGAGTACCTTAGCAGGTGAGGCTTTAGTGTTCTTATAGACTCCTTATTCGGAGAACTAGAAATTGCCTAATTTGAGGTGATAACTATAGAACAACTATCATATCATTTTGCTTAATTTCAGAAGGTATTCTTCTTGATGCCCTCTAAATGGTCCTTCTGTGAGTTCACTGGAAATAGTGAATAATTTAACTGGGGACCAGAGGGCTTAGCAGCAGCCAACTAGTTTATTCTATTATTTCCAAGATAAGATGAATATAAGCCCAGCAAGGTCTGTTTCCTCAAAGGGAGGCTGGAACAACAGCCTCTGGCCATGTTTCTTAGAACACATTGAGTTTGGTAGATGTCAGCTAAATCCACCAAACCAGGATAGACACAGCCAGCTATGACATTCACTGCTGTGCCATATACATGTCCCTTTATCTTTCTGATGTGCCTTTTCTTACTATGGTCACCATGTTCCTCTGTCATGCAACTATTGCTACCTTCTTTCCATGATCTGTGAATGAAGCAACAACTCCTTATTAAGAAGCTTTGTTTTCCTCAAATAATATTTAGATGGAACCAAGTGTTACCTAGGCCCCCCAAAAACATAATGACAAATGGTGAGAGTCTATCCATTTGGGATAAGAACAATCCAAATTTATACAATGAAGATGAAAAAAACTTTGATGAGATTCTGGTCAAGAAGGGAAGAAAACAGAATACACAGAAGACTTGTACATTTGGAATGTAGATGGCTCTTTGATGACTTATCTCTTGGACTGATATTTAAGGTTGAATTGGAGTTAAAAACGAAAGAAAATAAGAAGTTTGGGGCAGAAGAGATGGATCTGTACAGTTGGTCAGGTCTACAGAAGCCTAAGGGGTGAACTGAAGATTCTCAGAATGGGTCCATTTCTTTTGAAAGAAAAATTTTTTTAATATTAATGGTACAAAGAAGCAAAATTCATTCTCCTCTGTAGAGGTATATATTTAGGGTTTCTATTGCTGTGATAAAAGCAACTTGAGAAGGAAAGGACTTCTTTTATCTTATACTGCCAGCTAACAGTCTATCACTAAAGGAATTCAGGGCAGGAAGTCAGGCAGGACAGGAACCTGGAAGCAGGAGCTGATGCAGAGGCCATGGAGGAGTGCTGCTTACTGACTTGTGCCTTATGGCTTGCTCAGCCTGCTCTCTTATAGAACCCAGGACCACCAGCCCATTATGTCACTGTCTATGATTAGCCGGCTCCTCTTGTCATCCTTCACCAATAGATATCAATCATCAATCAATATACCACAGCCTTGCCCAATTGAGTGAGTCTCTCTCTTCCAAAATGACTCTAGCTAATATCAACCTGACATAAAACTAGCCAGTACAAATAGAGAGTTTGTGCTGAGTGAGAGCAAGAATATCTAGTTTGGTCAGATAGGCAAAGGCTATAGAATTCAGTTGCAAGAAGGTGTTGCATCTATTAGGGTAATGATGGTAAGAGAAGCAGCTGGCTTGGGAGTGGGGGGCAGACACAATAGAGTTATGAGTTTGAGGCCAGTCTGGGCTACATAGTAGCTTGGGATATATAATGACATAGTGAGACACTATCAAAAGAAAAAAGAAAAGAGAGAAAAGAAGTGGGTAGATTTGAGAACATATGTACTGGTATTGAATATTATGTTTTAGGCTTATTATATCTGCCACTTATATGTAACCTAAAGTTTCTCAAACAAAATTCTTCTTTTCTTTTTCATTTTCTCTGGCTTTATTATGTTTTGTTATACATACATACAACTTGAGGAAAATAGCCTAAACAAAATATTTCAATTATGATACTCCCTTCCATTTAAATGGTCCATTTTCTCCCCCAAGGCTGGCAGAGCATCTCTGGTGCTGTGACATGTGGAGAGATGAGAAGTTAAAGAACACATTTGGAACATATTCCAGACATCTTTATCTTTATTGAGTCCTGATGAAGTTTGGCTATTATAAATCCTGATTGAGTGCCATGATGTTTTCCAAGCAAATGGGACCACTTTGTAAAAAGCAAAAGCAGCCTGTCACCATGTGCAAGAGGAGGAGGTGTCAATGGAGAGCAGCCACCAGCATTTTCAGAAAGCGACATGATGTAACAGCCCCTCTACACCGCCTCATTTGTGCTGGAAATTTTTAAATAGAGAAAAAATAATCCTGTACCATTAGCATAGCAACAAGTATGTTCTTCGCATAATAAACTTGGTTCCAGGGCGGCATTGGGCTCCATTTTGCTTGCCCTTCTGTCTCACCTTTCATTGCCAATGCTTTTGCAGTCCTAATGGAAAGACAGCCTTTGAGAGAACCCTGCTGTTTTCTTGGCTGCCTGTTGGCAACAGAGGAGAATAGGAGGATGGGAATATACATTTGTAAAGTTCCATTATTTATCTTACTTAGGGACAGCATTTTCTCCTTTCAAGCTCATCTCCTAGTCACCGTAATTAGGCTTTCCAGAAACATCTTGCTGCTGTCTTGACATCACAATAGCATTTTGATAAGCTTGGACCGTAACCAGCTCTGAAGTCTGGCAAAACATTGCCGCACAGTCAAAGAATTCTCTGTACCTTGGTAGAAACCATGAGTTCCCAGAAGGGGGAAGAGAAATGTTTTTATAATAATATTTAAAGAAGCTATTCGGGAGCAGGCTTACAATATCAAAACTTTCATCTCCAATCCTAGCAACAAGTTTTCTCATATCAGGTCATTTGCTTACAGGTCTTAAATGAGGGCAGAATTCTTTCATTAACGAGCAGAAAAGAGAGAAGCAGCTAAAATAGGAGGATGATAAAGAGAGATGCTCGACAAAAGTGTGGGAAAAAGCAATGGGAGAGGAGTTTTAATGGGAAAGTTTCTTGCGAGACTTTCAGGTTTCAGTGTGGATCATGTTTTGAGTGGGATGGTACAAATTGTCTTGTTGATAACGTGACATCTAGGAACTGGTCCTTACTCAGAACTGAGTATCATAGGATTTGAAGTCAGACTTAACACCTCCATCAGATACCAGTGGTATATTATATCTGAAGGCATCATAGATTCAACAACACTACTAGAATGTTGGCCGCATGTTTTCAGGAAAGCCTCTAGCTGGAGCAAGAGTGATCAATAACCTTCCTCATAGTTATGGAGACATTCTGTACTCTGCCACCAATGCACAGGAAGTATGGCTACTGCAGCTATTGTTCTAAAGCTTATTGGTTTAACTTCCATTTGGCTCGTGGTTATCATTTGACAGTGCCTCTGCCCTCTGTCGTTACTGATGTAGTATTACACCCCAAGACGTAAAATGCAATCTTCCTACAAGATAGAGGCATACTTCTTACTAACTTAATTCTGTTCAGTGAACTTCACACACACAAAGTCTCAGAAAACAACATCAGAGGAATACCAAAGTGTCTCAAGTCCTCAGGCTAAAGTTATGACCATGTGCTGTTCAGGATTTTATGCTATTCTTTTTTTTCAATCAATGCAAATATTTATGGTATTAAAATATAAGTCAAAAGAATAACTGCTTTTTTGATTAGCATCCAGGACTGTACCCAGCAGTGACTCTAGTTAAGGTGCTTGATTAAGCAGGCTTGTTATATGTTCTGGAGGGAGAAACGTGGCCATATTTGCTGCAAAACATGAATTCCAATGCTTTTAAGAGAGAAAGAATTCCTCCCTTTTCCATTGACAGTGGTTTGATTGCCCTTTAAAACCCTTTTGCTTGTGATACCTTCAATTGAGCAATAAATAGATCATGCTATTCAGGACATTTTGAGCTGGTTTGTTGACCATTGATGCACTCATGAACAGGAAAGCAGATTCTCTGGGGTCAGGCTCAGCCCCTGGCACTGATTTGTATCAATGAGGTAAATGGAAGAGGCAGCATTTGGCCCAATGATTTCACTGCAGCTGCTACATCAGACATGCCAATGTGAAGCTGAGCCACTAATTGGAAGTGGAATAAACTAAAGAAATCTTGGTTCAAATGGCAGCTATATTTTTCAAAGCGAAGATTTCAGTTGAAATGCCAAAGGAGACAGTTAGCCAAAACATTTGTCTATGGAGATTTCTCTTCTCAATTTTTCTCAGATCTACAGCTGGGTGCTAAGTGAGGCATGTCTTGAGAACACATGCCATGGATAAACCAAGATGCTTATTTTCATCAATAGCAGATCTGATTGAACTCACAACAAATAGTTCAATTACCATGAGCACTAATAGACTAATTAATTTGGATGATAATAAATAAAAGAGGGTGTGGGAGAACTGAGCTCATAGGGAATGATATTAGATCAGGAGATGGGCTAGGCATGCCATGAACTCTCAGTTTAGAGAACATAAGAGCGAGAAAGTAATATATAAACAAACAAATAATGCATGTTTGGAGCTGAGGAGATGGTTCAGTGGATAAATCACTTGCCTTACAGTTGTGAGGACTGGAGTTTAGTTTTCCAGAATTTTGACATGATGTCCAGAAGCCTTATAGTTGTTTAGAATCCACATAAATGCTTAATGGGCATGGCAGCTTCCTTCTAATGCCAGTGGGTGGAAGGTGAAGACAGGGGAAATCTTCTGTGGAACATTGCAAGCTAGTCTGTCTAGTCTAGTCTAGTCTAGTCTAGTCTAGTCTAGTCTAGTCTAGTCTAGTGAGAGTTCTGGGTTGTCTTGAGAGACTCCACATCAATGAATAAAAGTGGAAGCAATCGAGAAAAACAGTCAATGTCAATCCCAGGCTTCCACACTCATGCCCATGTGTCCACATACATGCAAACAAATGCAAAAGCCCACTCTAATATTCCCCCCACACACAAATACATAATCTTGTAAAACTGTTTTCTACCTAATACTTTGTACAGGGTATATTTCTGAGATTCACTCACAACATCCACTGGCCTCGTTCAACATTCTTCTTAGGATTTTGTGTCAGAAAACTACTTGGCTCTCCTGTGAACTGCTCTAATTTTTTACACCTGTCAAAAACAGCGCTCTATCTCATTTTATTGCCCCGCTGCCCTGGGTCTCTAAAAGCTTAAAACTGAACTCATTACTCGCTCTCATTATTGTCTTTGGCTTTCATTTCCCCCCAGTCCCCACCTGGTCAGGAACAGGCTCCAAAGACATTAGAAGCCAGTAGGAATTTTAGTTTTTTCTTTCCTTTCTGAACCTGTATCTACTTGTCTGTGAAATGGAGTAATAATTCACATTTCCTAAGAGTTTGTTTGTAGTGCTGAACAAGAGAAAATGCTCGAACCCTCCAATCGTTAAATATGGAAGTCTCCACTGGGTTTGAAACATTTGCAAATCATTTTAAAGCATTTCTGAGTATGACAATGAGGTAATCTATATAATTTGGGGGTACCTATTAGAAGAGCGTAACAAGAATAGCACATTAACTCTGCTTTTTTGTTGACAGTTCCTTCTAAGAGTAAAATTTGCTTCAGCAAAATGTTCAAATCTCATATAGACAAGTCAGTGAATTTTGACAGGTGGATATATTTATATAACTCTGGTACCTCCTAAAACGTACCTATTTCCATTACCCAAACCACCTTCTTTGCGGGCCTCCAACTTAACCCCTGCCTTGCTGGAGATGGCTCTTTCAGGTCATTTCCCTGCAAGTTCCTTGCTTTCTGGCATTCACGTATGTTCATCAGAGTATAAATGGCTCACCTCTTAAAAGTATAAGGTGATTTGTCATAAAAGGATATCATGGACTTCATTCATTTATTCCTCAAGGACATTTGAATGTTTTCATCTCCTGGCTAATATGGGTAAAAGTGCTCTGAACATCCTTATAGAAAGCCTTTGACATTAGTCATGTTTGTGTTACTTCAAGAAGGATATATGAGAAGAACTGCAGTGTAAAGTAGTAGTGTAACTTTACATCTCCACCAGCAATGTGTCCCTTGCTGAGACTGGATGTTACTAGACATTTCTTAAAGCAACACAGAAACAATGCTTGCATTAATGAAAGGAGAAAGAATGGTTATATGTTTTTTAGATAATATTCTAAGTTGAGCATAATTTTCTTTCCTTTAAAACCCATTTTTAATTTAAAGAAAGTTCATACCATGTATTACGATCAAGGTGTTCCCACCCAAACTCCTTCCAGGTCCTCCCCACCTCCCCAACTCCCTACCTCCTAACCCTACAAATTTTAGCTCCTTTCCCCCCTCTCTCTTTAGAAGACAAACAGGCAAATAATAAAGCAAACAAAACCAGAATAAAATAAACAAACAGAAAAAAGTAGAAACAGAAGATGCACACACACTCAATCCATAAAAACTCAAAACAGAAACCATAATACAAAATCAACAGACCACTAAGTTAAAGAAAAAAAAAAAAACTCAAAGTGTTTGAGACGAAAAATATCAAAAAATAACATTGACTTTATTTCATGTTGACCAGCTACTGCTGGGCATGTGGCCTTCCGTTAAGTGAGGTTTTGCAGACTCAGTGAGACTCAATTGGAGAAAACTAATTTTTCTTTTACAACTGAATGTTAGTTGGAGAAAGCTTCTGGGTTAGGCATGGAGGCTTGTGGTCTACTTCCCTCTCAGTGATGGGATCTCATCGGCTTGGACCAGTGCAGGCCCTGTGTACGCTGCTACAATGGATCATTCATCCCTTTACCTTTCAATTTCATGGTGCCTAAACTTCATGAGTGAATTAACATAGTTCTTTTTTTTTTTGGATGTTTTATTTACATTTCAGATGTTCTCCCCTTACCCCATTTCCCCCACTCCCTCCCAGGAACTCCCTATCTCATCCCCCCACCTCCTGCTTCTATGAGGGTGTACCCCCAACTACCACCCCCCATACCTCACCTCCCCACCCTCGAATTCCCCCCCCCACGACGTCCAGCCTTCATGGGACCAAGGATCACTTCTCCCACCTATAACACCCTTGCATATATAGCTGGAGCCGTGGGTCCCTCACTAAGTGCTCCCAGGCTGGTGGTTTAGACCCTGGGGGCTCTTGTTGGTTGGTATTGTTGTTCTCCTCATGGGGTCGAGAATCCTTTCAACTCCTTCAGTCTTCACTCTAACTCCTCTGTTGGGAAACCCATGATCAGTTTAATGGTTAGCTGTGAACATCTGCCTCTGAATATGTCAGACTCATGCAGACCTCTGAGACAGCTATGCCAGGCTCCTGTCAGCATGCACTTCCTGACATCCACATCAACCTCTACCTTTGGTGACTGCACATGGGATGGATACTCAGGTGGAATGGTCTGCAAACAGCCCCTCCTTCAGTTTCTGTCCTGCACTTTGTATCCATATTTGCTCCCTTTCTAATCATGACTGAAGCCCCCGCCCCCACTTGGTCATCATTCTTCATGAGCTTTATGTGGTCTGTGAGTTGAATCATGGGTATTTCAAGCTTCTGGGTTAAAATTCAATAATCAGTGAGTGAATACCATGTGTGTTCTTTTGTGATTGGGTTACTTCACTCAGGATGATACTTTCTAGTTCCATCCATTTACATAAGAATTTATCAAATTCATTGTTTTTAATAGCTGAGTAATATTCCACTGTGTAAATGTACCACATTTTTTGTATCCATTCCTCTGTTGAAGGGCATCTGGGTTCTTTCCAGCTTCTGGCTATTAAAAATAAAGCTGCTATGAACATAGTGGAGCATATGTCCTTGTTATATGTTAGAGCATCTTCTGGGTATATGCCTAGGAGTGGTATAGCTGGGTCCTCAAGTAATGATATGTTCAATTTTCTGAGGAACCGCCAGACTGTTTTCCATATTGATTGCACCATCTTGCAATCCCACCAACAATGGAGGAGTGTTCCTCTTTCTCCACATCCTTGCCAGCATCTACTATCACCTAAGTTTTTGATTTTAGCCATTCTGACTGGTGTGAGGTGGAATCTTAGGGTTGTTTTGATTTGTATTTCCCTGATGACTAAGGATGCTGAACATTTCTTTAGGTGCTTCTGGGTCATTCGTATTTCCTCAGTTGAGAATTCTTTGTTTAGCTCGGTACCCCATTTTTTTAATAGGGTTATTTGGTTGTCTAGAGTCTAATTTCTTGAGTTCTTTGTATATATTGGATATTAGTCCTCTATCGGATGTGGGATTGGTAAAGATGTTTTCCCAATCTGTTGGTTGCCATTTTGTCCTATTGACAGTGTCCTTTGCCTTACAGAAACTTTGCAATTTTATGAAGTCCCATTTGTCAATTCTTGATCTTAGAGCATAAGCCATTGGTGTTCTGTTCAGGAACTTTTCCCTGTGCCTAGGTATTCGAGGGTCTTCCCCACCTTCTCTTCTATTAGTTTCAGTGTGTCTGGTTTTATGTGAAGGTCCTTTATCCACTTGGACAAGGAGATAAGAATGGCTCGATTTGCATTCTTCTGCATGTTGTCCTCCAGTTGAACCAGCACCGTTTGTTGAAAATGCTGTCCTTATTCCACTGGATGGTTTTAGCTCCTTTAAACTGCTATTATTTAGATATATCTTTATCCCTATGTGTTTGAGTAGTTTGTGTCTCTCTGATAATTTGTCAACTCAACTATCATAAATTTGTGGCCAGGAAATTCTCATAGTTTTCTTTCTAATGTCTCTGAATTCTATAGTAATGCCTCATTTTTCACAGCAAGCCTCTTGTGTCATCTTTCTGGATGCTGGAATTACAGGATTAGCCAGCATGTCTGGTGATTTTTTTTTTTTGTCTGTGTGCTGTTAGCTAATGTTTTTGTTTAGAATGAATGTCTTATAGATAATATAGAGTTGCATTTATTCTTTTTTTTTAAAAGACTATTATCTTTTACTTAGTATATTTTCACACTCATACTTATAGTGGTAATCAATACATTAGATCGAATAGAGTCAGGCTCTTCATTATTTTATGTTTATTTGGTTTCTTTATCTGGGATTATGTGGAAAGTTGTTTTATACACTCACTTATATCAGTGAATACCTGTGTTTGGTTTTTTGTTTGTTTGAATATAGGGCTTTGTACAAACAAGGCAATTGTTCTACAAATGAGTTACTGCTTATGGTTTAATAGTACTTTTTTTTTTAAATGCTTTTCTTAGTGTTTATAACAGAATGCTAGCCTAGATTTACCTTTAAGCTATACTCCTCTGCCTTAAGAACAATACAGGTGCCTTATAGTGGAATATTCCTATTTTCTCCTAAATAATTTTCAAAATATATCTGTCCTTAGTTCCAGTATCAATTGGCTCTTATAGCCCAATATTGTTATAACTATTACATTAAACAGACTTCACATCAATTGATGAAGTGGAAGTTTCTCTTTTATCTTTCTTTTACTCTTTATATTTGTATACCATCTCATTTCCCTCACTAGGAACAAAATCTTTTCCATTTCTTTTAGGGTATGTCTGCTTGTGAATTCTTTAAGCTTTTCACCATCTGAGAAACAAATCTCACTCTCTCCCTCAATTTTGAATTATCAATTTGTGAGACTTTGAGTTTAGTATCATTTTAGTTTCTTGTGGGGAGATTAAATAATGTTCAATGAAAGCATTATCCTGTATGAGGGGAAGATATAGTCTTCTGGCTACTTCCAAGAAGGTAGTCTTTAATGTACTTAATTTTTAAAATTATGTCTTGTTTTTGTTTTTGTCTCTTTAATCTGAATTGTTCTTAAAAATTAAATTTTGGAAATTCTGGAGTTGTCTCATACTTACTTCATGAGCCCTAATTTCTTTCTTATGTCCTCATTTTTCTTTTATCCTGTTTCTTTGTAGCATTTGAAGTTTCTATTGACCTATCTTGGAGGTCATTAGTTTCTGCAGCCTTTTAAGACTTTCAGAGATCCTATCAAATCCATTTATCTAAATATTCATCAATATTTTTTAGTTTCTTAGAATTTTCATCTATACTAATATCACCTCCTTGTTTATTTACTTCTGTCTGCTTTTCAAATTAGAGTAATAATCCCATCAAATGTGAGTAATGATGATCCCCAAGTGTGGCATAGCCATGTTACTCAGTGCCTCCTTTTTTTCTTCATGGTTTTTCTTGCTTTTTAGAACTTAAAGCTTCATAAGGTCTTTCTTTCTAGGTAGTATCTGGATAGTTATTATTATCCTTAAATTTAAATAAAAAATTATCTAAATATGCCAAAGTCCTGCATTCTCTTCCATTGATTGTGCTTGCAACACTTGAACCCTTTAATTTTATTTATTTATATTATTTTATTTGTTTTATTCAAGTTTTCGAATTGGTCAAATAATGTTTCTCATTTCATTCTCATAATAGCTTTATCACCTGAGGTGCCTGCATTCATGTCTGTTTTTATAATTGAATCATGAGTTGTGGATTTTCTCTACTTTGAGCACAACTAGTTAGCTGTAATAGTGAATATTTTAACATTTCTATATTATAATTAGGTTGTTCATGTCAATTTTGGGTCATTTTCTATTTATTAACATTTCTTCTCATAGAGCACATTTTCCATTTCCCGAATTCTTTGCATGCCTGATCATCCTAACTTAGAAGCCAAACTGGAAGGACTTCTTTTCACTAATGCTTATATTTTTGCAATATGTACAACTTGATGCATAAGTGTTTTCGACATTGATCTGGGACACAGGAAAGTCTCTTAGAAATTTGAGTCTTCATTTAAAGGCTCGTTAGAGGACATTGCTGTCTCCCATGAAGTCTTGTGCTAATCGCTAGCCACTGATGCAGTTCTCCTGTGAGTACTATGCCCAAAGCTTAATCAGCAATGTGAGCTTCTGGTCTGGATGGCAGAAACTGGCACCAGACCAATGGTGTCTCCACTGAATTCTGGCTACTGTTCCTTATAATCTTTGTGAATGTTTATGCTCACCACAATGTCAGGATTGTCCTTTCTTGTGTGCTAATAGTCCAAGCACACCCTGTACAGAGTTCCTTATTCATATTTCTTTTTCCTCCCTTTTAATCTGCCCTGCAAATTTGAGCTGCCTCAGTTTCCTTGGACTTTCAGCTATTATGTATCATGTCTGATGGATTACACAGGGGTTGGTTGATGTACGTTTGTAGTTCTGTTTAGAAATCCTGAAGTAGGAGCTGGAATAATGGAAGGACTTGCATTCTTTGTTACCTATTGTATGGGGAAATGTCCTCAGTTGACTTATATCCAGCACCTCCAGAATTATTTAATTTAAACACAATTGTTATATTCTATGGGAGGTAGAACTGATTTTAACTATTTTGTTTTGGATTGAACTTCGAAGTGTCCGCTTGAACTTAAAAAAAAAAAAAAAGTAGATTATGTCCTTATTTTTGAGATTTGAGAGTTATTTATGTATTCTGGATGGAGTTCCTTAATCACAACTACAATCTGAAAATATTTTCTCTGATGTTAGGTTATCTTTTCATTATTTTAATCCTTAGAAGAAGGGTTTAAATAATAACGTCTAAATTACTCAGTCTGCTTTTAAAGACACTTCTATTTGTATGTCCAAAATCCTTTGCTAAACTCACAGGCATAAATATTTTCTCTGAAATTTTCTTGGAGAAGCATTAACTCTGTTTTATAATTGGCCAATTTCAAGTTAATTATCGCACAATGCATAACGGCAGGTTAATTTTAAATATTAATTTTTATTCTAATTTGTTCAAAAGACTAGTATCTCTTCATCAAATTTCTTTCTCCTCTCTGCCAAAATTTAGTTTACAGCATTGGTTGGCTGGTCCATTTCTGAACTCACTAACCTGATGTTCTGGCCTGGGTCTCTGTCATTCCCATATTGCAATGGCCCATTGGTCAGTCTGCGGTGCTTTATACAGCAATGTTGAGTTTTTCTCATAAGTCTTAAATCAGGTAGTAGGACCTCCCACTTTATATTTCCAAATTGTTTGACATTTCTCCTTTCCTTTTAATATAATCTATGTAATCCCATCTCGTCTATGCAATAGTTACTGGTTTGCAGGGGGATCACCTCAAGTCTTTACATTTATTCAGGGAGATTTCACTCCTTAAGAATATGGAGATTCCATTTATAAAACAAAAAAAGGAAGCAAGGAAGGAAGGAAGGAAGGAAGGAAGGAAGGAAGGAAGGAAGGAGAAAAAGTTGCAACTCTTTACTTATGTCTTGGTTTCTTTTGCTGTTTATAGTTCCAACCATATATTCTTCACAAACAATTCATCATATTTATACCTGGGATTTTTACTGACATTTAAATAGGACTTTTACATTTTTCTGATTCCATTTTTCACCACCAGTGTACAATATTATGACAGATTTGTAAAATACTTACATTTTATAGTCAGAACTTGCAGAATCATTTATTAATTCTAGGACCTTTTTGTAGGCTGAGATGAAGACATTTTTTATTGTCTCTTCTCTGAGGATCCTTATCATATTCTGCTGTTCTAGTTAGTACTTCAATATGATATTAGACAGGCAAACGGACACAGAATATACCTGACTTGTTCTCATATTATAAGAACATATAGACTCCTACTCTTAAGAGTGATATTACTTCTCCTCATCCTTCCCTTCCTTCCTCTCCCCCTTCTACCTCTTCATCTTTGTCTCTTCTCCCATCCTCTGCTTTAAACACTGCTGATCAGGTTAAGTAATTTTTATTTTTATGTTGTGGGTGATTTATTATCATTATTATTACTAAAAGGATGTTGTTGATTTTTATCTTGTCTAATGCACCTCTTGCATTCTTTGATATAGTTGTCTTTTTTTTTTTAATTAGGAAACGGTGGAAAATATTGATTTTCAAATATCTAGTATCATTTTAATTTTGTTTTTCTTGGAGCTCCCTGGAGCTTCTGAGAAGTACAAGTCTGAAGATGGACTCTTTGGAGCACAGCAGCTTCCTCTTCTTGGGTCTCGGTCATGAGCAGATTTCTTATTTCACAATGAATGCAATTTTTCCTGAAAGTAAAAGCCTTTCATGGTGTCCAGCAATACGTGGGACTTAACGTGCAGGTTTCAGGCTTTTAAGAGTTTAGCGCCAAGTTAACCACCACTGCCACCTTCTTATTTGTTGATGTTGTGTTTTGTTTTGTTGTTACATTTACTCTTGAGAACTTGGAACTGATTTCCAGGGTCCTTTGTCACTCTGATATAATCACCTAGACTGCTCTCCACAAATGAATAGGTGGTGGTTGTTACTTTATCCTTGAATTTTTACCCCTTGAATCATTAGTATTGCAACAAGGAGGTTTATGTATCTTTCCCAGTCATTTGCCATTTTTTTGGTTTTCTTCTGAGTGCATTTTTGAGAAAATTTAAACCACCAAACTGGCAAAACCATTTATTTTGGATAATTGATTTTTATGGCTTAATTTTAACATGTAGCTCTATAGAACAATAGATATTTTTTTAACAGTTTAGTACACATATATAGTTTACTTTAGTAATTTCTACCTCATTGCCCTTTCTAACACCCTTCCCTTTGTTGAAACTCCCCTATTCCTAAGAAGTCTGTCTTCAACTTTGATGTTCCTGGGCACTGTGTGGCCCAGTGAACTTGACTGGGGTGGGAACTCACTTACTGGAACATGCGCTACTGGTGGGTACACCACTGATGAGATGAACCTGAGGACACCCATTTTTAGACTGATAAATTCATCAATAGTCTCTTTATCATTATGATACATAGACCTCTCCCTTTGTTTAAACAGTCTCAGCCCTGGATCTTCTGTTGATTTTGGTCATTCACCTCTGCTGAGCTTATAGCTTCTCTGTCTGCCAATGGCATGAGAAGTCCAGTGTGCCCTTAAAGTCACTGTAGCTTGAAGCTCACTGGTATAGCCAAATGTTTCATGAGAGCTGAAAGAGAATGTTTCTCCAGGCTTTCCCCTCCTTTGAGACCCAAGGCTTTTGAATCATCAATGACCATGGCCATATAGATAGAAGGCCCAAATTCTCACAGGAACCATCTTTGCTTCAAGAATAATTTTATTTTGTTAAATATATTTTTTGCTTTTTTGAGAATTTTATACCTGTGCAGAATATATCTTGATTATAACCACAAATTCTTCAACGCAACTCTGTCAGAAGCCATTTAGGAAAGCCTATGGCATACAAGTGAGTTTCTGGAGATGGCCCACCATTTTGCATGGCTACAGTGGGTATACTCTGAGATGCAGGGTACTCAGAGACTTCATCCCAGGATTGCTTCTTGCTGTTGATATAACTTTTCTGCTATTATTAAATAGCCTAATGATTCCTAGACATCAAGAATTTGTGCAGATTTCCTGCAGAATCAATGTGAAGATATACTTTCATGTAGTAATGCTATGTGGATGAATTGATGATTTCATAATGATTTTATAGAATTCTTAAATTGATAGAAGTAATCTTAAGCCCCCTATAGAATAAATGTTGCAAATAGAGCTCTGAAAACCTTCATGTGTCACAGGGTAATTGCACTAAGAAAGGAAATCAGGCTAGGAACAAAGTTATGAGCAAGGAAAACATTCCTTCTAGGTTAGGAACGAGGCTACTATCTAGTAACTAAATGTCATAAACTTAGTATGGACAATTTATTGTAGGTGCAAAGACAGAAAATAAATGATATACTAGTCTGTTTATACAAGACTTCAAAATAATGAGACATAAAGCAGATGATTTGTCTTTTGATGAAACCATGCCAACTTATGACATAAAAATTAGTGCTTTATGAAACTAGTAACAGAAAATGAATGTTTAGTCAAATACTTAATGGAAAGAGATGCAAACAATTTTGCTGTAAGTCCTTAAGTCTTATTGATCTATGACATGAACTATTGTCTTAAACTTACTTTGAACTTATGAAATGTAAGAGTGCTTAGAAAACCATGTGATCAATTATTCTGAGAAAGTATAAAAACTGTTAACAATAAGTGGCAATAGAGCCTTCTTCAACTTTGTCCACTGTGTGTCTCTATGTGTGCCTGAATTTTCTCTTTCCTTTCTTTTCCTTTCTTTTCCTTTCTTTTCCTCTCTCCTCTCCTCTCCTCTCCTCTCCTCTCCTCTCCTCTCCTCTCCTCTCCTCTCCTCTCTCTCTCCTCTCCCCTCCTCTCTTCTCCTTTTCTTTCTTTATTTTTCTCTCTGGCTCATGAAGAGTTAAGGAACTCCAAGCCTCATGCCTGGACTGCAAAAGGCCTGAAGTCAAAGAGAAAAGGACTCAAGTAACTAAGCCTTTTGGCCACAAAATAACAGAGTTAAAGAGAGTTAAATCACCAAAAGTCATCAGCTTTTGCCCTGGATCACCAATGCCACCCTTTGCTGCTGCCTCAGTTTATCCTGTGATGCAGGCTGTACCCCAACACAACACCTTCTCCTCTAGGTCTTCCTGTAACCTACTGAGCCTAATCAGTTCTTTCCATGTGCACTTAGATGTGGGGCCATCCAGTGGAGAATGTTAATCTACCAAGAGATATCCTTGAAGAAAACTTAGTTTATCTTCCTTGGTAGCCACCAACTTTCAGTAGCTGCTCTGCTAGGGCTAGGGTCTCATGAACCCTTCACCAGTCCATTTTAGCATTAAATGCTTTTGTCTTGCATAGGCCTTGTGTAGACAATCCCAGCTGCTGTGAGATAAGGAGTCCAACATCCATGCCATTTTCTGAGGACTCTTTTGTAGCAGTCCTCCTGAATTTTGGCTCTTACAAGATTTTTACTGCTTTTTTTATGTTAGTCCTTGAACCTTGGAGAGTAGGGTATGATATAGACAACCCAGTAGGGCTGAGCACACTAAAAAGTGTTTTGTACTTATTGAGAATATAGGATTTCGAGTTCCAAAAGAGGAATATGTCCAATTTTTACCATATTCCCAATTATTGCAATGTCACCAAGCTCAAGGAATATGAGTTGAAAGAGCAGCAAATGTCCTTGGTGTTAGATGGAATAATTTGTTTCCTCTTACTCTTCAGCATCTACTGCCTGATTCTAACCTAGAATTCTTTACCATTCAGTATTTTAGTTCATGTGTAGGTCACTTAATTTTTTATCAACTCAGTTTCATGTGCAAGTTTTTGGATTTTTTTAACACTCCCATCAATTGTTAGCATTTGAAGATGGAGTGCGTGTGTTGCTAGGTAAGCCTGCCAGTGACCATCATACAAACACTCTTGTTGCATATTTTTTTTTAGCTATTTTACTGAGTTCTTGTGTCTACAACCCTTCTAACCTTATTCTACCCTAATCCCTTCCAATACTCCAACACTGGGTAGGAGAGAAAGAAGGAAAGAGGATATGGATCTGTTTTAGACTACTTCCTGCTGATTAGAGGTGAAGGGTTCTAAGGGCAAGTCTAACCATTGCTGTCAGAATATCCAGCAATGAACAATCCATGAATCAGCAATCCAGCAATCCAGCAATCCAGCACATCCAGCAACCCAAAGCAATCAGCAATCAGCAATCCAGCAATCCAGCAATAGCAAACCAGAATTCAGCAAGTGCAACAGCAAATGCAGCAGGAACCAGCAACAGGGATCAGCAGCAGTGAGTGGAAGCAGCAGCCAAGGGAGCAGCAGCCACCACAGACCCTCTCAGGGCTCTCCCATTTATACCATCTCCAGAGTCCCCATATTAAATTATTTGTAGTTGGCAAAAATCGTGCCCCTCTAGTGCATGAGGTAAATCATAATCATTTGCTGTGAAGTAACCTTTTATCCATCTCTGGATGTATTCAAAACAAAAGGACAAATTTTCACTAATACTTTTAAAAAACTCTTATTTATTTATTTATTTATTTATTTATTTATTTATTTAAACTCCAGATTTTATTCCTCTCCTGTCCACCCTCTGACTGTTCTACATCCCATACCTCCTCCCTGTCCCCCTGTCTCCAAGAGGATGTCCCCCCATACACACACACCCTACCAGACCTCTAAATTTTCTGGGGCCTCCAGTCTCTTAGGGTTAGGTGCATCTTCTCTGACTAAACCCAGACCCAGCAGTCCTCTGTTGTATATGTGTTGGGGACCTCATATCAGCTGGTATATGCTGCGTAAATTGGCAGTCCAGTGTCTGAGAGATCTTGAAGTTCCAGGTTAATTGAGACTGCTGGTCCTCCTGCAAGGTCTCCCTCCTCTTCAACTTCTTCACTACATACTTTTAAAGCCCAAAACAAAGTTTTTACTACTGGTCAGTGGCTGCACAGGAAGCCATGCAGCCCAAGCCTCGAGCCTCTAGCCCTGTAGCTCTTTATCTTTCTTGGCACACTTCACTTAGCAAAAAGTGGAACTACAGAAGGCAAAAAGCAAAGTTAGTACATTTAGGACTCCTTACTTGGGAACTTTCCTGGAACTATGGAGTAGGTCTTTGTTCTCATTTTGGCAAGTGGAGACCTATGTTCTGGGTTTTAAGGTCAGGGGCCTATTATATCATATGCCTTCTATAAAATGATCCCACCATCAGAAGCGAAATCATTTTTTTTTTTTGGTGTGATTTTTCAGTTGCTCTTTTTCTCGGCTGGAAGATGTTTCTCGAACACATTAAAATCCCATATACTTTCTTCATGTTGATGTACTTACACACACACTATTTCACTATTGCTGTGATTTTTTTTTCTGGCTTCCAGAAATAATACTGCAATTTTTTTTTTTTATTTAATTCACAATGCTCTTTCAGTATTATCCAGTCTTCTGTTTCTTGCTTTTTTTTTTTTTCCTGATCATATTTGTTTGATTGTTTTCTTTAGACATGGTTTCATTATTTAGACCTGGCAGGGTTTAAACTTTCAGGGATTTTTCTCTCCTTGACCTCTAGAGTGTTAGGATTACAGGCGTCCACTACCACATTCAATTTCTACGTTCTTAAAATCACAGCAGTGTGTCTTTGCTTATTTTGTACTGTTCCTTATTTTAGAACATTTGCATAGTTACCACGTAATCATTCTATTGACTAATTAATTACATGCAAATTTTCTCCTGTGTTGAAGTGAACACTTAATGTGAAATGAGCAACAGACCTATGAGGTAAATACTGGTATCACCCACTTGACAAATGGACAAGTTGTAAAAACATAGTTTTATTAACTTATTGCTGACAGCAGCAGCTTGTAGACAGTGAATCTGTGATTTAAAGTAGTGAGACTCAGATCCTGAACCACTACTTTGCTTTGCCTAGGAATAGGTGAAGTTTCCTGAGGTTTCCCATGGGGAGGGAGGAAAGAAAAGAAAAGGAAAGGAAAAAGAAAAAAAAGAAAAAGGAAAGAAAAATGACTAAATCATCCTCTTGTTTCCTGCAATGGCCATCACATATAAGCAATGGATGCTAGTGAAGATATCCATGTAGATTCCTTGGCTATGCTCTTCTCTTTGGACTCTGTACCTTTCCACATAGCCTGTCCAACCCCAGTGATCATTTTAGCCACAGTTCATGTTGTGAACCATGTTGACTTTACTTTCAGATATAAAGCCTGTTGTTCAAACACTCCAGACATAGTGCACCCAGCATAGCAGAGAGGCCTGGATCTTGTGATGCTAACATGTTCTGTAGTTCCAACAGTACCTTGTAGGAAAGTGAGTAAGACCACCATAAGGTCACAACCAGAAATTCTCTCTCGTGAAATGTAATTTTTTTTCTTTTCTGACTTCAACATAGTAGCTGCCAGTCTTTGTCCATTCTGCTCAACTCTTTCAGATTCCCTAAGCTTCTAGTAGGAGCTATTATTGCCCATGAGAATCGAGTGTTCATCACTGACAGTTCCTAATAGGAACATATACTCTGGTGCCTGGTACCTTTTCCTCAGGTCTGACGAGACTAAGTGTGCTGGCTAGTTTATGTCAACTTCATATAAACTACAGAAGGAAGCCCCAGATGAGAAAATGAAGATTGGGCTGTAGGCAAGCCAGGAGGGCATTTCCTTAATTAGTGACTGATGTGGGGAGGCCTAGTTCATTGCAGATTGGGACACTCCTGGGTGGGTGATCCTAGGTCTTTAATAAAGCAAACGGAGCAAGCCACAAAAGCAAGGCAGTAAGAAGCATTCCTACATGGCTTCTGCATCAGCTCCTGCCTCCAGATTCCTGTCCAGTTTGAGATCTTGGGTGAATCTTCATCTTGAATCTGGATATATAAGCCAAAGATACTCTTTCCTCCCCATGTAGCTTTTAGTAATGATGTTTCATCAAAACAGTAGAAACCCTAAGACACCAAGAGAAGGATCAGAATTTGCTTGCTTAGTTTCTTCTGTCTGACCAACTTAAGGCTTCTAACTTTGCACATAAGCAATCTGTGACCAGATGGCCTCAGGCCCCCATACTGCTCTATTTGCATAAGTTTCTCGAACTTTCTTTGCAGATCTAGAGTGTCTAGGACCGAGCATATGAGATAGTTTTGTCTTCTTTTTAAACATTCCATTTTAAGATGATTTGAGAAAAGTTGTGTCTAGGAGATGTAGACACATTTATTCAAATTTGCTGTCTTACCCGGAATTCTAAGTACCAAATTACAAGCTACCAAATGGAGAAAACCATAACTCTCATAATTTTCCAGATACAATGTTGTCAACTGCCATGATATTGTTGCATCTAGGTAATGAGAATGGATTTGGAGTTTTGGCAAGGCTGTTCATGAAAAGCCCATCAATTTAACAGTAGACATTATTAGAGGAATTGGAAGGAGCAAATATGGGAATGTGGGTCTTAGCAGAAATATGTGAGGGGAAAACTAGCTTGAATTATCTATAAACCATCTTCATTGATATCACTTCTCTGAGATGAGCAATTCTGTTTAGAATGATGACTGTTCATCTTTCTACCAGGAGAATCATTTGACAGAAACATCAAGAATGCAGATTTAATATTTTTTAATGATGCTCTGCTTTTTGAACTCTGAGCACTTCCAAACACTGACACTATTCCCAGTGAATCCCACAGCTAAAGTAACAATTATCTTGACATTCCTACATGATGTGAAGACCTAAAGAATGCTGAACACCTGGCTTGTACCAAAGAGGAACCCTGAGAGCCAAGAAGCATGAAATTTGGAATTCTTGCTTCCTCTGTTGTCCTCTACAGTGTCTCTTGCCTCCTTGCTAAATATCAAAGATATTTATGCTTAAACAAATGTCTTCCTCTTAAGCATCCTTTCCTTCTGGCAGATAAGTCATACTACTGAATTGGAGGTACTTTCCATGGCAACAGACCATGATGTCAGAAGCAGCATGCCAAGCAATTAGATCTTGTAGGTGCCACAGTAGGAAGTACTCAGCTCTGAGGATGATGGCAAGGCAGAGCTGCTGTAAGCCAGAAGGAAACTCAGCAGTCCGTGTGTGTCTAATGTTTTCTCTGAAAGGTCCAATGGCCAGAGATGGTGGAAAGCAAATGAAGCTGGTGAGAGTGAAAGAGGATTGTTTTCAAGACAAGATTTTAAAGGGGAGGTGCATTGAAGAAGGAGATTTGTAGAGTGCCATAGCCAGATGGTTGGCAGCCTGCCATGATCCGTAGCTTTGATGCTTTGCAGGTGTTTTCTGAGGTGTTGAAGAGAAAAGCTCCAGAGACTCGCTGTCTCATTGAGAGAGACAAGGAGTCAGGACCTGGGGAAGGAACAGTCTGCTCTCCCACCTTGTGCAGCAGAAGTGTGGGGACTTTGGCAGTTAGACTGCTTTCAAGGAAAGAGCACCTTGACGACGCCCACTGAGACCCAAGATCTGAGGATGCTTTAAGGGGGTGATTCAAGAGGAAGCAATAAATGTTGTCTCCTACTGTTGCTGACGTGAACAAAGGACCTGAGAGTATAAGACAAACTTAAAAAAAAAAATCCCAGCCAATGTTTTGCAGGTCTTTATCAAATATACAAGAGTTTGAAACCAATACCTGTGAAATATCAGAGAAGTTTTTTAAATACACAGAGCAGTAATACAGTATGGATAAATTTGGACCACATATGGCTTCTTATGTAAAGGAAAATTTCTTCTCCTTTTAGTAACACATTGTCTGCTGCCTGTGATCAGCACCTCCTGCCATATGTTCCTTAAACAAGCGGCTGTGAGGCAAGAAGCAGCCCCGGTAATTAAGATCAAATGAGCCAGATGAAGAAAAGGAGCTGGGTGCACCACATGCAGGCAGAAGCCAATCTTTTTCATCTTGAAACAGGGCAAGACAGACAGACAGACAGAGGACAGACAGACAGATGACAGACAAAGAAGAAAGAGAAATTTCAAGTCCTTGCCCATAGATACATTGCAGGGTTTAAATGCAGTCAGCCATCTTTGGATTGTCTCCAGAAGCCATGTATTTGTTTTCAATTGTTCCTAGTTCTATTGATTGGTCCCATTGAAGAACATGCCATTGAAGATCAGGACACTCCTCCGGCCCACAATTTATTTTTCATGACAAAATCAAATCCAACTTGAAACCCATCACAAAATAATTTGGATTGAGCCTGAAAACATTTTTGAAGATTCTTTAGCTTCTAACTCTCACATTGTAAACAGGAAAGTTAGGGTACAGAGAGTGGAAAACATTGATTGGACAACTTTCCTCTGGTTGCCAAATTAGAGTAAGAAAGAACTCATATTAGAAATCAAGGTCTCTGAATCACTCCATAATTCTCAAATTCAAGTGCACATTAAATGTCTTTGGAGGTCGCTAAGCATAATACGGTGCACAGGTCCACAGTCTCCACTACTTGAAAAGCAAAAGAATGAGGCTTGCAAGTTCAAGGCAAGCCTGAGAGACTTAAAAATCCTTGCCTCAAAATATAAAATATAGGGGCTAGATAAATGACTCAGTCGTGGAGAGTGCAAATACCCTTGCAGAGAGACCAGGTTTTGTTTCTAACACTCATTTCAGGCAGTTTATGAATGCCTTTAACTTGAGCTCCAGGAGCATCCAATGTCATCTCCTGACCTCTGCGAGCACCTACACACATGGGTGCACATACATGTAGACACATAATGAGCAACAAAAACAGTGTGTGTGTGTTGTGTGTGTGTGTGTGTGTGTGTGTGTGAAAGAATTGGTAATGTATCTCAGTGGGAAAGTGCCAGGATTTTGCAAAGCTGTGAGTTTAGTTCCCAGTACCAGCAACACAAAACCCCAAACAAACAAATAAGAACATGGAGGGCTTCTTAACAAGCAGGTGGAGTTTTTCCCTTACACCAGATAGGACCTTCAAATACTCATTTCCGACTGACATTATGGTCAAACTTACTGTGAGACAGGGAGCATGAGATGTGGAATTCCATCCTCTAGTTTAGATAGACTACATTCTACAGACGTTGTATAGGAATCCTTGGGTTTCCATGGTGATGGCTCAAAGAAAGTCAGTTGTGCATGATAAAGCTCGCTGAAGAACCAGGTGGAAGAAATAAACCACAGAGGTCCAGGCAGCGAATGCCATAGCAGCCTATTTGGCTTGCTAACAACCATGGAGAAAACCCAGTGGGGATTATATTCCTTTGCATGGAGCTCTCTGTATTACAGGCTCATTCATTGACATTCAGCCTGTTGATTGAGTGTGAGCAGAAAGAAGTCAGCACACACTTATTTACCTGGTATGTGGGAAATCCTCAGTCAATATGATTAAAGGAGCCACAAATTCTATATCAATAAAGCACTTCCAGAACTTGAGCAGTGTGAAGAATTAGGACTTCAGGGCCAGGGTCAGCTACACAGCTAGTTTAAGGCTCACTCTCTCTACCTGAGATCTCATCTCAACAAAACTAAAAGAAAAACCACTCATAATTTAGAATATCATTCATTTTTATCATGCATGTTTTCAAAGTTTTTTTATTAAATGAATCTTACAAAATGCCCAATAGTGAAATGGTAATGAGGCATGAATACACAGACCATAGGAGAGTAAAGCTATAAGGGAAGAGATTTTACCAAGGAAATAAAAATTTAAGCACTCAGGTCCAACATTTTTGTCCATCATTTTTGTAAAACTTGAAAAACAAGAAAATGTTTTAAATATTTATATAGTCTTTTGTGCTCTTTGGGAGAAATTGTAGGCATTTGGAATCTAAGTTTAGAAAGCAATGTCATTAACAATATGTACTGAATGTCATCCATTTGTTTACAACTTTGAACTGAGTGTCCCATTTCTGTAAGTAAATTCTAAATCAACAATAACAATAAAAGCTACAACAAGATTTGTTTAAGAGGATTTGTCATCTCAGTACTTATATAAATACTTATAAATACAACATTAATGCTCAAACATATAAAACAATTAAATAGTGCAGAGGTTTCTCTTTAAAAAATCCAAAAGGATTATTACTGTACCACTCAAAAATCCTACTTCTAGATATGTAATCAGCAGCATCAAAATTGGTATTGATAAGAGACATCCATATTTAAGCACTGCTTGAAATAACCAAGATGTGGGGGAAAACCTAAGCATTCATTAAAATTAGCAAATAAAGAAAAGCAAAATATATGGATAGTGGGATATTTCTCATGGAAAGATGATAGATAGATAGATAGATAGATAGATAGATAGATAGATAGATAGATACGTACGTATGTACATACATACATATATACACATTTACATGCATGCATGCATATATACATACATATGTAGAGTCTTTAAAGAATTTTTACTTTTTTTTTTTTTTTTTTTGGTTTTTCGAGACAGGGTTTCTCTGTGTAGCCCTGGCTGTCCTGGAACTCACTCTGTAGACCAGGCTGGCCTCCAACTCAGAAATCCGCCTGCTTCTGCCTGCCAAGTGCTGGGATTAAAGAGAATTTTTACTTTTAATGATATGGGTCAATTTAGAGGAAATTATGGTAAGCAATATTAGATAGGTACCATTTATGGTCTCACTTTGTGCCAAATGTAATGTCAGCATTATAAGAAGAAAATGAAAAAAAGTAATAGACAAAAAGAAATATGTAGTTTTCCATCCTTTATACACTAAAACACTTCTTTTGTTTTTGTTTCATTTTGTTAATCCAGGTCTTCATGGGTGTTAGACAAATCCTCTGAACCATGCCACCAGTTTCAACAAAGAAAAACAAACCATACCATTTATGTTTTAAAATATGATTGGAAATGCTCTATATTGTTGTACTGGAATAATATGGAACAATTAAAAGTACAAAGTTATAGCCATGATATAGCATAATCATAAGGTTAATTATAAGGTAGGGATAAAACTGAAAGCCTTCTATGTTGTGGGTATGGTGTGGTATGTGTGCATGTACATGTGCATCTTCAGGTATGTGTACCCATAGGCAAACATGTGGAGGCTAGAGGAGCACAGGATGGCCCTCTCTCATGTTCCACCATACCTTTTAAAACAGGGACTCTCACTGAACCTGAACCATTCCTTTCAGTCTATGCTGCCTGACAGACAAGCTCCCAGGTCTACCTGACTCTGTCTCCACTCATTGAACTCCAGGCACACATGGCTGTGCCTGGCTTTTATGTGGCCATTGGAAATTAGGTCTTCTTGTTTCGCAGCCAGCAACTCCTACCCACTGAGCCATGCTTCCAGCCCCTTTATCGCTGTTCATTAGAAAGTAAGAAGTTAAAGTTGGTGAGCTAAAGCCTATGGTGCTCTTCTTCTAAGCACATAGAAATGGGATGATGCTGAATGACAGCAGCTACATTCTATAAAATAAAAATTATTATAAAAAATACAATAAAGGGAAAGGGGAGAGTGATGTAAATATATTAATAAAAGTGTACAAAATAATTTATTAAAACAAAAATGTATCTTATTCAATAAAAGGAATGGTGTGCTCTCAGGTGTCAGAAGTTGGGAAACGGTAATCAGGTTGGTAGATTGATAAACTGAGAAACCTTCAATGATTCATAGATTGTATTTAGATATAGACAAGACGAGAGCATGAGGTTTGATACAAAGCAGAGATGTGTTACATGTGTTATATCTGGACAAAATACCTAGAAAAAGCAAAGGGGAACGGATATATTCTAGGTTACAGTTCAAAAGGGATACAGTCTATTATGACTGAGAAGGCATAGTGGCAGGAGCAGCAGCATAGTCATATTTCATCAGCACCTAGAAGTGGAGCTGAGCAATAAAACTTCAAGGCTTCCCCCAGTGATTTAACTTTCCCCTGTAAGTCTCCACCTCCTAAGGTTTCCATAACCATCCCAACCAGTGCCAACAACTAGAGAGTAAGTATTCAAACATATGAGCCTTTGGGACATTTCTCTTCCTTACCACAAAAACGATGTTGACTGAAGCCTACCACAGCAATGAGCTGGATATGATGTCATTTTGTGTGTCCAGAACTATAAAAAATCTTAACTGGAAAAATAAAGATCTTAGTGCTATAATGATAAATGAGGAAGAAGTCTCTCTGGGTGTCAAAGAACCCACATATCATCTATATAGTCCTATGGTTTGAGTTTCTATTGACATCCTAGTTCAAGAATTCCAACTTAGACCACTAGTAGTCAGCCAGCAAAAATGAAAGTGACTCACTCTTCTGGGATAAATCTATAGAAAGTATTCAAAAGAAACTGCTACTCTTTCTTACAAAGGAGTTCTGATGGAGTTTCCTTGTTTGATAAACAAATGAGAAAACTAACTATTGAAAATTTGAGATAAAACAAAGATCTGAAAGAGATTCCCAAAAAAGCTCCAAGGTATTTGAAATATTAAATCATGAAAGCACACTTATCCAAAATCAAACAAACAAAAATATTCAAATAAAGGATGCACAGAGAAGAATAGGCATTAAATAGATGTAGTAAAGAAAAATCCTCAAAATATAGTTGATATAGCTCTAGAGAGAATTGGAGAAGTGGAGCACATAGTTAAGGACATTGAAATCTGATGTAGTGGAAGGAAGGATACAGTGATAATTCTGGTATATCTTATAGTAACCCCCCAGTGACAGGACAGAGCTTTAAAAGGAAACTGTCAAGAATTTGTAGAATGACATTAAATATTATACTGAAAACATTGATAAATCAAACTAATTCCATTAATGCATATTAAAGTGATATTCTGACTCACCAAATACAGACAAACTATCTTAGGGCTTCTATTGTTGTAAAGAGACACCATGACCATAGCAACTCTTATTAAAAAAAACAAACAAAAACAAAACAACCCCCCCCCAAAAAAACGTACAGGATACCCATGCTACAGTCCACTAACCCAAACAAAGTAAATAGCAAAGAGGTCCCAAGGGAAGACATTTCAATTTCACTCAGAAGGGGAAATAAATAGTCATTGGATATAGAGGGAGTGGACTGAGTAGGAGAATGGTGAAGGGAAGGGGGGGGCTGGCAGGCATAGCCTGGGAGCGAGGGCAAGGAGAGTGAATAGAAATAGATAGAACACGGGGACATATCTTTAGGACATACCAGAGACCTGGGATGGGAAAGGCTCCAGGAAGTCTAGCTGAGACTCCTAGCAGTGGGGATATGGAACCTAAAGTAGCTACCTCTTGTACTCAGGTTGGACTTCCAATGGAGGGATAAGGGCACCAACCCAACAAATCTTTGACCCAAAATTTGTCCTGCCTAAACAAGTCCAGGAACAAAGATAGAGCAGAGACTGAGGGAATAGCAAGCCCAACTTGAGATCCATCACATGGTCAAGAACCAATCTCTGACACTATTAATAATACTATATTATGCTTGTAGACAGGAGTCTAGCATAACTCCTTTGAGAGGTTCCATACAGCAGCTGATGGAAAAGATGCAAAGATCACCAGCCAAACATTAGATGAACCTTCTTGGGAAGATTAGAAGAGATTGAAGAGCCAGGAGAGGTTCTACATTAAGAACAACAGAGTCAACTAAACTGTACCTTTGGGGGCTCCAAAGACTGAACCACCAACCCAAGGGCAAGCATGAGTTGGGCCTAGGCCCTCTCCACATATGTAACAGATGTGGAGCTGGATCTTTGTGTGGGTCCCCAACAACTGGAATGTGTGTTAACCTGACTCTGTTGCTTGCCAATGGATCCTGTTCCCCTAACTGGGCCGTCTTGTCAGGCCTCACTGGGAGAGGATAGTCTAGTCCTGCAGTGACTTGAGTTGGCAGGGTAGGTTAGCATCCAGTGGGAGCCCTCCCTTTTCTCAGAGGTGAAGAGGAGGGAAGGATGTGGGAAGGGCCTTGTGAATGGGAGACTGAGAGAGGAGGGGGGCTAGAATAGATATATAAAATGAAATTAATAATAAATAAATATATAAATAAATAAATTTGAAAATTTTAATTGGGGGCTGGCTTACAGTTCAGAGGTTTTAGCCCATTGTCATCATAGTAGAAAGTGTGGAAGCATGTAGGCAGACATTGTGCTGGAGAAGTAGCTGAGAGTTCTACATCCAAATTGGCAGGGAGCATGAATAGATAATAGCACTGGGCCAGGTTTGAGCATCTGAAACCTCAAAACCAGAGACACACTTCCTCCAACAAGACCATATCCACTCCAACAAGGCCACACTACTTAACAGTACCACTCATTATGGGCATGTGGGGGTCATTTTCATTCAAAACACTACACAAACTTAATAATATTATTTTCAAGCACTATTTATGGCAACCAACCGACCAGTATAATCACAGGATTAACAGTAAAGTCTTGACAATATTAAAGAATTTAATACCAAACATGTTCTTTATTACTATAAAACAATGCATAGAAATTAAGAACAGAAAGATATATGACACCAATATTTTAATTTTAAATAACTTTTAGAATAACTAAAAAACACAAGAATAAACTCAGAAAACAATCCTTGAGAATCAAACAGTAGCATACTTACAAGATACTAGAGCATATACAATAATGCTTACAGCAGTATATTTATAAAAAATTATGTTGGAATATAAGAGAAAGGGAGAATAGACAGTAAGTTTTTCTTTTGAAACTTTAATGAAATAACAAACCAGAGAAAGTTAAAAAGAAGAAATAATTGTAACTCAACAAAGAAGTCATGCCTGGCACTGCAAAACTTCATGACTAGTAAGGTCATGGACCTTAGAAAGGAATCTACTACAAGCCACTTCATTAGACCAACATAATCCCTTACTATCTTCTAAATCTTATCCTTGTACCCACAAATAAATGTGGTTACCAACCCTCATCAAAGAAGCCTCTCTTTATAGCAAATGGAGACCATCATTGAAAACCACATCTGGATACAACATAGAAGTAAAGAGATTGCAAGGAGCCAGTCCTATATAAGATACATCTACAATCAAAGCTTCTTCATCTATGGCTCAGGAATCATTGAGGAAGAGGGGTATGGAAAGACTATAAGAGTCAGGATACCAGGAAGTCTTCTATGAAACTGTCTGTCTTAGAAATAGCTGCATAAACAAAATTAGAAGAATAACAATGTCAGTGGACAAGTTAATGTAGAAGCAGAGAACTTCCTAGGATTTCCTCTGTGTGTGTGTGTGTGTGTGTGTGTGTGTATTATATACATACATGCATAATATGTATGTATACATATATATTTATGCCTATATATATTTATATAATAATAATCAAAGAAAAAAGGCTTTCAACTTGAGAGTGGGAATGAGAGAGGCTGTAGGGAGGAAAGGGAGGAGGGAAAGTGATGTAACTTTCATTTAAATTAAAAATGCATTTTTAGAAAAATTAGCAGTAACCATAATTATGGAATAAGTGGATGGATCTAATTAGGTACAATGGTAGAGCAGACAGAAGGAGAATTGGATGTTGGGTCAAGAGAATACATTAAGAATAAAGACTAGAGAGGCAAGAGAACGGATCACTAACACTGTGCATATATACAGTCACAGAGAGAGTAGCATATGTACACATTTCTAGGAGAGAAAACAATAGGAAGGACATTTGTAGATACAATAACAGAATTTTCTCAATCTGATAGAACATCAAGCCACAGAATCAAACAGCTAATTAACAACAATGTTGTAGGACTATGAAAGGACAGCATGGTTTCTGGTCGAGCACTGGCTAGAAATCACCGGAGACCCCAGGTGATCCTAAGGGATGGCATGCATTTCTCCACACTCCCAGACTCTACTTGGCCACAGAACTCCATAAATCTGTGCTGTTCAGTCATGTAGGACAACGCCTTTAGCCCCTCCACAGTTAGAGGGCATGACTACAGCCAGGAGCCTCAAGACAGATCTCCATATTAATGAGATGTCTAAAAGCCAGTTAAACATTCCTTCCCAGACCTCCTTCTTGTAAAAGGTATTTAACCTCAGGCCAGCCCTGAAAATACCAGAGTATAGTTTTCATCCATTTTTTGCCCTGAAAATAAATACCTTAAGACCATGGACTGTTTTTCTTCTTTGGAACCTGCCATGGGGAACAGTGGAGAAGGTTTTCAACAACCGAGCCACTGTCTAATCTCCCGCAGACAACTTCTCTAAATTCTCAGCCACCAAAGCCAATCGAGCAACCTTGACCAGCCAAGTGAGTCTTGGTGACCAAGACTCTCATCCCTCCCCCGACACAGCCAGAGCTTCTCCCCCTCCCCTCTTCTGCTGCGGGCAAATCTAGCCAAGAGCTCTGACTCCTCACGGGACCTCAGACTGTGCTTCCCACCCCTGAGTGGAATCCTGCAGCTTCACATAGTCCGATGTCCTCCTGGCGCCAGCCTGGAGTGAACACAATCAAATTCCAGTGCCTATATCCCCACAAGAGGCCCTAGCCACTTGGCAAGACAGAGGCAGGACCCACACATCAACCCACACAACAGGTCCCACATACACACTACAACCCAATGCCATGTGGTGTTTTATAAACACAAATACTAGTTCAGGAAAAGATATAATCAATTTGAAGAAACTTATTTGATTATTTCAACCTAATTATGATATCTTTAGTATATTATGAGTAAAAGCGATTTTTAAAATTGATTTTAGATTTTCTATTAAAAACTCAGAAAGCAATCATTTTTATCAGAAAACAACTATCATTAAAATAAAGCCATTTGGTAGTATCCTAAAGAAAAGGGGAAGGAGAAAGAAGAGGAGGAAGGGAAAATGTTTTATGATTTGTGAACACAGTGCTTGTCCAAATAGAAAATGGAGAAAAGTGTGTAGAGTGCTAAAATCTAATATTCAAATGCATACCAAATACAATATAAATATTCTAAAATTGTGAAGTTCAAGAGCAACAGACAAAATAACATAATAATGATGCAGAATGATCCAATTTCTAATAGCAGTGGATGTTAGACTTCCCTTAGAAATAATATAACAATATGTGCACATGACCTTTACAAAAGATATTAAAAACTTGGCCAAAGAGATTTAATTAAAATGATTGATACAGTCATGCTTACCTCTAAAAGGTCCAAATACAATAAAGATGATCACTAGTCACAAGTTAATTTTTGAGTTAAATGAAATTGAAAAGTCATAGCTGTTAACATGGGCACATGGACATTATGGTTTCAATGTCAGTGTTTGGACTGCAATTCTTCCCTTGAAGTTATTCTTTCTTGAAGTTAGTATATGGTCATGGCTCTATGATATTATTAGCCTGTGTCCATCCTATGGAGTTTTGAAGGTCTTAAGCTATCTTCCATTTCGCACTGTCTGTCTTTTTCATTTTGAGTTGCTAGTGCTTCTTCTGATACAAATTCTGAGCATTTTTCAGGGTCTTTTACATCTGTTATGGGAAAGTAGGCAATCAGGTAAGATCTTACCTAGTTAGTGCAATCTTGAATTCTAGTCTTTTCTGATATGTTTAAATAATCAATGAGTTAATGCCCAATCACTTTACTGCTATCCAAGTTTATCTACAACACCTTTTTCTTCTTTTTAGAGTCTCTAGTCCTAACATAAATTTCTGGTTTAGCCACATGGGTTGCCAGTCCAGCAGCTGCGTGCTAAAGGGACCCAGCTCCATCCATAATGACACTAGAACTTGGTGTCATTAGAACCGTGTGCTTCTGATTTTGCAAGCATGCAGAATGTAAGTGTGATGGGGGACAATTGGGCTTGCACCAGTATTCTAGAAACAAGGCTATGAGTCGGGAAATGCATATCTGGAGGGGTTAGATTGCCTGAATGGAACTGTGCAGGAAGGTGTGAAGGAGAAACTTTAAGTGGCTACCTCAGGGTGTTGAAGATGCAGGGAACATGGAAAACAGGCTGAGAAAAGCTGCAAACATTGAAAGGTGGCCCAACAAGGCACTGAGTGTCCTGCCAAGTCCTTTGTAACTTAGGCAATGGCACTATGTGTCACAGATGCTAGCAAGGTTTAAGTTTCTCCTGCTTCGTTTCCTTGCTAACTTCACATGCCTCCCCTTTGGAATGAGAATGTGTGTTCTGGGCCACTGTATATGGAAACGTTGTGACATACTTTTTAACTGCAAGAGCTTACAGTTAATAGTTTGTCTTAAGTCTCAAAGAGACATTAGAGTTTGGGCTTGGTGGTGACTGTTATGTTGGGACTCCTGAAGGTGAACTGAATGCATTTTGCATTATGAGTGTCCATGAGTCTGTGGGGGAACAATGATGTGGCTTCAGTCTGAAATATGTTGTTCATTTTGTCTATAGCTGGTAGTGCTGTTTTAGGGGGCTGGAGAGCTGCTTGTGGAAGAGACTGGCTGGGAAAGGGTTTGGAAAGGTCTATGAACCTCCAGTTCTGATCTTTCTTCCTGCTTTCTAGCTAATCATGATATGAAGAGCATCAACCCTAGACTCCTGCTGCTATGGGTAGAGTTGAGTCTCCTACCATGTTCCATGATAGCCTATATCCATTGAAACCATGAGACAAAATGTACCTCTTTTCCATTAAGCTGTTTCAGTCAAGTAATTCTGCTACAGTAATGAGAAAATACATATTATCTGTGAGAAGTCATCATGGCTTTGGTAATAGCAAACAGAAGAAATATTCTTTCACAGTTCTAGGGGCCAGGAGCCAAAAAATCATTATCATCACATAAAATGATGATGCTGACAAGATCATGTTCCTTATGAAATTATAAAAAAGAATATATCTTTAGCTACTCCCATTCTTTGGCATGTGTTACTCTAATCTCTGCTTCTTTTCACATCACATTCATGTGTGTCCCTCTGTGGTGTGTGTGTGTGTGTTGTTGTGTGGTGTGTGCAGCACATGCACTTGCATGCACATATGTATTCAAATATCATCTCCCCTTTCATTAAGGGCTCTTCCAGGTGCTCTGGGTTCATATCCCCATCTGGGTACATATCTGCATACAGTACTAACATATCTGCATAGTCTTTGTTTTCTAGATAAGGGAATATTTATAATTTCTAAGAATTATGATGTAAATATGGGGTATAATTTTGTATCCATAGCCCAACAAGATTTCATTGAAATTCATAAATGGATTCTAGAATTCATATGGAAATATAGAGTGCAAAGAATTATTTAAAAAATTTTGAAGAAAAGCAATGAGAGAAAGTCAAATGAGAACCCGAAACTTCTAGAGAACAGAAGAAATAATACATTTTGTTATGAGAGGAACAAAAAGATAAACTATCGTGTTGGAACAGATAGTTCATAAGGTGGTCTGCAAAGATACAAGATTAGGTAAGTCATGGAGTTAGCATTGCATATCAAAGTGCAAAACATGGATTATTCAATATGTGATATTTGGACAATTAGCTACCCAGATGGTAGGAAGGAAGATGAAATTCCTACCTAATGTGATATACAATAACTTCCATATGGATTTAAATCTTCATGTTAAATAGGGACTCTTTAAATTTTACATGAAAATATCTTGTTACCTTGATGCAAGAACAAATTCTTTAATTAAGGAATAATATCACATTCCATAAAAGAAATGTCTATGACTGTATTAAATTATTAACTTTTATTCTTTTATTCAAACAAAAAATTGCTCATTAAAAATTTCTTAAGCCACACACATTTGAGGGAGCTTAGAATTTACAAAGTCTACAGGCATCAAGTGATTATAACAAGAACCATAGAGGATTGTTTGGAAGATATTTAAGGAATGCCAAAAATAGGACTGAACAGAAGAAACACTATGGATCCTAAAACCACGAAAAGTTGCTTAGTAATCCAGCCACATCTATTATTTTGGAAAAATAAAACTCTGATTACCCAAGCATAAATGAAATGGCTTTTAATTAAAAACTATTTCATCAGCAAATGTTCCTGGCACAGTGATGCATTTAATAAAGACATTTTTATATATGTGTATCATATGCTTTGACCGCATTCTTCCCCTTTAACCTCCCCTTTCTTTCCCTATTTCCATGTGTCTATACAATGTCTATAATCTACAAAGACAAAAACATGATATTAATTTCTCTCAATATGTCAGTGAGTTATTTGTCATAGCTAGTAATTCCAAAGATGTTCATTTTCTATGAATTGGAAGTTCTTATACTGGATTTATGTCATTGAGCAAGAATGTTTCAATAATGAGTTTTTTTTAAACCATGGTATGGTCCTGGCCTTCACATCTTTTCTGCTCATACATGTCACAGAGCTGTCTCTAGAGATCCAGGTTTCTGTGTTTATTTTTGGAGACAAGGCCTCACGTAGCCCAGACTGGCCATGAATGCCTAATACTACAATGCCTAGTACTACAATTACTAGGATTACAAAGCTGTCTCACAATGCCTACTTTATGTGCAACTAGAGATTAATTTAGGACTTTGTATGCTAGGTAAGCAGTCTACCAAGAGATGTGTTTTGTAGGGATAGGAACAATAAGATTTATTTTGATATACAGAAGGGTTGATGCCAGCTGTCTTGCCACATATGAGTCAGAAGAAGGTAATTTAGTGTTCTGTGTCATGGACTGAACTTCCTAGGCAGTATTGGAACCTACTACCCAGCCATAGTTCATTCTTCCAAGCTCCCCTTTCTTATTCCCTAATATAGACCCACTTCCTACAAGGAAATCAAATAATTCATGACTATTTTCCTCATTTGACTTGCTAAATGTCTCATACTGTCATACTAAACTGGTATCTATTCGCTTCAATTAAAAGTATTTTTTAATTTTCAATTGTTCTTAAACTCTCTGTTACAGGTATAGTTATATAACTATAACCCCGGATTACTTTGTAACAGGGAAAGAATCACTACTGTCCCGTTCTGCCTTTGAAATTCATAATGGTCTCTCACAGTATCCACAAGTAAGTGTTTAAGACATCTTTGATATCATGGATGCAGAAGAACACACTTGTTCATCCATACTCTAGGCAGAAGTGTGACAATACTCACAATCCTATTCATTCCTTAATAATGGCACACCATTCATCATGTTAATCCAGTGTATGGTAATAGAAAAAAACATGTACTTCAGTTGTAAGTATCAGGTTCCTCTCTCCTAGATCATAGAACAGCTTCAAATGTGCCAGGACCACAAATGAAAGTGGGGATTCCAGCGTCTGTGGATGTGAAGAGAAGAATCTCTAAGCAGAAGTTCTTATCCAGACATTGAGTGCTCTTTCTTTAGCCCAAACTTCTACTCGATTGTTTAGAAGTAGAGTTATGTGACTTCTTATCAGTTGTCATGATAGGTGTTAATTGCTTCCATAGCTATGAAGACCTGCAGGGCTGAATTCTGCATCCCCTTTATAGGTAGTGAGGGTCTGCAGTGGCTGCTGTTTCAACAGGAGTCTTTCTGGCTTGAGCAGCAGTGTGCTCTGCTGCCTTTGTCTATCTATCTATCACAGTCTCACTTGGTACCTTCACTCCCCTTGGTCCCCAAATCCTATTAGTCTTTCATGTATGTGCATGGTAGGACCTAGAGGAAGGTCATGAGCACAAACTTATAAGAAGGACTGTCACTAGCTATTAAGAAATCATGGGGCAGAATCTAGCATTTGTTACTATGTAAATAGGCAGTGGCAGGAGATTTAGCTCTCTTGACCCTGTTAGCCTGTCAAATGCCAAGAGTGGCACGGATGCCATCTAGGTGAGGGGCTGGAACACAGAACAAGTCTGAGTAATGCCATGCTACAGGAAGGGGCTTTTGTGGCCTGAATGAGTCTTACATCCGGCACTGACAGCCACCCATGCAGTTCTTCAGCTATTCAAAGAAAAGAAAACCTCCCAAGTTATTTCCAGGCACATGAGCCCTTTTCTTTCAGATTATTCAGAGATCACAAAAGTGCCTTGACAATGAAAAATTACTTTGGATGACTCAGTTCCCCCACCATGGTGAATATTGAAGGAAATGAGGCAAATTAATAGGTAGCCACTCCCAAACACACACACACACACACACACACACACACACACACACACACCCAAAGCTGTAATTAATGTTTGTTTTCATAAAAGTTGCTGAACAATAACCTGAATTTGACATTTTTTTGTTCCCTCAGCTGTAAGAGAAGAACTTGCAGTTAGATGGAAAATGGTGGATAGCTCGATCCCCCTTTCCATCAAAGGCCTTGCTGTGGTTTGAAATTTTGTTGGCCGTCTGAAGGAGAAATGTGGCTAGAGGGTAAAATAACTAAAGTAGATAGGGAGGTGTGCAAAGGCTGGAAAGATTATTTGCTTAGATGCTATTTTATCTATGGAATCATATTCATATTTTCATTCCATATTAGATTCTGGAGAGATGGGTAGGTATTTAGGAGGTGCAAGTGTGAGCTATGGGTTCAAATATGAGCGAAGAGCTGGATAATCCAAGGCAATTACTGAGTTTCAAATGCAAGGCCTTATTTGGGAGAGGTAGAGGGGTCAATTATATTTAGAGAGCAGAGCATATGCCAATAAAAGAGAAAATAGAAAAAACAATAAAGAGAAAAATCAATGAGTCCAAAAGATAGCTTTTTGAGACATCGATAGCATTGGTAAAGTGATGGATTAGATGTATCCGGGTCTTTAGAAATAAATTGAAGGCACTTGTGTCAATTTATCTTTGCCAATTACCCAAGCAACTCTATTACTCATCTCATTAATTAAGAACCCTTTTGAGAAATAAAAAACAAAAGTCAAGCACGGTGCGTGCCTCTAATTCCAGTCTTGAGGAGGCTGAGGCAGAAGGAATGTGAGCTGGAGGTCAGCCTGCCCTATGCGTGGAGTTCTGGGCCAGCCAGGCTGGAGAATTTAGTGAGACCCTGTTTCCTAGCTACCCTCCTCCAAAAATAGTAGGAAAAGAAAATTTGAAAGAAATAAAATAACAGCTATCAATACCGTATGATTCAACTATTTAGCTAGTTGGAATGTGAGAAACAGCAAACACACACACACAACACACACACACATACACACACACACTAACAGGTAAGCTGGGAGAAGGACAGCATTTGGAAGGAGCTTCAAAGGATTCACCACTATCAATTTAGTCAGAGACAGAGCCAAAGCAATTGTATCTTACTCCTAAAAACAATTTTGGTTGCATTTACAGAACTTTATCCTTTGGTCATTTGTACAAATATATGTAGATTTAAGTGTGATATTGAGACACAGTATTTTTTATCTTCATCCTCAATGCATGACAAGAGATAAAAAGAATTTACTTTCTACAGCTGGAAGGGAGATAGATGGTAGAGTGATGGAGAGGTAAGGCTACTACTTGAGACAGGCACATGATACTTTACTGCAAGTGCATACAGGAAACACACTCACCTGCAGAATATAATGGATGAATGATTCTGTGAGTAAATTTGAAGGAGCCTAGGGATGCCTAGATAGTTAGGCAAAAACAAATATTTAAGCTTTTATTTTTTTAAGACAATGATCAATAGAGTCAGTAGTGAAAGTAAGGATCATCTTCACAATGTATAGTGAAAGTATGGAAATCATTCTATCAAACCAGTGTCCATAAAGAATGTCCTGCCTAGTAGTTCCTTACTGCAATTCTAAAACTTATCCTTATATCCACGGAGAAGTATAGTTCATCTCTAATCAAAAAAATATCTCTTTGTAGCATAGGGACACCACTACAGAAGACCACGACTGGTTATAGTGCAGAGATCAGAGGACTGAGTGCCATCTCCAATGCCAAAGCTCCTGCACCTAAGCCTCTGAACATCATGGAAGAGGATGCAGAAAAATAATGTAAGAGCCAGAAGATCAGGACGTCTGCCGTGAGATTATTTCTCCTAGAAATGATAGGGAAGTTACACCCATAATACCTCAACAATAAGACTGCCTAAATAAGACCCGTATAATTACAGCCACAGAAGACTTGATGGTGCTGAAGAGGGAAATGTCACAGGGCCCAGTCCCCCAAGCAAAGAACTATAGGCAACTAAGGATGGCTAAGAAAGGGAGAATTGATCTCTTCCTGAGATGATTCCCCCAAACTGACTATCCAACGCAAAGTGGTCGACTTTGAATTGATATACATACAAGCAACAAAATGAACTCAACATGTTTTAATTATATATCTATGGATATATATGTAGCAATAATAACCAAAGGTAAAGATGGCATTCATTTGAGAGGAAGGAGAATATGAGATGGGCTGAACAGAGGAGAGAAAAGATGGGAAAGAATTGATGTGAAGGTCACTGATGGGCACTCGACATGTAGGCAAAAGACACTGACAATGAGTACCTGTCATAGCACCATTGCCCATGGTGAATTGTTTAGTTCAGTGGGGATTGTGTAGTCCACTAGAGGTTCTCAACCTGTGGGACATGACCATTTTGGGGTGGAGGGTGGGGTCAAATGACCCTTTCACAACAGTCACATATCAGATAATTACACTACCATTTACAACAGCAGCAAAATTATAGGTATAAAGTAGCAACAAAATAATTTTATGGTTGGGGTCACCACAACATGAAGAACTATTTTAAAGGGTCACAGCATTAGGAAGGTTGAAAACCACTACACTAGACCATTTCTATTATGTGAGGGGACATTTGTTGTCCTTTCAAAAATAGATGTTTACTTTGCAGAAACTACTGTTCGTGAGCTTCTATGATTGTTTATTTACTATTGCATTGTAAATCACTATTGCAATACTCTGTTACATAAAGTACTGGTTGAGTCAAGAAACTGGACTCACAATAGAAGTATAGCAATATGTTGGCTCGTTGCTGGCAGGTCCAGGCGAGAGGAGAGAGGTTCTGGTCCAGCCAGGTCTCTCTCTGGGTCTGAGCAGGCTGGTTAGTGTCAGAGGCCCAAAGAAACACACCCAGCCCGGAGTCTTGTTGAGGCAGGAACTCAACTTTAATGTAACAACGTTTATATAAACTTGGAGCATAGGGACGAGGGGTTTTGGTGGAGTGAGATGATGTAGGGGGCAGGGAAGGGTGACGGAGGGTATGGGGTGATTGACAAGGCTAATTGCAAAGCTCTACATCAGCAACAACTGAGCAAGGCAGGGCCAAACAAGTCCTGTTGAGTAACTCCCGTATGGAAGTAACTACAACAGGTCTCAAATTACAGCCAGGCTTAGACTCTCCCAAAAGGCAGCAGAAACTCGAGCCAGGCTCGGGTTTGTCCACAAGACCCAAACCAGGGCCTAAATGGGGCCTAACAGCAATAGACCGATTCCTATAGAATTCACTGGTGACACCATATTCCTACCATGAAACAGCTGGTTTGGCAGGTGAGTTGGATGGTAATTTGAAGCCATTCTTACTCTGACAGCTATACATTGCAATACTTTGCAAGGCTGGGGCAAGGTCTCCCAAGGGCTTTTATGACCTGAATGATCTCTTCCAACCATGATTCATACGTCCTGGAATCAAGGAATGGAAATGAAAAGTGAGCCATTCATTGAGCCCAGCAAACTGTGTGCTCCTGATTCCGATGACTTTCTGCTCTGATGAAATTTTTATGGCTCTGAATGAAGAGTGCTTCTGCCAGAAGACATGCCCACATTTTGCAGAGCTAGAATTCCACATTGCCACTCAGCTTTCATTACTCAGAAACAGCAGGTTAAAAGAGAAATTATGATGTTCTTGGGGTGACTGATCTAGACTAGAATAAGGAAATTGAACAAGGCGCGACAGTAGAGGTTAAGAACAGGTCTGAAGTACAGAAGAGTCTTAGGGCATCCCTAATAACTACCATCCCTTCCTGATCATTAAGAATACTGGAAAACTTCAAAGACCCAATCTGTGTAGTCTTACCAATAGCTCAAACACTTCAGGATAGAAGTTTTAGGTCACTCCACCAGGTGAACAACCATGGCAAGCTATGATGTTAGTTTGAGTAGTAGAAAAAAAAGGTAATTTAAATCTCAGCTATAATTGCATCATCAGTTAGAAAATGAAAATATAATTTGATTATTTATTATGAATGTTCGTACATATTATTAATCAAACTTTAATCAAAGATCTTTGCTTTCTTCCCTGCACTGATGATAATGCCATTGGTGGCCATGAGCAAAAATCTTTCTAGTTCAATGATGAGCAGAAAGGGTGGATCACAGGATGCCAGTGAGAGACTATGTGGGAAAGGCAGGAATGTAAACTTAAACTACTAAAAAACTTGGAAGAGAAGACAAAACCTGAAAGTTCAAATTTTTTTCCATAAGCCGAAAGAGTTTAAGTTTATTTCATTGTAGAAAAGTGGAGTGGAAAATGTTGAAACAATTAAGTGTGTGTGTGTGTGTGGTGTGTGTGTGTGTGTGTGTGGTATCAATAACAGAGAGAGCAAAGGGAAGGGAGATTGACTTCTACAAGTCTAAACAGCTTTCCCATGCAAGAAGCCTAAGGAAAGCTCTAGAGAGAAAAATGGACAGCAGATGAACAAGAGACAGTGGCTGGGTGACTCGGGACTCACAGAACAATGATCAGAACCATCTATTCTGTGCATACATTAAAAATGTCCCAGCACAAGGAATGTGAGTGTTTGAGAAAGGCAGATTGAACACCAGTGCATGGTTTTCTGCAAAAAAACAAAAACAAAACCAAAAAAAAAAAAAACATGAAAAGAGAACAGATAAATGTTCATAAACATTTACTGATATAGCATCGTTTTACTACTTGCTAATTAATTCACTAAGATTGATGAGGATTAAATTGGGATAGTGAGCTACTAGATAGAAAATTTTATTTCCTGATCCTACGCACTCACACTCAATAAGGAGCCAAAGCACTGGTTGTCAATGGTTACACCACTGTGATTCAGAAGAAAGCTGTTCCACATTAGTAAATTAGATAAAAAACACATTGTTACTTTCAACATTAGCAAAAACCACATGGTATTTTGCAACAGAGCAGAAAGATTTGTGAGCATAAAAATCTTTCCCTGCTAGGCCAGGTGGTCCAGATGACAATTCTCACACCCTAGGGTGGCAACAGTCATCCTCACTTTAAAAGTTGATTGAGTCTGAAGAGATGTAGTGACCGACATTATGGAATGTGAGAGTAGATAAAACAGAGAAACAATTAAGTACAGACTTCAGTCTGATTGAAGCTTAGAGACGAGTGTAACATGGCACACTATTATGGCCTTGCCGCCATCAGCACCTGACTCTAGAATCACAGATTTCAGCAGAGAACTAGGCAGTATTTCCTGATAAGAGAGTAGCATTAGCAGGTTAGGGAAGCAGAGGCACAAGCAGAGCTGGAGAGACTGAGAGAACACTACATGTATCCCACAGGAAACAAGGCTTCGTTGACAAGTGGCCCAGTTGACAAGCTGCTTGCCAGGTGTACAGGGGGGCTCTGTATGTTTGAGGTCAGTCTGGTCTACTTAGTGAGACCCTGCCTCATGCGAATTACTTTAATTGGAAGAGAAAAGCTGGTTGTAGAGGCATGTGCATATTATTCCAGCACTGTGGAGATGGGAACTGGTGGATCCTGGGGTTTGTTGTGCAGGTCCTGTTCCAAATAAACAAGGCAGACAGCATCTGAAGAACCATGCCTGAGTTTGACCACCAGCCTCCACATATTCCCTCATACACAGTACCTGTATATACACATACACCCAAGAGATGGGGAAAAAACATTATAACTTCATCCAGACTCTTGGCAGGCATCAGCATCAGGAAAGAAGCCAAGACTGATTCTCTCATGAACTTGGGATAGATGATGTGTCAAAAGGAGACACAGATCAGTAATGAAAAGAAATCAATGGCCCCTGAGGTAAAGGGAAACATCAACAGGTACTTAAAATGATAAATATTTGTATTTACTCAAATTGGAATGTATACATTTCCTGGCTTTGGTGGTTGAGGGTTTATTTTTAATGCATACACTTGATAGCTTTCTAATGTCATTCCCCAATAAAAAGGAACCAAGTATCCTTGCAGAAATGACTGATTCTAGAATTTGTGTGTGTGTGTGTGGGGGGGGGTAGAAGATGAGCCCAGAGCATCTGTTAGAGGTATGTAGTGCCAAATGCAAAAAATATATTAATAAAGTGAAATGGAAAAAAAAAAAAGAAAGAAGCAAGCAAGAAAGAAACAAAATAAAAGAAATACTCCAGAATGCCCACAGGTTGCCAAAGTGACATAGTAACTAAATTAACATGGGTGAAGCCCACGCTGTGACTCCCTACCCTTTCACTCTTCTTCCCCAGTGTGAAAAGTAGACTGCAGGCTCTGGTGAGCAAGCTGTGAGGTTATGAAACCTGCCTGTAATTCCAGTACTTCAGAGGCGATATGAGATATCCCCAAAGCAAGATAGTAAGTCAGCTAGCCAAGCTGGCAAACTCTGAGCTAAAGAGAGAGACTCTGTCTCATACACAACATAGAGGGCAATAGAAAAAGACTCAAGTCAAACTTCACACACACAGGCACACATATGCACACTCTTACAGGCACCTCCACATACACACCCACTAGCCATACATATATGTGTGTGTGTGTGTGTGTGTGTGTGTGTGTGTGTGTGATGTATATGTATATGTGTATGTGTATGTGTATGTGTATGTGTATGTGTATATACATACATATATATGTCCTAATAATTGGAGGTAAATGCATCAGTATTATGGGACTATAACCCAAGTTTAAAATTAATATCTCTGAATCCAAACTGATATTAATAGTCAGGTAAGAAAACAAGTGAGCAAAGAGACAAATATGGTACGCAGAATAATTTCTGTGTAGAAAATTTCTGTGTAGCAATTTGTGTAGATACATGGTCCTCACAAAAGATAGCATAACTACCAAGTCCTTGAATATAGGCTTGATGTCCTGGGATTTTTGCTAAGATTATAGTGTGGGATGTGCTGGGGAGGAGACATAACAATTACCACCCGTTAAGTCCACTCATCTGGGTTACTACTGAAAGGCCTAGACTTAACTAGTCCATGTACTTCAAGTTGAGGTTTTATGATACTAAGAAGTGTTGGAAATTTTCATTTCTTGAATAACGGTTTATTTGCATAACTGTAGCTCCAGCTGTTTATTAATCTAAGAAGTTGATTCACATCAAAACCATCATTCACCACAATCGAGTACGCCTCACCTCAGGGAAGCAAGGTTGGTTCAATATACAAAACTCCATTAATGTAATCCACTATATAAACAAACTCAAAGGGAAAAAAAATCACATGATCATCTCCTTAGATGCTGAAAAAGCATTTGAAAATATACAACACCCCTTCATGTTAAAAGTATTGGAGAGATCAGGAATTCCAGGCCCATACCTAAACATAATAAAAGCTATATACAGAAAACCAACAGCCAATATCAAATTAATGGAGAGATACTTGAAACAACCCACTGAAATAGGAGAGATACTTGAAACAATCCCACTAAAATCAGGAGAGATACTTGAAACAATCCCACTAAAATCAGGGACAAGACAAGGCTGCCCACTCTACCCATATCTATTCAATATAGTACTCGAAGTGCTAGCTAGAACAATATAAGATCAAGGGGATACAAACTGGCAAAGAAGAAATAAAGGTAGCACTATTTGCCAATGATATGATAGTAAACATGAGCGACCCCAAAAAAGGGAACCTGATCTGGTATTGGGTGAGGGAAAAGGACTGAAGCCCTGAGGGCCAGCAGAAATAATGGAAACAGGCTACATCGGGAGGTAGAAGGTCAGGGTGACCCTCCAGAATGGCCCAGAGACCTGGGAGGTGAGACTCAATGAGAGGGACTCTAGATGAAATGCCTGACAGTAGGGAGAGTGAAGTTATAGAGCTCACCTCCAACAGGAAGACATGGCATCAAGTGAGGGAGAGGGTTGCCATCCCACAGTAAAAACTCTGACCCATAATTGTTCCTGTCTGAAAGAACTGCAGGGATGGAGGGAGTCTGAGGAAAAGAAGGTGCAGTGACAAGCCCAAAGTGGGATTCAGCTCAATGGGAGGTCCCAAGGTCTGACACTATTATTGAGGCTATGGAACACTCACAAAAAGGGACCTATCATGATCGAACTCCAAAAGACCCAACAAGCAGCTGAAAGAGTCAGATGCAGATATTTGCACCCAACCAATGGACAGAAGCTGCTGACCCCTGTGACTGAATTAGGGAAAAGCTGGAAGAAGCTGAGGAGGAGTAGGGTGACCCTGTAGGAGGACCAGCAGTCTCAATTAACCTAGACCCTCAATATCTCTCAAAAACTGGACCAACCAGGCAGCATATACGAGCTGATATGAAGCCCCAACGCATATACAGCAGACTACTGAGTCTGGGTTCAGTCAGAGAAGGTGCACCTAACCCTCAAGAGACTGGAGGCCCCATGGAGTTTAGAGGTCTGGTGCAGGGTAGGGAGGAGGTATGGGATGTGGAACAGTCGGAGGGTGAACTGGGAGGGGAATAAAATTTGGAGTTATAAATAAATAAATTAATTAATTAAAAGAAGTTGATTCACTAAACTGGTGAAGACTATTTATCATCACAAAAGTCCACGTGATAATCTGGCAGATACCAAAGGGAAACATTAGGCTCCACTGACCTTGTTTTCAGCTACGTCTCTTGTCTTAAAAGACTTTTTCTCATCTAAGAGTGAATAAATGGGGAAAAATCATCATAGACCTTTCATAACACAGAAAATAAAAATGAATATATGTCACATGTTTAAAAATTTTAAATGATTAAACATAAGGAAATGAATCTGGATAGCACACCTGCGTACTGCAACAGCATGTATGTCAGAAGCCTAGGAAGTCCTGGAGAAGCTCCCAACCCAGAGCCAGTCTTCAAAGACTGGATGGCCTTACCTTTCCTTTCCCTCATCCCTCCCCATCCCCATATCTTCCCTTTCCTCCTCTCTCCCTCCTTCCCTACCCTTTACTCCACACCCCTTCACTCTCCCCCCCCCACCCTTTCACTGTCCTCCCTCACCCCTTCTTTCTCCTCCCTCACCCTGCACTCTCCCCTTCTACCCCTTCACTTCTCTTCCCCTCCTCTCCCCTCCCTTCTTTTATATTTTCTCTTCTCCTTTTGTTTCCTCACCTTTCCTTCTCCCCCTTTTCTCCTCCTTCCCATCATTTCTGTCAGTTGAAATGTTCAAGTAAGACAAGATAATACATAAAAAACAGCACTCCTCCAAAGCCTGTGGTGCCCACTCACACAAAACAGTACATGGATCATGGGGGCATGTATAGTGGGCTCAATGTAGGAACAAATTCAAAGGATGGTGTGCTGTGACCAATTGGAGTCATTGCTGTGGAAAACAAGGGTGATCCAAATATAAAAATCTATCAGTTTGGTATGCCAAATTAACAGAATGTAGGAGGAAAACTCCAGAATCATTCCAATTAATGGAGAAAAAGCGGTTAAAAGTTCTATGTGCTTTTATAACTGAACACTCACTATATTAGAGATAAAAAATGCCCTGAACATTGTGATATATCAAATGAGTAGAAGACGAATAAAAGACCTCCACACTAGAGAGAGAAGCAGGTTGACTTTCATGTATAGACAACATGGTCTTATGTGTAGAAGACCCTAAAGAGCTCACAGAACGTTAGAGACAATATGTGACTTTACAAAGTAGATTTCCAAACCAATGCAACAGTCATATTTATTTCTATATTAACAGTGGAGAAGGAGAAGAGAAAACTTAGAAAACAATTTCAAATACAATAGTATGAACAGAATGAAATATTTAGAAATTAACTTGGCTAAAGGAGGCAAAATTGTATGCTGAAAACTATAAAACATTGCTAAACAAACTTAAAGCCGTAGATGAAGGTGAAGAACTAGAAATTTGAATCCAAGCTCAGAAACCCAATCAGAGGATGAAAGCTAAGCCATGTGCAATACTGTATGAGTTCTTATGGGTCCTAAATAACCGAGATGATCTGGAAAGAAGAGAATGATTTGATGGATAAACATTTTCTAATTTCAAAATTTACAAAAAAGCTATAGTAACTAAAAGCAGCATGTTACTAACATATAGAGAGATTTTTAGATCAATCAATTGAATGGAACATATATTCCATCTTTGCATATATAATCAGATAATATTGAGTAAGAATTCCAAGACCAATATAAATCTGCTTGAAATCAGAGACATTTGTGATTCACAATGCCCTGTTTCAGAAAGCCTCTGTACAGAATGGAAAAAAATGTGGATATGAACCCAAGGATTACAAAAGACAAAACTGTAAGACCCATAGTACATCCTTAGTGGGTTTTTTGTTTGTTGTTGTTAATTGTGGACACAGGTATAGAGAAAATGAGAAAGATGGCAGACAATCAGTCTGTCTTCAGCCCATGTTTGTACAACTGCACATTTGTCCTGCAGAGAAAGGGGAGTCCATAGGCTGGAGAGACACTTCACATGTTAAGAGCATGTGCTGCTCTTGCAGAGAACTCACCAAGTTATATTTCTACCACCAGTGATAGGAGACCCGCAACCTACTCTAACTCTAGCTTTAGGGAATTAGATGCCATCTTCTGTCACCAGAGGCACCTGAACACACATGCATATAAACACATACACATAAATAAAATTAATATACATTTTGTTAAAGAGGGAGAAAGAATAGTTTGTGTGTTGGAGATTTCACAAGTAAGCAAATTATCAGAGAAACTGCAATTCTAAATGTTTCTTCCATATGGCAGGGACCCTAGGCAGTACATCATGCCTTTATTTCTTCACAAGGAAAGGAAGAATCCCACAGACAAGCAGATGACTTGCAGGCACTTCCTTTATGTCTCTCTTCCAGCTGTTATCAGGTAGGAGGGGTTGATACTGCTCTGCTTTTTGTGACCTAATCACAGTGATCTAGACGTGCATGGGAATACCTGAACATCGGTGTTGCTCTAAAGTACAGGATGAAGACCAAAGACAAGCGTCTGAAGGCCTTGTGTGTCTCCTGGTGGGCATTTTGAGTAGCAACTATGAAATATAAGTTTAAGAGTTGAATTACATTTAAAATGTTAGGGAAAATGTTAGAGAGGCTGAGTAGGTACTTTGTTATCACCTTCATTTGTCTTAAAATCTTTTCTTTTTTTTTCTTTTTGGTTTTTTTGGTGTATGAATGTGTTTTGAATGGATGTGTGCATACCTATATATACCTGTGAAGATAGGAGAGGGTATCAAGTATCTTGTTCTATCACTCTCCACTTTATTCCTTTGAGGTAAAGTCTCACACTGAACCTAGAGTTAAGCTGGCAGCCAACAAGCCCCAAAGATCCTTCTGTCTCCATCCTCAGAGCTCTGAGAATGCGGTGTATGCTGCTGTGCCGGTTGTTACATAGGAACTGAATCCAAAGTAGGCCTGTGAAGAAAACACTCATACCCACAATGCCTTCTCACTGTCCCAGCTCCTGGCATCCCTTAAGGTTTGATTTGTAACTCCTGAAATGTCACCAAGACCAGAATCAAATTATACAGCAAGTGCATTTGCATGTGTAGATGTTTTCAACTTACAGATTTTATCAAATTGTAATCTCATAACTCATAAGCAAGGAGCTGAGTTAAATTATTAACAAGTTGATTATTAAACAAGTCAACCATTAATTCTAAGACATAAAATTATTGGGGATGATGTGTTCTGTCTAGTGCCTACCAGTGTAGACAGGTTGTGATCTCTGTACCTGATCTTCATGTATAAATGAGGCTGTGGAAGTTCCTTATGTTTCTGTTACTTTAATACCAAGATTTCTTTGAATGATTCTATCAGCTTCTTTCATTTTTAAAAACACTTGAGGCAAGGAAGATAGGTTAATGAGTAAAAATTCTTGCCATGATGATCTGAGTTCAGATAGTCATTCCCAGCACCCACATAAAAAGCTAGTTATACATTTACAATCCCAGCACTGGGTAAGAGGAGAGAGAAGGATTTTTGGGGCTTGGTGGTCAGATGTCCTAGACAAATAGGTAAGCTTCAGATTCAGTGAGAGACCCTGTCTCAAAAACTAAAGCAGAGAAACACTGAGGAAGATACCTGATGTTAACTTCAGGCTTCCAGAAATACACACATAAGTGTGTGCACAAAAACATTTGTACTCACAAATATGTATAAATACATACAATATAAACAAAAATATTTAAAGTCTTAATGGTTCTACCACACAGAATCATTGGTGTCATTCAAAACATTTCAATGGGAGCTTATTTCTTGGTCAAATTGGCATTCTAAAATAGATTGTAACATTTCTGTGAGTCCCTAGTGGTATAGATTCAAGTCTTGGCTTGCAAATATTTGCATGATCCAGTTGTCTGTTTGCTCATGGAGTCCTGCAGAGATGGGATATTGATAACTAAGGATCAATGGAAGGGTAGTAACCAGAAGGCAGTGGCATGGAAGGAAAGTTCTGTCTACCAAGAATATTTTCATTTGACTATTTGAATTCAGAATTTTTGAAAAATAGACTTCTACACACATTGACAAAACCTGGGTTCATTTTTACTACTTATGAACATTTACATTTAAAAAGACTTTTATATTATTTGTGGCTATTGTGAAGGATGTGTCTCCCTAACTAATCTATTGCCTGCCAGTGGATTCCATTCCCCTCACTGGGTCACCTTGTCTTGCCTCTGTGGGAGAGACCATGTCTAGTCCTGTGGCTATTTGATCTGTCTGGGTTGGGGGATAACCAAGGAGGTGCCCCTTTTCAGAGGAGAAGGGAGGGGCTTGGGGGAAGAAGCTGTGTGAGGTGAGGACTGGGAGCTGGTGGTGTTGATATTAGGATATAAAGTGAGTAAGTAAATAGAAAACAATCAAAAACAGTCCTCTACAAGGAAAAAAAGACATTTAAGAAGCTTGGGAGATGCTTCAGTGGCTGAAGCAATTACCTACGACTGTGAAGACTCAGGGTTGGATCATTGGGACTCGTGTGATAGCCAAGTAGTTTAGAGAATGGATATGCATTTGTAGTGCTTCTACAGTCATTTGGACAGAAGAATAGATGGGAGAATTCTCAGAAGCTCATGGATAAGCTAACCCAGACTATGCACCAACATAAACAAAGAGATATTGTCTTGTACAAAGAGCATGACAAAAGCTGACATCCAGGAGTGTCCTCTGGCTTCCACATGTGGGTCATGGCATGCATGTGCCTACACACACATCACTGTCATCACTATACATGCACACACACATGTACATACATACACAGAGTTTTTTTTAAATCTCATTTAAGTAATCAATTAATTTAATCAAAGTAATTTAAGTAATCATCTCCACATGCTAGATGTAGAGATCCCAAAATACTTAGGGTGAAGTAATTAATGTCTATTTCCTTTCATGATCTTAGTTACATGAAGTCTTCAGAGCCATTCTTGGAGGACAGTATCACTACATAGGGAGGTCACAAGGAAATTATCTAGGACTGGAAGAGATTCTTTCCCTTTAAATGTTATTGGAGAAAGGACACCATCTTTAAAATCCATCCAGAATTCAAGATGGAGATTCATGTGGCAAAATGTGTGAAGTCTTGTTAGTTTCAGAATTATGATTTTTATTATAACAAATTTCAATATTTTTACACCTTCTTGGAGGTTAAATTAAGTCATTAGTGTGTCTTTCCTGACAGGTAAATTGCTTTTATCTGTCTCAATTATGAGTGGGTTTAAAAATACATTTATTGTTGAGGTTAGATAAATTGTCTTTTCCTTATTAAAAGGATTAATTTTCTAAGCATTCTGTAATCTCGTTGTACAATAAAAATTGAACAAGGTTATAGTTATCCTCTGGTTAGCCATGCTAATCAGTGTCCACTTTCACAATGTCTTTGATTTGGATGCTTTCCAAAGAATATATTCTTTTCAACTGTAGACAAACCCTTAATGAAGTTGGGCGTACTTATATGCCTAGCAATGCCAAGACATAGAAACTTTATGAATAATAAAATGAAAATTTCTGAAAGAAACAAATTCATGGTTCATTAAATTTAATGCAACCTTGTATCATTAACCACTCTCAGTAATAATGCACCATCATTACTTCCTTTAAGTTGTTGACTGTAGACTGCTACACAGATGAACAGGAAAACCTGTTTATCAAAGCTATATTTGCCAGATTTATTTAAAAATGAAACTATTTGGCTATAATATCAATATAAATGAATATGATGAAGATAGATAATTAGATAGAAGATAGATAGATAGATAGATAGATAGATAGATGTTAGATAGATAAAAGATATAGATAGATGAGAGAGACAGAAAGAGAGAGGGGTAGAAAGATGAATATGAGTCAATACATCAAAAGTGAGATTTCAAAAGATACGTGTTTGGGAAAAGGTCCTGATGAATTTTGATGGTCAGATTGACTGGGTTGGAAAAACCCTAGGAGAATAATAAATCACACACATATGATATCTGTGAGGGTATCTCTAGAGATTAAAGTTGTCTTGTGAGAGCTCTGACGACATAATGGATGGATTAATTCTCTGATGGATTCATAATATGAGGTCAGTGTCAAGAGGTGATAAAAGTAGCTAGGAGGACAAAGTTCAATGAGGTAGACCTAGAGCATGTTGTGAGGTTCTATCTTCCTCTTATTTTTTCATGTATCCCTCCCTGTTTTCTACACAGCATGAAGTTAGCAACCTTTCTCTATAAAATACACATCAAAAACCTCTGCCTCACAGTACACTCGGAATCAAGTAAACAGTCTGTTTTATTTAAAGGAGAGCGATTTGCATGCATAATCAAACCCATGATCTGGATAAGTTGGTTTGCAGCAAGCAGTAGAATACCACATTGATTTAAGGTTTTTATTGTTCTTGAGTTAATTGTCAAATCATGTTGACTCAAGTGGCCCCAGTTCTTACTGCTCAAAGATAAGCTACACTATATCAGTATTCCAATGCTCTCTTCTTCATAACATCCAAGCATACAACCTTTAGTGGCTCCTTGAAGTGAGAGATGCCAAATATGTACTAATGCTCCACTTCTAGTCCTCATTCAGATTTCCACAGCAGAATTTTCTCCCACAGAAGAGCAGAAGAGCTAAGAATACATTGGAACATGGAGGGTGCCAATTGTCTGCTTCTCCCAGCTGTCAAGCTGCTGTTTTGTTAACAAGAAGTTTAGTGGGATATTCATTCTCTACAGCACCGAATCACAGCCAGAACAGAACATGGAAATACCTAGGCAGATGTTTAGCCTCATAGCGAAGAACTTCACAGGATGCCAGCTCCGGTGAAACCAGAGTTCAATCACTCTGTTCTAATGATGCTAGAGGATACAGGGAAATGGATGGGGAAGACAGAGGGGATGGTGGGGGTTGGACCTCCTATGGCTTGAAATATAGCATCAAAGTGAATTTTGTCTGTTCAAGATTTAGCAATGCAGGGATCCTTATTAAATAAAGGTAAAGTTGTAATTCAAATGTGAGCTCCCAGGAGCAAAGGGGCACACTCGTCCTGCCACTAACATGAAAATCACCAACCGAGGAACCATCCTTGTTGAAAATGTAACTGGTTTGTAAAGAGGTGGCTTAGAGTAGAGTCCAAAGTCAGCTACAAGAAAAATAAAACTGGGTAAAGAATGCTCATAAGAAATCATTAAGGAACACACAGAGAAAAGGCTAGGGATTAAGCGATTGTGAAGCCACTCCAAGGGACAGGTTTATTTCATTGCTACTGAAATTGATATTCTACTTTTAAATGTCATGGCTCCTCACCTTGAACTCTACCCCACCCCAACCTGGTCCATCCCAAAGTCACCCTTCCTTCCCCACTAGAAGTAGAGTTACTCACCTGCTATTTCTAAAACTACTATTAATAGAGCCCCCCCCCCCAAATCACTCGTGTCTGCTGAACAAGTCACTGAAAATAGCAGCACATTGCAATCTGCTGTTGAAACTTGTCAATTAAAATAATGGATCTTTAGTTGCAATCGTTATCACAGTTTGACTTAAAAGTGAGCAGATGAATTATGGTGAGGGTAAAGGAAGGACGAAGGCAAAGAGAAATTTGTCAAATGATCTCCAAATTGGCTTGGTTTTCAAAAAAGAATAGGATGTAGGAAAGTAATGTAGGCTACAGTCTTATTGGCTCTAGACTGGGCATTGCCTCCTAGAACAGAACAGGAGACTCATAGATATTAAAGTATTTTTTAAATGCATTTTAAAAAAATGTCTAACTCCAACTTTTAGTGAGATAAGCTCTACAGTAGCTGCTACCTTAGGGTGGTGAAACATTGTCCCATACATTGCTCAGATGACATTCTGTGATGCAAGTTTTCAAGGACCCATTTCACACAGTCTTTTATTTCCAGGGATCTAAGTATTCTGCACAAACAGCCCTCCACCAAAAGCTTGGATTTTCCATAACACAAAGTCCCATTGCCTCCTGTGTCCTGACACTGAAAGCCCAATATCTGGAAGCATTAGCCACCTTCATCCTCTGTCCCCCTTCCTCATGATAACAGGATGTGAGTTGACTCTGTGTTCTGGAAACTGCTTTCTCTTGTGAGTTTTTAAAAGTCAATTGCCCTTTCCTTTCCTTGAAGCTGTCCACAGAGGGTGACCTCTGACCCAGAGGCACACCATCCTGTCTCCTGCATGGTGACTCTAGCTGCTTCTCATTGCACTCTCTAATTTGCATCGTGACTAATGTAAAGGTAGATGCCTATGTTTGCAGCTACAGGAATAGCAAATGCAGAGGTGTTGAAAACGCTGTCATTGTAGTATGCAGAGGGCTCTGTCAGCTGTTTTTTTTTTTTTCAGAAGAAAACAGCAGGGGCTTTTTATAATGTAACTTTAATTACAGTGGCCAAGCACCCTGGCATGGTCTGAGGAGCTGCTTATGATACACCTGCCATGAATAATCTGAAATGCCTCAAGAAGAGTCTGGCAAGTGGGGCCACCTTCCAGGTGCCAGCCAACAGTTCTTTCTGCCTGCCTACTTCCTCTGCATGCTACTGGCCCAGCTACTTGAATGCAGAGCAATAAAAGAGAATGAACAGCCACAGCCCATGATGTCAGGTGACCAAAACCACATAGTAAAACCGTCATGCCCGGGACACACCCAAATACTTCCAATTTTCAGTTTGTGATGTTCAAATTGATGAAATAAAATGAAATGGCCATTGCTTGTCTGTTAACAAGAAGCTAGTCCTTGAAGGTTTCTATTTCAAACCTGTCCTTCAAAGGCCTAGTCAGATAATGAATCTCAAAATACAGCAGATTGCAACACAAAAACTAGCCTGGGGTTCTTTGTCTGCTCTGTGTGGTGGGGAAGTCAAAGGGTCAATAAACAAAATTCAGATATGGTTTATAATCTGGTTTACCCAGAGACTAAGTTAAGAGTGAGTAAGTATTTAAACTAGACAACAAAAGCAAGCAAATCCTACTTGTTGGAGTTTCCATCACCTTTAAAGGTAATTTAGTGTCTAATTGTCAGATAATATATAGTAATAACAATCATTAGGATTTCCATATTTTCTATACTTTTAATATAACTCATGGAATATAGTTGAGCAAAAAATTAAAGTGAAGAATCCATAAACTCCAGAGGGAAGTTGTTTTATGGATAAACATAATCATGAAAGTAAAGATAATGTACTATGGACATCTGGATAATAAAAATACTCATAAAAATTTCTAAAGTAGATTGTGTGATGTGTGTGTGTGTGTGTGTGTGTGTGTGTGCAGGTTCATGCACTCGTGTGTGCACGCTTGTGTGTGTGTGTGTGGGGGGGGAAGGTGTTTGAAGCAGAGTCTCATTTAGCCCAGTCTGGCTGTGAATTTGCCATTTAGCCCAAATCAGCCTTGAATCCCTGACCCTCGTACCACAAAGTTGTAAATTCTAGGATTGTAGGCCTGAACTACTCACTATGCCTGGGTGGAAGAATAATTCTTGTCTGTTATAAACACAGTTTTTCTCTCAAACTTAACATTTTAGGGTCTCAACCCCTTCCTCACTCCTCTTATCAACTGCATAGGAGTATGAGGCTGGCAGATTTCACTGGTGACTGGATGTGTCTGTCTGTCTGCACAGGATTTGGAAATTACTGAACCAGTGCTAGATGTTGTATGGCTCGTCGTCAAATGGAAACAAACCTGTTACAGGTTGAGCATCTTTAACCCAAAAGTCCCACATAGACAAACAACGTTCTCAAATCAGCTTTGCTTCTCATATTGACAAATATCATGAGAGGATAATTCTACATCTAAGCTAATCATTCATTTCTATGCTGCTCATTAAAATACGGACACTAACAATATCAAGTAAAGTAAACAAGCTATGCAGTTAAGGTATATATAAAGCACAAATGATTTTCCTGTTTAGAATACTCCTCGAATAGATCTTTCTATATACATGAAAATCTTCCAACACATGGGACTATTTGTATTTCAAACATTTTAGATAAGGGACAACCATTCTTGATATCAATTACCAACCAATCACAAGAAATCTAATACAAAGGATTGTTATCGCTTTGCTTTTCTCCTTAAATGTCCTGCTTTCATGCATGGCAGGAAAGCAAGAGACATTAGACTCAGTAGCAGGAGAAAGATGATGAGTCACACATTGGACTGAGTGTTGGTTTATATTAATTAGTTTATTAGAGTTCCTGGAAACAGGCACTGTGAAAATTAATATATACAAGAATATTTATCCATCCAATTAGGAAAACATAAATTAGTCACATCATCTATGCTGTAAAAGCCACAACTGCCAAAGGAAATTAAACAAATGGACGGCTAATAAGAATAAATGTTGTGTAGCGCATTCTGGATGTCCTGCACACAAGGTTAGTGAGCAATGGAGCAAACACCCTAAACGTATTAAATGACAACTTCCTCAGAATGCATCAGAATAATATCACTCAGAATAATCCATGTACTCGTCAACTATGTATTTATTTCAAGTGTACATGTGGGGTTATGTGATCTTTTCAGCAAGTGGAGCTAATGGAATTTTCTTAGCTTTTAATTTGTATTTATAATTGTATTAGAGCTAAGACTTTTAAGATTGTCTTTTTCTGACACATTCTTGAGAGGACATGCATTCTGCTTGGGTTGATCGTGGTTAAGAGAATCAACCACTTGTTGAACAAGGATTGTCATTGCATTGAACAGGCCTTGAAGGTTTAGGGAAACTTGCCCTAAAACCTACTCTAGCTGAGCCCCATAGACTCTGAAAGGTGCTTACCCCATTGCAAAGAATCCCTCAGACCTTTCTTTTTCACCAGTAAATGACTGACCATTAAAATCATAGAACGTGGACTGCAAGAAAAATCAGATAATTTAATCTCTCTCTAACCTGTCTTGGCTTAACTATTTTAAAAGCATGCAGTCTGTGATAATTTTAGTGAATGATAAAGTTGAAATGTGTACCCCTGTCTAGGAAGAGGCTGTAGATTTGAATATAATCTTTGATCCCAATTACTTCTGCATCCTGAATAAAGGGTTGTGAGTTCTCATATGTAATTTTAGGACCCCTAAAATTTCAGAGCACTGGAAATGTCTGTCACTGGTCACACCCCTTGGTAGACAAAGCTTTGTAAAGCAGAGCAGAAAAACTGGTGAATTTAATGACAATAATGTCAGGTATTTATGAACCTTTGGTGGAACACACACCACACAATACTTGTGTGTGCACACAGACATACACTCACACATTCACACACATGCACACTCAGTAAGTGGCTGAAAGACTAAGCATGGGTTGATGATATCAGGAACAACATTTAACTCTGTGGTCAGTCAGTTCATTAAAAGCTCAGGAGTTCCTGGCTGTTGATCTACACATGTGCAATGTCAGCAGCCAACAGACAATTTCTATTTCTTCTTTTCGAACTATCTGTTCAAATCGGTGTCCATTTTCTTATTGGATGATATATTTTTAGGTGTTTAATTTTGATTCTGATGTTTCTAGCTTTTCCCACCTACTCTGAGCTTTTATTTCTTCAATTTTGTGATTTAGGTTTTTTGAGCAGTAAGGGCCTTTTTTTTTTGATTTTTTGTGTTTTATTGTTTTTTCTGAAGTCATTTTCCTTTGATTTTGTTTCGTTTTTGTGTTTGTCTTTTTCCTTGAATTTTTTTAGTAAATTGATCTGGCATTCATTACTTGAATGTTTTTGCCACATTTATAATTCGTCTTGTTAAGATGAACTCTCGATGATAGTGCTTTGATTCTCCTTTAATAACTTTTCTGTACAGTTAAATTATTGGTTCTTGTGTCATTACACTTACAGAGTCAGGAAAGTCACTATTTTTTAAAACTTTTTTTTTTTTTTGTTTCGAGCATGGGATTCTCTTGTGCTGGCTGTCTGGAAGCTCACTTCTGTAGAACCAGCTGTACTCAATCAAATTCGGCTGTCTGCTCCAAGTTGTGCACTTAAAGGCTCGCACCACGCAGCCTTAAAAAAGCTTTTAATTGTGAACTTGCTTATAGTTTTAGAGGTTAGCCAATAATCAAAGCTGGAAGCAGACAGCCATGGTGCTGAAGCAGTATCGGTGACCTTACAACCTGACATGTGTTCTGGATGAGAGAGAGACACTGGGGCTGGTGTGGAATTTTAAAACCTCAAAGGCTACCCCAGTGACACACTTTCTTCAATAAGGCCACACCCATAATCCCTCCAAACAGTCCCACTTCAACTAAACATTTAAATATAGAGTCAACAGGGAACAGTGTCATTCAAAATTACCACATTCCTCAAATTGGACTTGGGTGGAATTGGACTTTGCTTCACCATTGTATATGAGTACAGCTACAGTGTACTCATATACATAAATAAATAAATAAATATAAATCTTAGAAAATTGCATGTTATAGAGTTATGTGAAAATCAGTGAACCACTGATAATAAAGTTCTCTGAGAACAATGTTGACAGTTCTGTTTGAGTCATTTAGTAGTATTTTTAAACCTTTTAAAAGTATTTTTGATGAAAATGTAATAGTTATAGTTCTTTATCATTTTCAGTGTGGTATCCTATTACATTTGCAGGATATCTACTGGTTGACTAGACACACTAGAGGTTCATTTCTTTTACAATTGTAATTTAAGAGGACTCCATTTTGGGAATTATTGAACACAGATATCGGTTAGCTTGTTTCCCAAAGAAGAACACTGAGAGTGACAGCAATTGAAGGAAGGAGAGAGCAGCAAAATTAATAGTACAGCTGAGATTTCAGCCTGCCCTGATATACATGAAGATAGATAACGTTTCTTAGGAATTCCAAGAGTCCCTTAAAAATCTAACCTCTCATTCTTCCTAAGCAACTACACTTTTCACAAATCTCATCTGATTACATGTGATGCTCTTCTCCCTGGATCTGCTGACTATTGTAAAGAAGCACAATAAGAGGCTATTTAAGAATGAAATGAATTTAAATTAATACTATTAAAGTTTGGCCTGGTAAGGTGGCTCAAGTATAAAAACGCTTTCCATGGAAGCTAGAGAATCTGAGTTTGGGCTCAGAGTAGAGGGAAAGAACCAGCTCCTAAAAGTGGTCATCTGACTTTTACATGTGCACAGTGATGCATGTGTGTCTGGATTCATAGACACATAGAGCCACATACACGCACGCATGCACTAAATAAAATAAAAGTTTCCTAGAATTTCACAGACATGTAAACACACACACACACACACAAAAAAATAAAATAAATATTCTTAGAATTGTCAGTTCCATTTCAAATGCTTGCTTTCTACCTGTGCCTAGTGGCCACCAAGGAACAACCTAGACAGTAGAACATTTCCACCATGGCAGGAGTCCCTTTGGACAGAACTGTTCTAGAGGGCTTTTAAATACAGACTGTATCCTAGTGCACCACAGGCTTTGTTTCTTCTCAGTTCCATTCAAAATCACAAAGGACCTGTTAACTCCTGAAGGCTGCACTTAGCTGCTGCAGCTGAGGAAAAGATGCCAATCCTGTTTTCTTTGGTTTTTTTTTTTTTTTTTTTTTTTTTTGTGTGTGCCCCATGCTTTGGGTAAGTGAATGGAGTCCTGTTTCCCTCCCTTAAACAGAAGGTTGACATCCATCCTCTCCTGGCACAGCCAACATTGTTTCCAATCAGAATGACTTAGTACCTAAAAATAAGCTAAAGGATAGACCAAATGAAAGTATATCAGAGTCACATGTGCCTATCAGCAAACCCTTGTAGCCATGCACTGGTGATGACTGAATGTTGTGGATAGCCCCAGCCTTGTATTTTGATCCTAGTTCCCTTTCCTGGGAGGGGCTGCAGAGGATGATTGAATCTGTACACAGGTGATGTCTTGTGAACCTTCTGTCCAATTAAACTTGTAAAATAAAGGCTAGAGTCAGTGATTGGGCAGTAGAAGGGGAGGCAGAGAAAAAAGCTTAGGGGAGGAGAAAAGAAGAGGAACTTGATATAAGAGGTAGTCGACGGAGGAAAGGAGTAGGAGTAGAAGGAAGTCAGCGGAGGAAGGTAAAGGAGTAGGAAGCCGACAAGGGAGGAGCCGGAGGTGGAAGGACAAGCGTGAGGCCTGGATAAACCGCAAGTTATAAGGGATCTCATAGCTGGGGATTAGAGTAGTGTAATGGTAAATCTGCCCAATCTAGGCGTGCAATTTACACCATAATTATTGAGTTGTGTTTTCCTTTACTGGTCTTATTTGGGGGGAGATTTATAGCAACAACTGAACTGGAGTTCACAATGATTTGCTGAATCCTTAAACTCCATATTTTCTTATATCCAAAGAAGGAAGGGGCTTTCATTAATAAGCATTTATCTCAGTTTTAACGAAACTGGTTGGCAGGGGAAAACACTTGAAATAAATACTCTAGAACTTAGCAACTGTTGAGTAAGGATCATCAGATCCTTTATTTTATTGACTCTGTGACTCCTTAAATGGAGCCTGAGTTTAAAGTAGTATGTGTGTGTGTTTATTTGTGTGTGTCTGTGTGTATGTGTGTGTGAAGTGTCTATATGTTATGTATGTGTTCTTGTGGTAGGCACTGTGGGTATATATATATATATTATATATATATATAAATATCCCACAGTACATATATGTGTGTGTGTGTGTGATGTGTTATGTCTATGTGTTATATACTAGTTCCTGTGAGCACTTGTGAGTATATATGTATGGAGGTCAGGTGTTAACATGAGTGTCTTCCACAGTTGCTCTTCAACTATCTTTTTTTCTGAGACAGGATCTCTGAATGAAAAGCTCTCTGATTCAAGTAGAATGGAGCCAAAGAGCTCTAGGTATCACTTGCCTCCTTACTGCAGGACAGAGTCTAGATGCACATGCTCTTGTGCCTTTCCCCCTCTTCTCTTATGTATTACATCCTGACTGCAGCCTCCCCCCCTCTTGCAGCCCCTCCTGCCCCTCCACATTCCTCCATATCTACTTGTCTTCCACTTTCCCTCAGAGAAGGGCAGGCTTCCCAGGAACATCAACTAAATGTATCCTATCAAGTTGCACTAAGACTAGGCTGATCCCATCATACTAAGTCTGTCTGAGGCAACCAAGGCACTGCCAAAAGCAGCCAAAAGAGTCAGAGGCAGCTCTGGCTCCGACTGTTTGGGTAACATGGCCTACATTGTGCCTTTTATGTGGATGCTGGAGATTTAAACTCAAGTTCTCATGGTTGCATTGCACATAGTCTATCACAATTAGCCATCTTGCCCATGTTAATTTCGAGTTGAAAAGTGAGATCATCGAAGGATTATATCTGCCAGTTTCTGAATAATTCTTGCAAAACTCCAAAACAATTGGAAATGAAGCAACACAATTTTAAATGACACACACTTCCAGAAGGAAAAATATTTTTTAAAAAAGTAAAAATAAAAAGTAACATCGAATTTTGTAGGAAGTAAGAAAGTAGTATAATTAATAAAGATTTTTGATGTTGAACTCATTTTTCATATCTATGGTAAGTACATCATCATCATCATCATCCCGGAACTGGGGCAATCCATCCTGTAATGCACTAAAGGGATAAAAAGAAGAGAATTCAGTGAAGAAAGAATATTTTTTTTTTTTTAAGAAACAGCTGGTACATCTGAATTTTGACCTGGAAAAATCAGTTTATACAGAACTATCATGTTTCAGAAAATCTAACTCATCTTTGATGATAAATTGAAATGTAAAATATAAGACTACAAAACTTCTAGGAAATAGCATGTGGGACAAACCAGCTAATATCAGGGCTGGTGCTTCCTGAGAAAGCACAAAGACCTGAGTTCCAGTCTCTAGAACCCATGGAAAAGCCAGGCTAATGGTGAATAGCTGTAACCCCAACATCACAGAGATGCTTTGTGGGAAGACAGCCTGATTTGGGAGATTGATGTCCAGCCAGTTTGGCCAAAAATAGAAGCTTCAGATTAAGGAAGAAAACCTGACTCAAAAAATAATATGGAGAGAAATATGTGAGTAAAGCCAAACTCTGACTTTCATATATACACACACAGGTAAGTGTGCTCCCATACAAACCTCACTTCTCTGCCCTCCCCAGCCTCCTCCACATATACCTCTCCCTCTCTCTCTCTCTCTCTCTCTCTCTCTCTCTCTCTCTCTCTCTCTCTCTCTCTGTTTGTCTCTCTTTCTCTCTGACACACACAATACACACACACACACACACACACACACACCACCATATAACAATTAATAGAATGGCTAAAGTTTAAAATGTAAACAAAAAAGATGGGAGTCGTGATGAGTTGTGTGTTGTCACTGCTGGAGGGACGATGGCAGGATAGTTAGTTTAGAAGATAATTTAACAATGCCTTAGAAATCTGTGTATAGTCTTACATCACCCTGTAACTGCTCTTCTTGGCTATACACAGGGGAACTAGAAATGTGTTCCTTTATACAAACCTGCTCAAATATATCCATACCAGATTTGTTTGCAGTTGCTCTGGAGTGAACCAAATGATGATGTCTCCCACAGGTGAAGGCTAAACAAAATGATATTATGGAAAATCAACACAAACAAATGTTATACACTAATAAGAATATGGTTTAATAAGCTACAAAAGGATATGGAATGACTTTAGATGAATATTGCTAAGACAAACAACATAGAGTTTAAAAATTATTGTCAAGATTAGGAGGGATGCTCATGAAGAGGTACAATGTGCACATAGTAGGGCCATGAGATGATTCTGCCTATGTGATTCTCTATTAGTGAATATGTAGTAGCACATCGTATTAAAACTTGTAGAATTGGACAATGTACCAGTGAACCCTAATTTACACTATAGACATTACTTGCTAAAATAATTCATGTATAAATTTTGATTCGACCCTTCTAAAGCAAGGTGCTGGTAACAGTGGGAAACTGTGGTACAGTGAGCAGCATTCGATTAGCATATTGAGAGCCCTCTTTGCTTTAATGGTCTTGAACAGCTACAAGAGATCCCTACTAGTCCTTTTAAAATACTAGTGCAATGGCTGACTAGCAGAGCAAGTTGAGTTGTTTTCATGATGTGACTTTGGGACAGAAGCCATGATGATCGCATTTGGGGAGTTGTATATGAGTGTGTTGTCATCCTGACAAATGTCCTCGTCACTTGTAAGAACTGAGGCAGCCTAAAGGATGTCAGACTTACAGCAAGAAGAGTTGGGGCTGAGTCTCCATCTCAAATATTATTTTCTATGCCATACTATCTTGTCTCTCTGCCGTATGACTAATGGTTAATGCATTTGAAGATATCGTCATCCTTGCATTTACTGAGACTTTGAATTTAAACAGAATTCTTATCATTTCATATCTGACAATATCACTGGAAACTATTGGAATTAAAAAGAAATCTATTACCAATCTCCAAGAAAATGTTATTGTGTCAGTAACAATGCATTGAAGTGCATGTGCACCCCAAATTCAACCTGTTCCTTTCCCAAAATAGTAAAAAAATATTCACACACAGCTGTCTGCGTAAACAAAATTGTGCCCTGTGCGTCATGGAAAGAGGATTTGTAAAAACTAAACCAGAAGGGTAGATGAGTTGGTCCCCACACAGGTTATCCATTCTGTGTGAATCAGCATAACAACGTGAATCTGGAAATGTGTGGTGATGAGGTGGCAGTCGGCACCAACAGCTCTAGGATGTTGCCAATTGCACATAGTTAGGTTGAAAACTTATGTGGTATCAACTTCACCTGGCAACGTTGTATTACCTGTGGATCCCGTGACATCATGCTGTATACCTTAAATATCTATAATAAGATGCATTCTTAAATGAAGGAGTGCAGTATTACACATTATTAAAGACAGCACACATGTAAACATGTTGGGGCAGGAAGGAATGTTCTTGGTCTATAGTTGTTAAACTACCAGACTCAATGCCTGAAAGGTCACAGACAGTGGGTTTTTAGATCCATGTGTTATTAAATATTTCTGTGCTTCCCTGAAGTTTAAATGCTTTACGGCAGGTGGTATGTAACTGGGCACTAGAAAATGTCTGAAAATCAGAAGCCACCCACTAGCACCCTCTTTTGCACACTCCTGTCATTTCCCATAATGCTGGAGGACACCTATGGGGTGATGGTTTAGAGACTATGGCCAACACTCAGAAGATACGCCTTCACTCACTACCCCTTTCAACTAGGCAAGGCAATCTGTGAGACAAGTGACCTGGACTTCATGCTGAAAATTAGACTTAACTGAAATAGCCAAATAAAAGAGTGGTTGGAATATGAGTAATTATAAAATACCTAAACTATTTCCTAGAAATTAATATATAAATAAATACTTTGATTCAAACTAAAAATCTTCTAGTTTCTCTTGTTTCACACATATTGCTGTTATAAAAGATGGTAGAAATTTAGTTAGTAGGACAGCCATAGCTGTGGAATAAAATAGCTGAGAAACCCAATTCACAAGTAAAAGACTGACTTGACTCATGGTTTCAGAAGATTTCATCTGTGCTTATTTGGGTTCATCATTTTAACACTGCGGTGGAGGGCACATGACGAGGCAACTGATAGAATGCCACAGATGCAAAAATCAGGAGTCCTGTGAAGTTATAGCCGGCCTTGCTCAACCCTTTTTGGTTAGCCACAACCCAGACAGGACTGTTGGTTGAGACAGTCTGTTTCCCAAGATAGTATGTTTTGCTTGAGCAAACAGTTTAAGGAAGAAGAGACCACAGATCATATATAGCCCCCTAAAACTACACCAGCTTGTCCATTCCCGGCCTCTATATCAACTCGAAACATGCCTCTTGCTCCCTGCATATCCTACATTTCCATCCAAGAGAAGCCCCCGACTTTCCCAGTGTGCTCTAATGAGTAGCTTCGTCTGTTAAGGTCAGACTCTGGTCTCTTTCATGACTTTTGTTTCTGTGTTCCGAGCTCTAAATCTAACAGTGATTCTCTCGTTGGCAGCAGAGCTACAAGAGCAAGGGGCAGGCATGTGTCTCAGATCCTAAAATTCTCCTGAAGGATACAATCCTCGTGATCTCACTGTCTCCCCTCTTCCAGGTCCCACCTTTTCATGTCTTCCACACAAGATCCCGTGGAGCATAAAACCACAGCAGACATGAAGCTGTCTGTCCTTGCCAGTGTTCTGTACCCAAATATTTGCAAAGTAAGATGACTAGGTAGGACAGTTTATGGCAAATGTCCTCCCTCCTCCCATTCAAGGCTTAGAAAACAATGCCTCTTTCAACAGAATTTCCAAAAGTAAAAGTTTAGCAGCTTGAAAATTATAGAATTTAGGTATCCATCATTATGAAAAATAATATAAAAATACTATTATAAAATTATGAACAAAATTACAATTGTTTTAAACTTGAAATTGCCAAAAAAGTCACACACACTACAAAATTCAGGAAAATAGCATGTTTTGTTATTCCTCCATGTTTTATCTATCTAGCTAGCTAGCTAGCTATCTGTCATCTATCTATCTTCTTCATTTAATAACTCTTTGTTCATTTCCCAGAAACATTGTACTACCTAACCATATACTACAAAACTATAATAATCTAAGCAGTGTGGTTTTGCAGTAAAAACAGACACGTAGATTAAATAAACAAAAGTGAGAGCCTGTAAGTAAAACCACGTATCTTGAGCCATGAATGACGCATCTCTGCAAGAATCACAAATAAAAAAACACTAATGGTGAATTGTTTACACGTGTAACGTCAGACATTTTTGGGAGCTACTCTTGATTTCTAGCTTGTGATACTAGCAAATAGAAGATCATCCAGATACATGAGATAGCCCAACTTAACATGATTAAGTCAACTAAATGTTGCTCAATTCTTTTGTTTTAGGACTAATAAAAAAATTTAGGTACAACGAATAAAGTCCAGGATAAATTTGTACATGATTTCTTCATAGTCTGTGGATTATACATAAAAATTAGTTCAAAACTACCCTCAAATCAGATAAACAATTATTAATAATTTTTAACTGACAAATTCTCGACACAGTGACTTAGGCAATGATCTCAGCATTCAGAGGCTGAGGCAGGTGGATTGCCACAAAATCCAAGGCTTTCATAGAAAGTTCCAGGCTATCCTGTTGTAGAGTCAGATCCTGGTCTATATACCACACTGAAAACTGGTAGAAAATCTAACCTTTATATTATGCAAAATTGCACCATTACAGAATTATTCTGTCCAGTATAGCACTAAATTATTTAATGTTTTAAAAGGTTTTATATTTTCTACCTTGTTACTAAAATACATTCTAATGAACAGCTAGTAGATTTTTATCATGAAGTACTAAAATACAACTATAATATTTCAATATTTATGCAGTTATTCTAGGTTTTAAAATGTAAATGTGTTCTCATGCACGTGTGTATATATGATAAGCAAAATATTCTATCTATATATACAGGGAGGTATATATTAGTTCATAAATAAATTATATTTCTAACAAGATAATATATTTGCTTACAATAGATTGAGACACCAGAAAAATTTGATTGCATATTTTTATTAGTTTGTGGTGATTAGAATAGTAAGCCACATTAGATATTTTTAATTTTAATAAATATCAATTCATAATGTGCATATTCCAACTGAAAAATGAACTCAGCTTTTTTCTGAAAGTTAGGTTGGGCTGATTGTTCATAAAGAACTAAATTGCTTTATTGAATTATATACTATCTACTTTCCACAAATGGAAAATACTGTCTGCAGCTTCAAGATCTTAATCACAAACTTACTCAACCATATGATTAAATAAAACTACTTAATCTAAAATATTAGTATAGCTAACATGTGCTAAAGTAATCAATGTTTCGATTCTTCCATTTCTTTCTGAATCTATCTTGTTATGAAAAGCACCCCATGCAGGTATAATTAGTAGATGTTTGATAAATCTTAATGTATTCTTGAAGTTTGTTTCCTGAAAGTTGAACAAGTCTATTGACAAATCGGGTCATTTCTAATTCTTTCGTTTCAAAACATTTAAAAGAGGACCTAATTAAACTGTCAGCTCATACATCATTGAAAATAACTTTGATGGTACATCATTTTATGATACTTGGCACATGCTTCAAAGAGATTTGAAGAAGTAAATGACATTGGACAAAATTCTTTCCAGTCTCATTGAATTGTTAACATGGTGAAGTTATCTCAGGCATTACAACAATATCATAAATTAAATAAGATTTATGCAGTACCACCACATCATAAAAATAAATAATATTCACAGATGAATATATGGACTACTTGGAATAAAAACAGCTTTGCTGTTTCCATATGATATTCATCTCCTTAACCTTTCCTCTGCCTTGATTGCTTTCCAATTTTGCAATATATTTTATTTTATTAACTAAATTACAAATATTTTATAAAAGTCATAAAAAATAAGAATGAAAATATTTCAGAAAATATAAATATGGGATGGGGAAAGTTAAATGGAATAGGATTTCAAAGACAGTAAGGAATGATGTACTTTTTCTAATCAAGAAGAATGTAAGAATAGATTTGTGCAAGTTCAAAGTCTAAACATTAAATTATTGTGGTATTGTGAGTCCATTACATGTATTATTTGATTGTGTTGTGGCAGCTGTCCTCTTAATAGATTTGTAGGTGTACAGTACAGCATTAGTAACCAGAGTCACAATATTTTATATCAAATACCTGGAACATAATTGCCTTAATTAGCTTTAACTGTCAATTTGACACCAAAAGGTACTCAAGAAAGGAGTTTGAATTGAAGGGTTGCTCAGATTGCCATTAGGTATCTGTGGGGGATTCTCTTGACTATTCATTGGTTTAGGAAGGCCAGGTACACTGTGGGCAGCACCGTTCCCTGGGCAGAGTCAGGGACTTCATAGGAATGCTGGCTGAGAATGAGCTTGCAAGCCAGTCAGCAAGAAGCATTCTTCATGGTTCTGACTTAAGTTTCTGCTTGGGCTCCATCCTGACTTCCCTCAGGGATAGACTGTGACCATGAAGAGTAAGCCAAAATCAACCTATTCCTCCTGTCAGCTTCTTATGGGCATAATGTTTTATTACAGTAACAGGAAGGAAATCTTATATACAGTGATCAGCTGCTATCCACATCTGACCACCTCCACTCTTTCCTCTTCTAGAAACCTATCTTAGATGCTTCATATACTTGAAATCACACAGTTATATGTCACTCTATGGTTGTTGGCTCATCCCACTGAGGACAAGGTCAGCATGGTTCACCAATGGTATGGCACGTGGTAGAATTCCCTTTGCCTTTAAAATTGAATATTATTTTATTTTATATACAATCTACATTTACTTTATCTATCTCCATACATACCATATCTTCTACAAACAATGCTATAATAGACAAGGAAGTGCTCCTTTTTTAACGTCCCTATTTCAAGCCTCTTAAATAAATACCTAAAAGGGAATGAAGTCACACAATAACTTCATCTTTAGTATTGCACAATCCTATTTTACATTCTTATCAACAAATCAGAAGGATTTCAGTTATTCTACCGTCTGACCAGTGTGTGTTATCATCCATGTTTACTTTGTTTTGCTTTTGGCAACATATGTGAGGTAGTAGCTCACTGTCTGATTTTTTTAATCTGCATTTCCTGATGGTTGCTGTCTTTTTGTCTACCTGCCCATTCATATATATGTAAAAGGAATGATTACCTGCCAGTTTTAATTTTAAATGGTGGTATTATAACATGCATGACTTTCCACGATTAGGAAATGCTGACAATTTTCCGATGTCTATTTACAGATACACCAGAAGTTCGAATTTCACAATAAGTTTAGAATTTTTTTTTAAATCCTAAAGACTAGCTTCTACAAAGCTAGAAAAAGCTTCATAATGACTACCATTTTCCCCTTCTGAGACAATTGTATTATTCTCAAAGAAATATATATCTTAAAATAATAGTAACCATAGTTTGTAATGAGAAGTAACTCAACTCTATCTTCTGTGCCCAGTGAAGTATACTATACCAGCTGTTTGGAAAAGAAGTATCTACATACAAGACAGCTATGGCAGCCCCTTTCCATGGTGTCTGTGGTGGCTTTCACACTATAAGGATGTGAGTATGTTCAATGGAGCCATGAAACACACACGGCTGTGATCCTTATTTTTAGTATGTGATGTCTTGGTCTTCACTCTCAATTTATGTTCCTCTGAAATGGAAATTAAAACTCTTTTAGCTGTTTTTTTTTTGTGGGGGGGAGGGTTGTCTTTAACTCTGTATTTGTAAATGTCACACAGATAGCTGCTATCTTACATTAGCAAACAGACACACACAGCATGCTCTAAATAGACATACAAACAGTTCTCTTTTACTTAAATCAGTATCCAGGGTGCTAAAATGTTATTGTGACAATGTAATTAGTGCTAACAGCTGAAGCGTTTCACTTATTTCCTGTATAATCTTTTGATTTTCCTGAAGTTACAATTACTTTAATGTGTGCATTACAAAATGAAAGAAACCTCACATTTACTTAGCATTTAGAGCTTGAAGAACTGAGCCCATGCGCTCTTAGTGTGGGCCAAGTGTGCAAAGGTTAAGCATGCAGCTGAATAAATTGCAGAGAATGTAATGTGTCCCACCTCAGTAAAGGCACAGAGCTCTGCTAGCAGCTTGCCAACTCCCCTCCCCTGCAGTCCAATCATGGTAGCCTCAAAGGAAGTCACTATCTTGACATCTGCCACGACACACCACACTCCTTAGTTTTGAACTTAATGTAAGAGGAATCATGCAACACTCACTGTAGTGTGTCTCTCTATCATGCTTGAGAGTTTTTTCATGGTATGACATGGAACACTAGACTTTCACTTATATGAACTACTTTGTTGTATAAATATATTATAATTTATTTAGCTAATCTACCATTAATGGGTATGTGGGCTGTTTGTAGTTTGGGATATTTAGAAATAATGTTATCCTAAATTTCTGGCTGATCAGTATATATATATATATATATAATATATATAATATATCTTATTGATGGGTATATACTTAAAAGCAGGAATATTTAATGAATATATATATAATAGATTGCATATATGTTGTATATATTCTATATATTATTACATATATTGTACATTTATATATATATATATATATATATATATATGGTAAAATCTTAATATACATATATATATATATAACACACACATACATACATACATACATACATATATTGGGTATTGTTTTAGAGAATATACATATATGTTTATGTACGTATAAACAACATATATGTCTATATAAACATGAGTGTTCATGCCTGTCGACCTGTCTTGCACTACTAATCTTCTCTTTTGAGACAGTGCCTCTCAATGAATATGGAACTCCCTGATTCACCATAGATGGTGTTGAACTCCAAGGGTTCTGTCTGTCCCCACTTCCCTGGAATGGTGATCAGACAGACATGCTATCTCACTTGCCATATGTGGTTTTTCACATGGGTCCTGAGGATAAAACCAGAGCCTCGTGTTTCAAGAGCAAACATTTTACTAACTGAATCGTCTCTCCACTATCTCCATTCCATTCTAACACTTGGCCGTCTCCTTTGACATGCCGTCCTCTGAGCTGTATAGTAATGTGTCCTTAAGGTTTAATTAGCATTTCTTTGTCTGGATTCTATCATTGTGCATATCATTTTCATCTAATAGCAGGCATTTCAGGCTTTTAATAACATCTTTCAAAGATGAAGATTTCTGTTTTGTTGTTTGTTTATTGGATTGGTTGACTTTTGTTATTAGTGGGACTAAGCATAGACCCTCAAGCATGACATTCAAGTATTCTTGCTATTCTCTTTGTCTTATCCCTCCATGTCTTGTTAGTAAAATACAGTTTATCACACTTTTCCTTTACAATAACTCTTCTAGTCTATCTTCTTTAAGACATCCTCCCTTATCTTAGGCCTATGAAGGTATTTTGATGCTTTTAATGCTTGCTTCTTTTACTTTTAAAGGGTCAGATGAAAAATTAGTTATTTTGGTAGAGATTATGAAGTGATTTCCTCACATCTCTCCAGATGATTCAATTTCATTTGCTGAAATTTCTCACTTATTTTTGCATGATAACATTTCCTTTATTACACATAGCCAAGTGGGTCCTAGGTCTGTTTCCTTACTTTCTATTTGAGCTATTGATCGACTTTCTTTAAGTGAATAGCAAAGTAATAGGAACAACTGTTACTGTTTTAAGGAATACTGGACAACATTTCTTTCTTCTTACATTTAATTTTTGTTATCTATGATTTTTAAATTCATACATGCACATATACACATATATGTACACACACACACACATGCACACACACACACGCATGCACACACATATATATGCTTGCCAGTAGTGTTCAGTTGTGATTTCACCATGATTACATTGCATGCAAAAACAATTTAAGAGGAATGAATCTCAGAACAATAAATGATCGGTGATCTGCGAACATGGCTTAGTTTCCCATTTAATTTGAAGTTTAGAAGAGACAGGGTCTTGTAGGTCACAGTCTTGTCCTCGGGAAACATACTCTTGAGCAGTTCTTCTGGATCCTCACACACCAACACTTGCATAGAGCTTTGTGAACAGCAACTGCTCAACACCAAGTGGAAAATGTGGCCATTTGGACATTTCCTTTCTCTCTTCTCATGCACTACAGTTTGGATCCTTCTCATTAACTTCTCACAGGGCACCACTCTTCCCTATGGATTTATGTACATTTTATATTTTACTGTTTTTAAGTACTTGTTTCTGTCTTAAACATAACTAATATTTTTTTTGTTGTTGTTTTATGTTGCAAGGTGAATCCAAATAGGCTCCATCCTGGAGTAATAGTGTATCTCATAGTTGGCTTTCTAGTAACAGATTGTAGATTAACAGTGAAACAACTACACACACACACACACATAGTATTTTTTCATGATTTCCCCCACTCCTTTGCAATAAATATTTGCATATAATTACACCCAAGTGGTAATTCATAAATAGTTACTTCAGAAATCACCTAACTTAAGGATAGAAAAGGGTGTGTGTGTGTGTGTGTGTGTGTGTGTGTGTGTGTGTGGGGTGAGGGCCTATATGGTGTGTGTATGTATGCATGCATGTAGGGGACAGAACTCAAAATCGGATGTCTCCTACAATTTCTCTCAACTTCTCCTTTAGGTGAGTTCTCACTGAGCCTGAAGCTAGGCTGGCAGCCAAGTGAGCTTCAGGTATATGCTCATCTGCATCCCTCCCCATCACTGTGACAGAAGCAGCTGCTGTTCCTAACTTGTGCTGGGAATCCTATCTCACTTCCTCATGCTTGCAGAACAGGCATCACCAATTCAGTCATACCTCCAGCCCAGAAAACACTTTTGGGAAGAAAATACTTTTCTCTGCTTTTCTGCTTAGCATACAAAATTTCCCTCCTCATAATGGAGCAGAATTATCCAATTCACAAATATAACATTTTCCTCCTCTTCTTAATCTGTTTTAGATGATTAGATATATACACATATCTTTCATTCAATAGTATTCTAATCCAGAGATAGAATCAATTATCAATCATTCTAACAGTTAATTCAATATAGATTAGAGTCAACTCAGTATTGGATAATGGAAACTCAAATATACCTCACTCAGTGTTACAGAATAGTAGCCAAGAATAGTAGCTGTGGAATCAACTATGCCTTTAGGATTAGAAGAGGAAAAAAAGACCTCAAACAACTTAAAACATGTAGCTAAGAGGTAAGGCCAAAGTGAACTATGTTTGGGCCTTCGAAATTGTGGTTACCTGTCTGGTACTTCTGTCTTTGCAAGCACAGTGATCCTGGCTCTGGAAACATTATAAAACTTTGCACATTGGAATCAAGGTTTCATTTACAAATGGGATTTTCTTTATTAAAAAGCTTCCATGGTTTTCATTTGTGTACAGTTTGCAAAACTGTTCTGAAAGTAGACCACCCGAGTCTGCAAGGAGCACCAGTTTAAGGAATGACAAATGCTTTGCAAGTGACCTTCAGAAATGGTGTGCCAATTGATGAGAAGAACAAAGAGAAAGGAGAAACCTTCTGTGCCAACTTCAGTCTTCCTTGTCCCCCTTGGTCACTCTTAAGAGGAGGCATTTAGGAAAGAAACAGTAACACCCTGCCTCCCCCACTCTAGAATGCACATTTAGTTGACATTTAAACATATTTGAAATTGGCATGAAAAAGATGCCATGCCGTAGTTCAAGGGATAATGTTTCCTTCCCCCAATGCCATATAAAATCAAATGCTTCTATTAACATTTGTTCGCTTTTCTGAAATACACTGTTTTTTAAAAGTATAAACGATTTCCATAAGCAAACATTCTGACCCCGGTAATGATTGTTTTTCTCGTCTGTGTTCTCACATGCCATCTGTTAAATAGTTTTACAGTTTTGACGGGGTCTAGTGTTAATTTTTATGATTTTTAGTTTCTGCACTATTTCCTCTTTTAAAAGTTTGGTTATACTTCCTTTTAACTGATACATATGGACATAAAAATTACACAGAGTAGTGGGGTACTATTTATCCAGCTTCTTCCACTCTCCCAGTTCTAGAATTAAGTTCTTCTTCTCGGTTGAACCTTCTCTGAGTAAACAGTATCAACATATGTGTTTCAGGCATCACACACTGCTGGTGATCACACTCATGGATATATAGCTTTCGTTTCCTGGGATAGGAGCCAACTGGTTATGAAAACCGTTCTTAGAGAAAGAACTTTAAAATCCAGTTCCTTGTTAATAGTGTTTTGTTGTGTTATTATTGCTCTTCTCAATGTGACTATTCAGCTTCAATATTTGTGAAAATGTATTTTTATTCAAAGTTTCAACTCTGACACCAAGATAGAGAATCCACAGTTTGAAGGGAATCTTTTTCAGGAGTTAAAGTGGAGGTAAGAATAAACTGTATGTCTATCTTAGAAGGTATTACAGAAGTGTAGTACCGAAGACTCAATATGACAAGTGGCATTATCCTGGTGGCCTATGGAAGAGCCATCAGACTTTATTCCAGCACGGAGTGAAGAATTAATATATGTTCCCAATCTTCTCAAGTCCCAGGAAGAATAGGCTTCAACTGGGAAAGCAAAGCAAAGTAAAGAAGATAATTCCTCTTTTCCTACCAAATATATTCCTGCTATTGTTGATGGACAAATGCATATGAATACATGCAACAGAAATACAGGGATTTTCTGTTTATAAAATGTTGTATGCTCTAGAATGTTACATCTTTGCCTCAACTTCTTTTTTTAGAGCATTTAATTTTTCAGAATAATTGCAAGCATGTAACCTATTGTGGGAGATATATTGTGCACTTTTTATTTGAGTTGTTATATCTGAACACACACACACACAAACACAATAAGTATAGTCTCATATTATAGCACTATTAGAGATAAGCAATGTCACCATACATAAATTTTTGTAATATATTCCTGAATTTAGTTAGCCACTTTTGTTAATAAACATTTCCAGATCCAAGATTTTTGTTTCAAAATCCCTCACCCAGCCAAAAAAATCATTTTGCATATTTTATAATTTATAATTTCTGTATTAATGAAGCTAACAGCTTCATCATAATTGTGCCAATATATTGCATAGGTTGTTGTTATAGATAATATAATGTTTAACAGCATTTTATGACAGTCTCATCATCTCCCATTATCTATAACATGAACTTATACCATAGATTTAGGTCTATATTTTTTAGAAAAATTTAAATCACAACCTAAAAAGTCTCCCACCAAACTTAGTAGCATATCATCATTTATTAAGGTATTATGAATAAATGAGTCAGTTAGGTTTTGATTGCTTAAGTCTAGATTAGACTGAAGTCAACACAAGTCTCACCTGCCTTTTGTTTGTTTTTTCTTGGGGGGGGGGTGTTCTCTGTATAGCCCTGGCTGTCCTGGAACTCACTCTGTAGACCAGGCTGGCCTCGAACTCAGAAATCCCCCTGCCTCTGCCTCCCAAGTGCTGGGATTAAAGGCATGCGCCACCACTGCCCAGCCACCTCTAGAAAAACAGGCTTTTCTCACAGCAAAGGACAAAGTATAGAAGCCAGTGCCTCTGTACAACACACTGTAAACCTTTTCCTGTTACTACCCCATTACCAAAGAAAACTCAGTGGTCAAAGGCACAGTCTTCCCATGGTGGGGAAAGGGGGTGTCCACTTATGTATATGGTAATCCTCAAAACACCTTAGAGGTCAACCATGATGAAATGTAGAAACTCATTCAGATAAATCTTCCATGTGGTTTGATCTTGTATTTTTTTTTCATTAAATAAATGCTAGTTTCTATTCTGTTTAATAATTTTGGGATATGTTTTAGGCCAAGTCATCCAAGCAAGAGTCTTTACCTGTGGTACATCCATTCATGACCTCTCACATGGAGAATAGTCTGTCAGTTGTACAAAGGGCTCAATACATACTTCTAAAATTTATATGTTATAACCATAGACTCCAATGTGACTTTGGATATGGGACCTTCAGGAATGTAATTATGGTCGAATGGTATCATAAGTGTAACATCCTAATCTGATTGAATTGACCCTTATAAGAAGGGTTACAGCTGTGGATTCTTCTTTCCATGAGCATAGACTATAGGCCATTTGAAGACAAACCATGAAGGTGGACCTTCATGCCCGAAAGACTGTACTGACAACAATATGTATTTGTCAACTTCTTGAATATTGACTTCTTCTCCTCCTCAGAACTGTAAGACAATAAATGTCAGTTGTCAAACCTGCCAAGCTATAAGTATGTCGCTACAGCAACTCAGAAGAATGTCAAAGAGGTGTAATTAATGGATAGAATGTGTGGTTCATGAACAGACATGGAGGCTCACAAATTGAGGACAGATCACTATAGATACCAATCTAGAGAATGGTGTGGGCAATTATAACAGCATCCATCTGTGAATAAGTGCAGAGTAAGAAAAGTGAGTGTGGCGAAGCTTAGGTAAGTGGGGTGGTGGTGGTGTGTGCTTTATTGGGCTTCTGCATACAACAGCATTATAATCTGAAATTATAAGCTACAGTTTATTATTGAAGCAAGCTAGCCTGTGCACAGGACTCTAGACTCTCTACCCTTGGGTATCAGAACTCTTTATAGGGCTTCCATTGGATGACAGATAAGAGATGGCTCTGTCATTGAAGGATAAGCTCACGACCAAAAAGCGAAAAAGAAGAGAAAAAAAAAGAAAAACAAAAACAAAAAAGCCCCTCAAATCAACAACAACAATACAAACAGAAAACCAGGGACTCCTAAATTTTTGTGCTACTTTACTGGGTTCTTATTCCACTCTAATCCCTTCCAACCCCTGACACTAGGTAGAAGAAGAAGTTAGAGGGGGAAAGGGATATAAATCTCTTCCCCATAATAAAATAGACAACTTCCTACTGGTTGGGGGCTCTGGGTTCCTTGGGGCAAGCCCAGTCTTTGTTGTCAGGTATCTCCAGCTTCTTGTCAAAGCACAACAGTAACAACCAAGAACAGCAGGGGGAGCAGCAGCCATCCCAGGCCCTGTCAGGCTCTCTTATTTATGCCCTCTTCAGAGTCCCCAGAATTAAACTATTTGCAGCTTGCAAAGATCACGCTGCCACTAGGGCATGGGGCAAATGATAATCACCTGCTTGAAGCAACCTCTTAGCCCCCCCTCGGATTAAATAAAAACATATTCACATAACATAACTGGGTTTCTAATGAAGCCAAAGTTCTCACTGCAACTCCTTATAATAGAATAGATAGATTCTAGGGGTCCTTTTTCCTCATCTCTTTCTAGTCTATTCTGAAGCAACAGTTTTGATAAGGATTCTGTGCTAAAAATGGAGATAGAAAATTGAAATAATTTTTTTAAAAAAAAAAATGGTTAGAAATCAGTATTATATAGAAAAATGGCAAAGTTTATTTAGTATATGGAAGAAAAGAGCTTACCACGTATAATCAGGGATGCTAACTAAGATTATTTAAAAATGGTTGTCAATAGCCAGGCTCCCATCTCCATGGAGATAAGAAGCCTACCAAAGCCCAACATGAGAAGTATTAATCTGAAAAGACTAGCTAGGAAAGAAGTTATTGTGTTGACCCACTGAAGCCCTTCCCGATTTCACACCAGCAAAGGGATGAGAACTGAATGTGTGTCGTCTCCTGAAGCCTCAGCAAGAGTATCCCAGTCAGCGTTCAACTAGTGAACGAGAACAAACAAATATGTAGCACAATTCCTCTTTCCATCAAGTACAGTAGCATGTATGCAGATGCCCATGGATGCTTGCAATATAAGTATTGCAAGTCCTGGCTGGCCTGCGTGAACTGAATTTCCTTGTGTATAAATTCTCAGAGATCATCTCAGGTGATGTAACCAAATCAAAGCTGAGGCTTCCTTTGCCAAGTTCTCTTCATGACCTTGGGAAGAACATACTCAGAAAAATATAAGGAAAGCTGAGCCTGGAGAGACGGCTCAGAGGATCAAGCACCTGCTGCCAAAGCTTAGACGTAGCTTAGACCCCAGGACCCACATGGCAGAAAGAGGAGAACTTTCCTTTCTCAGTAGTTCTCTGATCTCCACTTGTGCTCCATGGCACGTGTGCGCACGCATGTGTGTGTGTGTCGTGTGTGTGTGTCGGTGTGTGTATACATATAATATTAAATGTGTGTGAATACAAATACATATTAAGTATATATTTTTAAAAAATTAAAAACATAAAGCAAAGTTTGAGGGGTTGTTTGTTTCATTTTTTAAGTGGAAAAGTTGGCCCAAAGCACGTAGGCAAGCTCTCTGTCACACTGGACAACCTCTTTGCAGAGATAATCCCATACTTGTTTTTCATAACCACAGATGTTCTGGTGTTCTGATTTGGTGAGCTCTGGCTGCTTCTCTGATGTCTCTCCAGCTCGCTCCCTGTGGCTCTTCTCATCCACCACTTATCCAGGAACACTTTGAAGAAAGAAAAAAAAATTTGGCAAAGCCAATTACAGAGGTATAAACTTCTCTATATATTGAAGTATTTCACCGTGTTTCACTTCTCTCCAGGGTTGCTGGACTGGATTACAGAAGACTTGATAACTTTGAATTTTCCCTTCAGGACCCTATGAGCAAAGCCATTTGGATTCTAAGTGTCTTTTGGAAATGCTTCAAAACTCTGATTTCTGCATTGTGATAAATAATATCAACCAATTCCCCAATTTCTGAAATGTGTAATACTTGAGACTTTTTCGCTCCTGGCTCTGTCAAGTTGAAAAGAGAGAGAGAGAGAGCAGAGGGGGAAGGAAGAAGGAAGGGAGGAGAGAAGAGGGAGCAGGAAAGAGATAAAGATAGACAGACAGACACAACACACACACACACACACACAGAGAGAGAGAGAGAGAGAGAGAGAGAGAGAGAGAGAGAGAGAGAGAGAAGAACAAAAACCAGGATATCAGTCTGTCTCTGAGTTTCTATGTGAGGCAGATTTTCTTACAAACTGTAATCCACACAGATCAGCACACAGCTTCAATGAGGTGCTGCCTCAGGCAAGTCCAGTGGTTTCCAGGGATAGCAGAGAGACCACTTGGGGATATGTTCAGGGCAATCTCAGTGGTTTTGAGCAAGAGGTTGTGCAAACAAAGGGAAAAAGGAGAAAGGTCAGAGACCACAAAGGAGCTGACCTCCAGACGGCACAGAGACAATGAAGCACTCTTCTTCCATATGTACATGAATTAAGGAGTAGCTGACTGGAGCCTCATTCCATGAAATCTATTCTCCGAAGCATGTATCTACCTCCCATTAGCACTGTATGAATGAGCCTTTTGTGGTAATAATGAAGCTCAGAGAGAGAGACCTTTGCTACCTAATCCATGGGAGTACATTCTCCTCATGATGCATCTGTAACTCCTATCATAGCTAATGGCTGTTGTAAACTGACATCAAAAAGCCATCTATCCCATTTGTCTGTAAAAGTAAAGGTCTGCCTTTGCAAACCTCATTATCATTCAAGCTGATCTTTCTCTCCTGCTCCTCTCTCAAAGGCTATGTCTCTCCCTTGAGGTAGTTATGTGAAGGGGGGGAGACTTGAAAATCACACATCTGGTAAATAGACCAGCTTCAGACACAGTTTTCCCCTATGGTTCTCAGTCTGTTTCTCTTGGATACCAACGAAAAGGCTTTCAGACCCCACAAAAAGGACATTATTCTTTCCACAAAATGGGTTCACATTTACTCAAAGAACATATGTTCTGAGAATGTGATTCAGCAAAGGTTATCCTGAAGCCAGAAAAATTTATGAATTCCTCAATTCAGTGAATGAAATCAGACCAGTTATTCAGAACTCTGCATTTTTTAAACTCTTTTTTTTCTTACATAGAATTTTTGAAGTATACTAAGAAAATTGAAATAAGAAAAAAAAATAATGAAAGTGATTTTTTTTAACAAATAGAAAATACTTTGGGGACCATTATTTTTATTTATTTTTGCATTGTAAATTATGTCTATGGCATCCATTTTAATATTATGAAATGTCACCTTGTACCACTGAATGAACTTATTGTCTGTCCTTTGAGACAAAGCCTCTTCTCAGGCACAGGTGTAGGGTATTTGTATTGTACACTGCCCACCTCTAATACCTTACTGTGATGCTCAGTAAACTGAATGCAGTTGTGACTACACTGTATAAACTGAATAGGATTTCCAGAATCATCCTCGTCCTATGACTCTTGGTGAGACATAACAAAAGTTTAATTTACTGAGCTGGGCAGGTAGGAGTGGAGTGTAATCATTGCTTTGCCAGTTGGTTTGCTAGAAGTCAGCCAAGGATAACATCACCAAGCTATGCTCACTTCTTCCATTGCACTTCCAAGGACTTCACATCCTCATGACATCTAGACGCCACGGTTCCCATACTTACAGCCAGCCACTAGACTGAGGTTGGGACGCCTATGGAAGAGTTAGAGAAAGGACTGAAGGAGCTGAACGGGGTGTCAACACCATAGGAGGACCAACAGTGTCAACTAACCCAGATCCCTCAGAGCTCCCAGAGACTAAGCCACCAACCAAAGAGCATACATAGGTTGGTCTGTGGTCTCTGGCACATATATAGCAGAGGACTGCCCTGTCTGGCCTCAGTGGGAGAGGATGTGCCTAATTCTATAGAGACTTGATGCCCCAGGGAAGGGGGATGTGTGTGTGGTGGGGAAGGTGAGGTGGGGGAGCACTCCTCTCAGAGACAAAGAGGAGAGAGGATGGGGTAAAGAACTCTTGGGGGGACCAAGAAGGGGGGACAATATTTGGAATAGAAATAAATAAAACAATTTTAAGAAATCACTGTGTTTCTCTGAAAAATAAATAAATGAAATAAAATAGAGCAGCTAAAAAATGTTTTGTCATTATCCTACTAATAATCTTTAGAAGATTAGTAAGGTGGGTAAATCAAGACATTCACCTTAGCATAACTTATTTAAATATTCTATTTATTGTAAGCACTTTAAAGTGATAGTCTGTCGTTTAAAAACATTTGAATTTTATTGGTTTTCCTCATAATTTAAATCACTAAATGTATTATTGAATTTATACTCCATTTTGTGAAAAAGGAACAATACAAAAAATTCTAGCCCTTGAGAAAATAAGCTCATTTCTAAGGCTGTATTTGTCTTCCTGTTCCCAGATTTACATTTTCAATGCTACTTTTTAGCTACTTTTAAATACAAAAGTAGACCATGAGCCCCAGCATGCAACCTAAGCTTTGCTAAGTTCTTAAGCTCTGTATTTTAGGCAGTTTAGACAGATTTGGTTGTATTTCACATGTTTAAAGAACATTGTTCTAATTCTCAGATTGTTTTTCTTAATCTCCAATCATGAGTTTGGTTTTAAGTGCATAATTTTAAAACTCGTTAGCATAAATTTGGCAGAATGGTTAGTGTTGTCACTGGAAAGCATCTAGAATCATCTGAGATTGGCTTTGGCCATGCCCATGGGGCATAATCTTGATCGAGCTGATCGAGTTGTGAAGATCCACCCACCATGGGCGCCACCATTCCCTGGCTAGAATCCTGGATTGTGTAAAGTAAGAGAGCTGAGCAGCAACAGGTATCATCACTCTCTGCTTCCTGATTGGAATATGACCTGAGCAGCTGCTTCAAGCTCTCTCTGCCTGGACTCCTCTGCCATAATGAACTATATCCTTGAACAGTGAGCCAGTCAAGACAGAGCAAACCCATTCTCCTTCAAGTTGCTTTTTTGTCAGAGTATTTTATCACAACAACAGAAGAAAAATTAAGACAGACATTTTAAAGTTATTGTTTTGTTTTGTGGTACTGGGGATTGAATCAGGGAGTTGTTTGTGCTTATTTTACTACTGAACACTATCACCAAAAATTTAGAAGCATTTTGTAGACTTAACTTTCCATTTTACTACTTTCATGTCATAAAATATTCCACATTTTAAACCTAACATTAACAGACTTCCGTGCCTATCATTTTACCAGTAACAAGACAGAATGACCCAATCTCACCTGGTAATGAGGAAAAAAAAATCCACAAGAATACATTAGTGGTTTACCATGTGACCCATGCCATCTATAAGTCATGGAACAGCCTTCTGTGTCAGACATGGCTCTTTAATTCTTAAAGATCCAAGCAAACTGTAAGATAATAATTTAAGTCAGCAAATATACATAATACATTCAGAATGGTATCTGATGCTGCTGCCTTGATCAGGTAAATTGACTTCAAATTACCCTCAATTGTAATGCACATGGTTCATAGGAAAAAGAATCATACTGGCTGAGAGATTACAAGGCAGGCTCAAGCTAGAGAATTGACTAAATGGATTGGTAACATGAACATGAGGGAAGGTGGTAGATAGGAGCAAGCATGACAGCCTAGAGACAGGAAAGACAGGAGGGCCTAATATAAATGTTTTCTGATGGTGATTGGAAGACTAGATTGATGGAGAACTTGGACCAATCCTAATGCATCCACAAAGCTCTGGAGTAATAAGTTTAGTCTGAACCTTGTGTTGATGTTTCTTATACCTTTTCATTGACACTATTGATGTGAGAGGGTGGATACTTTTTATATGACCAAGGGTGAGACATCAGAGCATCACTAAGACTAATGGATTCTTGATAATCCCCTCAAGTCCACTCGCTGGCATTGATTTATATGGCCCTGATTTTGAGAGATTATTTTTTTCCAATATTTTATTTAGTTTTTGTCCTTCTTCCCCAATCCTTTGAAAGAATAATTCAGCAGTATACTTCAACCATACACATGATATGTATCACCTGGATACACTACTATATTGTACATAGTGTTCCATGTATAATGACACATGTGATGGGCCATATGAAGCACTTGATTATATATTATTAACACTTACTTATGCAACATATTCTAAGAATGACTGACTGTGGTGGGAATCTTTCCTATGTGGTGGGAATCTAATCCTCTTCATGCCTGATAGGGCACTGATGGTAAGCCAAAAGAATGATTTCACACATATCCAGTTTAGTGAACTGGTAAGTCTATTGGGATTACTTATAGAAGCATGGGTAACTCAATGGTAGCTGTATGACTAGAGAGCCTATCCAAGCATGAGTGTCCATAGAAGGCTGCCTCAACCCTACCCCACTCTCTCACCCCACCTCTACCCAGCCTAGGACTTGTTGGCAGTCCAGGTAGGAGAGTCTTAGTCTACCTACTTGTTTCTGCCTTTGTAACCTTGTGAATTTGATGTTTCATTTTCTTAGGAGGCAGGGCCTATAAGTTTTGTTTACTTTCTAAGTCTTAGGAAAGTGTCTACTCTTGTGGAGGAGTGTCTGGATTTGGAGGAATTAGCTACATAACAATTATCTTGAACCAGTAGTCATGGTTCTTGATTTGGTCTTATAATCCTTCAAACCCCTAGTTCAGACTGGGAGATTGAATATTATATTTTTTGAATAGTCATTACAATGACTATAGTAGGACAGAACTAAGCAGACTGGCCAATTCCCAGCCTGGTTATCTGATGTCCCAAGCCCTGCATGGTAATTCTAGGTCATTGTCATTACCCTAAGCTAAGTGGGCCTTATTCTATTTAATAACTGTATTTCAGAAAGTAGACTTAGTTCTCCAAATAAACAGGGGTAAATGGTTGACAGAGAGACACTGAAGGCCTTATCAGAGAGTGTGAAAGTGGCTCCCATAAATCCTGGGTCCAGTGGTTAATGTGCAGTGTCACAAGGTGTTGACACACATCTGGCATCAACTGTACAAGGAATGGAAAACACATACACACGAAGAGAGAGAGAGAGAGAGAGAGAGAGAGAGAGAGAGAGAGAGGGGAGAGAGAGAGAGAGAGAACGTCTGGAAGGATGATACGGAGGAACTGGAAAGGAGGTTGAATACAGCAAAGAGACTGGAAAAACGCAATGCTTTTCATTCTGCTCAGAAAGGCAGTGTTTACACTGAAGACCAGCTCCTCGCTTGTTAATTCTCCAGCTTTGACAACCAAACAGGATAATTGTGACCAAAAGCAGAAAAATCACATCCTGAGTGTCATGAGCCAGCTTTCCCTTGAATTATATACATATGTACATATGTCTTGAGAGAGAGAGAGAGAGAGAGAGAGAGAGAGAGAAGAGAGAGAAGGAGAGAGATAGACAGAGACAGAGAGAGACAGAGACAGAGAGAGAGACAGAGAGAGCTAGAGGGATACATTGGCTGTTATCTGGGGACTTCTTGGGTAGCCAGAGTAAGGCGGGCTTACATGATAGAAAGGATGCAGAACAGGACAGTGGTGTGTGTGATGAGACGGTGCACATAAATAGTTTCAAACAGTCTCAGTGGGGAAGCCTTGGGAAATCACTTCTGTCTTTTTTTGTAAATGGGATACTGGTTAAGAAGGGGGAAAATGATGGTGAATTTGCCTAAGAAGCACACGTGCATGTTAACTCTAAATGAAGATGCCAAACATAGGAAAAACAGGATTTCTTAACAAGGGCTGGGAGTGCATTTTGCACCCACTGGCTGGAAGTGGGCATCCACAATGCACAGCAACACGGTAACAATCGCTACCCACAACTTCTCCGAGCTCCATAGGAGGGAAAGGTGAACCAAGGTGCGGTAGCACATCTATTATTAATGGCAGCTCTGTGTACAAGCTAGCGTTTTCATGAAAGTCTCACAGGCACAAGGAAAATGTTTGCAAACATCAGAGTTGAGCAAGGAAATATCATTATCTATGATCTAAATACCAAAGTCTGTGTGTTTTTTAATTTTGGCAATGTGGACGATTCCCTTCCTCCCTACCCTTGTAAGGAGCCTAAGACTCACAAACATGGGCTGAGAGTAGACTGATGAGAGTATTTTCAGACAGTTGGGGGATAAAATAGGAAGACCTGTAATTATCTGCAAATTCCTTTGGAATCCAGCAGCTGTATTTGAGATGCATACTTAACCAAACAACAGTAGTGTGGTACATACATACAAAATTAAGTGTTTATTTTTTTGTTGAGAGTTTCTTTGTGCATAACATTTTCACTGATTTTTTTTTTTTTTGGAGTGCGTGAGAAGAATCAAATTATGCTTATTAAAAATATGTGTTTCTGGAGGGATATGCATTCCTATAACCTTCATTATGATGCTCTTAATTAACCAATATGCTTCATAATAAAGTATCTGGCTGTCACTAAAATCAACACTTTTCAGTTATTAATAGATTATGGAAAGAATGTTAATTTCTTCAAGCTCCATTTCATTTGGTCTCATTACTTCAGGAGCCAGATGGTTACAGGGCTGGACCTGTCAACAGCTACTGTGAGGAAGAATACATTGAGAAACACAAAAACCCAAGTACAAATAACAGCAGAAAAATGAATAAGGCGGTAGCCACGCACCATGTGCAGGGCAGGGCAGAAAGTTATTCTGACAATAAATAAAATTATGAATCAGATGCATTCTAATTGAAGTTTTGAACAAATGCCCAACTTCTTCCCCTTTGCCATTATACCCCCTCACAAATAACCACCAATCGGGGCTCCAGCTGTGTGCTGAAACAGTCTCCGTTGTTCAAGCGCCTGACTATTTCTCTTATCTCTAGGGCTGTCAGCATTTGACAGTTCTCCTACACTGTTAGTTGATGGATGATGTCAACGCAGAGGAGACAGTACCACCAGCAGCCAATTTTTTCAAGATTTTCTTTTCTTTGATTTTTTTATTTTTTTTAAATTCACTTCTGAGTGCTTCAGAAAGCGGTCTCTCTCTCCAACCTGGCTTTTCTTTTCGCGACTTCATCCCACCCCGTTGGCAGATCACACAGGGGTGACGCAGTTGTTCCTTGTATCCTGCACATTGAGTGAAACCAATCCTCATGTTTCCCACCAACCTCAGTGTGCATAGCATTCAGTAATTCAGGCATCTCACAGACATGTGCAAAGCAAAAACCAGATGCTGCCAACTTGAGACCATAGTTTTGGTGAATTTCTATGCTCTGACTATGCCAGTTTCTCTTAACTGCCAAAGAAGGACACTGTGTTCTCCTTGTGAAGTATTTGTCCAAGTGTTAAGTGTTATGCAACTTGTAATCCTGTGCTACAATAGCAGCTCATGGGCATCATTCTGTGTGTCTACTGGTTCTTAATCACAGATGTGTAAACACCTGCCCCCTAGTGGCCTTGAAGCAATTTGCAAGCTGCTTCTCCTCTACCCTAAACCCCACCTCCACTCTTTTTAAAGGGTGAGGTTCTTCTAACAGTACAGAGTTGCTGGACGTTAACACCTATTGGTTAGCAACTGAAGATTAAGGCATTCAGAACTTGAAGAAATCGTAGAGTTCTTCTGTCCAAACCTTGCATCTTACAAGTTAGAAAAATCAAGAAATCACAAGAACTTCTATGGTACCAGGTCCTAGATAACATCTAACCTATTTCAGATCTGCAGAGAGAAGAGTCAATAAAACCCAAGCTTCCCTTTGACTATGGATCATAATAAATTAATCATCATCATCTCATTACAAATCAAGAAGTTCATTGACATCCAGGCATGTTGTAGAGACTGTGTGTTCCAGGCTCCAGAACAGACACTGGGGGCACCTGCAGAGCAAACATGTTCCAGCCAACAATTTATCTCAGCAATATTTTTAGCTTTTCCAGGAAATGAATTTTACTTAAATAACCAAAACAAACTGGAAGCATGCTTAAGATTTACTTAGCATCGATTGTGACTTAAAGAATGTTATGTCCTCTACACAGAGGGATAACAGTCTGTATACACACACTGTTCTTTAACTGGACTGGTGATGTATACTTTAACATGGAAAGAATACAGGTAAAGTCTAAAGAAACGTCTGTCTGCCAGTTCTGATGGGAACTATTACTTCTGTTTCTCAATGCTTCTCTTTGACATGTGCAAGCATTGTCATTCTGCTCTGTTTTGTTAGTCCAGGTTAGCTGCGACTGGGATCCTCTAGAGACCTTTTAAGCTAAGATCGTGGTGCTTTAAGTGACTAACACTGTTGTTTAGATTTTTTATCCCTGTCTTTAAATTCACCAGTACCAGTTTTCTAAGGAAATAGAAAGCAGTTAGTTGCAAATTATTGGCAGTAGCTGAGTGTCAATTCTCAACTACCCAGGAAGCTGAGGCAGAAGGGTCTTGTTGACCCTGGAGTTCTAGATAAGTCTGGGCAACATAAAAGAGATCTGGTCTCAAACAATTAATTACTGGTTAAGTTCACAGGTTCTGGAAAACAGAGCACATTCCTATTGGTGGGGCTGCTGAGGACAGTAAGATAATTCCGTGCTTAACTGTTAGTGATATATATATATATATATATATTTTGCTTTTTTTTTTTTTTTCTTTTAAAGAGCAACTTTCAAAACAGTGGAACAGTTTGTGAGAAATACATTATGCCTCTCAAAACTCAAAGTGATAATAGATCCACTGGGTACTTGGTAAAGCAACGTGCATCCTTCCCTTTGAATTACCTCCTTGACTGAATAGAAGAATGTTCATTTTAAACATGTCACTGAATTCTAAACACTAATATTAACCAAAAGTCCACTACTGTGGCCATAGCAAGTCCTTTTGCTATTCGTTCATTTGGGTGGTTGTATTTACATGGGGTCCCTAAGTATTCGTCACTGGAATGGATAGAAAATGCCACTGACAATCACACTTGCCTGGGTAAGCGAAGAAGTCACAGGGGTCAGGGCCAGGAAGTGTTTATTTGTCACAGGGACTGAGCAGTCTTCTGGGAAAGGTTCATTCTTAAGGGAGGAGAAACAACTGGCATATTAAACTTCGTTTAGTGAAGTATCACAGCATTGGACAGCTGGCTTAATCTTAAACACAAGATATTGTTTGTCACTTGCATTCTCTCCCAGCCAAGTGACCTTGAAACCTGGAAAAGGGGAGCTAGTAGAATAAACCAAATGAGCTATTTTCTTACAAGGTCCCTGGAGTCATTGGAAATGCACAGTCTCTCGAATCATAATGAAAGCCCGGCAGTCTGCCACTGGACAGTGTTTGCCCATCATGGGCTACGACACATCATTCCCACCAGTGACTTCAGTTGCAATCAAGCGGGAAGAAACATCCTATTATTTTGGGGAGCAATATCGATTCTAACAGCCACCAGAGGCGACGCCATCCCAGCCTGGGGGTGTTAGACATTTGAAATGAGGAATGTCGTGGGTTCAGATCCTCCTTGATAGGAACCTGCAGCCAGAGCGGGATGAGGACTCAGTTCAAAAATCTCCAAAAGAACCCGGAGCAGAAGACAAGGAGAATGGGAGTGGCCTGATCCTCATAGAATGGACTCCTTGATACACATAACGCATTCTCAGAGGCTCCTCCAAGTAACTCCAGGAAGTGAGACTTGATATAAGGAAACCATGCCAGTGTTTCACAGTTGGAAATAAGACCAGCAACAAGGCTTCATTTTACCATTAGAAAAATGAAACTTTGAAATTAAAAAACAGTGCAGTAGGCAGTAGAGGAGTTCTTTGGCAAATGTTTTCAAAGGAGAGCCATGCCTTTTGTATTCTGTCCCCTCATACTGTTGAACACTGAAATGGTGACCCTAGCTTTTCATCTGCTGGGCTGGAGCTGGGAGAGTCTTCACCTGGGTCCTTTTTAACGCTGAACTTTAAAAGTCCTATAAGCAATAGCTATAAGTTGTCTATAGGCCAAGAAGGACTTCAAGTTCCCATAGTTTGACTAGAGTTTGATTTTCTTTCTGACTGTAGACTTACATCTTCCCTTTTCGTAGCTTTCACTTAATAAAACTTGACATTATAAATTCTTTCTCTGCCTCCCACTTCCACGGAGATGTAAAATTTCTCTCAGCTTCCCAATTGTCTTACAGTCTAAGAAAGTCTCCCTTAAAGATCTAGGCAGTGTCCCTTTGAAATGCAACCATCACAGAAGACTGGTTGTCTTGGCTACTGTTACATTGCAGTGACTGGTATTCTCTATCTGACAAAAGGAGCTCAAAAGCAGTGGGATTTATTGTAACTCATGACTGGGGAAGTGTGGGCTTAGAGTCTATCATGGTTCATAGGCATGAAATGTCCTAATTACTCAGTACTCATCAGGAAGCAGAAAGAAACTAGACCCAGACCTGGGCCTGGCCGTAAGCCTCCAAGCCTAGTCCTGCTTGCCTATTTTATCCAGCTAGACCTCACTTCCTAAATACTCCATCCATCCTCTAGATGTGTCAGCTGCTGGGGCTGTGACCTCATGGGGGAACATTTCATATCCATATCACAACAGTGACCTCTCCCCAGCTCTGTGGAAAGGCAGAGACCAAACTTCTGTGATCTTAGGTATCAATCATCAAACACAGATGACCTAGTGCTACTGACTACCCTCTTCTCTACTATCCTCTAGTACTTTGCCCTTTGCTCATCTCAGTATTGAAAACGCCCTCTTTCTTTATTACAGCATAATGTAGCTCAATCACTCTCCCTTACTACAGTAGCCTTGAACAAACTCTTCCTTGCCTGTTTAATCCTATCCAGCACACTTTTCTGGATAACACTTGTGAACTGAACCTTTCCTCAGGCTTTGACTTAACCCTGGCTGAACATGTCATTTTTAACAGAGTTTAGATCTCCTGTCATGCTCTTCTGACCTTTATCTTCAAAGACTCCTTTCCTGGTTTCTGAGCCCTCACATAGTCTAGTTTTTATAACTGGAATTGTTCTATGTCTGTTTGCCTATCAAAAGTTATTTGGTTCTTGTCTTATGTCTTGACCTGTACCCTGTCTCCATGGGTAGCTGGGATTCCATGGTGTTTGATGCTTGTGTGCACTGAAACAGCACATTGTGCTGAGGCTGGGGAACAGCCTCTTATCATACATTCACATCTGAGTCATTTCTCCCCTGGCTCCTCCTGGTTTTGACCCATTTCAGATCTTAGTTCTTTTACCTACCTCGCTTATCTCATTGCGATCTAATTAAATTACCCTTGTTGTCAATCCAGGTCTCCTGATCACGGGTGTTTATGGGACTCTAGACTAGCCTTAAGAAAACTGATAGATAATCATTTACCAAAATATCCTCAGAATGCTATCAAGAATACTGCTATATTCATTCCAAGATGAGAAGCTGAGACTCACAGGTTCTGAAACTTGTCTGAAGACATGGGACAAAGGCTCAATAGATTTGTTAAATTTCCTTTATTTATCTGTGCATGGAAACAGGGTCTTGCTATGCAGCCCAGTTTGGCTGTACTCCTGATCCTCGGGCCACAGCCTCCCTAGTATTAGGTCAAAGGCTTAAAACTTCAACAATGCTGAACATGACTGGACTCTCCCTGCTTGATAATCCACCGGTAGCATGCTGACTTCCTTCTGTTTACTAGTGGTATTAATGCAAAAGCATCATAAAGCTTCCAGGGGCTCGTAAGAAATTGAATTCAGTAATTTGGTCATCCTTGTTTTTAGGTGAAGTTTACCAACACTCTGGGGAATTTCTATAAGCCACACCTAAGTATGTTGGAAACCACTGAAAAGAGGTTTTGTGAGTCTGTAAATATTTGTGAGATTTTTTACTGCTACTTTTCATGGTACTTTTGTTTCTGTTCAAGGTATTTTTCCTTTAGCATCTGCTATGCTCTCCTCACCACACGAACTCACCCACACAATTTACTCACGCCACATTGTCTTTGTAACAAATACTCTTCTTTCCCGCTGAGCTATTTCCTAGGGTTCCACTGTCACATCAATCATACTTGAAATCCTAAAATGATCTGACATACCCACCTTTTTTTTTTTTAATTCATATAAATAAATCTGAGCAGTGTGAGAGGGAGTTGAGTCTAGTATATATGGAGATTTTTCGTTTTGAAGAATAAGAAGCTCCTACGCTTTCCCATAGCAGGTCTGGAAGCATGAAGAATTCTACCACGAGGTGCCGAGTTTATCTCAAATTATAGATCAAAGGCCCCTGTCACAGTTCCCCAGAAATATTTTGCTCACCAACCCACTTTGAAGCTCCAATGACCAGGCTACCTGCAGAATGGAATTCCTTCCCTACTGCTGTTCTAACAAACTGCTACAAACTTGATGCTTTAACACAGCACAAACTTACTTTCATAGGCTTCTGGATATCAGAAGCCCAGTGTCAGTTCTGGGGCGCTAAAGTGAAGGTGTCACTAGGCCTCCTGTGTTCCTCCTTGAATCTCTGGTGCAAGCTCTGTTTCCTTCTCATCTCCAGCTTCTAGAAATCCGCTTTTGCTTTTTGTCTCAGGGATGCTTCCTTCATCCTTAAATTCTAATATACAGCATTTCCTCACCACCTCTAACTGACTTTCCATGGCTTAGTTCTTCTTGCTCTTGTTTTTACAATGACCCTTATGATTATACAGGGGCCCAACCAAGGATCCGAAATGATCTCTAATCTTAACCATGTCTAAATATTTGCCCTTCACCATATAAGGAGATTGAATGTTCACATCATGGGAAGATATTGTTAACCTGCCACAAATGATCTCTTTCCCCATATTGAGAGCAATAGTTTAAAAAAGTTGCTCAATTATCCTGTTTTTCTTCTCTCTCTTCCTTTATTTCTCTCTTTCCACATGAGACCTGATAGAGAGATACACTGTGAACTTCAGGTCCTAACTGGGACTCTTGACGTCAAGGAATTAGAAAGCCTGTTCTCTGTCTCTGTCCTGAAACACAAATGTGAAGACTGCTTCTTTAGTCCCACAAGGACATTGTGGACTAAAATCAAGACCGAGCACAAACCATTTGGAAGATTATCTAAAATTTACACCTAATAATTTGCATTGTTCTAATATAGTTTGCATTGGAACCTTTCATTCCAGGAATCCCAAGAAACATAGAATGTACCACACCAGGTAAGAACAGAAAAAGTTATTACAGGACCCTGGTTTCTAAGTTTATATAGACATCAAACACTGGGAGATTTCAGCTAAACTCAGAATTATTTTTTGACAACTTATTATATTCTTCCCTAAATTTTTTTTATATCTTAGAGGCAATCAGCAGTTTCCAGTGATACAACATCTGCAGCTGAATGTATTCAGACATGACTTTTTCTGTTTGCACTGCCCATGAAACAAACAACCAATAAGGTCAATGTAGCTGTCGCTACTGTGGGTCACCTGGAACTTTAGAGTCTGAGCAAAGAGTTTTTCGAATCCATCCTAACAAGAAGATGAAAAAATCAGATACTTAAAAGGACTTTACCTACATGCATTTTAAAAGTCTCTGTGTCAAAAGAAACCTCTCTGCCTTTAATATAAACAGCGGACAAAATTAAATGCAAAAGAGTCTGCTAATGTGAGATTGAGATTCTCAGCAGAGCATCAATTTTCCCACATTCCACACATTCTGAATATTAAGGCCTTGCACGTAAGAAACTAGCCAGTTCTGAAAAACACACTGTTTGAAGCACAATGTATCCAAATGAAAGGAAGGGTGGTCAACCTCACAGTGCCACTGTGTCATGACCACAACGGAGTCAACTTCTGATTGTGGGGGTTAGTCAGTGTGAGTGCCTATGGCCCATGCCTTTTGTACTCCCCCTTTTTCCATCACTTTCCTCAGAAAGGACTTTCAAGCTCATAGAGAAGTAAATGAGACCAGGTAAGTTGATTCCCAACCCACGGCTCACTTAGTGGCTTAGTAGGTACGGGTGCAGGATAGATTGAAATTGTCATTAACCACCAAAGACTGGCTTGTCCCTTGAGTTGTTTACCAGGAAAGTAGGGACATGATCTCACTCTGAAGTGATGTTCCATTGTCAGAGGTCTCAAAAAATGGCCAGTAAGTTGTGATGTTTTAAAACAACTTGTATTGCTGAAAGATTCTGGGTTTGGCCTTTTCATTCTAAAGATAGATCACACACACAGGAAATGAGATAAAGACCAAAGTAATGGGTAGTTTATTGCAGGGGCTTGGGGGGAGAGAGTGTTACAGAATAGGATCTGTACTTTCTGACTTCTCTACCCTTCCCCAATTTTTGAGAAAGCCACAGGGAATGCACAGGAAGCATGTTATTGAATGACAATAGCTGGATTCTGTGTTTCTGCAGCTCCTCTTTTCCAGAGAGTTCAGAGTGCTTTATAAACAGTGTCTCATTAATCTTCTGGCTTTCTCTATATGGAAGGCGGTTTCAGCCATCATCACTCACCTCTTCATCAACACAGGAACAGTTGCCTGTGGAGTGGCTAAGCACCTTGCCCAAGGTCACAGAGGGAGTGAGTAGCAAAGCCCAGAATAAAACTCAGGGCTTTGACCTTCCAGCTCAGAATTCTCTCCAGGAGGCCACACTGAAGGAATAACAGCTTCTTACATGCATATTCATAAATCTCCCAAGAAAAAATTTACTGTGTTTTAATATTTTCATGAGCCGAACTTGTATGCTAGCTGGGGATGGTTTGATATAAACCCTAATGGTTAAAGAAACAAATGGATTGAGAAATACTGAAGTCCTACTAAGACAGAATTAGGCCCCCGTCTTTAATTTTCATTGCTCATCTAGACTACTGGCAGCTGGCTGCACACACTCGTGAGGAAAAAAACAGGTGAAAGAAAACTGAGACACAGCAGCAGTCACACAGACTGTGAAGCTCCTAATGTATTCTCTAAACTCTCAGTCCTCCCAGCATTGGCAGTGGGAGGAGGACAGGATGCACCTCAGAATACATTGTCATATTTTCTTATATTTCATTGTTTGCTAAGCATATGCATACCTACCCTAGGGTAGTTTGTCATCTAGTAGGAAAACACGGAAATACACACAATGTCAGGAAAGAGAAGGAATTCATGGATAACCCTGTCTGAGGTGACTAGACAAGACCAGACCAAGCTCCAGCCTTCAAAGATCTTGTCCAGCCCATGAGATTGGTTTCAAACATGGTGTTTCCCATTCTTGGACCACTCTTCTCATCTACGTAGCAGTTATACTCCAATCTTCAGCTATAACCTGATCTATTAATTCTTAGAGACGTCTCCCTGGGACTTCTCACAGGGGTTGCCCTCGCTGTTAATCATTGTTAACCTACGTCTCCTCAGTAGCCTTCATCTCAGTTGGCATAATGGTAGTGTTTGTTAGCTAGCTTAGAATTGGTCTTCCTCTCAACCCTATGCTTCCAACTGAAAGCAGTGCTTACCTTGTAAGAGTCACTCAGTGTAGAGATGGTGGCTCAGTGGAAGCACTTAGTTTCTGTTTCTCTTCTAATGTCCACATTTTAGAATTGTGGGGGTGAGGAGAATGAATCCATGCTTCTGGAAAACGGACTAGCACCATGACAGGCTCTAATTCAAGAATACACTAAAGTGCATGAAGCTCACACAATAGTGATCAAATAATGTTGTCAAGGGAATTAGAAATGTAAAAAGGAATGGAGGGAAATAATAAGTAAGCCAGCTCAATTGGAGTTATTACAAAGAAGAGCTAAATGTAAATGCGTACTTGTGTATATGTGTTATATTACTAGTGATGGAAAATACATATTAAGAAATAAATTGCTATTTGTGGATTAATAAAGCATAGAACATAGTATAGCCCCACCCTCATCTTGCAAATTCCAAAAGAAACCTAATACCAGATATAGCTAAAACCTACCCATAAATGCTATGATAATATGTAATTTAAATTCAATATAAGACAAGCAAATTCTATAAAGTAGAATAATTATAAACCTGGTAATAAGTGTGACCTCTCAAGATTATTTTTCATTATAAAATGCCTTCCTGTGCTAATGTAAATAGTACATACATGAAGAGAGAGTCTGAAGCATGTGTACAGATTTAGGTAACTATGCAAGAGTTTCTGGACATGAACAATTGACCTGAGGAAGCTCATTGCAACTAAACTGTCTATTGATGATTACTGGTGAAAGCAGTACAACATGGACATACTGAACTAATTAAGGTCTGATTACCATACAAACTGAATGAATAGAGATTGTATTGGACTATTCAAAGCTGTATATAATACTACTGACCTGGTTATCTACAATACTCAATATCTACAATACCCACTTGTTATTTTCAGAGAATGACTGATTGTGATAGCTGGAACCACACAAGCATAACCTCTTGTCTCAAGGATGTGGTTCAATGTACATGTGGTTAGTGTACATGTGTTCAGTGGTACATAGGTTCAGTGGTATATGTGGTTGAGTGGTACATGTGGTTGAGTGGTACATGTGGTTAGTGGTACATGTGGTTGAGTGGTACATGTGGTTAGTGGTACTATGTGGTTGAGTGTACATGTGGTTGAGTGGTACATGTGGTTGAGTGGTACATGGGTTGAGTGGTACATGTGGTTCAGTGGTACATGTGGTTAGTGGTACATGTGGTTCAGTGGTACATGTGGTTCAGTGTACATGTTTCAGTGGTACATGAGTTCAGTGGTACATGTGGTTCAGTGGTACATGTGGTTCAGTGGTACATGGGTTCAGTGGTACATGAGGTTCAGTGGTACATGTGGTTCAGTGGTACATGTGGTTAGTGGTACATGTGGTTGAGTGGTACATGTGGTTCAGTGGTACATGTGGTTAGTGGTACATGTGGTTGAGTGGTACATGTGGTTGAGTGGTACATGAGGTTCAGTGGTACATGTGGTTGAGTGGTACATGTGGTTAGTGGTACATGTGGTTGAGTAGTATGACTGTGGTTGAGTGGTACATGTGGTTGAGTGGTACATGTGGTTGAGTGGTACATGTGGTTGAGTGGTACATGTGGTTAGTGGTACATGTGTTGAGTGGTACATGTGGTTCAGTGGTACATGTGGTTCAGTGGTACATGTGGTTTCAGTGGGTACATGGGTTCAGTGGTAATGTGGTTCAGTGGTACTGAGTTCAGTGGTACATGTGGTTGAGTGGTACATGTGGTTAGTGGTACATGAGGTTAGTGGTATGGTTAGTGGTACATGTGGTTGAGTGGTACATGTGGTTGAGTGGTACATGTGGTTCAGTGGTACATGAGGTTCAGTGGTACATGTGGTTCAGTGGTACATGTGGTTCAGTGGTACATGTGGTTGAGTGGTACATGTGGTTCAGTGGTACATGTGGTTCAGTGGTACATGTGGTTCAGTGGTACATGGGTTAGTGGTACATGAGGTTCAGTGGTACATGTGGTTCAGTGGTACATGTGGTTGAGTGGTACATGTGGTTGAGTGGTACATGTGGTTGAGTGGTACATGTGGTTGAGTGGTACATTGTGGTTGAGTGGTACATGTGGTTGAGTGGTACATGAGGTTCAGTGGTACATGTGGTTCAGTGGTACATGTGGTTGAGTGGTACATGTGGTTCAGTGTTACATGTGGTTCAGTGGTACATGTGGTTCAGTGGTACATGTGGTTCAGTGGTACATGTGGTTCAGTGGTACATGTGGTTCAGTGGTACATGTAGGTTCAGTGGTACATGTGGTTCAGTGGTACATGTGGTTCAGTGGTACATGTGGTTCAGTGGTACATGTGGTTCAGTGGTACATGTGGTTCAGTGGTACATGTGGTTCAGTGGTACATGTGGTTCAGTGGTACATGTGTGTCAGTGGTACATGAGGTTCAGTGGTACATGTGGTTCAGTGGTACATGTGGTTCAGTGGTACATGTGGTTCAGTGGTACATGAGGTTCAGTGGTACATGTGGTTCAGTGGTACATGTGGTTGAGTGGTACATGTGGTTGAGTGTTACATGTGGTTCAGTGGTACATGAGGTTCAGTGGTACATGTGGTTCAGTGGTACATGTGGTTCAGTGGTACATGTGGTTCAGTGGTACATGTGGTTCAGTGGTACATGTGATTTCAGTGGTACAGAATTTACTGAGTAGGCTCTAAGCCTTGAGCCCAGTTTTATAGAACTGAAAAAATCAAAACTCAGAATGATAAAACAAATTACTGATGGTTGGAGAGCTGAAAACTAATATAACGAGTCCATAGAGGAAAAATTAATCTTGAGTAGAGTCAGAATATTTCTTCTGAAATGGAAGATATAAGAAAAAGATCCAGGAACTGGAGAAATGGCTCAGCTTTTAAGAGTACTGTCTGCTCTTCCAGAGGTCCTGAGTTCAATTCCTAGCAACCACATGGTGGATCACAGTCATCTGTAATGGAATATGTTGCGCTCTTCTGGTGTGTCTGAAGAGAGCAATAGTATACGCATATGCATAAAATAAATAAATCTTTAATAGAAAAAAAAAAAAAGTAAAAGATCCAGTAATGAATGTGGTCACAACTCCAGGAATTATTTTTATAGTTAACATTTCCTGAATGTTGGTTGGGCATCAGGCATTGGGCCCTACAGAGTCATTGATCTCAAGGAGCAACTTCAGCATTGGAAAAAGTAAGTTAATGATTATCCTGACCCATGATCAGACAGTTCCTAATGACAGACACGGGAGAAGAAGGGTTGAGGTGCTAGTAAGAAGGGAAATCAATTGGTTACGAATGAAAGCTCTACTGTACAAATAAATACATAGAGGGAGGGAGAGAGAGACAGGAGTGCTTCAGGAGAGAAAAAGAGAATTCACTGAACTGGAAAATGATGTGATCGGATTGAAAATGAAACCCCTGTATAAACAGAAGTATAGGGAAGTAATGTTAGGGATATATGAAAAGTGAGTGAGGCCAAGACCCAGGAAGGATGCTGAAGTAAATTAGGGTGGGGACCTGAATACAACTTAAGGCAGGGTTACCAAGAGGAGCCAGATTTAAACATAAGGTCTTCCTGAGTAGTAAAAGGGATTTGCAACCCCATAGGAAGAACAACAATATCAACTAACCAGATCCCCCAGAGTTCCCAGGGACCAATCATCAACCATAGAGTACACAATGGAAGAGGAGGCTCTTGGTCCTGTGAAGGCTTGGTGCCACAGAGTAGGCAGATGCTAGGGTAGTGAGGCAAGAGTGGGAGGGTGGGTGGTGGGTGGGAGCACCCTCATAAAGGCAGTGGGAAGAGGGATAGGATGGTGAGTTTGCAGAGGGGAAACTGGGACAGGAGACAACATTTAAAATTTAAATGAATAAAATAACCACTAAAAATGATTTTTAAAAAAGATAAGGTCTTCCTGTTTGATATGCCCTGGCCCTCCATATATGGAGTTTTCTTAGGAGAAAGCATGCAGGTCTGAGATACGGCTGACTGTATGTTGGAATCCCACAAAGGAAGCTGCCTGCCTCTCCTTGCCTGGTAGTTTGATAATGTTAAATAACTATAAAGAAGCCCTTTGTCTTTATCTCTGACACTGGTTGGCATTCTCTTAAAGCAATCCACAATTTCTGCCAAAATATGTTCAGGAAATATGAGTTGCTGCAGCTTGTGACCCCTCTGGATAACCACAAACTGAATCATGGCATACAGTTCAGCTGAGTAATAAAATATAATCAGATTGGCAGGCAGCATCAGGCTGGGCCACACATACAGATCTTCTTTTAACCCAGTTTAACAAGTTGGTCTCCAGAAGTTATTTATTCCACCTGTCAACGTTCCTATTGTGGAAATGACAGCCATCAGATCTCTTTTAGATTCTAATTCTGTTTTTTCCTCTTGCCCAGGTAGTGGAAAACCTCTGAGAAGCAATGTTCTATAAGACAGCTAAGTGATTTGTTTGACATAGATCATTTGCTTGAAAGAATAGCTATTACCTTTAAAAAAATAAATGTAATGTCCCTATCATTAGCCGCAGAGTAAATTCAAAATAAATATCTGCAGCTAAAATTACTTTGAAATCTTATAAGGGCTGGATGGTGTAGGCAACTGTCCAACTAGCAGTAATCTGCCATCCTACTTCAAAGTGCATAATAAACTATCAGTTATGGCTGCAGTATCACCACATGGCAAGGTCAGGCTGGATTTCAAAATTTATTTGCAAACTCATTCTTAACAAATATTTGGTGCTAGAAAGGCCAAATAAGGGCAGGGGCTTGGAGAATAAGACCTTCAATTTGAATCTTCATAACATTCAAAAAGTAATAAAAGAAATAAAAAACTTTGCTTCTGAAAATGTCCATATTATCTTGAAATTTCATTCATCCTACTAAGAAAAGGAATATACTGAACAATTACGAGAAAAAGATTAAACGTAGAAATACCCACCTGTGGATGTCTAACAATAAAATTCTGAAACAGGACGCACAGTTTCACTGGTCTGTAGGGACCAGGGCTGTTTCTATGATTAAGATTTGTGTTAAAGTTTAGCACGTGAGCAGTTAGAGATGAGAGCCTGCTATAGGGGGATGGCGATTGTGGCAGCATGTGGCAGCTGCCTCATGCCAGCAAGAATATGAAGAACCTCAGATTCAGGAACTGGACTTCTCCACTTAACAAGTCCTAATATGGAAAAGAGTAGAAAGAATGGAGGTAGGAATTGGGAGACCAATAGAAAGAAAATAAAAAAGGAGGAGGAGGAGAAGGAGGAGGGGAGGAGGAGGAGGAGGGAACATCTTTTTAGTTCTGTTATTCTTTGTTTTGTTTTATTATTTGTTTTTATTTTTTTATTTTTCTGAGATGATGACTATGCTGTCCCTTTCCCCTGGAAGTTTTGCCTATTAAGGAGTTATTTCTTTGGACACTGTAAGATTAACTCCTTGATTCCTATCTTAGAAATATTCAGGAAAATTAGTAAGAGATCTCACTCTGCTATTCAGATCTTTCTTGGCTGTATCTTGATATACTACACAACCCTACTTTCTTTAGCTCTCACAGAACATCTGTTGAAGTAATTATTTAAAACGGCCTCTGGCTCAGGCCGACTATCTAAGCAGCAGTGGCTCTGCCTAGCTCAGTCACCATGTTTCTCGGCCTGAGGCCAAGTGCATGCTGCAGCTAGAGCCAGCCGCCAGAAACACCAGCCCTGCTATCCACTAGATGCCAGCATGAGAGATGGCTCTGCCAATCTTCCATGCTGTCTCCGCAAGGCAGGGCATTGCCCAGACCATTCCGCCATCCATGCGGGCCCAGTAAGAAAATGAGACTCTAATTCTTATAGATTAATCAAAGGCTTTATATGTTTGATAATGATTAATAACAAGATGCCCATACAAAGAGTTTTATCCCAATTAGCTAACCTAATTATAAGTTTATAAGTTGTTTCCCACAAGTGCTCTCCATAGCTGTGTGGTTCTCCATCATCCTACATCTCTGCTCTCGTCTCCTCTCCCGTCTCCTAGCTCCTCCTCTTCCTTTTCCTCCTCTTCTCCTTACTCCTCTTCTTCCTCTCCTAATTCCTCCCACCTTAGCTCCTCCTACATATCACCCTTTCTGTTAAAATAAAATAAAAAAAAAAAACTTTCTCTCAAAATACAATAGAGCATAACTACACCAATTTGTATCAGTAAGGTACAAGATAGACCTAATACCCAGTCCATCATTTTATTGACTAAACAGAACCTCTGTCATCTCTCCTAACTAAAAGATTTAGTTCTGAACCTAGCCTTTTTTCTTGGCTTTAGAACAAATGCCATCTGAAAACCATCCTCTCAAAGTAAAGAGCCTTGGTTGGCTGTGAGACTATAAGTCTTCAACTCCATCAGAAATCCAGAATGGCTGAATTAACTGAAAATATGGGAAGCACAAACTGTGGCTTCTAAAACTTAGCCAATTTATAGAGACTACTGAACACCTGGACAGTCCCTAAACCTCAAAAATATTGGAGCATCCAATTTTCAGCCTTCTGGCCCAGGATCATCTGACAGACCTAGTAATGCAGAACTTTTAAGGGCTGATTACTTTGTCTTGGCAGACATAATCAGTCAACTATTCCACAAGTGTGTCCTTTTCTGGACAGTAATTTGTCTGTAGATGAAAAGAGGCAATTTTTGCCTAGTGGCTGTCTCACCACAACTGGAGTAACTCCAAAGATGCTCAATTTCTTCTTAGAATCCAAGATAGGGAAGCTGACAGGAGCAGACAGGTCTCTAATGAAAATGAACATTAATACAGAAATGTTTGTAACATTAATTCTGTGGACTTCTGACATTTTGAAAACCAACTATCCATGTTAGGCAATCTGGACTGTTATCCTTTGACTCCTCTCAGCTATTACTAATTAAAATCTAGAAAACACCCTAATAGTAAACTCAGGGCCATGCAATTGCTATAGACTCTTAACTCACAGGCTAACCATCTCAAATCAGTTTTTAAGAAGTTAAAAAAGGACTAGGTCTAACCTTGTATTCCTAAATGTGTTATATAGGCACAATGCCTAAGAGAGTAATAATATTAATCTCACTTTTATATCAATAAGAAACTCATACCAATGAAAAACTTTAAATTTGAAATCAAAGTAAATTTTGTACCACTTAAGAATTATAACTAATCAATTCTAACTATTCCTCCTTATTCTAATAAAACCATTACTTTTCCCTAGAAGGATAGCCTAATATTAACCACCTCAGTCCCCAAGCCCAGGGAATAGGGCGCCGACTCTTCATTAACTTCTTCAAGTTGAATTGGGCATTGAGATATTAGAAGAGGGGCAGGGAGAAGGGTAAATTGATAAGCCTCTGACATCTGTGTCTTCACTGCATCCAGCTAAAATTCCAGGTCTGCTCAGCTTGCTTGATGAGTAGATACACCAAGGCTGTGTATTCTGCAATACACAATTCTCAAAACAAATTTTAGTATCAAGATAATTTTTTGTTTGAATACTGGAATCTAGTATTCTGGTGGCCTGCCTCTGTCATGTCTAATCCATATAATTCTGGGAGGTAGAAATATCTTAATAGTCTCTTCTGAAAACACACAGACAAAAGCCTTTCCCCAAAACATCATTTCCTTGAGCCAGTAACCAGAAAAACCTTTATCTTGACCTCTTTCCCAGAGGAAAAATATAACCACAAAACTGAAAATCACACCCATCTTGAAAATAAAATCAACTTAATAACTAAAATACTGTATGTGCCTATTCTTTAGGCCTTCCCTATTTTGCCAAGCAGGAAAAGAACCCAGAATTCCCAGGAGGCCCACGTTAGACAGAACCCAAGTCTCTGTGAGGCAAAGTAACTTTATATCATCTGAATATACCTGATTTACACTATCTTTCTGTTTGGCTCTTTGCCAGAACAGTCTCTATTTATACACTGTACTCTCTATTCTAGAGTCAGTGACAATTTTCCCCGTCTTAACTAAAGTACAGTATATGCCTATTCTTAGGCTTTCCCTATCTTGCCAAGCAGGAAATGAACCCAGAATTCCCATGGGGCCCAGGTTAGACTGAACCCGAGTCTCCTGTGAGGCAATATAACTTTATATCACCTGAACACATCTGATTTACACTATCTTTCTGTTCGGCCCTCTGCCAGAACAGTTTTTTATTTATACCATCTATCTGTTTGACTCTGTAGAGCAGCTTCCACTTATACACTGTACTCTCTACTCAAGAGCCAGTGACAATTTTCCCTATTTAAATTCCAAACCGCAATCCCCATGTGATTCGGACAAATCTGTTTATAAATCTTTCCTAAAACCAAATAATCTCAATTATTTGGTTTGAATCTTAATTCACAGACACTGTACTCTCTACTCTAGAGTCAGCTACTTTCTTCTTTTCCTAAAAAAAAGCAACTTGCATTCCCCCACAGCCAGGGAGTTCAGCTGCAGTTTTTTGTTCAGGGTTCACATGACTCCTATCAGCACCAATCACTTTTTGTTGTTGTTGTTGTTTGTTTTTTGTTTTTGTTTTTTGAGACAGGATTTCTCTGTATAGCTTGGGCTGTTCTGGAACTCACCCTGTAAACCAGGCTGGCCTCGAACTCAGAAATCCGCCTGCCCCTGCCTCCCAAGTGCTGGGATTCAAGGCGTGCACCACCACTGCCTGGCTCACTTTCTTTAAAAAAAAAAAAAAAGAAAAAAAAAAAAGAATACAACTCTTACTCTTAGGTGAATAGACTTAAATTTCTAGTGAATTTGTGCCCGAAATTGGTGCTCCACGAACATCTGCCTAAGAACAGATAATTTATAAAGGAGAAACACTCACATTGGTAGAGAATGTATGAGAGCCTCTTGCTTCTTTATCTCATAGAAGAAAGTAGAGGGTAAATATGCGCAGGTAGAAGAGGAAAGCCGTTGGAATGAATTGTTTATTGTAATCCCTTCATGCAGAAATTTCAGTTCCTTAAATGCAAGTGCTTATACAGACAAAACAGTCACTTACTGATGCATGAGGGCCGTGTTGACATAAAACAGACACTTTGCACTAGGACCTACTTCTCAACCGTGTTACATGGGCCCAAGCCAAAGCATGCATTTTGGTAAGAACTTCCCTTCTCTGGCAGTAATATGAAGATGAGTAGCTTCATATGCTTTAGCAAAAGCTAAGAGGAATTGTCATCACCCACTCTTATACTCTGCAGTAGAATCTTTTTAGGAGACATAGTAAGCTTTCTGTGAGTTGCAGGCCAATGATTTTACTTTCTATATTAAAATAATTAAAGGGTAGCAGCTTCTAGTCAAGGGCCAGCGTTCCCATCAAAAAGCAGAAATATTTGGACCACATGCTAAGTAACTCACTGGGGCATTTCATTTTAATTTTATCTTCATGAGCATGTATTATTTATATGATTTTATATAACAAGAGATTGATGCATGTTGGGAAATTCTCAAGGAAATAGATGTACCAGTTCTGCTGCATATTGAGTTATCCAGAGCCTCTTTGTCTAGGGTCTGCCTGCCTCCTGCCTGTACTTTTCCAAAGATACCCTGATTCTATCAATTACATCTCCAACTGCGCCTACCACAACTCAGATAGACCGGCTTGCCCAGTGATTTAAAAAAAAAAATTCCAATACTTCTCTGACCAATATATGCCATAGGGATGTTTTTGCATTACATGGAAGAAAATAGAGAACTCGGGGAAAAGTTACCTTTGCAATTCTAGAATAAGCCCTATTTGATTATATTGGATCATTCTTTAATATATAATACAGTTGGGTTTCAGCTTCTTGTGTTATTTAGGATTTTAACAGCCACCTTCATAAACAGCTTATCAGGGTTTCTTTTCTGTGCTTGGTCAGGATATGAATAGTTCCATTTTGTGGTTCGAATTCTACTCCTTAAAATTTACAAGTTAATTTAATAGAACCCACTCATTATATTACCTGGGAAGACTGGTTTTGGAGGACAGCCTGATAAATTCTCAATTCTATTCAAGATTTGCATTTTTGAGTAACTTTTGCTTATTTTATTTTCTACATTAGAATAACTGAACATTTTCACATATACCAAACGTCCATGAATATTATTTTCTCATGATTTTATCCTTCTATACATCTGTTCTTGCAATCTGCTTGCATTATTCTCTTTTAGATCTTTCTATAAGTGTTCCTCTGCTTTTTAGTCTTTACTCTCCACATTCGTGAAGCATGATGACCCCTTCTCCTTTCTACTTTTACATTATTATTTTTTTCTCATGCAATAATGGCTGCTGTCTTCTTAGATCTTTTACATATATCCTTTGTCATTTTCATATATGGATATGATAGATTCAGACTACACCTAACTCCTGATACACCAACCTTCAAATCTATCTGAACTCCCTTCCAATATTAATCTTAACTGCCTCTTTAATTCATTTATTCTCAATAATGAAGATTTTTGAAGTATGCAAATTTTCATGAGGATTGTTTAGCAACGTTCTATACTTGTGAACCAGGACCTGTACAATGTTTGAAATAAGTTTTGCCATGAGCAAACATGTTATATTTGCTGGATTGGAGTCCATACCACTCACCCTTCCTCACCTGCCACCCGACTTTTACCATTCTCTTCCCTTTGTTGTGGATGCACAGCAATGGCTCCAAGTCTTAGGATGGGCAGAGAGGAAGAATAGTTTTCACTGATTTTACTAAGTAAATTTATTGTGAGTTATAAATTAACCTACAAAAATTTCAGTTTTTAATTTTGAAATTCTCTCTGTGTGTCTGTGTGTGCTCATGTGTTTGTGTATGTTTGTGTTAGCTGTGTGTATGTTGATGCATCTGTCTGTCTGTCTCTCGTCTGTCTGTCCACATGTGTGCCACTGTGAACATGTTGAGGTCAGTGGAGGATACAGCTCTTTCCTACCACTGTGTGGGTTTGGGAATGGAACGCATGTTGTCAAACTTGGTGGAAAACATTTTTATCTGATAAGCCTCCTTGCAAGCCCTTAAATATTTTACATTGCTATTTATTTATTTATTATTATTTATTTATTTATTTATTTATATAGTGTTTGTGTGTGTGTGTGTCTGTGTGTGTGTGTGTGTGTGTGTGTGTACATATAGGCAGGCATGGCAACCATGTGGAAGTCAAGGGACAACTTGAGGGTTAGTTCTCTCCATGTGAGTCCTGGCCAAATTGTTAGGTTTGGTGACAGCACCTTTATAACTGAGCCATCTTGCAGGTGTCTGTTGATTATTTTAATCAACTTCTGTTTTAAACGGTTTGCTTCTGTTTGCTCCATTCCATTGTATTGGTTTCTAGTGTGGTCTTGGTTATTTCCTTCTTTCTGCTTATCTTGGGATTATTGTATTTTTTGTCTTATAACTGCTTAATATAAAGCTACCATTGTTAATTGGAGACCTTTGCTCTTTACTAATGTAAGAATTCAATGCAATGGATTTTGAACTAAGTGCTGCCTTCGTGATAGTCCAAATATTGTGGTCACTTCGATTTCTTATATCTTCATTTAAATTCATTCAGTGCCTCCTCTTTGGCCAAGCTGTTCCATGAACATTCATGTAGATTGGGTCCCAAATCTAACATCCTGGAACACTGCTCAGCTTGCAGTATCTTCTTCCACTGTCAGCCTTTCAACAGTGACTCTGTAGGGTCAGATTTTGTATGGGTGCAGTCCAGCCCCCAGTGCAGGACTGGGGAAACTCCACAGACATTTCTGCCTTACCCTACACACCTCCTTTCTCTCAGGCCCTTAGTTCTCTCATGAAAGCTGCCTTGCACCTTGTGTTCACTCTCCTCAGCACAAGGGCACACTGTTGGGACACTGGCATTCTATGACATAGCATGAAGCCTAGTGTCATGTTTATCCCAGGCTCTCATCAGTCAGGGATTACTGCAGTTCCCCTCCCCCTTCTCAATTTGTTAAGAGTTCCTAATGAGATGGCACTGAGTTTTGTGTAAACCCTTTCTATACTTATTGAGATAATCAAATGATTTTTATCCGGGGTTCCATTAATGTGATGCATCTCATTAAAAGATTTTTGTATGCTAAGCCAAGTTTTCATCCAGAGTAAGAAATCCCACATGGTCCTGGTATATGATCTTTTAATGCGCTGCTGAATTCACTTTGCCAGTATTTGGTTGAGTTCTGTATTTATAATCATTACAGATATTGGCTCAGGGATTTCTTTCTTACAGCAACTTTGTCTGGGTTTGACAATACTCTTTCCTCCTCCTCCTCCTCCTCCTCCTCCTCCTCCTCCTCCTCCTCCTCCTCCTCCTCCTCCTCCTCTCCTCCTCTCTCCTCCTCTCTCCTCTCTCCTCTCTCTCTCTCTCTCTCTCTCTCTCTCTCTCTCTCTCTCTCTCTCTCTCTCTCTTTCTCTGTCTCTCTCCTTCTGTTTCAAAAGGATCAGTACAGCTCTTTAAATGATTGGCATCTGTCTGCATTTTGAGCCTGGTCCTCTAGATGATGTGGATCTCTGATTACTTCTCTTTTTAACAGACTATTTAAAAGTCTGTTTACATTTATGTTATGGTGAAGTCTCGGTAAGCTGTGTCTTTTAGAAGACAAGAATTCGCCTCTCTCTTCTAGGTTATACAAGGTTGTTGACACATAATCATTCTCATCACCATGTCTTATAGACCTGCTTTATTTCTGTGGAACTCTATCTATTTTCATCTTTAAGATTATTCAATAATGAGCTTGGATTTTGATTTTGTATTATCTTGTGGTCACCGTCTTAACTGATTATCTATTGTTTGAATGTCAACAAGGCACACAAAATAAATTCATGTGCTAATTCTGTTATTCTCTCTCAGTGTGCTCATCATTGGCACATGTTTTGTTTTCCTCATGGTGTTTAGCCAAACTTAATGATTATTCTGTTGTATTCTGAATCTTTACCCAGGACAGTGACTCCTGTCCCATTACCAATCATGTTCAGTATCACACAGATTAGAAGACAAATATCAGCCTATCTGTGTTCACACAGTTTGTATTTTCTGCCTATGTCTTTCCTAATAATCTGACAAGGCCTGCAAGCTTTTCTGCTTTCAGTAGAAGGTAAAATGCAAATGCTGAATTTTGTGTGTTTAACCTGCAGATAAGAAATAATGTTAATCAACAACAGCAACAGCAGATGGACAGCGATTAACAGGTGGGAAGTGGAAAGGATTACAAAAGTAGCTATAGTCCTTTCATGAGGTTTGATTGAGAAATGTACCCCTTGTTCTTGGACATTTTAACACCTGGTCCCTCATGGTGACAGTGTCTGTAGAGGGTTTGGAGATGCAGTCTTGATGGAGAGGGGTGTCACCAGAGGTGGGTTTGGAGGCCACTTGCAGTTTGCTCTCTCTGCTCTCAGCTTTTGGCTCTAGCTGCCTTGCCTCATCACTGTGGATTCTAACCCATAATTCAAAATAAACTATATTCTACTTAAGTACGATCATAGTGTTTGATCATCGCAATAGAAAAATACAACTTTGAAGATGATTACAGGAATATTAAGGACAACCATTTGTAAATGTAGTTCCAAATTATCATTTTAGTTTCCTCCTCCTCCTCCTCTTCATCCTCCTCTTCATCCTCCTCCTCTTCTTTCCTTCCTTCCTTCCTTCCTTCCTTCCTTCCTTCCTTCCTTCCTTCCTTCCTTTCTTTTGGAAAAAAGAAAACAAAAAAGAAATATGTCTTATCATGGCTTGATAACCATCAAATAAGAACAGAATGTGGAAAAAGAACATAACATTTTTCTATTACCTATCAGAGACTTATCTTCTCTCCATCTGTTTCTGTCTGTCTGTCTGTCTGTCTGTCTCTCTCTCTCTTTCTCTCTCTCTCTCTCTCTCTCTCTCTCTGTGTGTGTGTGTGTGTGTGTGTGTATGTGTATGTGTGCACGTGCACGTGAGCATGCATGTGCATGTGCATAGACATGCATTCACCCATGAGTTGATGTATAGAAGCCATGGGTTGATGTTCCTTGTCTTCCTGCTCAGTTTCTAAGGACATAGAGCTTGCTGTTTTAGCCAGACTAGCTGGTGGCCAGAGAGCTCCAAGGATCCACCTTCCCCACCCTGCTGGCATTGTGGTAACGGGTGCGCATCACTATTATAATTGCACTCTGTGATTGTAAGAAGGATATTAGATGATTATCAAGATTACACAAACTGAGAGAAACTATGTAGTCTGGTTAAAAAAAAAAGCCATCAGCAAGACTCTGGAAAGTTCTATTTATTTATTTATTTTGCAAACTGACTCCAGCTGGAGATGATATGGGTTACATATGTAGGCAATAAGCTGTAGCCAAAGGCCCCCATTTTTTTTTAAAAGCAGGATCATCACTCTCATGGAAGCCAAGGCTCTCACATCCAGAAGGTATCCATCCTTCTACTGTAGTTACTGCCAGCCATTATTTTGCCACATTGACACATCATCTTTGTCTTCCTGGAATATGGCAGGGAGGATGGCTTTCAGTGAAGAAGGTAATGAGGCTCAGGTGAGGTCTCCAAACATAAAGTCCTTTACAGTGAGGAGCAGACAAACAGAAGCAAATGGCAAAATGACATTGCTGAAGAACTACTTTGGCTTTGGATATTTGGTCCTGAACTTCTTATTATATGAGAATATTATTTCTCTTCTTATTTAAACCACTATTGCACTATTATTTTGGAGTTTCATGTAGTTAAAGAAACAATCCCAACAAACAGAATTAATGTTATTTCCCACACCTGCAGGTCATTGTGTCTTGGAACAAGAGAATGTGTATTCTGAGGTTTTGAGGCAGGGTCTCATGTAGCCCAGGTACACGAGAAGCAGATAACATTGAACTTCTGATCTTCCTGTATCCATGTCTCAAGTTCTGATGTTTTAGGCCTCCACCACCAGCCTTGTCCAGAATATCATTCTTAAAGTAACAGTCTTCAGTTGTTCAAAAGTCATTAAGTAACACTATCTCACAAGACCACCGAAAATATCAATATGGACATTAAGAACCCAGCTATTTCAAGAAACCTATCACAATAATTTGATGAATTATCCTCTAGCAACTTAAAAACTAAACTGTGTATCATTGGTGCAAACAATAGAAAAAATACACAAGGAGAAAATAACATTTAAACACCATGTGATGACATGACAATTATATATAATTATAGGAAGATAACATTTGCAGGGAAGCTAAGTATTTGAATGGGAAGAAGAAATGCTACATTAAAAAAAATCAGATTGTATTAAAGAAAAATGTAAGAAATTAACGCCCTATATCAATTATTTTTCATATTGCTGAGATTAAATACTATAAAAGGATTAAGCATGGAGTGAAGAGAGAGGGAAGGAAAGATGGATGGATGGAAGAGTGGGCTTGGAGTTTCACTAGTTTGAGGAGGTACAGTCCGCCATGGCAGGAAAGGCTTGACTTAGGAAAAGTATGTGGATGCTTACATTGCATCCTTAGTCTGGAAGTAGAGTGGTCATTGGTTTACCTTTGCCCTTTCCCCTTTACATTCATTCTGGACCCAACACATAGAATGGAGCTGCTCCTGTTCATGATGCATCTTTCTCCGTTATGCTCTGGAAATGCCTCCATAGAAATGATCAGCGGAGTGTTTCCCAGGTGATTCTGAATCCTCAAGCTGGGGAAAATTAGCCATCCCATAGAGAATGGGGGAATATTGATAAATGAAACCATAAGGTAACTAAAGTGACTTTTATAGCTAGTAGATAACAAAATGGTACAGTCAGGTGGGAACCTAAGAGTGAGTTTTTTAATAAACTCCCAAAAGATCACGTAACCAACTTCCTCCCCCACTTTATGAGAGGAGAAGAAATGAGACAAATGAGAACTGTTTCCAAAAATTTCTCAAAATGGATGCAATAGATACATTTCCAGAAAGTGTCCATTCTTCAGTTTGGGGATTTGGGTATAATTTTTTCATGTCTACTGTGGGAAGAGTTGTCTCCACTCCATTTTATTTCTCGTGGCGCTGATTCATTGGTTTTATTTTGGGGCCTCATAACTTACAGACTGACAATGTGTGGGGAAAAAAGGAAAATTCATTCGCTTCTGATTTCCTTGGCTTCAGTGAGCCTTCTATAATAACATATAAATAAAGCATGTATTGCATATATATTTTTAAAAAGTCAATACCATGCTTCCCAACAGCTTCTCATTAGTGAAGATAAGCCTGTGGTTTGGATATTAATTTTCCTATAGTATAGAGTAGATCAATTCTGTTCTCCTTCTTGAAATTTTTATTTATGACTTTCTAAAGTTTAAAGCCTTGAAAATCCAAACTACAGAAACATGATTGGCTGGCAAATAAGAGTTCCCTTAATGAAATGGTTAGGTTTTCTTGACATATAAAGTCTTTAAACAGTTTATTTTTTATTTTTATTTTCACTTAAATAACAATTTTGTAGTGGATTAAAGTGTGGCTTCTTTGCCTAGAGAAATGCTTGTTAAATAGTGTGAATGGATGTTACCACATAATTAGAATTAATGCATAGAAGTATTTTTGGCATATAGTAACTTGAGGAAGTAAATCTCAAGTGTTGCTTGCTCAATAAGAAGTCCATGGTTCTCTTTTTTTCTGCTGAGATTTGGATTGAAAGGAGAAATCAATTTTAAAAAACTAAAATCTCTGTGAACTTGACTGACATCCACAGGGTTTGATGGATCAGTGTGGGAAGGGGGCAAATTGGAAGGACTAACTCTAAAGTTTGAAAGACATTGCCAGTGGCAAAATTAAAATATAAAAAATATGATTAAAATAGGAAACAAAACCTTAGACAAACTATTTTAGCCATAGTTACTTTATTTCAATAGAATGAATGGAAAACAATAGAAACAATATTTAAACACACACTCACAGACACACTCACATACTCACATATACACACTCACACATACTCACACACTCACATACACACACACAAACACTCACAGACACATGTATACATATTTACAGACACTCATGGACATAAGCATACACACATACACTCACACACATACACACACATTCACCAACACATGTATACAAACACACACAGACTTATCTATACACTCAGTCACATTCACACACACAGACACATTCATACACATTTACACACACTCACACACTCACACACACATACACACACTCATATGCACACACACTCACACACATACCCACTCACACATACCCACACTCACACACACACACACTCACACACATACACACTCACAGACACACTCACAGACACATGCATACACACACACACACACTCACACATAATCACACACATACATACTCACCCACATACCCACACTCACATACATCCACACTCATATACTCACACACATACACACACACTCACACATATACACACACTCACACACATTTACCCACACTCATATACACACACATTCACACACATACCCACACTCACATATACACACACACTCACATACACACACACACTCATACACATACACATACACACACTCACATACACACACTCACACACATACACACACTCACATATATACACACACACACGCAGCAGTCACACATGCTTACTCTTTTGAAGCAAAGCCGTGAATTGAAAGCAACCATCACCAAAGGAGATGATGAAAACCTTACACTATATTTAATGTAGAATCAGTTTTATATTAGAATATGTGGTGTTTGTGAAAACCTGTCACTCAGAAGCATATTACTACTGTAGTTTTACAATATATTTCCCTCTATGTCTGTAAGTCTTTTTGTTTAAATTCACTTTGTGGTACCAGAGAAAAATAGAAACAGGATAGATTATGCTTAAATCTAACCAACATAGCATTTTAACGAAGCTTTTGGGACTGGAGATGCGGCTCAATTGGTATAGCACTTGTCTATCATGAGCAAAACCTGGGTTAAGTCCTCAGCAACTCATAAACCAGGAGAAGTGGTGCATACCTGGAATGCCAGCACTAGGAAGGTGGAGAAGTGACCCTATAATTCAGTCATCCTTGATGCATGGAGAGTTAAGAGCCAAACCTCAAAACAGACATTAAAAGGCTCACAGTAGTGTGCACAGTATACCTGATTTACATTGTATCTGGGCCAGGCCCAATTGCCTCCAATTAATAAAACCATAAAAGGAAAGACATGTAACATCTCGAAGATAGATGGAAAGAGGACAAACTCTTGGTTGAAGCCATTTTGACTGAATTATGAAAAAACAAGTCTTCGGTGAGAAGAGCTTTCACATGTGCTATATAATCCATAGAATAATCATTGCAGGTTCATCCACGAGTATAGGAGCACCTTACTGAAAACCCAAATTTTCTTCATCATGAGGAAATCAAAAGCGGACATGTCCACTAAGGCCCACATGTCCCAGTTGGTCCTCACAGACTATTTACTGAAGACAGTGAGGCCTAAAAGACCCCCTGGGTGTTTCTAATCACCCAGCCTTGTCCTCACTACTGAGCAATTCCAGCACTTTCTTATTCCTTTGTAACCGCAAACCTTAGGATGCCCAGGTCACTCTGGGCACATGAATTTCACCTCTCAGGACCCTACATCCTGTATTCTACTCACCTCCACCCCTTGGCACTACCACTGACTTCCCAAAGCCTCCACTAATGTCCTCTGTGCCCATAACTCACTAAATTTATTTCTATATATATATATGAGATTTTATTCTTTACTAGATGGGAATCCGGTTCTGCCTTCATTCCCACAGCCCTCAGAGCCATTACTCAGCACCAAAGCTTCCAGAACATTCTCCCTCCCGTATCCTCGGCACCTTTATTGAGCCTCATGTTTTACCACTCCTAGCTTCTCAGTGAATCTGTTTCATGGAAACTCTTTGTTCACACTTTTAACCTTTCTGATTGTGATTCTCCCCAAGAGTTTTGGCAATATCAATGTAAAACAAGATTATCCCTGAAACTTTGAATTCTAAGGACAGATTTATAGCAATAACCTGACATTTTCATGGTTATACCCAAGAAATTCTCATACATTGCAAAACTTCTCCAAGATACCAATTTTATTCATGACCATAATCTCCTACCGTCAAAGTCTCTCCTCTTACTTTCTCTTCTTCTTTTTTTTACCTCACCCTTCTTTTGCAGTCACCAAACCACCAAGACTTTGTTCCTGCATCCTTTCATGCTCCTTCATCTACTCTGATGCTTTCTCTCCGTTTCTCAACCCCTCTTCAATGTTTTAGTTCTTTGTAGACATGGTACATAACTTTGCTTCTCTTACATAACTGTGGGGAATAGATGAAGTCCTAAGTGAATGTGTATTATTGATATGAGCATGTCTATGTCAAAGACCACAATACTGCAGACTCATGGAATGGAAAGTGCTTCTTCTAGTCAGGCTCAAACAGAAAGTAAATCTGTCTCTGCTCCACATACAAACCTTAACGATGATCAAAACCTGAGTTTGCTCCCCTAATTCTACCAAGGTGATCTAACCTGCCTCCTATTGGTTAGTGCTGCGTTAGCAAACCATGGTGCTTCCAGACAGTTGTCAATCCATTTTCATTAGGCTGCTAGGCCCACACAACCCCAGGTTTTCTATATGTGTGTCTGTTGTTTAATTTCCAGTCATCCAGTCAGGCCAGTCCTTACACATAGTACATACTATCTCAAGGTCCTAAAACTGTATATGAAAAAAAAATAATATCTTTACAGAGAGCCATGATCATATCTGCATATGATACTCTGCTCTGTGCACCCGTATAATGTTATAGTCTGATGACTTCCCATAGTGTGACCGAGCATGCCCTCTGAAGAAACTCCTTGGATAACAGATTTTATCCCATCACACTTGGACCAACACTACTTCAGCATACCTTCTCTCTGACCTTCAGCTTCAGCCCCATATCAGTATGACTTTTGTACTCTACTAAATTATTATCATCTGCATGCAAACAAGCCATTTTATCTTAGAAGTTGTTTTTAAATCCTTTTATTATCTCCATTTTGCTTCTTAATTTCTTGCTCCTCTTTGCAAGGTAAAACTTTGGGGGAAATGTTACCATCTCACTGTCCCCCATCTCTCTCTCTCTCTCTCTCTCTCTCTCTCTCTCTCTCTCTCTCTCTCACCATTTTCTCCCTCCAGCACAACTCCATTCTCTCTCTGCCCATGAGGAGGCCAGAACAGAGCATAGATGTTTTGCTCTAAACCTCCTGGTCATACTGTTTTGATACAGGATCACTCAGTTAGCAAGAAGATCACATTTTAGCTAGGTTGTTTGAAAAGGGACCTCTCAGAATCTGTTCTCCTCTGTCCATGCCTGGACATTTGTAGCCATGCTTGGACCTTTGGTTGATGCTAGAGATTCTAATCAAGTACTCTTATGTGCAGAGCAAATGTTCTTAGCCATCGAACCATCTCCCAAGGCACTCTTTACTCAGATTCTCTAAAATAAGTTAGTGGTATCACTTATAGCTGAGGCATTTGGCAGGTAGAGGACAGAGATGCTAAGATGAATTCTGCCTTCCTAAAGCCCAAGAACCAGAAACGTTGATGTCTTGATATAGGAGAAAATGGATGCTCTTGCTCAAATACCCTTTACCATTTCTGTCCTAGATAGATGCTCCAAAGGATTCATTGTGAAGCTCCAACTTCATTGTGAAGGTAGAGAGGCTTTGTTCACTTCTTACGTGTTTCTCATATAGTTTCAAAGTTTTCCTGTTTCCTATTACACAGTGATACATGTGTCACTAATTTACTGTGTATACCGCATAATCTCATCAGAGAAGCTTCTTGAAGTAGATGGGAAGGAACTAGCAGAAAGATCCACAACTGAAAAATGTGCAGGTTTTAGTTCCAAAACAAGTTCCATAGCAATGCGTGGCACACGCACACTGTATTCAGTAACCATTGTTAAAAGCCAGTTACCACAGCAATTTATGTCCATAGAAGTACATTGTGAAATCTTACTTTAACCTTTAACAATGGGAGATACACTCAATTAAGAATTATCAAAAGAACTCAATATGAAGAATGATCAAGTCATGTGTCCAGAATATGTGTTGTCTTCAGCAAATGAGACTTGCCTTCAAGTTCTGGGAGACAACTGAGGGTAATAACCATAGCCTATACTGTTCTGGGAGTCTCTTGAACTTCCCCAAACACAAATTTGAAGAGAGATTCCCCACATCTGACATTGGAGTTTTTATTGGATATTCCACAGCTCTTGGAGGAAGTATTACTACTCATATGTCTTATATTTTTTAAATTAACAAAATAATATGACTCCTTGTGGCTTTTTTCAAATTTATTCAATGGTATTTATCTCTCTTTCCTCCTCCTCCCACTGTCAAAGTTCCATCCCCATTTTTCTTTCCTTCTTCTCAGGACTTGTACCTACTGGTATCTTCTAGAGATCCTTCCCCACCCCATGCTCCCTTTTAACTTTCTTGGTTACATTGCTACTCCATTATGTTTTGGAAAGACCATGTTTTTAATAAATCTTTTATTCTATTTTTAGAAAACAAAAGGATTTTATCAGGGGGAATTCTCATGAGAGTGAAAAATTTTAAACCAAGACTTATTTTTAAATAAAATAATTGTTTAAAAGTTCTTTACCCCTTGGTACATGCTAAGTACCTTCTAGCACCATGAACCCCATAGTCAAGCTTCTATCTGGGTACCAGCTCAATGTCTTTAGGTTTGTTGACATTAGTAAGAAGTGTTATTTCAGTGATACCTCCTTACTGTCAATGGTTGAGAGTGGTCAATAGCCTTGGGAAAGGCCTGTAATGTTTTGAGTGGAGAGTATATGAGACCCTGTTGTCCAATGACTCAACAGGATATAAATTATTACTGGCACTGAAGGTTTTTCTTGATGGCCCAAGATATCAATCTAGTTGTGGCTCCAGCTACAAATCTTGTGACTCACAATCATAGGCTGCCTGTATAACTGGAGAAATCATGGCGCAAATGTTATGGGAGTAACCAATGACTTTTTGGTTACATTTAAGACCCATGAGATGGAAAATATACTTGGGTTCTGCTAGCACATACTGGTAAAGTGGCCAAGGACCTGATAGATAGGTCATGGACCCTATGGAAAAAACTTATTATTATTATTCTATTAAAGGAATAAATCAATAAAATGATTCCTAAGGACAAATTGGCATACCCATAGGAGAGTTTGTCACTCAACCAGAAAAGCTTCTTCTTGCAGTAGACAGTAATTAACACAGAGACCCACAACTAGACTATGTGCAGAATTTGAGAGACTTTACATCACTCAGCCTTAATGGGATGTCTTTATCAAATCCCTTCCCTCAAGACTCAGAAAAGTATACAAGAGGAGTTGAAAGATTGCAAGAGCCAGAGGTAATGGACATTCACAAGGAGACAGACACAACACGGATGATACATATGAACTCACAGAGACTTACTTGTGTGATAGTACACACAAAACCTGAAGATTCTAAACCAGACAAAATCCCAGAATGGAGAAAAGAAAACAGACATAAATCCCACTCTTAAACAAGAAGCTACTTATAATTGCTGCCTGTAGAGAAAGGAACAATTTGTTTTTTCCAATGGAGTATAGCTAGATATATCAACCACTCTCTGGGAAGACCTTAACCACAGGAGTAGCTGACCACATTTTTGTGGTCCAAAATTTTTGTGGTTCCAAAAAATGAACTCCACATTTTTGTCTGTTTGCCTGTGTTTGCTTTTTGTTTTGTTTTGTTTAGTCTTGTTTGTTTTGACCTATTTTTTCTTTTTTGTTTTTGATAGAGAAGGAGAAAATGAGAGCAAGCAAGAGGAAAAAACATGATGAAGGTAGGTGGGTATGGAGGTGGGAGAATTTGGGAAGAGCTGGGAAAGGAGAAACAATATAATCAAAATATGTTGTATGTCCAAATAATTAAATTAAAAAAAATATCTCTATGGCTCAGAGAACTTTGAGGAAGAGGCATCAGAAAGAATATAAGAGCTGAAGATAGAGAAAGGGCTATGAAATCCCACCTTCTGGGCAAGAGATAGCCATGAATTTACAAACTCAGACCAACTATGGATGTCTGACTGGGTCTGCACAATAGCCAGGCAAAGGTCAAACAAAACTAAAAGTCATTAATGTGGGAAAGGGACTACTAGAGAGGTGGTATATGCAAAGGGCTGAGAGGAGATAATAAAAGGAAGAGGGTGATGTAATTAGAATGCCATATATATATATATATATATATATATATATATATATATATATGAAGTTGGAAAAGAATAAACTATTTTTTAAAGTAGAATCACAATAAAAATGCAGTTCTTTACAACATTATAGAAACAGTACAAATCCTTTGTCTGAAGATGTCATTTTGTAGAAAACAACTTTAATTTTTATTATTGCATTTCATATATATGAATATTTTGCCTGATGTCTGTCTATGCATCACATACATATGTGATACCAAGAGAGACTAGAAGAGGGCCTTGGATCTGCTAGAATCAGAGTAGCAAATGATTGTGAGCTATCACATTGATGCTAAGAATCAAAGCCAGGTATTCTGGAAGAAAATCCAATACAATTACCTGCTGAACCATCTCTCTAGCCATGGAAAACTATTTTAAACTTATATTTCCTTTCTCACATCTGGTAACAAGTTTTCTTCTTACAAATAAAATTCATAATTTTAATATCTAAAATTTAAAGTTACCAAATTTATTAAAAATACTTTCAAACTTTATTTAAAAAGTAAAATATAATTTTATATACTAATTTTCCTTTTCCATAAGGGTTCAGTCTAGATAGAAAATTAAACTAGCAAAGGTGGGATTGTATGGAAATGTAAATACTAGAAAAGTCTTAAAATATATATGAAAGAAAATATGGAGAAAAATATATGAAAAAAAACTACATTGGAATCCACATAACAGATGAAAGAAGGACTAAGTAGGCATCTCTCATTACCAAAACCTTCAGTGTTTGTACCATGGAAACATCTACAACAATTCAGGCTATGGCCAAAGTTATTGGTTGCTCTCCACAAACTGATATTAAGATCTTATTGTTGGAGACAACACCTACATAACATACTGAACACAGAGAAGATGAACTGGCGCTTGCCTAGAGCCTCCATCTCTACTCTGTGCTCATGGGACAAGAAGGTATGATGAACGCTAGCTACAACAGGAGAAAGACCAATGCCAACTCTGCTAGAAATCCTTCAGTCTACAGTGCTGACCCACTTACAAGATATGCTGGTGCGATTGGGGCACAAAAGTTGGGGGAGTAGCCAACTACTATCTAAGTGAAATTAAAGCCCACTCCATGAGATGGAATTCATGCTCAGCCCTGTCTAGGTAACCCAAAACCCAAGCAGTACATTTGCCATAGACCTAGGGGAAACCAAATACTATTTTTATGCTAATAAAGCATAGGAATAAAATGACTCCCTACAACATTCTGCTATATCTATTGGTCAGTGTCTGGTTCAGTAATCATCAGAGATGCTTCCTTCTACAATAGATGGGATCAAATACAGAGATCCCCCAGACTTAGATTTTCAAAACCTACTTTAATAAGGATTCTCAGATGCTTTGACCCCTTTTCTAGCCCACTGTCCAAAGGTAGGAGAGAAAAGATGGTAAATAGGACAAAAGGATGTGGAGCTGTTTAAAAGTAAGTTTTTGTTTGTTTGTTTTTTTTTGGTAGGGGGCAATTCTAGTGTCCATTGACAGGATACCAGCAGTCCGGTTGAGTGGTGTCAGGATACCAAACACAAGTCAGCAGTGGTGGCAGATTCCAAAAGGAATAGCCAGACCCCAGCCAAATCAGCATAAGCAGCAAGAGTGACCAGGACCAGCCAGTATGCCAGGAATTCTCTGCCATGCCTCTCTTAACAAAATGAAGATCACAAAGACCAAGACCAATGAAGTCTTGCAAGGCTAGCTATGCGAAGACCCCTGTCACTGTCCATTGAGTCCTATTTATACTCTCTCCAAACATCACGTGTCCTCCCATGAGTCTTGCTTCAGCAAAACATCATGTGAGTCTGTATCACATGACACAACCAGAAACTTCCACTTTAAGATCCACAACTGGACAACATTCAGAGAGTGAGAGACCTTGGAAACTTAGTTCTAAATGGGATGTCTTCATCAAATCCCTCACTTTGGTACTCATGGAAGAATTCTGAAGAGGTGCCAAAAAAGGTGTAAGAACCAATGGGGATAGAAGACACCAAGGAAACAAGGCCCTCTAGACACTACTAGTCCTGAACAAAACAAAATCTCTCTTCCTCCCTTCCTCTCTCTCTCTCTCCCTCTCTCTCTTTCTCTCTCTCTAAAATACAATCATACATCCAAAATGCTACTGCTGCTACTATTAGTAATACTACTACTAGTCCTACTACTAATAACAATAACAATAGTAATAATACAATAAGATAGCATAGAAAGAAACAAACAAGGATAGAACAAAACAGATAAACAGAAAAAGGAAGAACCAAAGGAAAAGGACAAGAAACTAATATGGAAGTTAACATGAACATATTTGTCCACACAGAAAACCCACAAAAATAAAATCAGAAACTATAACATATAAGCAAAATGTCTGTAAAGAAGACAAAGAAGAAGCCCAGACAAAGCATTGTGATAAAACAAAACAAAAAAATGTCCAAAAATACATGAGTTCATCCTGTTGTCCACTAATGCTGGGAATGAGGTCTTAAGCATGGTTTGTGTATCTAGTAGGCCTCCATTAAAGAAAACTAATTTTTCCCTTGTCACTGGCTATCAGTTGGAATTAGCGTCTGGGTTAGGGATGGAGGTTTATGTCTACTTCCCTGCTCAGCAATGGAACCCACCTGACTTAGACCTGTGCAGGCCCTGAACATGCAGATTTGAGTAGTGAGGAAGTGAGAAGAATCTGGGAGGGGGTCATGGAGGGGAAAACATATTCAGAATATATTGAATGAAAATACTTCTTCAGCCCTCCAATTGTTTCATATATGTGCATTTTCTATATTTAAAGGCATTTCTTTTTTATTGGATATTTTATTTACTTACATTTCAGATGTCATCCCCTTTTCCTTATTCCACGCCCCCGCCCCCAGAAGCTCCGTATTCCATCCTTCCATCCCCTCTCCTCCGTTTTGCTTTTATACCATTTTAATTACATGCAAGTCTTAAGGTCAGTTCTAGGTTGAGGAACTAGCAATGCAATAAATACAAATAGTCAAGGAACAAGCAAAACAGTAAACACCAATAGTCAAAGAACAAGCAAGGCAATAAACAAGGTCCTGTGATCACTCCCTTGATTAATGTTTCTTTTTTTTTTCTTTTTTATTGGAAATTTTATTTACATTTCAGATGTTCTCCCCTTACCCCATTTTCCCCCCTTCCTCCCAGGAACTCCCTATCCCTTCCCCCCTCCTCTTGCTTCTATGATGGTGCACCCCCACCTACCCTCCTCTGTACCTCCCCTCCCCACCCTCGAATTCCCCCCCACGACGTCCAGCCTTCATGGGACCAAGGATCTCTTCTCCCACTTATATATAGCTCCCTTGCATTTATAGCTGGAGCCATGGATCCCTCCCTAAGCACTCCCAGGCTGGTGATTTAGACCCTGGGGGCTCTGGTTGGTTGGTATTGTTGTTCTCCTCATGGTGTCGTGAATCCTTTCAACTCCTCCAGTCTTCACTCTAACTCCTCTATTGGGAATCCCATGATCAGTTTGATGGTTAGCTGTGAGCATCTGCCTCTGAATATGTCAGACTCTTGCAGAACTCTAAGGAGACAGCTATATCAGGCTCCTGTCAGCATGTACTTCCTGACATCCACATCAACGTCTACCTTTGGTGACTGCACATGGGATGGATACACAGGTGGAATGGTCTGCAGATGGCCCCTCCTTGATTAGTGTTTCTAAGGGCTTACCAGGATGACCTAATTATCTGAGCCTACTTCCTTGTCCTAGCCCAAAGTCATTTTTAAGCCTGAAGCCTACTTTTTTGTTCTAGCCTAAGATTTAGATTCCTGCCTAAAATTATTTCTTTGTTTTAGCCTAATGTCAGATTCCTGCTTGAAGTCCATTTCCTTGTCCTTGGCCAATGTCAGATTATTGCCAAACAGTTCCCAAAGCTCTCCATGTTTCTTCCCTTTTCTGCTTTTGTTTTATAAATCTTTTATTGTGTGTATTTATGGTATAGAATATGATGTTATAAGAATATAAATATTAAACTGGTTATCATAATAAACAAAATTAGCATTAAAAATATTGAAAGAGAAAGATATTTCAAATGTGAAGATGAAGAATCCTTCCAGGCCTCTTCAATGGCACTTCTCTCTGTTGGATGCAGTTAAAGGGGCTATGAGCATTCAGGAATAAACATTCACTTCTAACTAAATTCATCCCTGAATAAATAGGCATTTTTTGTACAAAAAAATAATAAAATGAATAAAGATAAAAATGGGGCTACTTTGCCACTTTATCTGCTAGTCACTGATATTTGGTAGAACACATCCAACAAAGTGAAATTAGTGCCTCATATTCTAGAAAGGCACAAGATGATAATATTGTTGGTTTTCTATAGTATAATCTACCATTTATACCCACATAAGTTGAAAGCTTAAGGCTAGATAAATTTTGAAGGACTCTATTTAGACAATAATTTCTCATAACTGTCATGTTGATGCAGTAGCTATGAAATATAGAATATGGTATCTATACGGGAGAGAAATCAACACATAGAAAAAACACCCACTCACCCAATCTTGGGATTATGAACTTCCAGGTCCTTGTCATGAATGTTAGAGAAGTTTTAATGACATTGCTTCCTGTAGTGTGCAAGTGTGGTTATAACAACAATTAGCATGGCATTCTAATTATTGTAAAAAGTATAATTTTAATAATTTGGAAGTACAACTCAAAAGTAAATTCACTGAAAATTCTCATTTCAAATGACGAAATTCCCCCACTTTGACTTTTATTGTCTCCTTGGTAGTTACCAGCTGTATTTTCTAGTTTTCTTTGTCAGAGCATGAAACAAATCTAACTGTTATAATATTTTTTGAATAGTGAAAAAGGAAACTATACAAACATTTAGATCAATTCCTCTTTTCTAAGTTCCCCACAATAATTAGCTATACTTTCCCTAGAGGTTCTGACACATCAGTAGTGTGAGTTAAGCCCCTTAAGTATTTATGCTAAGCAAACAAAAGGGTTACTTAACTACAGCAGAGCTGCTCAGCCATTAGTTTTGATCAATTGCTTGGCGGTCACTTTCATTAGATGTTTAATTTGAACCACAATTAGAGTTTATCCTTTTAAAAGATAAAGTAGACTCCCAGCCATTGACTACAGGTCCTGACTACAGTGGATCACAAGATGGATGTTCCATACCCTCCACTGAAAGTCCAATTCAGCAAAATGGTCCACTTCTCTTTGAGAAGCTGTTCTTACAACTCTAATATTGAAAACTTACATTTATTCCTGAGGAATGTAGGAACCCATGAGATACTTTCAGGTGTGTCTCCTTAGGACACAAATCAACTCAATACATTCACAAATGCTGAGGATATAAGCACATGTATAATTTTCAAATTGGGTAGGAATATGGAACACGGCTCTGCTGTTGTCTCTTTACTGAAATGATGAAAAGCAATTTCAGATAATCTTAATTTCTCCAATTTCATCTCAAAGGCAATGACAGAAAGACAATAACTAAAATCCTGTGTCTCACAGTGACTCTGAGGATCTGGAGAGATATGAAATGAAGCAGGAATGGAAAAAAAAAGTACCAACTTATTTCCCTCACCTGTGAAATCTAAAATGTTGATTTTATACAAGTTATGGATGGAAGGTCACTGGCAGAGGATAGGGAATCTAGAGGGGAGAGGGGCAAGGAGAGTTTTGTAAGAAGGTGCTGTGTTACAGGTAGAGAGGAACAAGAACTTCTGACGTGCTACTTTGAACATAGGTTATAATATTGTATCACACATTTAAAAAACTACAAGCAAGCCATCATTTATATGCAAATTCAAGATATATGGAGGAATCTGACAGATTAAAGCCTCCAAGGGACCTCATATTGTATTCAGAGAAAACAAACAATCAAAACCAACAACAGTAAAAACCAACCTAGAATTCTGTGCCTGACACATTTGTTCTTTGAAAGTGAAGGAGGAATAAAGACTTTCTGAAATAAGGAAATAGAATGTTTCTGTAGTTGACTCACATTTCAAGAGTTGTATGAATTAATTATAGCCAAAAATATGGCGTAGATCAGAAACCTGGGGGCTACACAAGAAATGATACTTTGTAGTTTTAATTGTGGTTATGAATCACATTGTTAGTATATTAAGCTATTTATTAGCACATTAAAAGAAAACCATGCTTAGAAGATGTAGTAAAAGCACGTGATAAAGCTCAATATCCATTCTTGATTTTAAAAAGATGCTGTCTATGAGTTACGAGTGAGGCAAACTATTCAAATATATTAAAGAATATCTTAAAACTCAAAATTCAACCTCCAAAAATGTATTAAATTGTAAAATTTTTAAAATTCTGCTTGGTCTAAAAATTAAAAGTGCTAGCTTTTTAATGTGTCACGAAACATAATCAGAATTATAATTAATATGACAGAACATGGTAAAGTTTAGTATTCAATGTTAATAATTTCATAGTATTGTAAACCTACTAAAATAGTTAAGAAAAATATAAATGTGTTTTTGTGAGTCTGTGTATATGTGTGTATATGTATGAGTGTGTTATGCGAGTATGTGTATGAGTATGTATATGTACTCATGTGTTTGTGTGCGTTTATGTATGTGTGTGAGTGTGTGTATATGTGTATATGTATGTGTATATGTGTGCATCTATATGTGTATCTGTGTGTATATGTGTGTGAGTTTGTGTTGTATGTGTGTAGGAAAGGAAGTGTATGTATGAGTGTGTGTGTGTGTGTATGTTTATGTGAGTGAGTATGTGAGTGTGTGTGTTACTGGTGATAGAATCTAAGGCCTTGCACATAATAGATAAGTACTCTACCACAGAGAAACACTAAATCAAATCCTGGAGTTGTTGTTGTTTTACTTATTTATTGTTTTTGAGACATAGACTAAATTGTCTAGGCAGGACTTGGGCAGAGTGATCCTCCTGCCTCAGCTTCTCAAATGATTACAGGGCTGAATAGCAGGAATAGCTATTAAACCCTTTTGATATCATAAAAATTAAATTAAAAAGTATAAATTCAAAATATGAGAAAACAATTGATAAATTTTAAAATCATTAATTTGAAAAGATTTCTTAGTAACAAATATTGGCTGTAATAAGTCTTTTCCAGTCTGAGGATTATAAAGTGATGTCTTGATATCCTAGGTTCATGCAAAGTGAATTATTTTTAAAAATAAGTTTGTCATATAAATGAATCACCTGTATAATCGCTGCTGGTTTTCCTTACTGGGCTGGATACTCAGGAAACACTACTGTGTGAGCTCATTGAGATTTTAAATATATCTAGCAGTCCCTGGCCAACGTTTGTAGTAAATAGAAGGAGGTGTGTTGTTGTTTTATGTATTCCTTGAGAAATTCATATGTGCATACAATGTACTTTGACGAAACTGACCCCACATTGCTTAGAATCCCGTCACTGCTGGCTTCATGTGCATGGGAGTTGGACTGCTTCAAACTTAGCCTTTCTCTCTTCACTAGTGGTTCATTGTGACATATTAAAAACTCTTCCCTACTCAAAGTCATACTTGTGTTTTAAATAGTTGATTATTTGTCTATCTGTTTTTCTGGGACTATCTCTCTGCCAATACTGTCTTATTTAACATCACAGATTATGCTTTTGGTTAGGGTTAGTTCCTGGGCTCATTCTTGTCTCACCAAACTTTATTTTCATGTCCTTAGCTCTGTCTTTTATAACCTTTGATTTTTCCAGTCATCGAGTCAGGGTTCATGAAGAAGCAGTTAAGATTTTGATTCAGTTCATCTCATTTTCACAATGTCAAACCCACACATGAATATGGATTTACAATGCCTCTCTTTCAGCCCCTTAAATAAAATTTTATAATTCTTCACATTAAAGTTTCTTTTTCCTTCTAAATGTTTATAGCTTAGCTAAGCTAGAGGTCCTATGTCTATGTAAAATGGTGTTTTGACATAGACATTTGAGTTGTTACATTGTAGATGCATGATGTATTTTTGTACATTGACCTTTCCTCTTTTGACTGCTCTATGACAAAGACAATTGTGCTCCTATCTTCAGTACAGCAACAGTAGATAATGTCTCCATCAAGGGAATGTTTGATGGGCAGAATGAACCTGAGACACAAATGTGGAAACTGTCCTTTCAGAAAAACTAAATTAGAACTCTCCAAGTACCTGTAATTTGCTCCTTAAAATAAAAACAATTTTCCAATAAAACCAATAGTTTCAATAAATAATCATAATAAATTAGTAAATAAATTAGTAAACAATGATAATAAATTAGTAGTTTAGCGACCTCACCACGAATAAAGAAAAGTTAGCAAAGAAAGGGGTGATTTTGCTATTTTTTAATAATTGTTTTTCCTCAGATTGTCCTTTACTAAACCTATTTCTTGAAAGATCACTCTATTCTAGAAGCTGATGGAGTAAAACCTTACCTTCACCTTCTGAATTTTTTAAATCCTTTAAGAATATGACTGCTTACTGTGTGTCTCATTTCTTTGTCTACAAAAATATGATTAATGGCACTAATCTGGGGACAATTTATAGCAAAGATGTAAGAGACGGAGCAGAATCTGAAATGTAATTTTTTGTCGCTTATCAAGGGAACCATGTACAATAAGAGGCTGCATTATTCGGTTGCTGAATAGCCTTAGTGTTTGATGTTATTAGCAGCCAGCATGTGCTGCAGACAGAAAATAGTTCCCTCTGTAAGCTCTACCTTTCTTTCTTAATTAACACTTGTTTGAGAAAAGAAACAATGGAACCGAGTATCTAAGACTCATCTTCATTGTTTCTCACCCACCATATTTATAAATGCTTTGCTCCAGACACTGCCTAATAATAGCCTCGTGTTCCTCTATATTTTTAATGCAGCTAAAATAATGAGCATATTTCGAACCACCAATTGCTAAGGACTGACTCTTGTTGCCCTTGGAAAAATTCTGTTGTGCTGAGTGGCTGGTATTTAAATTCCCATCATTTTCCCGGCGTAGCTGAGCTAATAAAATGTTAAAAACAGCAAAGAGGCTATTGTAATCATTTTGATATTCATTACTGAAAGGCATCGAGAAAATGTGTGTGAAATAGCCCTGAACATGCAACAAACAAATACAGATAGTCTTACTAAAGAGAAAAGATGATGGAGCTGGGGAGATGTCTCCATGGTTGCAAAATACACTGCTCTTGCCGAGGAACTGAATTGGTTCCCAGCACCCATATGGGGCAGCTCCCAACTGCCTGTAACTCTGGTCACGGAGGATATGACTCCCTCTTCTGGCCTCTGCAGGTACCTGCACTCATATGAAAAAATAATTTTAAAAATAAAATAAATCTTTAAGAAATGTAAAAGGATGATAGATGCATCTGTATCTGGTGTTTAGAAGACTGAATATGTGTGTGAATATTATGTACACACACACATGCACACACATGCAGGCACACACACACATATATACCTGAGGGTTCATGATCTAATATCAATCAGGCATCTTATAACTCAGTTGTCTCCCACTCTGCATAACTGGTGAGATCACATCCCCAATAAAGCCAATTCAATTCTGAGTCTCCATAGTATCACCATGTAAGGAGTATGTTATCCATGATATGTGAGCATAGCTTATACCTGCTTTGAGTGATACCATTTTAGCAGGAGGTAGAGATGTCTGTGGGCCATAGTGGGGAGTATGCCTTGGGCTACCATGGAAGCAACAACCAAGTATAACTGAAGGGCACTTGTAGGTTAGCCAATGCATCCTTGATGGATGAGAAAAGTCATATGGGGGCATTGGTGGAGCCCATATTAGCCAATGAGTAAGGGAAGAAAACAGAGAAAGCTACGTCATTCAAAGATCTAAACATATTCTCAGCCACTTGTTTCCATTATCATTTCTTTCCTCTTACTTTCCCATTCTTCCATATGTTCATCTGTGAATTTTAAAGTCCTAACACTAATTGGCATAAGTCTAAATGGACATCTTTATTTCAGTGAAGAACACGTTGGAGAGATACAAAGTCAGGGCTAAAGAGATGGCACAGAGATGAAGAGTATTGGCTGCTTTTCCAGAGCACCCAAGTTCAATTTCTAGCACACAACTGGCTGCTGACAGTCATATGTAACTCTACTTCCAGTGGATCTGATGCCCTCTTCTGGCCTCCATGGGCACCAGGAATTCATGTGATGCATAGACATACATGCAGGCAAAGCATTTATACACATAGAATAATTTTTAAAAAAGCAATACAAAGTCAAAAAATATATAAAATTTCAGCCTATATTTTTCTGGCAAAGTCACACATCATAGCAAAATGACTTACCTTTAAGATATTATTTGTAGCCTGGTTAGAATAAAATGTAGACAATTTAGGAGGACCAAACTTAAAAACATTTTTTTTTTTTTAAGAAAGGAAATAAAAGAAGAGTTGAAATTTGTGAATGATGACATATTTGGCAAATTCCCCTAGCAGCACAATGACCCTTTCAATTGTTGATTAGTAACGTGGTAAAGACACTGAACAGCTCTGCTTTTGATGTGACCTGAATCGCAACTTGTCTGCTGATTAGACATTCTGTTTCTGGATAAATTCATCATTTTCATATGACCGTTAGCGTGAATGAAACAACTTGGTTGCAAAACACTGAACCACAAATAAGGTTGGTCCTGGCGAGTGGATGGAAGTGCCAGGGCAAGCTGATTGGTCCTGGTGAGCAAACAGAAGTGCCAGGGAAAGCTGCAGCCCCAGCCTCGCACTCATCAACATTTGTGTTGACAAGACAGTGTCCATTTCATTTATCACTCCATCCCTTTCTATTATTTCTTTCAAGGGAGGATACCTAATCTTCATTATTTACTTGAAACTGTATTTTCTTAAAGCCTTTAAGAAACTCCTTACAAAGGCACATTTACTGTACTCAATGAAACGGTCAGCCCCAATGGCCCACAATTAAATTTCAATTGCATGAATACTTTCTGTGGCCGTGGTGCTGTGTGAGTGTATGAACCAAACTGGTTCACGTGTACTTGTTCACGTGAATAGAATTAATGGAATCTAATACACTAGTCAGCTGTATCAGCAAAGAATAAGGGATTAAAGGAAGACTATTGTCTTCCATTAACTTTAACTTCCATTAACTTCCTGTTAATGGTGAATTTATTCTACTAAGGAGTGAACTGAATATAATGGGGACTTTGGGAGTCAAGTCGCTGCTGAGCATTCTAGGTCATCCATATTGTGAGTTTTCTGCTGCCAGGATCAGGGACACACATCATTGCCCTGTGTTGCTTACAGGATAGATGCCCACTCTCTTTTATTCTACATATTTTGTATGATTTGGAAGACTTGTGATCCTTGTCTCCATTGGGCTCTGTTGAACCTTCAAGAGGGTGTTCATCACATTATAGTGATGCCCTATTTTGCCTGTTTAGGGTGCAATGAGTAAGAAAACACTGGTGAAAAAGAACTGAGATTAGAAGACAGGTTCAAGAAAACCAGATTATCAACCACGTGAGACAACGCTGAGCAACCTGGGCAACTCCTAGAATGACAGTTTCCAACCTAGTAACTTTTCAATCAGTTTCACATGTTCATACATGAGAACGTTGAGTGCTTTTCTAGGAACATTCAATATATTAATGCATCTAATATTCAGATCAATATTATGATGTGAGTACCATCATTGGCACCCTCTACAGATGCAGGGATTGAATCACAAAGATGTTAAGTATTTAAATTAACTCCACCCACCCCATATAGTGATAAAACTTTAGATTATAGCTAAAGTCTAAAGTTTAGACTGTTTCCAAGATGCATTATGTTGTTGAATGCATCATATTTTAAATGATACCTTTGTAATCATATAGCATCTACACATCTTTTGAATTTTTATTGCATGTATGAACCTGTATGTACATGCATCCATGCATGTACATGCAAAGCCAGAAGCTAATGTTAGCTGTATTCTTTTATCATTTTCCACTTCATTTTCAGAACCAAGGCATTTGCTGAAACTCTGGCTTGCTCTGTAGGCTAGACTAGCTGTCCAGAGAGTCCCCAAAGATCTCCCCATCTCTGATCCCTAGTCCTGGGGTTACAGATGCATATTGTATGTCTGGCCATGTGTTCTTTTCTCCATATTTAGTAAAGGGACCGCCCCAGAGTGCTGAATTCTCAACCAAACTCAGTAGGTATCAGGGATGGTCTGAGAAACCCTTATTAATTTATTGGGTCCACATCCCCTTTTAGCTATTTCAATATATTAATGCATCTAATATTCAGATCAATATTATGATGTGGGTACCATCATTGGCGCCCTCTACAGATGCAGGGATTGAATCACAAAGATGTTAAGTATCTAAATTAACTCCACCCACCCCACATAGTGGTAAAACTTTAGATTATAGCTAATTCTCTTCCACACCTACCAAAGTTCACAGTCCAACACCTTTGTACTGGTTCCAGATGGGTTCCTCTTTCTGTCTCCTCCTTCCTAGTCTTTGTTCTACTCAGGGTAATTACACAATGATGCTGAAAGGGAATAGCAAAGATCATTATGTTTGATCGCCTATAAAGACTGTCTCAAAAATTACAGGGAGTAACACAGACATATCATATATATTGTATTTGCCCTTTTTTTAAAGTTTTAAAATTCCAGGAGTTAACATGGACCAATTCAGCTACATGCTCATCTGAAATCTTCACTGGATACTACCATTAACTTCATTGCTGATAAAACTAGTTGGAAAGTTATTTTCTCACATGAATCAAGTGGATGGTGTTGAAAATTATTGCAGTTACGAGCTCTCTATGGATGGACTCTTTCTTGCCTCTACCATATCCGTGATCTATAATACTGTAAATTTCTGTAGCAACACCTAAATAGCCGAAGGGAACTATGTATTTCCAAGTAAGCAAAAGACTATGTGAAAAGGGGAATACACTGTCAGAAATACACTCACAACATAACTGAATGGAACTGGCATAATTTGGGAGAAATAGTTTTCTACAAACACAATCTTAATATTCAATGCTATTCTTAAAGGAAGCAATGCAATGTGGTATAAGAGTTCTTAGTTATGGAGGGGCATCATATTAGCAATTATTAAAGAATATTCATAAAATTAAAGACTAGAAAACTCTAAAGAAAGGATTGAGATGTGTGTGTGTGTGTGTGTGTGTGTGTGTGTAAGTTTCTTCTTGGCTGAGTTTAGAGTAATAGAACCAAATGTTCATCACACAGTATTAGAATTTAGGTGACAAAGAGCTGCTTGAATATATATTCCTCATATTTATATATGTATTATCACATATATGATTATAACAATAGTACAAAGAATATATCCACATATATGTATAATAATAATATCATAACTGCTATTCTTTGGGGATATGTATAATTTAAAAAAAATTCTGTAAGTAACCAAGACATTAGTTACATGGGTAACTTGTAGTAAATGATGTACTATGAATGTAGGCATTAACTATTGTAAAACCCAGTAAAGTTGGAAATGTTTTGCATAACTGCTAATGGGGACCAACTTAAAAACCAATTCTAAAAGTGAAGGAAAAGGCATAATCTTCAATAAGTTCCTTCATATTTATAGTTTCACCACATTTAAGTAACAGTAGGGAATTACAACTGATTTTTTTTTTTCAATTGATACAGTCACTGAATAATTGACCTGCTGGACAATACAAGTTGTCTTTGTTGTCTTTGTTTTCAGTATTTTATGCTCCAGTGTGTCAGAACTGGTTTCCATTGCCAAAAAAACCCCACATATCCAATTTAGTTGAGAGATTGCACATTCATCCCATACTGAAATCACTTCTGGTTCCAAGAGCAATACAAAGGACCAAGTGGAACTGTAAAACTACAATTCTCTCATGCAACTACCTCTCCCAAAGAAACCACCATGCTGAGTGGGTTTACATTACTATCTGGTGGAGCAAAGGTAGGGCATCTTCAATATGCTATGGCACCGGAATTATAGCAAACACTGGGATTAGGAGAAATTGAGGAGTGAAGTGTTGTCACTGGAACAAGAGTTAAGTAAACCTTTGCAGGGACTGTGCGTTGTAAATTCTTAAACCAGAGGCAAGAAAGAGAATATGGCTTAAAATTAGAGTAGTCCATAGGCCAGTGTTACTTGAATTAAAACTGAGTGAAATGAGAACTCCAATTTCTGAAGAAAGAGAGAGAGAGAGAGAGAGAGAGAGAGAGAGAGAGAGAGAGAGGCCAGACTTCTACTGCCTTCAGACTTGAGAGGTGATGCTAACAGTGCGTGGATTTCGGTGCCCTTTCCAGGCCACATAGGAGGGCTGTGTGTGAACCCATCACATGCTGCCACCTGGAGGGAAAGAAGATTAAAAGGACTCAAACACATTAAGTGGATTGAACAGAATGGTTTCAACTAGACAATATGGAGACATCTAAATGGCAAGGGTAATGATTTTCTCCTCTCCTCTATTTCCAGTTCTAATAGCATAATTCTTTAGAGGAAGATTAATAGAACAGTAATAGAAATATGAACTATATTTTCTTTGCACACATAATTGCTAGTCAACATTTTTACCTCCTTTGTTTCCATTCTTTGTCTCCTTCACCTTCTTTCCTTTCCTCGCCTCTCCCTTCTTCATCATTACCTTCCTTGATGGCTCTTATCTTTCCTTTGTTGACCCTTCACTAAAACAAAAGCTAACACGTTCCTTCCACGTGGCTAGTATTTTAATGGGTTCATGGAATAAAATGCACATGTACAGGTACTTCCTGCAATCATGGTAAAGTAATAAAGTGAATGGATATAGACTATGGTATATCCATCAAATGGAATATGGCCCAAGAGTAAAGGAAGACACTTCTCATCATGCAAGCAGATTACTCCTAAGTTTATTGTTCTAAATGTAACAATTCAAACTCCAATGTTAATAAATTGTATTATTCTATCTGTGATAACATTTTGGAAAAGGCAATAGTTTAGGAACTGGAAATACTTGCAATAGCTTCCTCTCATTTTGAAGGATTAACTTGCTCTACCAATGGTATGTAACTATAGGTTTGGGTTCTGTACAAGAGCAAATGTAAGGAGTCAGTCCTTCTGATCTGACATCATCTTTGAAAGATATGCTGTCTGTCTGCAGTCATCTTGTTGACAAATACCTTCAAGGTACTGATAGCTTAAACAGCCTCATTGTACTGATTATGTAAAACCCTATTCTAAGAAAAACACAAAACTTAGTTTTAAAAGATTTTTTTTCCTTATAAAGGCCAGCATCTGGCCTTTTCTGTATTACCATAATAATTTTCTTCCTTGTGATACAGAAATAATTCTTAGGAATAGTACAAGCAGTAGACCTGTAAAACTCACAGACAGGAGAAAAAACATCAAAGAAAAGACCAAGTGCAAATTAATAAAGCATAAAACACTTGTACCATATAAAAACTGGGAAAGCATCATTAGTCTTGCAAATTACAAGAAGAGTAATTATCCCCAAGATGTTTAAGATCTTGCTACATCTCCATGGCAAAGCAGTGACATAATGTGACAAGGAGATAAAACTGTCCTCCATCAAATGTTTAGAGGATAAAGGTGTGTACACAATACAAACTTACCTGTACAAATGGATTCTGTGGTGGTAACATGAAAACATGGGTGTTTGAAGTATGTGCACTGTGGCCCATGCACTTATTCAAGTGCATGACATAGTTGACCTTGGATTCTCAAAAAATGAACAGAAGTTTAACATTTTCCTCTCAGACATTTCAGCTTGTTTTTCTTTTCTTTCCTTTCCTTTCTTTTCTTAAAATCAGAAAGACTCAGTGGCAATCCATGTAGTTAGGAGAGTGACTGTAGAGTGCTGTTTGGATTGGACTGGCATCCTTGGGATGTAGAGAATCTTCATCAATTTAAGGATATCAGAGCATTCTGAGATGAGGGTATCAATGAACCCTCTTGATCCTTCACATGAAGTAGTCATGTTTAGGAACAGTACTCTGTGTTGTGAGACCCACTGCAACGACTCACACACCCACTTAGGACGGACTGTGGAACATTTCAATACACTTGACCTATCATGGAATCTCACTTTAATTAAGTTCTACCTGAAGAGCCTTTTATTAAACTAATAAATTCTGACGACACATATCATGATTCTGGTCATCCCAATTTTCTAAATAACTTCCTAACTGTAAATCAGGGAAGCAATACTCTCATTCTGTCCTGTGCAAACCAATTGCTCATTAATTTCTATAGACCTAAGAAGGTTAACAACATTATTGAGGTTGGCGAAATGGCTTCTCATTGGATTCTTCTGTTTGTACAGAACAAGATAAAAATTACTAATATTTACATAATCTTAAGTCTTATACAAAAATTCCAGTTATATTTTCTCCTTGAATTCTGTAACGAACACTGGGAAGTATATATTATAGACGAGGACACTAAGGAGCCCAAATCATTTAAGTCAATAGCAGTAGAGCTGGATTCACACCCAGGTTTCATAGGTCCAAAATCGAAGATTTTTCTGGTAGGTACGCCATGTGTATTTGCCTCGCTGATGTTCTTATACATCATAGGAGGATAAAGGTGATAACAGGGTATGAGTGCACGTGGAAGATCTGAGTTTCATCCTTTAAACTTATTTAAAAACGTCAGGGTTGGTGGCATGTGCTTATATTCCCGATGCTGGGGAGGTGGAGACAGGAAGATCTTCGAAGCTCACTAGCCAGTCTGCCTAACGTATATGGCAAGCTCCAGGCCAGTGACAGACTGCCAGACATAAGGCAAATAGTGAACAAGTCCTGCATGTACATTTACATGAACACACACACACAAGACACACAGAGTGGTGATCTCATTAAGCCATGTTGTTTCCCAAAAATCCAGAAGTCTGAATCATACCTGAAGCCTCACTGTGTAAGGGTAGATCAAAGTGAGCCACTGATAAGTGATGAACTCTTCTGTGAACATGGGGCTGATTCAGAGTTGCTGCCCCACTGATGTTGGATGTAAGCACAGGAAAGAACTAAAGGGGAATCTGAGCTGAGAATCATAGGTTTGGGAAGTGTGGATACAGAAGGAAAAAAAAAGAGGCACAGCTAAACAAAGTCATATCTGTAAAACAGTGTACAACATGAATCGTATTCAGCTAAAAGGAAGGCCAGTCCTGTGTGTATTCGTTATAGCCATTGTCCCATTATTCTGTCACAGAAGAAAGCAGGGAAAAGGCTTCTGCAATGACTACCCAGTGAGCAACAAAAGAACTTTTGTTGCCGTTTGCTATGTGTTACACAGTGATAAAACATGACATTTAGACTTAAGGACTTTAAATAGTCCCTTGGGCTGTGTTGGGGGCACAGAACAGCTGTATGTATAATTAAATAAAGCTAATTTAAATAAATTAGATTTACCAGAAAATCGCTCAAAGTTTCCATTCATTATAATTTTTTTTTTTTATTTTTGTAAATGTGAGAAGTTGTTAATGTTATTTTCTAAAACTTTATATTTTGGAAAACCGTAGGTTCTGAAACAAACAAACAAAAAAAACCAAAGAATAAAGTAGGTGAAAGTGTGGAAATTTTTTCCTTACAATTTCATCTTGAAGGTGTAATTTTACTGTTCTACACAGCGGAATTGCAGGTGGATGCTGGCAGTCTAGCTGTATTGGTGTACCAAGAAACTGAAATTGAATAAAAACATGGTTTTTTTAAAGTTCCTTTTACTGTGTATGTTTCACACACCACACATGCATTTCAGGGATACTATTACTCTTGTCTCTAAGCACACTTTCACATCAGTATTTATGTGAGAATCTATATTCAGGAAATTGGTCGAATGTTAGACTTCGTCCTGAGCTGATGCGGTGAGGGGTAGGGGTTGCTTTCGTAAGGTTGGGAATTTTTGGAATAAAATGAGCATCGAATGAGCTTGCACATTCGTGAAGGTGATGTCACAGTGTCATCACTGGGGACCAGGTGGTCGTTTTCTTCACAGGCCTGCAGGGAACATGTCTGAGAATCAAGGTGAATTAAAGCTAGACCTTTTTCAATAATTGTCTTTCTTGATCCTGTCAAATAGATCTGCTTTTAGCTTTCAAGAATAAAGCACATTGTTCCTGCTGTGCTGGGGCAGAAAGAGGGATCTGTGATTTACCATGCCTGCCGGAGACAGGTGCTCCACATCTGATGGGTACCAAGTGGCATCACACCCAGCAAGGGAACTGCTCACTTAGTCCTCATTTCATAATTTAAAGATATAGTCTGAGACTGATGGAAACCCAATATGAGAAAATCTAATATCTAGCCAATCCAAAGAAACATTTTTTTTTCTTTTTCCTTTTCTGTAACTTTTTTTTTCTAGCCTTATCGTTCTGTCTCCCTCCTCTGACTCAATTCCTTTTAGGGCCAGCTTACTGCAAGTGTTTTAAAACTGTGCTCACTTCTGGTGACAGACTGACACGTTTAGGCTGCTTAATCCTATTCTAGAGCCAACTGTCAGGAGGAAACTGGAGCAACTAAAGAGATTTAAGAAGGAAAAAAAAATATAAAGCAAAACTTTGAATGGGCTCTAGCCAGTGATCAGTGACCAGTATGGTTTCCCTGAAGCAAAGAGATGATATTGTGTTCTCCATCTTCGTTAGTCATTTTAAGTGTCATGGATAGAAAATAAATGCAATAATTACACACCATGCATTTATCAAGACACATCCTTTGTCAATACAGCTCATCCAAATTGAGCTTTCTAAAGGATTCTTTGCTTTGAACAGTATTGCCCCTTGCAGGTGAAGAATCATATACCGATGTGTCAAAAGCTGGAGGCTTCATTTGATTTGAATAAATGTTTTATATATACATAATATATAAATGCTGTATACAATGCATCATAAAAGCACCTGATTAGCATTAAATAAAGATGTCTCCCAAGGCTTAGAAATAGCTCTAAAGCCTTTTTTCTCTTTTAATTAGAATATAAAAGATAGATATTATTTTGTTCCCTTCCAACTTCTCTCAATCTGAATGAAAATTTTCTTTTCTTTTCATAAGTAAGATAATCTTCTCGTTTTCATTCTCTCCTGAATGTGATTTGCCTTTAAAAATCTGGAGAACATGAACTATGCTTCTCCACTCCTCTGTGCTCAGGGCAAATTCCTTGGGCTCACTGTTTGAGCCAAGTGCTTCTGGTAAGATGTGCTTTGAGAATCAAAGTGTTTACTATCGACCTAGCAATACTGACTTCCCAATGCCAATGTGAAGACATTCGAGTCCACATTTCATCAGACCCTTGCAGCCTGGTATTCATCCCTCGGTGTGCTTGTTGTAAAGACTTGCACTTCTCACAGGTCTAGCTGGGATTTGCTTCCATACCTCTTACAGATATCATACTCCATCTTTTGGAGGATTTAATGGTAATTTAATTGATTATCAAAACTTATCCATATGTCATGGTGAACAGACCAATAAACTTCCAAGTGTCTGAACACTTTTAAAAGATATAATCAATGCAGCAATTTCAACTGTAGCCATTAATATTTAAAATGGGCATGTTTTTTTCTTATCATTAAATATCTACTAATATAAGTCTACCTGTGATTCCAGCCAAAACAAAAATATACATCTATTTTAGAAGCAAAATTTCATTTTTATTCCTGGAAGGAAAGCCCTTTAAAGTTAAGCTTTGCTGTTTTGTCATAAGTGTAGCAAATACCAAATTATACCTCTACCAGACAACCCTGTTGACGAAGCTGTTGACAGCTACCTTTCCTCAGTCAATAGACCAACAAGATTTACATTAAAAGTAGTGTTGTTCTCAATGTTTTATTACAGACTATAATCTTAGCTTGTGGAGGCAGGAGGATGGTCACAAGTTTGAGGCTAGCCATGGATACATAGATTGTCTTAAAGAAATATTGCCACAAAAATATTTTCTTTTTTTTTTGCATTTTCTTTTTTTTTAATTTTTTTATTTAGTTATTTAAATCACATCGTAAGTTACTTTATTTACACAGAGGTTATAAACACAAAAAGGCAGGATGTGGGGAAGGGAATGGCACCAGAGCATAGGTGTTCAGAGGGAGTACAGATACCTTTAAGAATAGGGTATCAGCTGAGTGTAGGTTCAGGGGACAGGTCACTATGGCTCTGCCTATGATTCACTTGTCCTTATGTAAGTTGGTACTGTCCACCGAAGCTGCCTATTTATAAGACCTATGACTACTCGGTCTGGTAAATTTCCACAGAAGTTGCCTGTTTACGATAGCTTATAGCCTTCTGTTTCAGTGTTTTTCCACAGAGACCCAAGACTTTGTGTTAGCATGCATGTATGTCAGGCCTATTGCTGATTTTAGGCCTATGGCTGATTTTAGGCCTTTAGTGTATATGCAGGGCTGCTCCAGGCATCTCCTCCCTTCTCTAAGTATAGAAGGGCCTTGACGATTCTATTCTTGTGAAGGCGGGGATAGAGGCCTGACCTCCAATAATTGAAGGGGACCTTGTAATGGCTCCTGTCCTCCTGTCGTTGTCCAGTGAGGCATGAGGGCCATACCCATCCCGATGTCTTTTTCATAGAGAGGGGATACTTTTGACATCAACCCCTATGCAGTCAGGCTTGTCCCTCAGGGAACCCAGAGAGATATTTTTAACTTTTATTTATATTCCCTTGCAGTGCTTAGCCTCGAAGCCTAAGCAAGAATTCAGATCACCAGTCAGAGAGGGTTCTGGGCAAAAATATTTTCAACACTTAAAAATACCAATGTCAAGCTCTGTGGCAGGTTTAAAAAGAACAGTAAATATTTTTTGATGAAGTTTATAAAACTTTTTTCCGGGACTCCAGTGGTCTGGAAATCAAATCCAGGGATTGCCCATAACGCTATCTCCAGACGAGGACTTCCTTCCTTTAAAGCTGAGACCCAAGGAGTCTCATTATAAGAGAGCCTGAGATAAAATCACCCTCCAAAAGAATTTTCATAGAGATTGTTTTCATGTTAAACCACCTTCTACACAGAGACACTGATCACTTAGAACCAGTAGGAGAGCTTTGTCAGCAGAATCCTTGTGACTTTAAATCCCCAAAGTGTCCAGGACAAAATGACTAAGTGTCTCCAGACATCTGTAAAGGAGTTTACCTTCATGCTAAGAAATATCATTGCTTATCCACAACAAACTACTAGGTAGCTAATATTAATTTCTAACAGGTCACAATGGTTACAATAGGGCTACCATCTTTTGATATTGCTTGGCATGTATACCATCTCATTTGCTAAGTATTTTTTAATATGGAGCTCATTGGAAAATAGTGTCAGTTTTGATTTCATGGTGCCCATACTGTAACAATTCTTAAAGATTTTTTACTACAATCTTAATCAGCCTAAGTAATTGTCTAAAAAACTGTTCCAAGGAATTTGAACAACTCATGGCAAAAACAAATAAATTTATTAATAGCCAAACACACAGGGAAATACTCCCATTGGAGAGAAATGGCAAAAACTAGATGGGGAGAACAAACTTAGAAGTATATTAGGTCCTCAATGACAAGCTCACACCATAAGAAATTGTTGTAGTTAATATTAATTGGTGATTTCTACCCCACCTTTGATTATATAGTTCCCAAACAAAAGACATAAAACCTTCCTACTTATAACAAGCTGTAATAGCACTCGAACTAGGCAGATATCAACTCTCTAAGCTAGCTTGTCCTCTTCCCTGTCAATAATCCCAGATATGACTTGCTTTATTCTGCCTAGGCCGCTTCTACTCTAACTGGCTGGCTCTATAGCCATGCTTTCATGATCCACATACCTCATGGCATCTTCTCCTCTCCTCCTCCCTCTCTCTCCCTTCTAGTAGTCCTGACTCTGACCCTAAGATCTGGAACCAAAGCCCCACCTACCTCTTCTGCCTAGCTAAAGGGTGTAGGCATCTTTATTTAACCCTTCATTCTAAATTAAGAAGAAAGAAAACAGGTATGTCCTGTCTGGTCCAGCTGTGCAGGAAAGCAGACAGTAATTACAGTAGGCTCTGCCCCCAAACCATGCCCTTTGGTTGCTCACTATACACCAAAGAAGAACAAAGGAGAAACCTGCCTGCCCACAGACAGCTCTGGCTGCTTAGTACACGACTGAAGCGCCTATTAGAAAAGAGATGCCTGGTTTAGACTGAGGTCTTTGGCTGCTGCCCCTAAGGGTGACCTCAGAACACAAAGCTGTACTGTTTCTAAAAATAAATATTTTTCTCTTTTTCTATTATTGAAGAAGTTTTTCATTCAATATATTAATTACAACTTCTCCTCCCCAATTTCTCCAAACTTCTCCCCACCTTCTCTCCCATCCAAATTCACACCCTTTCTCCTTAGAATATAGACAGGCATCTAAAGAATAATAATAAAATTAAACAATATAAAGCAAAAACAAACAAACTGGAATAGGACAAAACAAACCACAAAAGCCAACACATGAAATCATCCAGGCAGTCCATCAGTGCAAGAATGATTAAAGAAGGTTTGTCATATATTGAAAATAGAGTACCATTTAGCCATTAAGAAGAAAAAAATCATCCAGGCATCATGACACATCTTATAATCCCAAGATTTTGTAGGATGCTACTCTGGTCTACATAGTGTGCTTCCCTTTGCTCCAGGCACATAAAAATAAAGATGAAATTAATAAAATGATGTAATTTGCTTGAAATCAATGTGATTAGAGATGGTTACATTAAACAAAATAGATTGGATTGAGGAAAATAAATATGTATTTTATCTCAGGTGGGAAAATGAAAAATATTTATGAAAACAGAAGAGGGACTTCTGGGAAATTGAAAGGGCTCCATGGAGATAAGGTATTGGTTCAATATTTTCCATATAAACAAGATAGCTAGAGTTTGGATTCATGGAACCCATAAAAATGCAGGGTGATTGGCAAATTCTAGCCTTAGAGGGCGCAGCCAGGGTATCCTCACAGCAAGCCTGCTAGTAAGTTGAGCAGAGTCTTGTACTGCACAGCATACATCAGGACAATTGAATTGACTACCTCTTCCTGGAAATAGAAGTCTATGAAGCCTTTTTATATACTGCAGTTTTCTTTTCTGGGAATTTTCTATATTGGTTTTCAGCTATATTTACCACATTTATTTAAGCCGAAATCTATATTTATCTGACTGACATGGTTCCACAGTTTCCTCTTTTAAAACACTTCCTTCTGGACTCATTTTTTGGTTTACTAGAGTATAAAATTTGAGTAAGATTCTTTTTAGAAAGATGTAAGAATTTTTTTTTAAATTTCCAGTCCTTAAATTTCCAATAACAGCTTTCTTTTCTTTCAAATAGGTATCACATGTCTGTGTAGGATTCTTGAATCTCAAATATTCCATTTGCTTTTCTCCTCAATTTGGTTATACTCTGAAGGCAACCTGATCATTATCTTATAGAACTCTGTAATTTTGATTATACAATTTTCATCAGCTAGATTGACATATATGTCTTTTTCCAACTACACATCTATTCATCTTTATTTTCTTGCTTATTTTTGTATATAGATTAACTTTTGGATATGTGACTTTAAGTCATTTCCTTGATCTAGAAAGTCTGTTTTTTAATATATAAGTAAAAATTTCTTCTCATCTTTTTATAGTGACTGCCAAGAAAACCTGTAAATTGCAGCAATTACTCTATCCTGAGCTCGGGAAACGTGACCTTTAACCACACAGATTAGTAAATATTTCATTCTCTTTGTGTGAGTCTAGAGTGTTGTGTGTGAATTTTTCAAAATTCTATTTATTAGCTTTGCATCTGTATGAAGTGAAGGAAGCTCTTAAAACTTGCTACACGTCTTGATCTCATTAAAGTAGTTTTTTTTTTGTTTTTGTTTTGTTTTGCTTTTAATACATGGACAGTGATTAATACAGCAATTTACAACTGGCCAAAGTGTAGAGAATAAATGTTTGAGGGGCCCTCTACAACAAATGGGACATTTGTATCACCTTCTACACAGGGCTCAGAAAACATCTTTGAAGACAAGGAAGAAATATTGTAAGAACCAGAAGTTAGGGAGGGCCAGAGCAAAATACAGTATCTGTTGGACATGACAGGATGCCATAGTCTTGAATTCCCAGCAGCTGTTATTGCCTATAGAAGAACTGTGCATGATCAAGCCAGTCAACCCTGTAACACAGACAGAGATGAGGCTTACTATCCCAGCCCTAACTGAGGAACTATGATAATTACCAGCTTCTGGAAGAAGAATTGGTTCTCTAAGAGTATAGCTTCTGGTGGGTCAACCATGCTCTAGTGGATGGCTCCAAACCCAAGAGTATGTGGGTAGCATTATTCAGACTTAATGATTTATATTTTAAAAAATAAGATATGAAATAGGGTAGAGAGGTGAAAGTAAATCTGAGAAGAGTTGGAGGGAGAAATAGAGGGTGAATATGACACAAATGCATTGCATCACAATTGTTAAAAATTAATGAAAACATTTTAAATGTTGTAAAATGTGTTTATCATTAAATAATTATTAAATATTATTATTATTAAATAATTTTTTTAAATCCCGCCATTGAAAGATGAGACATACTTTAGTTCTATACTTAGCTACAAATTATTACTAAACTCTCCAACTTTAATGAGGTAGATGAACACAAAGTTGATATCTTTGCAGGGCTCAATGGGGCAATTCCTACAGGTATGCAACTTTATGATGCACTGCCTCAGGTTTGCAGATTTTCTTCACTGATCAGTAAGTGATAGAGTGTAACTTCCCTCCAGTAAGTAGCTGTCAGGACATTCGAAGTTTGTGACGGTAAGAAAATTCCTGCTCTTATAAACACAGAAGTCATTTTTTCTGCCGGGATTTTTAAAAGTCTCTCAAAAAAAAAGTACACTTGTATACATATATCATCTAAAACAATAGGAAACCCAAGGCAACAAATCTTCAGGTTTTGCTGTCTTTGATAACATTTATATCAACAAAGCAAAAAAAATTTGAATGTATAATTCTATGCCTGTTTTAAAAAATGTTGAAGTTAAACATATGTACTTTTTAAAAGGGTTACAGAGCAGTCAAATTTCTCAGACCTATATTTCAAATCTCTCATTGTGTTTTAAATATTTCACCTTCGATTTTGAAATTCTTGATTTTCCTCTAAAACATTGTCTTTGGCATTACATATGTAGCTTTTTTTTTGCCAAACTCAAACTAATATACCAGTTAGAATTTGGTTCTTCGATCACTTTCAGCTCCATGCAGCATCTTTGCTGTACTTTCTTGGATCATATAGACACTGTACATCAATAACTGTCCCCTTCTGTCCAGGTAAGACACCTCCATATTTATCCCAGGTCTGGTATCTATCATCTCTGTTTGCTTATCTTTACAGCATGACAGCCTCTGGCTTATAGCTGATTTTGACATTGAAACAGGATCTGTCAAATGCTGATGTGGAGCTCTGCCCAACTCTTTCAGAGTTCCACAATGGAGAAGGGGAAAGCACAAACCTAGTGTAAAGTACCATCACCAACTGACAATGCTGCAGCCTGAGGAAGTGGAGCAGAAGCTGAAACCCTGGGCAGCCCCAGCACAGAGCTGAAACCCCATGCCATTTATGAGGTATGCCATGCTGGGTCCCAGCCCTGAGGATAACCAATTTCAATTTGGCAAATCCAGACCCAGGTATGAGCTATAGCAGTACCTGGCAACAGTCATGCTTCATCCTCCAATGCTGTCACTGGGTTTGCTACAGCTCCTCTTTCTGAATACAAGTTCAAGAATCAAAAAGTAGATAGCTTCTCTCATAATCTCCTCTACCTGACATGATGCTACTTGCTTTACTGGATTGTTGTTCTTAGAAAAAAGATTTCCAGGTTAGTTTTCTACAATGTCTCCATTATATTTATTTAGCTGTTTCCATGGAAATCTAGGAAGTTGCATTAAAAATCTTTGCTTTCTGTTCAGTACTTTGCCCAGATTTAGCCCTATTAAATCCAACACTGGCATTAACTTACTGTTGATGTCTTTTGCTTTACTTTTAATTCATTTTTTAAATCTTCCATGTAGACCAAAATTTCTCCAGAGACTTGAAATCAAAGCACATCACCCTTAGAAGCCAAAAGAGCAGAAATTTAAAAGGAAAATTTTGATGAATTCCTGAAGTAATTATGACAGGTTTAACAGCATACGTTGTTCTTTTTGTCCAGTTTTCCATGCAGCAAATATTTATTCAACACGAACTACTCAGGTTACACAGTAGGGATTAGACTAACACAATAAAATATCCTCTCATTAAAACATCATGAACGCAAGACATTTGTAATTGGGAGTATCAAGAGAAGAGTGTTATGGGAACTGCTAAAAGGGATGGTCCTGGATGGGCGGTCCTGCATAACACTGCTGCAATGTGGATTAACCTGGGCTCTTTGCATCTTTGCTTGTTGAAGCAAAACTACTTACTTTAGGGCCAAGAAACAAAAGGATAAGAAGGGAGCATATGTGCTATTTCATCCATCCAACTTTCTAAACCAATTTCTGTTGTGCGCACAGACAAGCAATTTCTTCAAGGTCATTCAGCTACTAAATGTCTGAGCCCCAAACCTACCCAAACTCTACTTGTTATCACAGCCCATGTTTCTTCTACAATATGTCGATCTGCTTTGAGACATAAGTTGTGTAGGTTCCCTTTACAACAAGACTCCTTCCTTTGTTGACTGTTCTGAGCTGACTCAGACTAATGTCTTCTGAATGTCATTAAATGTATTTCATAAAAGTTGATATAAATCACAATGTTTTAAGATCATTTATAAAACAGTCCCTCACCAACACAAGCACAGGCATTTTATGCAGTCCTAGACATGTGCTATTTAGGGTTATAGGTTTTTTGCTTCTTTCCCTTATATCAGCCCACCTTGGGTACAAGATCTTTACAGCTCACATTCACTGACACGCACATGGAACACCTCGCATTATACCCAGAATGGTCATATTTCCTTCTGAGTATCTGGGATTTTCCTCTGGACTAACTTCAACTCTATCATAGAATATAATATGTTCTAAGAAAGAGGAATGAACTAAAAGCACTCCCAAACCAACAACTCTTCTTACTTCTAAAGGAGAAGGTCAGAAGGCAAATCCTGCCTCCAAATAGTACAGAGACAAACAGGCAAATGCAAAACGTCATGCCCATCAAAGCAGCATCACCATGGAACTCAGGGCTGGGCAGGCAAACATATACTGTTGCTGATGGATGCTCTGAATGAGCAGATGGAGTTTAAAACTCTAGAGCAACAAGTCACTATGGCAGGAGTTCTATTTCATAGATATAGTCCCCTAGTTTTTCCATCAGCATAAAGAGAACACTGATTGGAAAGTACACAACAGAGTGGAGAACATGCATTGGAAAGTACAAACCAGGGCATTCTATTGTTCTTTGCAAAGTCTACTCTCAGATTAAAGTATTTAACTAGTACCTAACCTGCTCTAGAGTTATTAGACACCAAATGACTGGGCCTGAATAAAGATATATCCTCAGCTGGGCAGTGGTGGCACACACTTTTAATCCCAGCACTTAAGAGGCAGAGGCAGGCAGATTTCTGAGTTGGAGGCCAGCCTGGTCTACAGAGTGAGTTCCAGGACAGCCAGAGCTGCCCAGAGAAATCCAGTCTTGAAAAAATAACCAAAAAACCCCAAAAGATATATCCTCAACTCTAACTCTTTTTAGATTGTTGATTAGGTAAGGAGAAATACACATGTCCATCCATTCCAGCCACTCTAGACTACTTAAAGACAAGCATATGGGAAGTTTGTGGATCCAAGGCACAAGACCATTAAATAACAGAGCCCTAACCATAGGTGCTATAATTTGGACTTTAAGTGTCTCCCAATGGTTTCTCTACTTAAAGCTGCCTCCTCTCTGTGACCCTGGTGGGAAGCTGTGGAATATTTAAGACATCAGGCCTAGTAGGGGTTCCTGTTTCATAGAGGGTATGGTCTTGAAAGGGACAGTTGGATGCCAGGCCATTCCTCTTTCTCCTTGTCACTCCCTGGTCACAATTCAAGAAGTTTTGCCAACAGGGGTTCCCTTCCATTGCAAGCCAATAAAAGACTCATCAGAGACAAGGAGTATCTCTGATCATGCATGTGACACTCAACCCCACAAAGAAAACTAAACCCTTTGTCTTCATAAGTTGATCATGTCAGGCACTTGTTAAAGTGACAGAAAACAAACACAGTGGGGTTACAGGTCAACTTAGTTCTTCCTACACTATACCACCATGATGCTAAAGGCTTGTTTACAGCAGCTTTTCAACACAGTAAACAGTGCTCATATGCCAAGAAGAAATCACAAGACCTACTAAAAGACAAGCAACAAAACAACTATAAAAGAAAAAAAGCAAAAAAAGAATCAGAAAAGGCAGAATATCTGTATTGATTTAAATTACACATGTTAGTATGCATCGTGTATCACAATATAAATGTAAAACAATAATTGATAGAGAAAGGAGCATCTAGTAAGAATGTTTATTATATGAAGAACAAAAGATAGCAAGCACTAATGAGAATATGAAGAAAAGGGAAACTGAATAGTTGATAAAATGCGAATTAGTAAAGACTATGAAGAATCCTAGAGTATCTTCAAAACTTTTTAAATGAACTATGCTTTAGCAATCTGACTAATAGCTGCATATTCAAATAAAATCAAATCTATATTTTGAAGAGACATATTAACTCCTATGTTTATTACAGCATTATTCGCAATAACCAAACACGTTACAGACACGTACTAAGCTTTTATCAGTTGATGAATCAAAAAATATAGAACCTACACACAACAAAATATTGCTTGGTTATGAAGAAGAATCCCTGTCAGTAACAATATGGGTAGAACTGAAAATTACTATTCTAAGTGAAAGAAACCAGACACTGAAACATAGGAATTCAGTCATCTTTCACATAGAATTTTAAGAAAAATGTTGTCTCTTAGAAGCTGAGAGTGGAGCAGTGGCTACTACAGGAAAGAGGGAATAGAAAGGATGAACTATACCAGGTTCCTACCCAACTCTGAACTTAGGTAGTTGATCACATAAGGGATAACTCTCTAAAATGATATTGCATGGTAGATTAGAGCATATTTTCCTAATATATCCCATCCGTATTTGAGACTGAGACATCAACATTAAGAAAGTCAAATAGGTGGCACACCCAGGTGCGATGAGCTATATGTGGGGTGTCCTGGAGCTCCATTTGCTAAACACTGCTCTACTGGCCTCCATCTGCCTGCCAAACATGGAATATCCAGGTTAGATTTCTTCTTCCTCCAATTCCCCTGCCCATCCCCCAGGCATGCCCAGCTGCACTGAGGTATCAGTGCCCACAGCTCTGCCCTCTGATCATTTCTCTGCTGCCCTTCATGAGCCCCACCAAACAAGAATCATCCAGTCCTGCTACATGAAGAACATTCAATCCAAGGATGCCCACAGGAGACCTGCTACATGGGGAATATCCCAAATAGGCTTACCTTCCCTATACCTGCTACACTAGAAACACCTAGGGCCAACCAGATAGCTAAAGGCCAGCATAAGAACACAAACAACAAGAGACAGGACAATGTGGCACCTTCAAAGCAAAACTACCCCACTACAACAATACTTGGATATCCTAGCACAACTGGAGCACAAGAAAATGACCTTAAATACAGCCTTATAATGATGATAGATGCCTTTAAAGAGGAAATTAATAAATCCCTCAAATAAATACAGGGAAATACAATCAAACAGGTAGAGGTATTTGAAGAGAAAACAAGTAAATCCCTTAAAGAAATAAAGTAAGATATAATTAAACAGTTGAAGGAAATGAATAAAAAAACTGTTCAAGACCTGAAAATAGAAAACAACAAACAAACTGAAAAAAGAAAACAAACTAGGGAAACACTGAAGATGGAAAACCTAGGAAAGAGAACAGGCAACATCAAGCATCACCAACTGAAATACAAACAGTGAAAGAGAGAGTCTCAGGAGTAGAAGATACAATAGAAGAAATTGATACATCAGTCAAAGAAAATGTTAAATCTAAGAAATCTTGACACAAATCATCCAGAAAATCTGGGATGCTATGAAAAGACCTAATATAGGAATAATAGGAATAGAAAAAGGTAAAGAGTACTAGCTCCAAGGACCAGGACATATTTTCAACAAAATTATAGAATAAAATATACCCAACCTAAAGAAAGAGATGTCTATGAACGTAAAAGAAGCTTATAGTAAACCAATTATATTGGACCAGAAAAGAAAATCCTTCCACCACTTAATAATCAAAACACAAAATCTATACAAGGAAGAAAGGATATTAAAACCTGCAAAAGAAAAAGGTCAAGCAACATACACTGGCAGACATATCTGATCTATTGTTAAATATACTTAACAGGGAGTCTAAATGCTAGAAGGGCCTGGACAGAAATCTTACAGCTTTAAAAAAAAACTGCAGATGTCAATCTATACTATTATACCCTGCAAAACTCTCAATCACCATAGATAGAGAAAACAAGATATTTCAAGTCAAAGCCAAATTTTAATAGTATCTATCTACAAATCAAACCCTACAGAAAATACTTGAAGGAAAACTCCAACCCAAGCAGGGTAACTACACATAAGAAAACACAGGAAATAAATAATGTCAAATCAGCAAAAAGAAAATAAGGGAAGTGCACAGGAAAACACCACACACACACACACACACACACAAATATCAACAACACTAAAATAGCATGAATTAACCATCAATGGTCATTAATATTTCTCAACACCACTGGACTTAATTCCCCCAATAAAAAAGACACAGACTATCATAATGGATATGAAAACAAGATCTAACATTCTGCTACATACAAGAAACACACCTCAACAACAAAAATAGACATTACCTCAAATTTAAGGGCTGGACAAAAGTCTTTAAGTAAACTGAACAGACTGAAGTTGGGGACCCCTGTGGTTGAATTAGGGAAAGGCTGGAAGACGTTTAGGAGGAGGACAACCCCATAGGAAGACCAGCAGTCTCAACTAACTTGGACCCCTGAGATCCTGAGCCACCAACCAGGAATCATACACTAGCTAGTATGAAGCCCCCAACACATATACAGCAGAGGACTGCCTGGTCTGGCCTCAGTGAGAGAAGATGCACCTAACCCACAAGAGACTTGAGGCCCCCGGGAGTAGGCAGGCCTGGTGAAGTGGGGGGTATGGGGCACCCTTTTGGAGATGGGGGAGAAGGAATGGGAAGAGGAACTGTCAGAGGGCAGACCAGGAGGGGGATAATGACTGGACTGTAAAAAAATGATTAAAGATAATTTTAGAAAAACAGAGAGGGGAAGGGGGAGAGAAGAAGGAAGGAAGGAAGGAAGGAAGGAAGGAAGGAAGGAAGGAAGGAAGGAAGAAGGAAGGAAGGAAGGAAGGAAGGAAGGAAGGAAGGAAGGAAGGAAGTGAAGAAAACTGATCCAAGAAGCAAGTTGGAGTACCCATTGATATCTAAAAAAAATAAACTTTCTACCAAAAGTAAGCAAAAGACATGAAAAAGGACACTTCATCCTTATCAAAGGAAAATGCACCAAGAAGACATCTAAATTCTAAACATATATGCCCCAAATGCAAGAGTAACCACAATTGTAAAAGAAGCATTACTAAACCTTAAACCACACATTGAACTTGACATATTAATAGTGGGAAACTTCAACATCACACTTTCACCAATGGACAGGTCATCAAGAGAGAAACTAAACACAGATAATAGTGAAAATAACCAAGGTAATGAATCAAATGGATCTAATAGATATCTATAGAACCTTTCACTGAAACACAAAAGAATATACAATCTTCAAAGCACTTCACAGTATCTTCTCCAAAGTTGACCATATTGTTGGTCACAAAGCAAACCTCAACAGATACTAGAAAATTGAAATAACTCTTTGTATCCTATCAGACCAGATTAAAACTGGACTTCAACAACAGCAGAAACAATAGAAAACCTACAAACTCATGGGTCAGGGGAGAAATAAATAAATAAATTAAAGACTTTCTAGAATTCTATAAAAATGAAGGCAAAACATTACAAACCTGTAGGACAAAATGAAAGCAGTGTTAAGAAGAATGTTAATAGCAATAAGTGCTTTCATAAAGAAATTAGAGAGTTCTCATACTAAGAATTTAAAAGTACACCTGAATGCTCTAGAAAAATAAAAGAAGCAAACATATATAAGAAGAGTGGACAGCAGGAAATAATCAAAATTCAGAGCTGAAATCAATCTATTAAAAATGAAGAGAACAATACAAAGAATCCAACAAAACCAAGAGATGGTTCTTTGAGAAAATTATCATGATAGATAAAACCTTAGCCAAACTAACTAAAAGGCAGAGAGACATTACCCAAATTAACAAAATAAAAAATTAAAATGAAGATATAACAACTGAGGAAATTCAAAGAATCATTAGTTATTACTTCAAAAGCCTGTACTCTACAGAATTGGAAAATATGAATTAAATAGATGATTTTCTGGATAGATATCACTTATCAAAGTTAAATCAAGAGCAAGTAAAGTATTTAAATAGTCCTTTAAGCCCCAAGCAAATAGAAGCAGTCATTAAATGTCTCACAAACAAACAAAAAATATCACCCAGATGGCTTTTATCACAGAATTGTACCAGACATTCAAAGAAGAGCTATTGCCTAAACTTCTCAAACTACTCCACAAAATAGAAACAGAAGGAACACTACCAAACTCATTCTATGAGGCCACAGTCACCCTGATACCTAAACCACACAAAACCTCAACAGAGATAGAGAATTTCAGACCAGTTTCTCTTATTAACATTAACACAAAAATATTCAATACATAAACATAAATACATAAACAGATCATCCATAAATACATCTACCATGATCAAGTAGGCTTCATCCCAGGGATGCAGAAATGGTTCAATATATGAAAATCTATCAATATAATCCAATATATAAGCAAACTGAAAAAAGTCACATGGTCATGTCACTAGACGCTGAAAAAGCTTTTGACAAAATGCAACACCCCTTGATGCCTTGTAGAGATCAGGAATAAACGATGCATACCTAAACATAATAAAAACAATCTATAATGAGACAATAGCCAACATTAAAAAACTGGAAGGAAACTTAAAGCTATTCCATTATAATTAGGAACAAGACAAGGCTGCCCACTCTCTCCCTATCTATTCAACACAGTATTTGAATAGCTCTAGCTAGTACTAGCTAGAACAATAAGACAACTAAAGGAGATCTAGGAGATATTAACTGGAAAGGAAGAAGTCAAATTATCAGTATTTGTAGATGATATGATAATATATATAAGTAAACCCAAAAAGTCTACAAGAGAACTTCTACAACTGATAAACACCTTAAGCAAAGTGGTTGGATACAAAATTAACTCAAAGAAATCAGTAGTCTTCCTAATACAAACTAGGAAAACACACTTTACAATAGTCTCAAATAATGTAATATATCTTGGTGTAACTTTAACCAAGCAAGTGAAAGACCTGTGTAATAAGAAGTTCAAGTCTCTGAAAAAAGAAATTGTGGAAGATATCAGAAGGTGAAAAGATTCCCCATGCTCATGGATAGGTAGAATTAACATAGTAAAAAAGGCCATCCTTTCAAAATCAATCTACAGATTCAATGCAATTCCCACCAAAATTCCAACAATATTATCTCCAGACCTTGAAAGATCAAATCTCAACTTCATATGGAAAACCAAAAACAAACAAACAAACAAACAAAAAACCAACCACCAAACAAGAACAACAACAACAAAACCAGGATAGCTAAAATGATCCTGAGAAATAAAAGAACTTCTGGAGGTCTCACTATCCCTGACTTCAGCTATACTATCAAGCAATAATAACAAAAACTGTATTATGGTATTAACATAAAAACAGACAGATTGGTTAAGGAATAGAATTAGAAGACCCAGAATTAAACCCACACATCTATTGACACTTGATATTTGACAAAGAAGCCAAAACCATACAATGGAAAACAGAAAAGCATCTTTAACAAATGATGCAGGTCTAACCAGATTTCTGTATGCACAAGAATGCAAATAGACCCACATCTATCACCATGCACAAAACTCAAATCCAAGTGGTTCAAAGACCTCAACATAAGGCTTGATACACTAAATCTCATAGTAGAAAACATAGGAGATAGCCTTGAACATTAACATCAACAATAAATGGCACATCATTAAACTGAAAAGCTTTTGTAAGGCTAAGGACGTCATCGAACGTAGGACAAAACAGCAGCCTACAGAATGGGGAAAGACCTTGAACAAGCCTACATCCAACAAAGGACTAATATCCAAAATTTATAAATAACTCAAGAAGTTAGACATCAACAAACATAATAACCCAATTTAAAAATGGGGTACAGAGCTAAACAGAAGTTTCAACAGAACAATCTCTTATGGCCAAGAATCTTAAAGAAATGTTCAATGTCCTTACTTATCACAGAAATGCAAATCAAGACTACTCTGAGATTCTATCTTACACCTCTCAGAATGGCTAAGATCAAAACTCAAGTGACAGCACATGCTGGAGAGAATGTGGACCAAGGAGAACACTCCTCTATTACTGGTTGGAGTGCAAACTTGTACAACTATGGAAATCAATTTTGTGGTTTCTCAGAGAATTAGGAATATTTTTACCTGAAGACACAGATATACCACTCCTTGGCATATGCCCAAAAGATTCCTCACTATACCACAGGAACACTTGTTGTATTATGTTCATAGCAGCTTTATTCATAGTAGTCAGAAACTGAAAACAACCTAGATGTCCCTCCACTGAAGAATGGATAAAGAAAATGTGGTACATCTTCACAATGGAATACTAGTCAGCTCCTAAAAACATAGACATCTTGAAATTTTCAGGCAAGTGGATGGAACTTGAGAATATCATCCTGAGTAGGGTAATGAAGACCCAGAAAGACACATATGGTATGTACTCATTTAAATTGGACATTAGCCATGAAGTGCAGGGTAAACATGCTATAATCCACAGACTCAAAGAAACTGGGTAATAAGGAGGGCCCAAGAGAGGACGTGTGTTTTTCACTCAAAGGGAAAACAAATGGTCTTCAGAGGTGGATAGAGAGAGGAAACTGGAGGGGGGCTGAGGAGGGGTTATTGTGATGGCTATCAGGTGTGGAGACAAGGGGGAACAGAAGAGGGCTAGGTGTGAGAATTTAAATTGGTGAGGGGCATCTCTGGGACTAGCTGGATTCCTAGATGGGGAGTATATGAAGAGTCTATGGGAAATATCCTAGCTGAGATTTCTATCAGCAGGGCATATAGAGATTGAAGTGGCTTCCTCCTATAGCCAGGCAGGACTTCTAGTAGAAGGAAGAGGACATCAACTCACCCACAAAACCTTCAGCCCCAAATTTGTCCTGCCTACAAATGCACAGGGATAAAGATGGAGCAGAGACTGAGGAAAGTACAACCAATGACTGGCCCAACTTAAGACCCATCCCATGGGAGAAAGTCAACCCCTGACACTATTAATGATAGTCTGCTATGCTTACAGACAAAAACCTAGCATAAAGTCTCCTGAGAGACATCGCCCAGCAGCAGATGGAAACAGATGCAGAGACCCATAGTCAAATAACAGCTGGAGCTCAGGGTGTCCTGTGGAAGATTGGGGGATAAAATTAAGTGAGCCAGAGGGGTCAAGGACACCACAAAGAGACCTACAGAGTCAACTAATCTAGGCCCATGAGGGCTGACAGAGACTGGACCACTAACCAAACAGCCTGCAAGGGCTGTGCCTAGTCCTCTCCCACCCCACACCCCTCACATTTGTAACAGATATGCAGCTTGGTCTCCATGCGTGTCCTCTAACAATTGGAATGAGGAACTGTCTCTGACTCTGTTGGCTGCCATTGAATCCTCTCCCCCTACCTGAACTGTCTGGTTCAGCCTCAGTGGGAGAGGTAGTGCTTACTCCTGGTGGGACTAGATGTCCCAGGGTGGGGTGGTACCCAAAGGGGAGCTTCCTCTTCTCATGAGAGAAAAGAAGGGTTTGGGGTAATGGGGAAAGATATTTGTAAGGGTAGGATTGCAAAGAGAGGATAGAGGGGGTCTGTGATTGAGATATAATGTGAATAAAAAATTATGAAAAAATAAAAATCAAATATATTTTCAACAATTTGGCAATGGTCATCTTTTATAAATCTTGATTTCAGATTCCCTACAACAGTGCTATCAAAACTAAAGTAATTTCCCTGAGCCTTCCAGAAACAGTGGTTTCCTGCAGGCAGATAATGAACCTACCCTGTCCCTAAGAAATACCCACCCCCTGTAGAACTAGCTCTGTCACCATCACCTGGTCAAGAGATTATCAATTCCCTGCAGCTTTCCAGAACCAGAGATAAGACAATAGTCACTCAGCTCACAGCTGGACCAGAGTGGTTTATTATATACACCTCTTGTACCTACCATGATTCTTCCCCTATTAAAATCAAACTGAAAGAAGATGCTGGTCCTCCTAGCTCATCTCTGTTACTGGCATCTTGAGACTTTCGGCAGAGCTTTGTCTGTTGAGGTAAAGCTGGAGCCTTTATCTCAAAGCTCCAGGGACAAGAGTTCATCTGCAGAATGACCTTTACCTAAAGGAATGCTAGAAAACAGCCTGCCAATTTAAGAGAAAACCCAGCCATGCAACAGTGTGCTAATTCCAGGGACTTTATATCTCCAGTAGCCTACAAAGGGTGAGAGGCACTTTGGCCTATCGTTTATCCATCCATGCCTTGTGTTACACCAAGACTATTAAGGCTCAAGTAAGACTTCCTCTAGAAGAAAAGGACTGAGTGTTAAGCAATGGGGACATATGTTCACAGGTGGTGTGGGGCATACCATTTATTCAGAGACACTGAGAGTTCATGTGAAGGGCCTGCTCCTCTGCTCCACCTTAGAAACTTATCTTGATAAGTATCAGCTGACAATGGTGTATGTGAATGAGCATGTGTATGTGTGTGTACATGTTATGTGTACACACTTGCTTTATGATGACTTTCGTTTCCCCTTTCGTGCTATAGAATGATTGGCGTCGTCATACACAGATGGCTGTGATTTGTATTTCTAGCAACCAGCTCACCAGCCTCCCTTCTAGCTCTTGTTACGGTTTCTTGCTTTCCTATCTATGGGAGTGCAGCAAGTAGCCAAAAAAAAAAAAAAAAAAAAAAAAAAAAAAAAAAAAAAACAACCCTGAGCATCCCTTCAGGACAGCTCAAATGCTAAGGTCACAATCAAATCCATGAACAAATGTATCTGGATGCTCAGAATAACTACTCCATTTCTCCCTGCACTATTGGATGTCTGCCACCAACAAGGACACTTGTGTCCTCTCTGACCCAATTGTTCCACTGGCTTCTCTTAAGTAACACTTGTTTTTACTCCTGAACATGTGGCTTTACTGAAGGCTTTACTGTATGCTAAGGACTTAGAAAGACAGGTCCAGCTTTCATCTGTGAGGATCAGAAGGGAGAAGCACTGAGAAGGATGCTGAGGTTGTTCTCGGGGACCACAGGGACATGGTAAAGAGAGGGCTAATGCCCCTGAAAGAAAGAGGAATTTTAAGTAGGGGGTCATGTGTGTGTGTGCGTGTGCGTGTGCGTGTGCGTGTGCGTGTCCGTGTGCGTGTGTGTGTGTGTGTGTGTGTGTATTCTTTAATAATTTCATATGAGTATACAGTGTGTACAGCCCCCTATCTTATGACGTTTCAATGGTTTCCTCCATTGCTTATGTAGGTGTTCTATTCCTAACTTCATGCGCAACTTTCTTGACAAGTCAATAGCACACAAGACAACTTTGAATCTGAGGCCTAGGGAAGGAAGTGAAAGAAACTCTGCACAGGTCCTGAGATCTGAGTTTGTTCATCAGACCCGTGCATCAGAAACAAGTCTCATGCCACACCAGGAGAGTAGGGACCTCCTATGCTGTACTTTTCCTCTTTCTAATGATAAGGTGAATTTCTCTCTGCCTTCTCTGCAGCACAACCTTCTTTGTGTCACTTCCAGATGGTTTTCCTCCTCCACACCCCCTGAGTCTCTAACAAGGTTTATAGGGAAGTCATTGTCAATTCAAACTCCCAAAATAATGCCCATGTACTTGAAGTTGTCTATAAGTATCATTTAAAGACAAAACTATTAACTTTAGAACCATCATGAATGAACAATCTTGAAGGAACTGGTCTGGAATTTTCCTAAATTGAGACGGTCTTGACTCAAAGCCATTCCAGTTTATATTTCTTGTCATGTTGTCTCTTTCATTATGTAATTATGAATATCCATCACCTTGTATTTCTGTAACTATTAGATAGTCACAGACCCCAATCAGGTTCCTGTGAGCTTGGTGGACCCACTGCTCTGCTGCCACAACCTTGCTGAAGAAGGGTGGGAAGAAGTCTAGACAGGAGGGGTGCATCTGAATTTCTGAGGTCAAGGGGGTGCATAGTCTGAAAACTTCACACTTTTGTGATAGAATCCTCCCTGAGGGGACAAGCGTGGGCACTTCCCACTCTCACTCTAGACTTTGTGGCTTACCCACTGGGGTTATTTTCTTAATCCTCTGATGCTTTCCATACTGTGCCAGAGAAATAAACTTCTTTTCACAGCATACTCAAATGCCACGAGGAGAGGAAAGGAAGGATTTCTTAGGATAAACATCTCAATGTGGGTAGGCAACCAGCAGCGGCCACTGACTAGTCCCTGATAGTGCCGTTGATGGGTAAGGCTTAAACAGAGAGAATATTGATTATAAAAACTTTAAATGAGACAGGAAGTGGATGTAAGATTCATCTCATATATCTCTGTTTAAAATGCAGCCTTTGGATCTGGATGGAGACAGTCACATGCTAGCTATCAACTTGTTAATGAGATGGAAGACTGTTGAGCCAAATACATTAAGTAATTTTATTTTATACAACCAGAAAATATTGCTTGTAATCACACCAATCATCCAACCCCAGATGAATAAGTCCACTGGTTTTTCTCTCTCCCTCTACCTCACCCCCTCCCCCCGTTCCCCTCTTCTCTAGCACTTCCTGTTTTTTCTTCACTATATGATTTGAACTACATAATACAGAGTCCACATCCAACCCTACCTTTCATGAATAGTAAAACCATCATTCAAACTGGAACTTCTAGTTGCTGACTTTTCCAGAGTTACTTTGTGTGTGATAATTGCTGCTTTGGCTCTTTCTTGATTTCAGGAAGGCCTCTGTATTCTCAAAAGCATAGATTTGTGAATAATTATTTTAAAAAATGTCCCAAGGACATAATAACCCCTGCCTATAGAACTTGGTAGAAGAAACAGTTTTAATGCCAACCTGTGATCTAAATGTGTTACACAATATGACCTAAACCCAGACTATCGGTATATCAAAATAAAGTAATCCATTCCAACCATACCCTCTAGGCATAATTTGTTGACTAGACTCTCTACTGCTTTTTCTGACTCATAGAATTTTTGAAACTTCTCCTCTTAGTACCTAAATTCCATTACAGTTTGCTTTAAACATTTAATTCTCCGAATTCAGGTTCTTCAAAGGGAAAGTCCCTCCTTGTTAGGTGTCTGATATGGGAAATTTCCTTCTGACATGATGAGTTTCACCCCCTTCACAGAACTCTCTGCTCAGGTGGATTGTCCCATTGTTGCTGGTTGGAAGGAGTTTAAGTGGAATTCCTGGAAGTTGTCCCACATCACGTCTCTCAATGTTGACTTCACCTACTGGAAATCAAACAGCTCTATCACACCATAACTAGCATGAAGGCAAGTTCCCCACTCCTGCACTCATCACGTGGACCCTCCTCTCTTCTTAGTGCCACCACAGACAGACACAGGCACACTGCAGTTATCAAACAGACCAGTTCAATGGAGCAGAGAGAGCTCAGTAACTTATCAGCATTGCACATAGCTTTCTTAGAATCTGCTTCCCTGGCATTCAGGGAGGATAATGTCCTCTTTCTCCTGTCAGAGAAGGTGAAGTGGGGTTCACATAAACCCCCCTGAAGATTATTGATGTCTAAGCAAAGCCTAAAAGGCTAATTGTTTTCTGGGTCAGGGGAGGTGAGAAAACAAACTTCTAGCCATACCTGGACTCCAGTCTCTCTCCCATTGTGCCAGTTACTTCCTTATCAGTCTGACCAAAATACCCAACAAGAATGAATTAAGGGAGGAAGTGCTTATTTCAGCTCACAGTTTCAGGGGGATTTCATAGTTGGGAAGTCATGGTAGGATGGCTTAGTGTTTCCTCTCCAGAACATGAGGCAGTTTGTTTACATGTAACAGACAAGAAACAGAGAACTCAGGGCCAGGATCTCTTCATAGGCTTTCTCCACCAGCCAGGCCCTATTTCCCAAAGTCTTCTCAGTGGCAACATTTAACTCACAATGCCCTCCAACCTCTTTGAGGTTGCTGGAAGTAATTAGTTCCCCTTATGCTGATAGATGCCATCCTTTCATTCTGTGGGAAGACTTTTGGATTAATTGTCCTAACCACTCCCTGATTATCAGAGACTTCATTTATTCATTTAATTATGCTCACAGACCTTCTTGATGTTATTTTTGAGACACCATCTTTGATCGCACGTATTATCATCCCTAAACTTGTTCACTTTCTAATCCCAACAATATGTTACTATGTACCTTCTAGGATACAAGGACTTTAGTGGATGTGATTAAACAAAGAACCTTGAGGTAAGGAGACCATCATGGAGTATTCAGTCAGATTCAATGTCATCAAAGGGTTTCTCTCAAGAGGAATACAGGAGAAGGTCACCACGGAGAAGAAGTTAAAGTGATACTTCTATAAGCTAATGATATCTGTATCCTCAGAATGCTGAGAAATCAGGGAAATTATTTGACCCTACAACTTTAGGTGACATTTATGATGGTTTTCGGATCCTTGTTTATTCCTTATAATTAAAAAAAAAAGCGTAGTTTAAAACTGATGGAGCTTATTATTCTAACCAGATAAGAGAACATCTTGCCATGTCCCCACAGACAAGCATCCAACCTCCCCAGCCGGTGCAAAATTACAGAGCTGCCTGTGTAGAGAGGGCAGAGGAAGGACACCACGGAAACTAACATTCTGCAACACAATGACACACTTTGCTTGGATACATCAATTATTCTATGAAATATGTATGTACATACATATATGCATAGATTGGTCAATAATCAATCAATAGCTAACTTTTTGTATTTAATTAGACAATGGATCAGAGATATGCAAATCAATACTTTGATGGTGGGTTCTAATTTCTAAAGCCACCCAGAATCCTGCAGAGGATTGCCTCCCTTCATAAATATTGTTGAACTTGTTGGAACCCCCAAATTCATAACCTATGACAGATTAGCAACCTGTCACAATTGTTCTGACATCTTATTTAAACTCCTATTTTTCCTTTAGTCTGAAGATGCTTACATCAGTCTGAATTCAAAGAGTCCATTACATGTGCTCACCCTGCCCAGTCCATGTACTTCACAATTTAGCTATAGATTTGGGGAATCAAGGTGAAGGGTTGCAAATCCAGAACAAAATAATGTCTTCTTTCTTTACTCATTGTCTCCTTCCCAGGATTTCTTTTCTTCTTTTATCCTCTTTCTTCCTAATACGTTACAATGTTTCTCTCTTGCTCTTGGGAGCCAAAGTTCAAGCCTATTGTATCCCATGCTTGTATCATGGTTGGCTTACTGTTTTCTCAAAATGAGCATAGTGCTTTCCTTCAGACTAGTGGAGACATTGTGTTCTGCCTTTGCAACACACACACAAAAAATAATGATAACAAATCAATCATACATCTATCGATTGTAGAAGAAAAGCTGCCCTTTCATTTCCTTCCCCTTAATTGTTATTGTAGACAAAGATAGATAGCCAAGTCCCAGCTACAGCGACTGCTGAGGGCAGTGCAGGACACTGGATGGGAAATGCAAAGATCTGTCTCTACCATCAGGTGCTTTTGACTTTGATGGATTGAGTAGCTCAGAGTCCCAGGGCATCGCAGTGTCCCTGCAAAATATGATTATCTTGTGTGCAAGGAACAATCTTGAAAGATGCACCACAACTATCCAAGTATGTGGGGATTGTTCCTCTGCTGTTCATTTAGAACAAGAAGCAGACTATGCATGCTTGAATTCAGATGTAGGAGAAGATTCCCAGTCTGTACTTGATAAGCTTCCCAGACTTAGCAATAACTTGGCTGCCTCTTCAGCCAGGAAACTCTGTAAAGATCTGTTTTCTGGGGAAGGACTGAGGACTTCCTTCTCCTCTTAAAACTCAAATTAGTGAGACTGTCCTTTCTGATTTCTTTCTTTCTTTTTTTTTTTTTTTTTTTAACAAATCCACCTCCAGTCCAGATGGCATAAGGAAGCACAAGATGCAGGACAAAATAACAAACAACAGTAATTACACTTTTCAAATATTCATCCATCGATATGCAATTCAGGAGACTGGGAAGTGTTTGAGGACAATGTCAAGGATAAACGAGATGAGCAAAGTATAAGATACCTGTGATTCAGAGGCAGGGGATAGGGAAGTGACATTTATTTATGCAGGGCTGGGACAAATCATTTTAATTTTGAGCTCACTCTCCAGCTTCCTTTAGCTAGGACCTGCAGGAGGAAAGGGCGTGGGGGGAGCATTGCCTGGATGAGATGTGTGATTTTGGAAGAATGCCAGCATCAGAAGCAGCCAGAATGGGCTGAGAGGCTGACAGCAGCTGACAGTGACAGTTCAGAAAGCAGAGGCTTGCTGCTGTCCCTTGATCCCTTCTGCATATTTTATTAGTCGGGTCATTGTCCTAGTGGCCACCATGACCTCTCCTTCCTGAGGTCATCAAAGACCTGGTTGCTCAACTCAGCTTTGCCTCCATCTTAACCATCTTTTCTCTACAAAGTGGAACATGAAAGACCACCCCTCCATGGCATCTGCTTCCACTGGCTTCCAGGCCAGTTCTCTGGACCTTTGTTTGCCCTATCTGTTCTATTCCTTTTCCTTCTCCTGCCGATCCTCTTCACCCTCATTCTCATTTTCCTCCTCTTCCCATCCTTCCATTCTTTCTCTTCTTCCTCATATCCCTCCTCCTAGCATCCTTCACTGCCTTGAGACCCAGTTATCAATTCCTTTACTCTCAAACACTATAGCAGCAATCCTGGCTCTCTCTGCTCTACGTTGACCACTTCCATCTATTGATACCCATCCCCAGATGCTTCTGTCTCAGCCGACACTCACTGTGTTGAAAACTTAAACTCATTCTCCAGGATGCTCTTGTGATCTCTGTCTGTTACCAGCATTGTAATCCCCCTTCCATCCCTATTTCCCACCCATTTCAATGTCCTTCTTGACCTAACATTAACACTTTGGTTATATCTTTTATCCTTTCAACCACCTTCCTTTCTCTCTTTCTTTCCTTTTTCTACTTCTCTCCTTTATCTGCCTCCATTTATGCCTCTTTTGTCTCTCTATAGCTTTCTCCTCTCATTAGCTAATCAATTACCAAGACATCAGTTTTTGCCATTTAATTTTCTTCAGTTGCTTTCCATTGATCTATTAGAATCGCCATTATTCTGGAACAGACACACTAATTCTAATTACTTTTGCTTCTAGATTATGAAATGTTTCAAACAAAGGGAAGTGGACAGATGAATTTGATGATTGTGGAAAACATCCAGATCTTACAAATAACAATGTTTGATCATGCCACTACAGATTTTTTTAAAGGACATAAAACATCAACATTTGTCATCTCCTGCCATATCCTTCAAGGCTTGGTTCTGAAAAGCTGACTAGAGCATCAAGGGATTAAGAAAGGACAGACACTGAAGAACAACAGACATATACAGAAAGGCTATGATCAAGTAGGCTGGTCTCACTCTGGAGGAGGGTTCTTAGCATGAATCAACCCAAAAAGTCAGCATGTTTGTTAGGTACAGCAGAAAAAGGTAGATTTAGCTAATCTCAGTAAGAGAGCTTTGTAGGAAATGAGTTTCAGTTTGGGATTATCAGGAAGGAGGATAAGAAGGTTACAGCTGCTGGGTTTTATACACACTGTCAACATCCATGAATGAAGCAGAGAAAGCTTTGTGGATTCCCTGAGCCTGACTCTGGAAAGACTTTGCTAATTCACAGGGACCTGAGGTTGTGGGGTTCTTTTTTAAATTTAATATCTTCACTTTACAACCCAATATCAGCTCTTTCTCTCCTCCCGGTACCCTCTCACTCAAGTCCTTTTCCCATTCTACCTTTGAAAAGGGGAAAACCACTAACAAAAGAGTATATATGCATGGAGGGACCCATGACTCCAGCCGCTTATGTAGCAGAGGATGGCCTTGTCAGACATCAATGGGAGGAGAGGCCTTTGGTTCTGGGAAGGCTCGATGCCCCAGTGTAGTTGAGTGCCAGGTCAGGGAGACAGAAGTGGGTGGGTGGGTGAGGGAACACCCTCATAGAAGCAGGAGGAGGGAGGATGGGATAGGAGGTTTCCAGAAATGAAACCAGGAAAGGGGATAACATTTGAAATGTAAATAAATAAAATATTCAATAAAAAAGCCAGACAATGTATGTGATTGTATTCACTAGTGTTTATACCTTCCTTGAGTACTGAGTAGTAAAGCTCATACTAAAATGTTATTTTCTTCAAATAAATTTCAAATTTATACCCTTAAAAAAAAGGAAAAATGAAAAGGGGAAGCCCCTCTCTGGTGTCACCCACCACCAACACCACAACCCCATCCCTGACTCTGACATGTCCACATCCCCATACTACCACCTCCACCTTCTCACCCCTAAACCCTGTATCCAAACCCTTACACCAGAAGCCACTGCCCTCATGTCCCCCAAATCCCCCAGCCCCCTCATATCAAGTTGCTGCTGGACTAGGTACATCCTCTCCCACTGACTCCAAGCAAGGGGGTCCATTTAGGGGAGCAGGATCCACAGCCAGGCAGGAAACAGACTCAGGGACAGCCACTGCTCTAGTTGGTGGTAGTCCGGCATGAAGACCAAGCTGTTCATCTGCTACATATGTGCAAAGGGCCTAGGTAGAACCTGTGCTCACTCTTTGGTTAGTGATTCAGTCTCTGAGAGTCACCAAGTGTCCAGGTTAGTTGACTCTGTTGGTCTTCCTGTAGAATCCGTGTCTTCTTCTGGTCTCTCAATCCTTCACCCAACTCTTCCCTAAGACTCCCAGAGCTCCAACTAATGTTTGGAGGTAAGTCTCTAAATTTCTTCCCATTGGCTGGTGGGTGGAGCCTCTCAGAAGATGGTTATGCTATATTCCTGTCTGCAAGCATAATCGACTATCATTAATAGTGTCAGGGTTTGGTTCTTGCCCATATGATAGGACTCAATTTGGGGCAGTCATGTGTTGGCCATTCCCTCCATCTTTGCTCTATCTTTGTCTCTGCACATCTTGTAGGCAGGACACATTTTGGGTTGAAGGTTTTATGGGTGGGTTGCTGTCCTTATCCTTCCACTGAGAGTCTTGCCTGACTACAGGAAGAGACCAATTCAGGATCCATATCCACCACTGCTAGAAGTCTTAGCTAGAGTTGCTCACATAGACCCTCTTGGGCCTCGCCCCATCCCAGGTATATGGCTCATCCTAGAGATTGTACCTACTGCCAATTTCCCCTTGCTCTCCCCTGCTCTCCCTATATAATCTCTCCCTCCCTGCCCTGATCCCCTCCCATCTCCTCTCCCACCCAGTTCTCTACTTCCATCAACCTCCAATATGTATTTTGTTTCCCCTTTTGAGATAGATTCAACCATAATCCCTTGTGATGTCCTTGTTATTTGGCTTCCATTGGGTGGGTTGATTATAGCATGGTTATTCTTCACTTTATGGTTAATATTTACTTATAAGTGAGTATATATCATGCATGTCCTGTGGGGTCTGGGTTACCTCACTCAGGATGATATTTTCTAGTTCCATTCATTTGCTTGCCAAAATTCCTGATGCCCTTGTTTATAATGACTGAATAGTATTCCATTGTCTAAATGAATCACATTTTCTTTATCCGTTATTCAGTTGAGAGACATCTAGATTGTTTCCAGTTTCTGGCTACTATGAATAAAGCTGCTATAAACATAGTTGAGCAAGTGTCCCTGTAGTATAGTGCAAAAATTTGGGGGTATATGCCTAGGAGTGGTATAGCTGTGTCTTGAGGTAGAAGTAGTCTCAATATTTTGAGAAATCACCAAATTGATTTCCAAAGTGATTGTATAAGTTTGCCTTCCCACAAGCAGTGGAGGAATGTTCCCCGTGCTCCACAACTTTGCCAGCATATATTGTCCTTTGAGTTGATCTATGCCACTCTGGTGGATGTAAGGTGGAATCTCAGGGTCATTTTCGTTTGCATTTCCCTGATTACTAAGAACTTTGAACATTTATTTAGGTGTTCCTTGGCCATTTAAGATTCCTCTATTCAACTCTGTGCCCTGTTTTTAACTAGATCATTTGGATTGTTGGTGTCTAACTTCCTGAGTTCTTTATATTACCCCTCTGTCAAATATTGGGTTATTAAAGATTTTTTTACCAATATGTAAACTGTCATTTTGTCCTAATGGCAGTGTTCTTTGACTTACAGAAGCTTTTTCAATTTCACGAAGTCCAAGTGATTAATTCTTGATCTTAGTGCCTGAGCCATTGGTGTTCTGTTCAGAAACTTGTCTCCTGTACTGGTTAATTCAAGGCTATATCCCACTTTCTGTTCTATTAGATTTAGTGTATCTGGTTTGATATTAACATCTTTGGTCCACTTGGACTTGAGCTTTTGCAGGGTGATAAATATGAATCAATTTGCATTCTTCTCCATGCAGACATCCAGTTAGAACAGCACCATTAGTTGAAGATGTTCTCCCTGTTCCATGAATGGTTTTGGCTTCTTTGTCAAAAATCAATTGTTCACACTTCCCTTTCATTGATCCATCCGTCTGTTTGTATACCAGTACCATGCAGTTTTTATTACTATTGCTCTGTAGTACAGATGAAGTCAGGGATGATGATACCTCCAGACGTTCCTTTATTGTTCAGGATCGTTTTAGCTATCCTGGGTTTTCTTCCATATGAAGTTAAGAATTGTTCTTTCAAGATCTGTAAAGAATTGTGTTGGAATTTTGAGGGGGGTTGCATTGAATCTTTAGATTACTTTTGGTAAGATGATCATTTTTACTATGTTAATCTGACCAATCCATGAACATGGGATTGGTCTTTCCACCTTCTGATATCTTCCTTAACTTCTTTCTTCAGAGACTTGAAATTCTTGTCTTACAAGTCTTTTACTTGTTTGGTTACAGTTATACCAAAGAATTTTATATTATTTGTGGCTATTGTGAAGAGTACTGTCTCCCTAACTTCTTTCTTAGACTATTTATCACTTGGGTGGAAGAAGGCTACTGATTTCTTTGAGTTAATTTTGTATTTTGCCATTTTTGTAAAGGTGTTTATCAGCTGTAGAAGTTCTGTGGTAGAATTTTTGAGGTCACTGATATATGCTATCATATCATCTGTGAATCTTGATACTTTGACTTCTTTCTTTCCAGTTGTATCCCCTTGATCTCCTTTAGCTGTCTCATTGCTCTAGCTAGAACTTCAAGTACTATATTGCAGAGATAGGGGGAGAGTTGACAGCCTTGTCTTGTCCCTGATTTTAGTGGAAATGCTTTAAGTGTCTCTCCATTTATTTGATGTTGGCTATTGGCCTGCTGTATATTGTATTTATTGTGTTTAGCTATGTACTTTTTATTCCTGCTCTCTCCAAGACTTTTACTATGAAGTGTTGAATTTTGTCAAAGACTTTTTCTGCATCTAATAAGATAACCATGTGTTTGATTATATGCTGTGTTATCTTGATTGATTTTCATATGTTGAACTACACTTAAATCCATGGAATGAAGCCTATTTCATCATTGTGGATGATATTTTTGAAATGTTTTTGGATTCAGCTTGTGACAACTTTGTTGAGTATTTTTGCATCAACATTCATAAGGGAAATTGGTCTGAAATTCTTTATTCTAAGTTTTTGTGTATTTCAGGTATCAGGGTGACTGTAGCCTTGTAGAATGAGCTTGGCAGTGTTCCTTCTGTTTTTCTTTATAGAATAGTTTGAGGAGTATTGCTGTTAGCTCTTCTTTGAAGGTCTGGTATAATTCTGAGCTAAAACCATCTAAGCCAGACTTTTTGGTTTTTGTTTGGTTGGTTGGTTGGTTTTGGTTGAAAGATATTTAATGACTTTTATTTCCTTGGGGATTATACAACTATTTAAAAAGTTTACTTGCTCTTGATATTAATGACCAATGATTATTACTTCCTGTTATTTGATAGTCATAGGGTTTGAGTGTGTGTGTCTCTTTTTAATTGTGTGACATTATTTATCTCTTGTTTGTTTTTTGGTTTTTTTTTTTTGGGGGTGGGGGTTTGAGTGTATTTAACCTCATTGGGTTGGAGTTTTCCTTCTAGTATCCTCTGTAGGAATGGATTAGTGAAAAGGTATTGTTTAAATTTCCTTTCTTTTTTTCATGAAATATCTCATTTTCTGTGGTGATTAAAAGTTTTGCTGGTTATAGTAGTATGGGCTGACATCTGTGGTCTTTTAGAGTCTTCAAGACCTCTTCCCAGACCCTTCTAGTTTTTAGAGTCTCAGATGAGAAATCAAGTGTAATACTGATGTCTACCTTTATGTGTTACTAGACCTTTTCCTCTTGCTGCTTTTAAAATTCTTTCTTTGTTCTGTATGTTTAGTATTTTGATTATTATGTGGTGGGAGGATATTCTTTTCTGGTCCAATCTGTTTGGGTTCTGTAAGCTTATTATACCTTTATAGGCATCTTGTTCTTTAGGTTATATACATTTTCATCTCGTTGAAGATGTTTTCTGGGTCTTTAAGCTGGGAATCTTCTCCTTCTTCAATTTCTACTATTCTTAGGTTTGATCTTTTCATAATATCTCAAATTTACTGGATGTTTTGTGTCACGAACTTTTAAAATTTTTCATTTTTGTTGACTAATATATTGATATCTTGTATTGTACCCTTTATACCTGAGATTCTCTCTTTCATCTCCTATATTTTGTTGGTGATGCTTATATCTGCAATTCCTGCTCTCTTTCTTAGATTTTCTATCTCCAGGATTGCCTCAGTTTGTGTTTTCTTTATTGCTTCTATTTTCCTTTTCAAGTCTTGGACAGTTTTATTCATATCTTTCACCTGTTTGATTGTATTTTCCTGCATTTCTTCATATTTATTTGCTTCTCTTTTAATGCTCCTGTCTGTTTAAATGTATTTTCCTGCACTTCATTAAGGGATTCATTCATTTCCTCTGTAAGTCCTCTATTGTCTTTACAAGATTGAATTTAAGATTCTCTTCTTGTCCTTCAGTTTCATTAAGATTTCTAAGGTTTCTTTTAGCAGGATAGCAGGACTCTGATGGTGCCATATTGCTCTGGATCTTGATTGTGCTCTTATGATGTCCTTTAGGCCTCTGGTTTTCCCTGGTATTGGCTGGATGATCCTGAAGGCAGCAGGACGTCTTGGGGAAGTGGGGAGAGCAGTGAACCAGTCAATGGAGGTCAGGGTACATAACTTTGCTTTCTGTGCCTCAGGCAGACTCCATTCTGCAGGCTGTGTTCCTGGCGGACCCTACTCTGTAAGCTGTGTCTCAGTCAGACCCAACCAGAATGGCAGATGTATCTAACTGGGATGAGGTTGGTGGAGCAGGATTGCAAGCTGGTTAGTTTTGGGACCCTGAAGGTTTCTACAGGGAAGCAGGTACTCTTTGAGTCCTGCAAGGCTCCTCCAGACTTAAGAGTGAGCCTAGAGATAGACAATGGTTGTGAGATTCTTGGCATGGCCATACTCATATAAATAATACACATTCACTCAGTACTTCATCTGTTCCCTGCAGTGTCTACTACCATACATTGTCCTCTCCTTTCAAAGACGTAATAACACCATTCTGAAAACTGAAATTATAGCCATTTTTAAAAATAGTTAATAAACATGTGAACACTAATAATATAGAATATGGTTGTGGGTTTTTTTTTTTTTTTTTTTTTTTTTGGTTTTTCAAGACAGGGTTTCTCTGTATAACCCTGGCTGTCCTGGAACTCACTCTGTAGACCAGGCTGACCTCGAACTCAGAAATCCGCCTGCCTCTGCCTCCCAAGTGCTGGGATTAAAGGCATGTGCCACCACCTCCTGGTGGTTGTGTTTTTTATTTTTTTCATTTTACCTATTATTTGGCAAATTTCTGTCATGGAACTGGAAACTGAATGAAATACATTGCTGTGTCACACAGCTCCAAGGAAGATGTCAACAACATCTACTCACTTCAGACAGGCAGGCAATGATGGATGAAAGCAACTATGAAATTCAAACTTGGTACACCAATGAATATGCTGATGTTAATTATAGAAATATGAATGAGAGGCTATTAACAGGAGCATGGACAACTCAAAGGCATCAATAAAGCTCAACCCAGGATGGGTGACCACTAATAAAGATATAGCCCTGAAGCTCTCTCTTCAATTTGCAGGCAGCTTCATAGATCAAAGAAGTCCAACCTGCTTATATAACCTTGTGAAGGATGGGCATTGAACAGTTGATCAGTTTCAGGAACTTCCATAGATTTATGAGTTGTTTACTCCCTGAGTCTTAGGGATATTTAGAACTTCCTGAGTCCTTATCAGCTTCTTCCCAAAACAGGATGTTTTAACTCAGAGAAAATTACTATTCAATATTTTTATATATCAAGGGTAACAAATACACTCCCAATGTAGCATCTGGAGCCCTTGTAGCTTTTGACAAACATACATAATAATAAGCTTTGTGATAAGTCTATGGTGATTATTTTAATTAATGTATCTATTTCATTGTATGCTTATACCACAATTGATCTGTTCCTCTACTGATAACACTTATATTATCTGCAGCTTTTCATCAATATAATTCCACACTAAGCAACACAACTGTTGCACAGAACTATCCTGTGAGTCTAACTGCTGCCATCATTAGCAATTTTGCTGGGATTGTTCAAAAATATATACAGGTGTGTATCTATCTGTTGACTATTTTACCTAATAGATGGATAGGATGAGGAGGTTCATGAGATGCTCTCCTGAGAATCCAACCACCTATCCCAATCTGTTGTATTCACCCTAATTGCATGTAGTGTTGTGGGAGAACATAGACAATATAGCTTGGGAGGAGGGAGGAGAGAGGGGGAAGGAATTTCCATATACAAAACAATTAGGAAATCACTATCCCTGCTGGATACAGACCTGAATACTTTAAGATCACCCATGCTCCTGCCCATTACCCCTTACCAACTGCTCTATAAGAAAGCCTAAAAAACAAATTAGTTGCCCCAAGTTTACTTGTGTGTAATTGCATCTCAATTTGGCATTGTAAGCATAGGAGGATGGGTAGGTGTTCATGTGTCTCTAAGGAAAAAAATTTTAGCCACAACAAGCTTGTATATCTTTAGGCAGTATGTACACAACAATTATGGAGTATGTGCTTCCTCAACTACAATAGAAATGATTATAAAATTGCTCTCGAAAAGTAGTGTATCTCAATGCATTCCCAACAGCAACATAAGAGAGATCCTGCTTCAACAGGGGCTTACAAGCACATGGTATTGTCAGAGCACTGAAGCTTGTCAATTTGATAAAACCAAAGTCTTTTCCTACTTCAAATTACATTTGTATGGCTCCGAGTAATAGTCAATATCTATTTATATATTTGTTGGTGTGTTAAATATTCTTTTGACATATTTCTGACAATTTACACACAATATTACACACAAGTAAACTTGGGGCAACTAATTTGTTTTTTAGGCTTTCTTATAGAGCAGTTGGTAAGGGGTAATGGGCAGGAGCATGGGTGATCTTAAAGTATTCAGGTCTGTATCCAGCAGGGATAGTGATTTCCTTATTGTTTTGTATATGGAAATTCCTTCCCCCTCTCTCCTCCCTCCTCCCCAGCTTGTGTCTAAAATGATCATCATTTTTTATAATAGATTTTTTATAATCATCACCAGATGATTTTATTGCATTATGATTTTAATGTATAACCCTCTTTTGGTTACATGCAGATGTATGTGGAGACTTTATGGTATATTTCTGCTCTTGATTTCTAAGTCAATTTGTTGTACCTTAAAAAAACTTTGCATGATTTTTGTTCTCTTAAGCCATTTTATTCCATAGTCCAGTATGTCTTTCTTCATATTCCAGATGTCTTTGAAAAGAATTATCATTTCCTCCTCCCAGCAAGTAGACTAGGATAAATGTTTATTAGATCATTTTATTCTTGGTGTGGTTCACATAATTCTTTGTTGATTGATGACATGTTTCATTACAGCGACAGAGCATAAAGTCTTCAAATATTTAAACATGTGTATTTGTCTTATAAATATGTAATATTTTACTTAGATCATTTTGCTGCACTGTTTTAGGTGCAGTATATTCTTGATCTATTGCTCTTATATTGTTAAGTAATATTTTTCTTCTTATCTCTCAAAATATTATTTGCTAAGAACTCAGACTTGTCTCTTGCAATAGTCAGTTTGTTCTGGTTGTTGTTGGAATGAGTGGCCTTAGATAACCCTGTCTCTTTTCACTGTTGCTTCTTATTTACAGCGGGCTGCTTTTTTTATCCATTGTTGTGTCATTAACTTTAGGTCCAATATGGCAGTGTCTGTTCTTCAAATTAATTCATTATATGATTTATGTTCAATATAATTATTAACATCATATGGTAAGAAGGAGGTATCTTTTCCATGTAACTAATAGCATCATGTAGTAAGAAGGTGCCGTTTTTTCAGTATAATTATTAGTATCATGTAGTGAGAAGACATCATCTTTAGTATAATTATCACCATCCTGTAGTGAGAAGGAGCCATATTTTCAGTATAATTATTAGCATCATGTAGTTAGAAGATGCTGTCTTTCCAGGTTGTTTTCTATGTGACTTGTGTTTCTCTAGACTTTCTTCTCCTTTCTTTCCTGCCTCACATTGGAGAACTTCATGATTCTGCTTGATCTTCTCTATTGGCTTTTTATTTTATGATTCTTGTTTGAAAAGTTTATTTGTATTATTTTAAATTATATGTACATGTTATATCTACTCTCTCCTGTATTCAGTAAAGATTATGATTTTTATATTTTATATGATATTGAGGATAATAATCCTACTCTTTCTGGCTTTCCAATTTTGTACTGAAGTTTCTGAACATTAGACATGCAAATTGCTTTCAGATTATAAATTTTTCCATAATATTTTTAGGAAAGATGCACAAATAGGGTAATGGGCTACATTTTACATATTTTTGCTGAATGGCCACAATTCCTATATATGCTACCATGATTTACAAGGTATTATAATAAAATGTGGCTGTCTTAGGGTTTCCGTTGCTAGGAAGAGACACCATGCATGACAAAGGCAACTCTTTTACAGGACAACATTGAATTGGGGCTGACCTCCAGGTTTTGAGGTTCAGTCCATTTGCATCATGGCAGGAAGCATGGCAACATCCAGGCTGTTCTACATCTTGATACAAAGGAAGCCAGAAGCAGATTGTCTTCTAGGAAGCTAGAAGGAGGATCTCAAAGCACATCCCCACAGTGACCCACTTTCTCCAACAAGGCCAGACCTACTCCAACAAGGCCATACCTCCTAATAGTGCCACTTCCTGGGCCAAGCATATTCAAACTACCACAGTGGCTCTTAGGATAAATTAATGATTATGGCTAATATTTATCAAGTGCTTAAAAATATGTGAGGCAACATACTGAGTGTTTTAAGTCTATAAACTCATTTAGGTCACTCTTACTGTCACTGTGATGGAGCAGGTGAGATAACCTCCCTTTAATTCAATAAGAGACTGACATTCTGGATGTAAGTGATCTCCAGTGTCATACAACTATAGAATGCTCTGTCATGTTCCAGATGTCCCAGTCTTTACCACTTCACTGTTTCCTTCTAGTGTTCCAGGACATTCTTTCTCTTGGAAAAGATAATCTCTTTCACTATCTTTCTGTGTTTCTTCTTTTAAAAATAATTTTTAAAGAATAAAAATTTTAAGAATGTGGTAGAGGAGTGACTGGAGGTATAGCACAGTGGACTTCACCTGATGCAAAATTTTGAGGGCTGTAGTTTAGATAAAACTACAGAACCTGTGTAACACACCAAGCATCCAGTGCATGCCTGTGACTCAGCTCCAAGATGGAAAGAGACAGGAGGATGCCTGGGACTTGTTGGCTTTCAGTCTAGCAGAGAAAACACAAGTCCTAGGTTCAGTGCATGCCTGTGACTCAGCTCCAAGATGGAAAGAGACAGGAGGATGCCTGGGACTTGTTGGCTTTCAGTCTAGCAGAGAAAACACAAGTCCTAGGTTCAGGAGAGACCCTATCTCAAGGGAAATAAGAAAATAGGACACCACACACCATCTCTGGCCCACACATGTGTGCACAGATGCATCCAGCACCCAAATGTGCATACACTTACACATGGATATTGGTCAGAAGACTCTTTTTTATCACTGGTTTAGCTTTTACTTTCCTGCTACCAAAGATTGATGATGCATCCGCCTTTTAAATCTCACATATCACTTGTTATATGGATACACTATACGAATTTGTTATAAAGTTTGTAAGGGTTTCAAAACTGGGGTAGAGAAAAGCTCCCTCTTTTTATTCTAAAACTCACACGTTTATCTCTGTTTTAGGAGAGTTGCTTTGCTCATAAATCCCATCACTCTCTTGCTGCTATTTCTGCCCAGCAAATTATTTCTTTATTCACAAGGCAATAAAAGGTCACTGGAAAGAAGAATGTAATATTCGCTCTCATAAAATAAAGTTAAACAGTATTTAGCATTTATATCTTTCCAGTATAGTAAACAAAATATGCTTTATTTGACTCCATGAAGACCTATGATATCAAAAAAGATAAATGTAATGATTTGCTTGAACACAGGAAGATAAATCTGTCACGGTGTGCCCTCAGTGATAGCGCCCTGCCCTGCCCTACTTTCTGTGGAATTAGAAAGGCACAGTGGCTCTGGATTTCAGATCCACAGCATCCAGCTGCTGCTCCAGGGTGACAGTCTGAAGGGCCAAAGGAATAAGTCATATTTGAGTTTTGTTGCTTTGCTTTGTTTCTCATGCTACTTACTGAGATAATATTGACATGGTGTTTTATACTCACATTAGAGGATAAGAAAAGTAAAGGTCAATTTCTCTTTTTTAATTTGCTTTAATTTCAGGGGGTGTCAGAGAGAATGTAAAGTTTCCTGACCTTTCTTTATGCATATTATGAGATAATTATTTCCATTTTTCTACAAAATAAGATCTTTGGTGGAAAATTTAGGCAAGTGTGTTATTAAAAACTCAGTTTGGATTTAATATAAATGCAAATTTCTTGTTTTTATAAAATTTCTATATGTTTAATTTGTTTAAAATGTCACACACAAAATCATCTTGATAAAAAGCCTTTTTACAGTTTGCAATCAGTTTTGTCTCCATAATTAAAATAAAGCAAGTGTAGTTCATTAAATTTGTGTTTATTCACAAGGTAGAGATGAAAACCCGGTTTTCTTGCTAGTGAAATGCATGTTTTGAAATCTTCTTATACAAAATTCTTCCTCGTAGGCAGACAGTGATTATAAAAATAGAAAAGGCAAGAATCCAAAGCCAAGTGACAGATGCCCATACAAACCTATCTGAGTGAGTTGTCATGGCCTCAATCATTTCCAACAGGGTGTATGGTCTTCCATATGAAAAATGTAAGCTTACATTCAATAAGTATTTGCTTCCTCTAATGTTATTTACAAAATGAAACTGTCTAGCCCAACTGTATGATGTAGTCCTTTCCCATTTTTTTTACACATTCTGCCTTTCATTATCAAATAAGAGTCTGCCTACTGCTTTTAATAATCCATTTATAAAGAATTTTTCCTTGAACAGGAGTCTGGCCTTTTCTTTTTTACCTCTCTAATTAAACCATTGTGACAAGGGGAAGCCATCAGTTAGTGCTCAGCAAATAGTATTTATTTTGATCCCCTTTTGTATAGCAAGACAAATGATGAACAGGACAGAAATGTCCTGGTCCCTAAAATTAGATATAAATTCCCTAATATTCAACCTACAGAATCTTCTGGGTCTTCAGAAATGGCACCTAGTAATTTATTTCGACATAGATCAACTTGTACTCACTTTACAGCTCAACTGTGCTGGTCTCATTTTTCAAAGGAAGCTATCAGTTCAAGATTGTTCATGCCTTCTGGCATATTTTCTTTCTTTACTGACTCTTTGCAGTTTGAACCAAAGACCATACATCATAGTCTAACCCTGCAGCTTAATAGACTCATCCTTTGGGCTGCCATTTTGTGTTCTCCTTCATTGGCAGCTCAGCCTTTTTGACAAGAAGGTTGTTGGGATCTGAAGATTTGAGTCTCATGCTGCTGTGCTATCTTTTGTTTTTCTTGAATACAATGTCATATTCTCTGTTAATAAGTGACAAATCAAGAAATAAATAATTGGGAGTCGGTGAAGATGGCTTATGAGGTAAGAGTTCTTCTTGAGCAAGCATAAGGACATGCAGTGTATGGCCTAACTAACACCCGTGACCCAGCACTTACAGGAGACTGAGACAGGAGGAGCTCTGCATAAAGTGCAGAATGATGGGCAAGACACCAGATATCTTCCTCTGGCTTCCATGAATATGTTCATGGATGTGCACACTCACATGCACACACACATACATACACAAAGAAATTAATAATTGGGTTCGGAGAGAGGAAAGGTAAGAGGAAATGGTATAATTATTTTATGATCTCAAAAATGAAAAATAAAATGATAATTATATAAACCAGTAGCTTTAGGTTTTATTTTGTATACTTGGGTATAAAGGAATCCATAAGTGATGGACACACTGATGTAAGAATAGTTTTATCGTTAAAAGGTTGCTTTGAATGAGAGCTGGAATTAATACATAATGTCAAACAATGTAGTTAGTGTGTTTAATGGGTATCCATAAATATTATGACTGCTTGAGTGTTTAAAGGATAATTAAGATGGGATTTTCAGGGCATTTAATTTCTAGAACAAATAGATGAATCTTTCATATATCAAATATAGACATAGATATAATAAATAAATGAATACATATTTACACATATATACTGAACATTAGAATATGTGATAAAGCAGAGTATCGAATGAAATAGAATTTGTACTATGGATGCTTTGCCTGGCAATTAGTAGGCCCTGAAGAAACACTCCCTTTCAGGTCTCAAAGTCCCACCCCTAGCTGAGGCATGACTGGGCGTGATGATGGCTGGGAGAAGGAGACAGTGTTCTTCAAAAGTGTGTCCCTGGCAGGTCTGCCACGCTCCTGTGATTAGTGAGGTAAACACAGTTATGTATATGTGGGTGGCACAAATTGAAGTCAGTGGGTTATTTTGAGAAAGAGAAACATGAAGTTGGAAGGAGAATGGGGTGGTGAAGTGTGAACTGGAGTGATCCAGAGAAGAACAGGGAGGAGGGAGAGGTAAATATGATGAAAATACTTTGTATACCCTCATGAAATTCCAAAGAAAATATTGCATTTCAAAAGCAAACTGGAACAATACTCCATTACCAAAGTTAAGGATTAATATACTAACACTACGCACTCTGCATCAGTCACTTTCCACTAAGCAGATTTTTATGGATCAGGATGCGGCTTGTTGTCCATAGTGATAACTTATATAACAAAATTAAAGGAAATTAAAAAAAAAAAACAGAACAGGGGCCAGAACAGAAGAGATGCTTCCATAGTTAGGAACACTTGCTTCATTGCAAAAGACCCAGGTTCAATTCCCAACACACACATGCATGACTCCAACTCTGGCATCCTCTTCTGTGCTCTGCAGGGTCCAGGCACACATGTGACAGACAGATACACACTCAGGTGAACACTTGCACACACAAAATAACAACAGATTTTTTAAAAGAACAACAAAAATGCTTTACCAAATAAGCAAACATTTATACACATACACACACACACACACACACACACACACAGAGAGAGAGAGAGAGAGAGCGATTCTATCAAGCACTGATGAAATAAAAAGAACACCCCAAAAAAGTGTTAGCAATGTGCAATGTACAGAGTCAACTTAGTTCCTATTAAAGTCCCAGCAGCATATTTCACAGAAAGAAGAAAAGCAACCTAAAATCACACAGAACCAAAGAAGATTCCAAATAAAGTGCTTCCTTAAAAGAATAAGTAAGTCAGTACCCCTGACTTTTAAATTTATTTTTCAAGTCTATGAAATTAAAACTGTATAGTCCTATCATAGAGGCTGACATGCAGACAGAAAGAAATAAAACAACAAAAAAACAAAACACAAAACAAACAACAAAATCAGAAAAGAGAGCCCAGAGTGAGCCCCCACAAGCAAACAAAACATGGACACCCAAACAGAAATGCTGAGATTTCAAATGAAAAGAGACAGCCTCTTCAAAAACTATTCTTGGGAAATCTGGATAACCAAAATAAAAGAGATAGGAAAGTCATGTCACAGGCAAACCATCAACTGAAATGGATCAAGAACTTGAAACTGGAATCTGGAATTTACAGGAGAAATCAGGGATGGGGAGTGTTTATGACACTGGAGTGGAAATTATTTCTGGTAAATGACCCCAAAACAAGAGTCACAAACAAACAATCAACATCAACAGGACCACACAAGTCAAAGAAATGACTGTGGAAGGGGGAAACCTAAAGCCCAGGGGAAAGATTTGCAAACATGTCTGCTGAGAAATTAACATCTGAAAAATATGTGCATGTTCTACAACACAATAGCAAAAATATAAAGCCAATTTGTTTTCAAAGTGGCGAAGGATCCAGATAAGTATTACTTCAAAATACATCATTTGATCAGGAAGCGTACAAAAAGCTATCCAGCATTACTCTTTTCACGGAATGTGAGTCAAAGCCAGGGGTCTCATCTCACCCTTTCAGATGACAGTCACCCAAAATGACAAGTGCTGGTGAGGACGGAAGTGCTTGAGCGTGGGCATGTAAAGGGGCATAGTTACTGGGGTCATGGATAGATTTTCTTTTAAATTTAATACTCTGCTAGATTGCTCATGGACCCATGGCCATGAACATATAGGCAGCATAAATTAGACTCTACAGGTTAAAACAAACCTAAGATAAAGTTGGAAAGAGAATGTGATGGAACGTCTGAAAGGAGTTGAGTGGGAAGGAGACGGTGGATATGACCAAAATACATTGCATGCTTGTATGAAATTCTCAAAGAATAGAGAAAAGTTTAAAATCAGAAAAGTAAAAAAAAAAAAATTACAGATCTTATGATCTTGAGATAACTACAATAGAGTATGTGATCTGAGCATATGTATGGATAAAACTGAAGTCATTATCTTGAAGGGGCAACTGGACACCAAGTTCTTTATTAGCAAAGGAAAAAAAACAAATGTCTGTTGGTTGGTAAACAGATTAAGGAGAAAGTGTACACAGAACAATGGGATTTACTTGGCCTTTAGAAAACATTAAATTCTGCCTCTTACAAGCATTTAAGAACACATTGAACACTGTTCAATAACACAAGGAAGTCATGAAGAGGTAAACCTGCACAAGGAGGCTAAAATAAGTTCGCAGAAACAGACTAGTGTGGCCAGGAGATACAGGAGGTTACTGTTTAGTGAGTATAAAAGAGTGACACTTGCCAAACCAGAAAAAGAACTGTAGCTGTTCCATCAACTGTACATATATGTATACATAAATGTGGGAAAACGGGGGGCCACAGTGGAGAGGCCCCCAGACCCATGTGGCAGCAGCCGGGGACCTGCACGGTGGAGGCTGCCTTGAGGCTTCCCACATCCAGAAGAAAGTCTGGAGTTCCAAAGGCTGGAAGCTTCGACAATGGCAGGCCCCAATGATACGAGGAAGTCCTTGGTTCCAAAAGGGTTTATTGGCATGGTGGATGGTGGATGGATCTGGATGTACCCCCCAAACTCAGGGCAGACCTGAGTTAAGTAGGGAGGGAGAAAGGGGGGGGTTCTGGGGAGGAATGCTTAATTGGCTCTGCCCTCTGACCTTCATTAGTATGTAAATCTCTAGGGCCTGAGGCCTGTAGTCACACCCTCTACCTGTGCACTTTGGGAGGGGCTGTAATGGCCTACGTGACTGAACAATGTAGGTCTATGGAGATTGGACTGCTTGTTAGGACCCTGAGTTCTGGAGACATGGCTGAACTCCTGCCGTTTCTCCCTTGGAGTCTCAGGGTTCTAGGCCCATGCCCAGCCAAGAACCAGGATACCCTTAGGCAGTCCCACACATATACATCATATACATATACATCATTTACATATACATCATATATGTACACATCATTTACATATACATACACATACATATACATGTACATGTTGTGTATACATATATACATGTATATACATATATATTAATTTTAAACATCAGTATAATTGGGATATATATGCTAACTACCCCCAAAAATTTCATCACATTGTATATTCTGCAATACCATACAATGTACAAATAGTATGTAAAATTATTTTGTATCAATTAAAAAGTATTAAGTGAGATAAAACTATTGGGTCCTATTGTATCTATTTATCCATAAATAAAAAAGAAAAAAAATTGTATTTATCTGTAATTTGAAGACATTTCCCATCCATCCCAGCCTCTGATTCTCCTTCCATCCGTATCAAAAATCTCCATCCACTCAGGAAACAGTGGCTGTCAGTCAATCGGAAAGAACTCTTGCCTGATCTCAGTGTTGTTCAGCAATTGAGCACCTCTGCAGAGGAAATGCATCTCAGAATGTGGCTGCCTAGGCATTCTTTATGGTCTGAGAAGGAGGCCACCCGTGAAATCTCCTCTGATTGCTGAGCCCCATGTGTGGTTTCTCACGTCTCCTGGAAAAGATGCTGAGGTCACTGAGACAGGTTTACAGGACATTGTTTTTACTGGGTGAACACAGTCCTTCCAGGGAAAGCATGTATAACTTTCTTGGAGCCTGATTAAATTCTCCAGCCTTTTCATTCATGCCTGGGAAAGCACAATTTGAAATAAGAACTGCTGGAAGGTGCCTATTAACCCTGCTAATGAGCAGATATAATTTTTGTCACTTGCAGATGACACTCAATATGGCTCGGGCTCCTATTTCCGAGAATGTTTCCACCTGAGGCTCATTCTAGCTGAAACAATACTTCATGACTGTTGACCTGAAGGACTAGTCAGTGTGTGCGTGCTCCACAGCAGATGTGAAGGTGGCCTCCATCCATCCTGTGGGGTTCATAAAAGCAAATTTCTATCCAAGACACTAATCGTTTGTGATGTTTGACCATCCCTCGATGTGGCAAGGTCATTGATGTTTCTTCTCTGTGTACAGCTAGCTTATATGGAGTCTTACTTATCCAGAGAGAGTTTTGGAGAATGGATTGATATAAAGCAATAAGTTTCATGGAATACTGAGCTATTCAAACTCCATTACAGAATTTGTGACCCTGTCAACACTGACAGTGTTGATAGAATACAGTATGACAGATCAGAGTAGCTTCAGGAGGAGTGAAAATAAAATTGATAAGGGTGTATGATCTTCAGTCAGTCATGGAAGCTCTGACCTTTATTCAAATAAAATATCCCCAGGTTATTAATGAAGCAGTGACCTCCTTCCTTGCTATCCTCCTCTTCCTCCTTTCCCTTCCATTCCAAACCCCAGGAATACAATAAGGTTCGAAATGGGTCCATTGGTATTTGTGTATTTTTTTATTGCTGTTTATGACCATTTACTTTATCACACAAGATAACAGATTTCATTAGGGTGTCTCTATACTTCATTATCAACCATCTTCCCATTCAAATACCCTCTCCCATTACTACTGCTCCTTTCTTTCTGACTCTTTTTCTTCCTGAAATTGTCTTTAGCTCCCATTTTCATTTCATACATATCCTCATTACTCCATTTTTCCCCTGCCCATAAGATTTCTTCTTCGCCTCCCATGGCCCCATTTGTATTATGGAGACATGAGTTTATGGACACACACACTTTTTATATATCATAATACATTACTTCATATATTATGGAATAGATAATAGTATAATACATTTAAATATAGAGTCTGTGTAAGAAACAAAACATACAGGATTTGTCTTTTGTCAAGCTCGTTTTGTTTAGCATAATTTCCAGTTAAATGCATATTTCTGCAAATGAGATGATACACTTAGACAAATTACTTTCCTCAGGTTACACATAAAACAAAAAAAGTTTAACAAAAAAAAAAAAAAAAAAAGAAAGGACAATCTAGCCCATGAGTGTTGCATGCTTGTGAAGCATTTATTTCTTTGAGCAGAAAATATTCGAGAGCAGAATACAAAAGAAATGGTCTCTACTGTAAAACAGAATAGAAAGAATGGCTCTGTCCACATTGGAAATATTCAAGAATTCAAGATAATACAGAGAACAAATTCAAAAATACCCAAGGAGCCTCCTCTACTTTGTAAGTGGTTTAGGATCTGCACTTTGGTGAGCAGGCTGTGAGACATAGTCTCGCTATGTAGCCTTGACTGGCCTGGACCTCCTTACAAATACCAAGTTGGTCTTAATCACATAGAGATAGGGTCCACATTTTAAATTGAATCGATGTTAAGTATTAGTGATTCTTATTCATTATGATCTTTACTTTTACACAACTGAGAGATACTCTTATGCCTAAGAATTAAATCATCAATTAAATCAGTAGTAGTTTGTGGGCTATGGTCATCATGAATAGATTTTTAGATACATAAATTTAGATATTAGAAATTAGATAATAGCTTAGAACTTGATTCTAGACATAGTTGATTAAAGCATTCAATTTAACCAACATTAATTAACGAACACATTCTAACAAAATACTCTGGAGAATAAAAAGAATGGATGAGATCCATTCTCAACTTATATCTGACTTGCAAATACCAAAGTATCTCTAACAGACGTAAAATATAACAAGTGTCTGAGATGGTAAACACAGAGTCCTTTCAAAGCACAAGGGGAGGAAACCACGCCATGCACAGGAGAATCCAGGAGTGTTTATGAAGAAGTAGCAATTGAGTTGAGTCTTGAAGTGTGCTTACATTTTTATTAGATAGAGAGAAAGTATGATCCACAGGAGGCAAGCACTATGGTAGCCAGGCTGCTGGAATGGAGATCTGTAGAATGAGAGAAATGAGAGAGAGAATAAGAAAGTACATTATGACTATGTTGCAGAAATCATACCGGAGCATATTAAGCACCTTGACCTTTATAATACAAGCAGTGAGGAGTCATTGGAAATTATTCAGCAAAGGAAGGACAAGATCAGAGCTGCAACTCATGTACAATGTAAAACTGTGAGGAAAAGATTCTGAAGCAGAGACAAAGCAAGAGGTTATATATTATGATGCCATGGGTACTAAATGAGACTAAACTAAGAAACAAACATATAAAGCGAGCCTACAGGGTTAAATGTGGTTTTCCATGTTTAATACATGAACGTCCATGAATTCAATCAGTGAATATTTACCAAATAACTGCTCAGAGGGAGTCTATTTAGTAATGAGTGCAGACATGGCCACACACAGCCATATAGTTTTTGCTCCTAGGATCTTATCATATTGGGTAGGGCAAATAACTGTGATGTTTAATCCTGATTGCCAACTTGATTGCATTGAGAGATACCTATGAGGTTAAAAGATCACACCTGAGTGTGGTAAGGCATTCCAGAAGCAATTCCCTCACATGGACTCTGACCTCTGAAACAGGTCAATCCATCAGTGAATTCTAAATTTGAATAGAATACTGGGAAGGATTCTGGAAGGCAGTGCTTAGTGAGAGAAATCAGGCTGCTGAGACACGCCTTGAATAATGTATCTTATTCATAGCCTCTTCCTGATTGTCCTCACAGCTTTAGAGCATTATGTGATGAACCATGTCTTGCCATGCCATTTCTTCCCTGTCATGAACCCAAAATAACAGAACCAGCCTACCTACCCAGGATTGAAGCATCAGAAACCTCAAGGCTAAGTCAAACTTTCTCATTTTAAACTGTTCCTCTCAGGTGTTTGACATCAAAACTAAAAGCCTGTGTAACGTAACCATGCAAATATGAACAGAACAAGGATACAGCTAGAGACTAATGTTTCAGGAAGAAAAGGAATGGAGAGAGGTCAGAGAGAGACAGGGAAGGCTGTGTACATTGTAGGAAGCAGCATTTCAGAGTGGAGAAGCCTGAGGCAAAAAACAACTAGAAGCTGTTATAAGATATTGCCCAAGAGCATGAGAAAGAAGATCGTATTTCTTTTTAATTCTTAAATGATTTAAATCTGAATGTCACAAATGTAGTGGCTACCATTGTGGGAACTGGGGACCACTGGATTGTATTAAGTGACTTTGGCTCCAAGTAAATGACAACCTCTTTTTCTTTGAATTGTTAATAATTGAACACATTCCCCTGGCCCTCTTTCTGGAACAGTTCACTTAACTGCATGTTTTTACACTAAACAGGTTTAGGATGGACAGAAGAGAGTAAAGAATACAGGGCTGGGAAAAAGCCTAGAGGTTAAGAGTAGGATTTGCTTCTACAGAGGACTTGAATTCAGTTCCCAGCACTCATGTCAGGCAGCTCAGAACCACCTGTAACTGCAGCTTCCAGGGACCTAAGGCAAACACTCACTCTCATATGCAAGCATAAGAACACACACACAAAAAACACAAACATACACACACACATGAATAAATAAATCATTTTTAAAGAATACAATTGTAATAATAACAATTAAGTGATAGTAAAGGAGTATGATGTCATGAGAAACAACACTTGTGGGGCTTGAGTTACTCACTCGTACATATAAAGCAGAAGGAGGAATGAAACTCCACTCACCTAAGCTGTCTCCCTGTTCTAGAGATGTGTCTGCTATGCTCAGTGACAGACAGCTATAGACCTACAGAACTATTTAATCACAGAAACGACAGGAAATTCTACTAGAAGATGTTAGTCTGTGGTAAACACTGATCTGGAAATTTTTTCTCTATTCTCTTCTTACTGACTTATGAGCCAGACTTTGAACTTCATTTAATAATTATATCTTAATCATGAATTATATTACACATGGAAAACACGCCAGGCCACTTTACAGGTCCAGAAAAAGGGCTTTAATAAAAAGAATAGCATTTTATTTTTTAAGAAATACAAAGCAGGTGGATGGCAGAAGACAACCAGAGGCCATAGTGCTGTGGTGGAAAAGTAGAGAGATGGTGGGGGAGGGGTAGAGGAGAGAGAGAGAGAGAGAGAGAGAGAGAGAGAGAGAGAGAGAGAGAGAGAGAGAAACAAAACGTTTGTGCAATATGGAGAAAGGCAGAACTGGAGATGCTAAGGTAAGGAATAGCCTGATATAAGTACCCTGAACAACCAATTGAGACCATGGTGATGTCTGGTCCCATGCTGCCATCAAGAGCCATGTCTGGGGCTGTGATCCTACTTCAGCTGGGGCCTGTGTTGATGACAATGGCCTGTGTTATCACCTAAGTTTATGTGGACATCCATGATCTGTACTGCAGCCTGAAGCAATGTTGATGTCTGAGAGCTGCACCGAGCTGGATCCACTCCTCATTGGCCACAGCAAGGTGGTACTGCAAAGACAGGGCCTTAGGAGAGTTAGCCCCACCCCCTCACTGGAATTGCTGTGGAGAGCTGACTCTGGAGGCCTGGGCATGAATGAGAGGGAAAGCTGGCAGGCTGACCAATTCAGCTACCACCTAGGCTCAGATCGCCAGGCTCAGATCCCCAGGCTCAGATCCAGAGCTTTGAGTTGATCTACTCCAACATCTACCACATCTATAAACTGCCAGAGCATATGAAGGGGCCAGTCCTGCAGATCCATAGCCACAGGATCTCCACCACTCGTGACAACAGCGGGTTATCCAAGGGTCTCCATGAGAGTCTAGTAGTGATCACATAGCAGAGGCCTTAAACTGGCCTAATAACTCACTGAAATGAACATTTGCAAGTAAAGCTATTTGGGTAAAAGGGTACACTGTATAGCACACCATACCTTTCAGTGCCACTAATTAAATGAGTATGTGTTGGAGAGGCAGGAAAGATGGACAAGCAGAACGGTATATGCTTAAAAGGCTGCAGTTGATGGAGGATCAAGTTGTCGGCTTGGGGAGTCAGCGAGATTTTTCCCTTTTTTTTTTATAGTTTTTATTTTTTATTTTTTAATTTTCTTTTGGGAAAGAGGCTACAAGGTTGGAGGGAAGATATGGAAGTCCTGGAAATGAGTGAGATTGTGCTGCATGATGTGAAATTTCCAAAGATTCAGTTAAAAAATACAAAGCAACTAAAAACTTCAGAGTAGGCTGTGAGTATAGGCCTCCCTAACTATCTGCTCATACTTTCTTCTCCAAATTAAACAGTATTCCATGCTAATCATTTCGGTTTCCTCTGTGATGTTCTTAAGTGTATTATTTAGATATTTTGCTATTTTTCCTTGCTTCTAAACTTCTGAACTCTGATAAGTGCAAAAGATTCAAGCAGGATCCTGAAAGCTCAACTTTGATTCACTTTTACCTCGTGCATAGTACTTCTGTGCTCAAACATTCTAGATGATGTTTACCCAGGCTTCTCACCAGAAACCTTTTGTCTTGATTTTGCTTTGCCATCATAAACCATGTTGTTCTGAGCTGCTGGGATATGTTTCTCCATTAATCTCTCTCTCAGGGACAAACATCTAGGCACTAACAGCCAATTTGCTCCAGTCCTATCATCTCAGAAATATTTGTTTAAGCAAATAGCCCTGGAAAGATGGAGACAGTCACTTGTTTATGACTAATAAGCTTATGACAAATATGCAAGTTAATTTACTTGCATTTGCCAGTAATAAAGACAGAGGCATCCCCTCTCAAAGGCATCCCAAAGTAATAAAGAGAAAAATACCTCATCTTCTCCCTAGAAGTCTCTGCTCACATCCATGCTTGATAACCTCATGCATGCCACTCCCAAGAAGGGACCACGGGCAAGTTTGCCAGAAGCCCCCTCATAGAAGCAGCATCTTCTGTCTGGTTTCTCTCTACAATGCATTTCCATTACTTCTGCAAACAATAGACAGCATGGGCCCTCAGCACATCAGCATAAGGACTCTGGGGCTACAATGCTACTCAACCTGTTGTTTCCACAGTGAATAATGCCTGATATCTGCTTACACCCTGAAACTCTGTGTCTTTCTCCCAGTATCTTGACCTCTAACTAATCTGTTGTTCTGCAATCGGGATGTAAATTCAGATGGTTTTCCATCAGTCTTCCTGCTTGTGTCTCTTGAACATTTCTGTCTTAATTATTTGTTGTAAGGAAACACTATGAGTGAGACAACATATAAAATAAATTATTTAATCTGGTGTTCATAGCCCCAGGGAAGGATCCTATGACTATCACGATGAGGAGTGTGGCAGCAGGCAGACATGACACTGGATCAGCAGCTGAGAGGTTACATGTTGAAACAACAATCAAGGGTAGAGAGAAAGAAAGACTTAACCTGGAATGACTTGAGCTTTTGAAACCTTAAAGCCCACCTCCAGAGACACATCTCCTCCAACATGGCCATACCTCCAAATCTTTCCCAAACAGTTCCATGACATGGGAACCAAACATCCAAACTTAGGGCCCTATAGGGATTCTCATTCAAACCAACACAACTTGTTCAATAATTTCTTAGGGGATACATCTGAAAACAGAGTCCCCAACTCCTCCCTTCACTAGATAATGTCACATTATTTTCACTGGTAAAGCCAGCTTGCATTCCATTTCTATATTTGAAGTTTTTATTTATTGAAAATAGACACTTTCAGTTTATTCGATCTTTTTGAAACATTTTCTGGTGGAATGTATATTATTGTTTTCTATATAACTCCTTAATCTAACTGAGTACTTTACCCTCTATGTTGTGGCCACTATTATGTCTTAGTAAAACAAAAACAAAATCACAAACACAAAACAGTCTGTGATTTAGTTTTGTGGTTTTACCACGTTGATCATTCTTGTTTGGTTTGTTTCTCATGCATAGTCAAGATTGAAGATATGAGTATCTTGCCTTGGTTTCATTCTTTAATCCTCCTAACCATTTCTTTTGATAATTAGACATTTACCTATATTGCAATTACTTTTATTGCAATAAAACTTAGTGAGTTCTTGCATTGTTTTTCTTTTAGGATCTTTGATCTTAGTTAAAGCATTATCTCCTACTCCCAGAACTGTAAAATTATTTTGTGTATTGTCATTTGAATATAAAATTTTGTACTTAACACTTAAATTTTGAGACATCCAGATTTATTTGTTTGTCTAGAATGTGGTAAAAATATACTTCAGTTTTTCCCATGGGCACTTGGGATCGTCAGACAGGTTATACTTTCTCCCACTTCCTACATCTGTTCTGTCAGTTATCAGACTTGTGATGCATGTGAGTCGTCTGCTCCTGGGCTGTTGTGTTCTGCTGGTGTACTTGTCAATCATCTCTGCCTTAATGATAATCCTTGCACAGCTCCATCACTACTCAATTGCTGAGCCACTACAGTAAGTCTTCTCAGGTCACATGACAGGTTTCAATCCCTAGTTCTTCAATTAAGTTGCTTTTCCAGAGATATTTTAGAATCAGCTTGTCAAGTTACATGAAGCAAAGCCATTCTCTTAATTAGATTCTAACTAGAAATGTATCCAGTCATACATCAATCTGAAAAGAAATGTCATACACACAATATTGAATATTTCAAACCATAAGCATCTCCTCTTCGCTTCTTATTTAGATCTCATCATAGCAACATTTGAGCATCGTTTGTTAGATTTATACCCATCCATTTGTATTTTTATGGTGTTGATGCTATAGTGAAAGACAACTTTTTAAATTGAATCTTCTAATTGGTTGTTTATAAGGAGTATGAATATATTGAATTTTGATATATTCATAGTGCTGGTAATTATAATAATTTGACAATTACTAAAGAGAGTGTTGAGTGGTAGTAGTTCCAAGCACTATGGGAAAGGAAGGGTGAGAAAAGGCTGCTCAGTGTATATGCTAAGCTGTAGCTAGGCAGAAGCAGGAAGTATAATGTGGTATCAATGGTAGGATAACTACAGATGACATTAAAGTCCTGTTCATAATGTACATTTCAAAAAGCTATGAGTAGGCATCAAAAACTTTTAGTTAAAATATTAGAAGTCAGGTACTACTGTCAATTTTTCAATTGACAAACAAACAAAGCAGCCATTTAGTAAAATGGTAAAATTAAGGAAGGAATAGTGAGTTTGCAAGGGGTAAATGGAGAATTAAGACTTGACATAATACAAGAAAACACATAAGATTCTGAAAATGTTGAAACTCACTAGTGCAAATGCATACACATGCATTGCAAATTACATTTGAGTGTTTAATTATAATTATCTTCAGGAATCTCTAGTCTTTCAATAATTTGATGTTTTAAAAGAACATGGTGACTTCTTTGTAAAGAGTGATATCTGGGCTCTCCAGAACGTTCTTTTTATTACTGTCTTTTGACACAGCAAACCTCTGGTCTGTGAGGATATTTAAAAATTACAAACCTTATATAATACTGGGTATCTTTATAATAGTAGGTGATCAAATTAGGAAAACATTGTATGGAGCTAAAGTGAGTATACTGCTAATCCAGCTGCTAGTCCTCTTTTGCGGTGTCCACACGGGCTCCTGCAGATGTCCACACATGTGATCCAGTTGTATTTATTGATGCTGAGAATCCTTACAGCATGATCAGTGACCCTGGATAGAGTGAGCCTACATCACACCCGATCCATCTGAATGAGTAATACCGACTCAGGAGAAGTATCCCTCATGTTCCCTCATATATCTTGCCCCTTTGTTTATCCACTAAGACTCAGTCCAGCCCTTCTGAGGATAGGCCTGTCAGGGCTACTGACTTTGAATGACAAAGCCTTCGCATAACCTTCAGGCAAAGCCTTGGTCCAGACCTATTGCAGAGACTCCCTTAGCAGCTATAAATGTCTCATATTCATTTTTCAACCGGTAACAGTTTGGCTCTGAGTGTTGGCATGAGATCTCCCACATCTGTATTGCACTTTAAATACTTCTCTTTTCTGCTCGATTACTATTTTTTCTTTCACCCACTTACATTCTTTTCATTTCAAACCTTCTAGGATAAGGCAGCCATTATAAATAACACCTAATTATTTCCACATCCACTTTAATATGATTTTTATGAAGTTAGCCTTCCAACAGTAAATATAGTTACTTTGGCTTTGGGATCACTATTCTTCATTTTGTAACCTTTTACCATTAAAGTGTGATTATAGAATTATGAGAAAACATTTTTCAATTTATATATGATAAAATGTATTTTAAGAGAAGGCAAGATTAGAATAAGAAAATGCTAAGGTAGTATGACGTCTGTTCTATATCACAAAAACCAATTGTCTTTAGAGGGTTGTGGTTGTATTCAACTTAGCCAAGTTGGGTTTGTATTTTCTTTTCATGAAAAGCTATAATGACTCTGAGTTGGATTAAGAAATACATAGCTAAATATACTCAAGTGACCATAAGTATACTGAGAGTATAATTTAAAAAATAAACTCTGAAGTCAAGATATTCTTTATATTAAATTATAATTAATTCATATACATATGTTTTCATTTTAGTACTCTTGCTATATAAAGTAGAAAAACAAAACCAGTCATGTGACTGGCCTATGTCTAGTGTTTTGAAGAACCTTCAAACTTGTAATAGAGCAGTTTTCTCCAAGATGGACATACTCTATCCTGCAGGAAATCTCTTTAAGTCAGGAAGTAAACTCAAAATACCTTCAGGCAGTCCCTGAAACTCACCAGATTCCCTGGGCCATGCCCTCTCTGAGAGTATATTTGCTGTAAACCCTGCTGTGTGCCACTCTCATACCAGCTGATCAGGCTAAAAGAAACACAACTCTAGAAGAGTCTCCAACCATCTGAGCCACCTAGAAAGAGCAGCCTCCAACCTGTTAAGCTACATGAAGATTATACAATATGCTCCAGGTTGCCAGCTTCTGTGAGATGTCACCCACAATGGGGTAGGCTTTGGTGATACAGCTATCTCTGAATAATTTCCAATTCTTGAAGTAATCCTTCACCCATGTTTCTATAAGTAATTCAATAAAACTCATTGGTTAAGCAAATTGGACTTTGGTGGAATCTGTACTTTGCTGTGATTTCAGTTGATACCTTCCAAGAAAGAACTACTAATTTATGTTTAGCATGTATATTTGCATTTATTTTGCTCTTCTTATAAAAGTAATTCTAACTAGACTGAGACAATGTTTCATAATTGTGACATATTTTCATGATGATTAGTGATAATGAATTTATTTTTCAGTCCAGGGGATTAAAACCTATCCAAAACTTCATATGGGATATCAAAGAGTTGAGCAATAAAAATCAAAACAATATTGCAATCAACAAAGGTAGAGATCTCATACCTCCTCAATTCAAACTTATTACAGAAATAAATTAATTAGAGCAATGTGGAGTTGGCATAAAGATAGACAGAGACTGCAAGACTAGACTATCAAGCTCAGAAATAAAAATTTACACATGTAGTCAAACAAATGTGTAGTTATAACCAAGAGCAAGGACATGCCAAGGACACCCTTAAAAATGGTGCTAGAGAAAAGATACCCACATGCAAACGTATAAGGATGGGGTCTTATCTACCTCTATGGGTAAAAAATGACTTAATGTGGACCAAACACTTAAATGTGAGACCTATGTCTAGCATAGTCTTGGAGGAAAGAAGATGTCAAATTCACAACATTGAATTTGAGTATGATTTCTTGAATGTGGTAACTTGAAGTTCAGAGTCACTAACAATCAGGAAATACAAATCATAATTATGAAACATCATCTTGGGTTATTTAGAGTTACTTTTATTAAAATGACAAAATAGGTTCAAATAACTGCAAAAAAAATAAAGCACAGCCCACATCACCAGAAAAAGACAAATTTAAAATTTTTATATCAAAAAATAGTATCAAGATGCATGAAATTATCAAAGAACATAAGTAGGGGAAAGCTAATATCAGTTGAGTAAAAAGGCAACTCACAGAATGAACAAATACTTCCCTATCAGATACTAAGTAGAAGATGACAATTCAGACTGATGAAAATTCTTCAACATTAACAACTAGAAAATAATCCCATTAAAATGGGCAGAGAAGTGGAATAAATCCCTCCAAATAAGACAAACTACTTGCCAGTGTGGGAGCTTGGCCACACTAATCACTGGGAAACATCTTAAAGCTTCAAAAATATACCACCCATAGCTATTGGGAAGAAACTGAGTTATTTAGGAAGACAACAGTTCAGTTTCTTTTCCCGTAAAAAGTAGTCATTACACAGGATGAGGGATCAGAATCCAGGTTCATTCTTCTACATGTAGTCATCCAGTTTGGCTGGCACCATTTGTTGAAAATGCTGTCTCTTCTTTCATCTGTGTCATTTGCCTCTTACTCAAAATTCAGGTGACTATGAAAGGGTGTGCCTGTATGTGGGGCCTCCATCCTGTGCCATTGGTGATTATGTCCGTTTTCATTCCACTACAATGCTGTTTTTATTACCATAGATAGTTAGGATAAGTTGAAATATGTGATAGTGGTACCTCCAGTAGAGGAGGGCTACAGGAAAACTATTGTCTAGACACAGCAGCACAGGTAAGCATATAAACTCCCAATAGTTGTGACAAGACCTGTGCAGGGTCAAGCCAGATAATATCTCAGCCTGGAGATGGGAAGCGAACAAGAAGCCCCACTCCTAGCTGAATAGCTAATGGCAACAAATAGCTACCAGGATGGGTAGAGTTGGTTTTAAGAGCATAACCCCTGACAGTTCATATGTTCCAATGGAAGGCCGCATACCTAAGAGTATATGAGCAGCCCTAGCTGGACTTAAAACAGAAAACAAATGAGGACACTAAGTTAATTGAGCAGGGAAAGACTGCTGGATATGGGAACAGTTGAAGTAGGGTGATGACTGGGAGCAAAACCTAGTACTTGAAGTTCTCAAAGCACTAATAAAAATGAGGAGAAATTCTTTAGCAGTAAAAATTTTGCCTATGTCAATAACCCTTCACTGAATAAGAAATAAAATTTAGCACCAATGTCAATACAACAGTAATCAGAGCTCTAATTAAATTCATGACTGGATGAATTAGATGGTCTTTGGAAGCTTTAGAGAGTTTCAATTGAGACTGTAACTTTCCACATTTCTCTGGTGTCCCCTGTCTTTGGAATTATATTAGGACTGACTGAAAATAATTTCAAGTAGGCATTCACTATTCATATTCTCATGCCCAACACCCAGATTCCAGGGTGACTGTCTTTAAATGTATGCAAAATTATAAAATAGTTGTTGAACTAAAGCCAATTTTTAAAAAAATGCCCGAAGGAGAGAACAAGAGAAGGTCACATATGATGGACAGGGTTTATCAAAGAGTATCCAAATGACCTTTGAAGACAATGTTTAAACATAGTGGAATATCCAGCAGTATTTAAAAGATTACTAGCTTCTTTTGATCAGAAGCAATATTAATTTTAAGCCTGTTGGCACTTCTGATAACTGTAGCTTTAAAATGTCATCGTTACAAGAGCTAGGAACTTAAGGTCAAGGACCTTATGACACCTATATAAAACTGTATGTGTTAAAATTACATCACCAGGGCTAAATGCTTGACAGGAAAAGCAGATTAACTTGGCTCACAATCCAAGGGATTAAGAATATATCTTGGAAGGCTTGGTTCACAGTAGCAAGATCTAGGTAGCAGCTGTTTGGTACATGGTAACAACCAGGCAGCAGAGAGTTCTGACCAGATGTGGGACTTGGCTATCGTCCTCAAAAATCGTACACCCATCCATCATTCTCTGACAAAGCCTCACCTATTCAAGATGCCAAACCCTCACAAAACAGAGTCAGAGTCCGGTGGGCAAGTGTCCATACATGTAAGCCTATGGAAGACATTTTATGTCTAAACTATAATAAAATGTTTTACATATTATCAGTCCATATTTACACATATTAAAGTGACAAACTTCAGTCACTTTAGAGTATAGGCTGAAACTTAGGTCATTACATTAAAAATAAAGCATGTATCCTTTCCTCAAAAATAAAAAAGTAGAAACTTTGCCTTCCCAGTTTATACAAAATTCAGGATATTGTCTGAATCAAGCAGAAATTAGACATAAAGTAAGTGTCCCATAGAACTGCTAGGAAGATAAGAGCTGGGCCTGGAGCTACACAGACAGGAACACTATTGACATGTTTAGGGAAACCATTGATGCTCTACTCCCGTGACCCCAGAGCTAAATGTTCTATCCAACCACTATGTATCTCAGTTTCTATAGGTCTCCTAGTCCCAAGATAAATTACAGGGGCATATGAATAGAGTAGCCCACGTTATATGCTCAAAACCTAGCAGCAAAAGAGTCTGAAAATGGATGGCACAACATGTGCACCTTCCTAACAGCAGAGGAGCTTTTCCTTCTACCAAGACTCACAACAGGATTTTAGATGCAAAATTGACAAAAAGAATGACCAGTATCCATTCTGGAAGGTCCCAGCAGAACTACGACAAGACATCTCAATATAATCACAATGGCCTGTGGATGGCATTGTATTTTTTATTTGTTTTTGCTTTTATCACTAAATGTAAATTTCTTGATGAAACACATGGGTGTTAATCATGCATGGGTCATTTGTGTGCTTGGATGAAAAGCATTTTTTTCAGCAACTGTATGTTGAGTGAATAAATGAATTATTTAAAGAAAATAACTGACTAACCCATTTCATAGTAGCAATAAGTGAGAGTAGACTTATGCTATTTTATTAACTGTTAGAAAGCTATCAGATAAGTATCTATTGGATGGATTAATGTCTTGAGTAGCTTGATGATACTTCAATTTCTTAATCGGTTTCTCATACGTGTTTTTCCAAAGCAGAGTATCTGCTCTGAAAATCTAAAACCCTTTTGAAATATTCAGTGTTGATAACTGTCTCTTCTGGAATAGAATGAAAACTCAGCCATTTAACTTGGAAGAGTAAAAATCAGTAAGACATGGTCATCTCAGCACAGGATACATCAGGGAAACACATGGCTCTTTCATTTCGAATAGCACCTACTTCTTGCTTGTCCTTTTGCAGGGACCTGCTCTAGTTTGTGTAAGAGTTAACTCTTGGAGAAAAGCTAGCAATTGATCCAAAAATGATGCATTGTATATACAAGCCAAGAATTCTGATTAGATTGTGACTAATGTGCTCCCTTCCAGTAAATAAATAAACAAACAAACAAACAAACAAGCTCAAACCTTGGGACATACAAACCGAACTTTTTAGAGGCAGAAACTTCAAATTGATATGAATTTTAAAATTCATATCAGAAACTTTTCTACCTGCAATGTTTAGGTGTTTTCAAATATTCCATCATGCAAAATTAGACAGACTGAAAATGAGTATTCAGTGGAGGCTGCTGGGTCATCTTCAGGGACCTTGAAAAGGGTTTCTATTTGTTTCTCAAAGGTTTGGGAGAGAAGATACATAATTCATTGAACAAAGTAATTTGCAAACCATATTAGCTTAAACCTGTAGAATTTTAGGAATGGGTGTAGAAGTGCTTCTAAGCCAGGAAAGTGTGTGTTGGCTTTTAATTCTAGCTGCAGCAAAAACACGGGTTAAACGGATGCTGTTCAGGAAATACAACTACCTCCACATTCAACACAGCCGAAACAGAAAGCAAACTCTAAGAAAAGGTAGCCTCAGAAAGAAAGTCTTCAGTTTAACATGCATTCTACTGGGCTACCTTTTACAGTCCTTTGTAGATCAGAAGAGGAATCCCCAAATATCCCATATGAAGCAGAGAACAGTTTGTACTGGCAACCTTGTCCTATGCTTTCTTCATTTTGTAGGATAAATCATTGTTATTTGTCCCAGATTGATCTTGTATCACTTCATAATTTTCTTCATGACAAAAGGGAACAGGAGCTTGGGAATATGTTCCGTGGGATTTTTTTTTTTCCTGTCTGGTGAAGAATCAACTTATGGTTCAGTGCAAGAAGAAAAGTTTAGGTCAGTAGCCTTAAAACTCTGACTCAGCCACTGACATAAGGAGTTTCTGAATGACAAGAACGTGGGGAAGGAAGATGTGGGCAGAGGTGAAACTAGCAGCTGATTATTTATTAGAATAAAGCTGAAAGAAACAAGGACCAGTAAAAGTAAATCTGAAGATACCCTCTGTGTCCTCTCTTCCCACATTAGCTTTCCCATTTTCTGTAACAGAATTCTAGGTCTGGGGTATTTTTCAGCCAATGCAAGAGGAAACAGAAAGAAAAGCCAAGATGCTGGGAAGGTTAAATTCTTCCAGAGTTTGCTGCAAAAAGAAATTGACGTGGGTATTTGCAATGAGGCATAGGGGAGCATGGAGAAGACGTCGCTTTTGGAAAAGAAAAAGAGGCTAAAGGGATCTCAGTGGTTAAGAGCACTTGCTATTCCTACACAGGACCCAGGTTCAGTCCCCAGGACCCAAAACTGCTTGTTATTTTACTTCTTCTAGAAGAAAGGCTGCCATTTCTGTTGATTCTTAAAGGTTTGTTCTCCATCAGAACTGGAACACATTTGTTGCCAGACACTTCTGACCAAAATAGGACTGAACCATAGCAAGCCTATTTACTTACTTTTTTAAAAAAAAGATACTTTTATTTCATATATAAGGGTGTTTTGCCTGCATGTGTGCCTGTGCACCACATACTGGCAATGGACACAAGAGGCCAGAAAACATCAGAAATTGTAGTTCCATTGGCTGTTAGCCACCGTGTAGATTCTGGAAAGAGAACTTGGGTCCTCTGCAAAGGAAACAAGTGTTCCTAACCACTGAGCCATCTCTCCATTTACAACCGTTGACATGTTTCTAAATGTTTATTTAAAGGTTGTGTAGTGGGACAATACAGAGATATTTTAAATGTATTTTCATTAAGAACAACCTTTTTTCTTTCTTATCAGTCTGACTATTCATACATTTAGTTTTTAAAAGGCTTTTTCAGTGATGAATACAATAAATATAGTTTACTCCCTGTCTTTCATGTATAATTATGGTCCTTAAGAACGTTACTGCATGAGTCAAACACCATTTCCATTCTTGGGCATCATCTCAATACAGGAATTGAAATCTAATCGTGAGCTTTGGGGTCCTAACACCCTATGGCTGACTTCATCTTCCATAATGTACTTTTTAATAAATTGACTCTTTGCATGCTTTGATATGTATCTCTCTACACAATAAAAAATAATAAATGAAATACATTATAACAGAAAGAAAAACAGATTTTGTGTTATTAAAGGGAAAAGAACTCTAGATTAGGAGCTGATAGGGAGGAAACAGGCCCCTAAACAGAGGCTTCCACACAAAGATAAGGATCATATTATGTGTCCACAGGGCAGTCTCTAACTTTTCTTACTTCTTTCTTAGTCTGTAGCACCCGCGGGACTTGTTTCGATGCTCTAAGACTTTCAAATGCTCACATCTGTTCAGTTTGGATGAAGCCTAAGGACAAGTCTAAAAGTCGGTACCTTGGTAGTGAGCACTTTCATTGTCCCCCAAAACAAGCGCTAGACTAAGATTGTTTTGGCTATTAACATATCCATTCAACACCAGAGGTGTGGAATTTAAATAGATTGGACCTTTACATTTTTATTTTAGGAGCTTAATTTTTTTACATATTTGCAATTTTGTAAGAAAAATTAATATATGATTTAGATATGTATCAGATATATAAGCAAACAAGGAAATGGTACAGTTTAAACTTTGATACTCCTAACTATTTCATAAAATGCAAAGTAATGTTTTTCTTTTCATTATTGATTATTGACCCCTGGGCCGTGCTCATGCTAGGCAAACATCTTACCATTGAGCTACATCAAAGCCCCTCTTCTTTCTTATGTTTGTTTTGTCTCACTAAGTTGCCCATGATGAAATTGAATTTTCACTTCTTCTGCCTTAGCTTTCTGAGTAGTTGGAGTTACAGGTCAACACCATGAGGCAGAGCCTGATAAGTGATTTCTAAAGATGAATAAAAGTGGTTTTAATGGAGAACAGTGTCTGGGAGCATCACTAGGGAAATTCTTCTATGTTGATCATGCTACGTGATACAGCTAAAAGGTTCCAAGGTTAAAATTCCTATGACATCTTTGAAACACTCTATTTACCATTTTCTTATTTAGTTTCTTTCTGTAGAAAACTAAACAGTGACTTGCTCCAATGGCTTCCTTTAAAAACAACATTGTAGAATTTAGTTTATAAAAATAAATTTACTTTGAAAGAGGAAGAATTTCTTCACATGACTTCAAGGGATGAGATAAACTTGATCATTGGTATAGATATCTGAGGAGGGTCGAAGGGAACTGTTACCAGGGACTATATGAAAAGCCATAGGCTAGTAGAAGACAAGTTTCATCAGAAAGTGAAACCTAATTTTGTTTGCATCCTAAGATGTGGGTGGCAACATGTCATAAGAGTCTGAAATGCTACCCAACCGAGAAGTTTCTGAGTAATCCATGGATAAGAGAGATGGTGGTTTTGAAGCATTAGAATTGTTTCCTTTAGAGGCCTCTCCAGAAACTGTTCCGTTACTTGCTTCAACTCCTCCTGACCTTATGCTGATTATGATAAAGTTTTATGAGTAAGTATAAAGTGTAACTGTCATTTCAGCAAGGAGCAGAGAAAGCCAATGCCAAGTTGATTACTTCAACTGCCCTATTTAAAATAGTACCACAGAGTTATGGGCAAAGAGCTCTAAAAGATACAAATTCATAAATATTTTTGAGACTACAATTGATGGACATTTTACAGTGGCATGAGAGATTCCAAAACAGGTAGTATTTTTTTTTTCTGTAGGTAAAAGCTATTGCTTAAGGATAGAGTGATGGGAAATCTCCATCCTGAAGGAAATGACAGTGTTAAGCTAGAATGTCTGAAGGAAACACATCTTTTTGGTATGTCTCACCTAAACAAAATTCCCTGTCATTTCTTTTCATATATTTCATGTATTTACCAAGGTGACTCACTTCTATAGACCCTACTGTGTGTTAACAACAAAGTAACAGCCTCACATACATGGACATCACTAATCATGGAACTTCAAATATCCAGAAACCACCAATTATGAGATGGTAATAAAAACATTTGAATAGAACAAACTTTACACCAGATACACTGAATCTAATGGAAGAGAAATTGGGAAATAGCCTTGAACTCATTGCCACAGGAGAAAATTTCCTGAACAAAATATCAATGGCTTAAGGCTTTTTGATCAACAATTGATAAATGGGACCTCATGAAACAGAAATGCTTCTGTAAGGCAAAGGACACTGTCAATAGGACAAAACAGCAATCTACAGATTGGGAAAAGATCTTTGCTAGCTCTACATCAGATAGAGGGCTAATATATAAAATATATAAAGAACTCAAGAAGTTAGACTCCAAAAACCTAAATAATCCAATTAAAAAGTGGGTATAGAGCTAAACAGAGAATTTTCAACAGGGAATCTCGAACGATCAAGAAGCACTTAAAGAATTGTTCAATGTCTTCAGTCTTTAAATTCTACAATTTCTATGCTCACTGAAGAAGTCTTTATGTCTTCGCTCACAGGACCTACTTTAGATACAATTTTAGTTGGTTCATTTATATTCAGTTCCTGTCTATAGCAAATTAGAAGCAATAAGTTAGAAATTGGAGACACCAAAGGTAATAAATAGCCAACAGGAAAAGCCTATAGTCTACAGCTTGAGCATAAGGGAAGAATCCTAAAATATTATAGTATAAACTTAAGAATTTAAGGAGAAGAAGGGAGGAAGGGAAGCGCAGCCTTCTGCGTGCCACAAAAGTCTTACTTGACTCAAAACAGAGAAACACTCACTCCATCATTGATAAATACTACTGATATGCATAATGATCATTTATAATTAGTTATATCGAAGGTTCTGTGAGTAAAAGTACTAAACTCGGACATTCCAAAACCCTAGGAAAATGATCAAAAATTGTGAAGTCGATCAGTAGTAAGGAAAAATGCTATCCATCATCAGGAATCTTGATAAATTTCTGCTCAAACTGAGCATATTGAAATAGAAGTGAGGGAGGCAGAGAGCCAACTAGGTAGCCCTTCCCCTCAGAAGAATACGTTTATTCAACAAGCAGATTTGCCAACACAGCCTTGTTAGCTCAGGGGTCTGAAGAGAGATCATTTACTTGGTGTTTAAAGGAAATGACTTGTTTTCCTAAACCAAACAGAAATAAGTAATCTATAAATAAAAGAGAGCACTGGTTTGATTGCACAAAATGGAAAAAGAAACCCAGAAAGGAGAAAAGTGACTGTGTGCTACTCAGAGGGCATGGATGGCATCAGGCAGTATTTGATCCCCTTTGTCCTACACACCTCATAGAATCTGTACATGCACCGAAAGACTTTCATTGATAAATAGTTATTAGCTAGTGGGAACTTGAATATTGTGTTTTTAATCAGTGAGCTACATGTCAGGCTGGAAAGATGACTCAGTGCTTAAGAGCACTTTCTGTTCCTGCAAAGGACTTGTGTTTGGAAAGGGTTCTATTCTAAGTACCCGTATCAGGTAACTCACAACTCCCCTTGACTCTGGCTTCAGGGAATCTGACACCCTCTTCTGGCCTTTGTGAGCATTACACTGAGTGCACACACACACACACACACACACACACACACACTTAAATAAAAATAAGTGTTAAACAGTAAGATACACAACTGAGAATAACTATAAGCCACAATGAAATAATTTTATAAATATTTATGTTTTATATTTAATATACTTCACATTATATATTCTTAAATGGGTGAGAACAACATGAACATTCCACAGAAAAACAAAAGACACAAACTACTAACAAGGACACATGGTTCGCTTGAACCATTGGGAAGTTTATAATATTCTCTGAAGGAAAGCATGTGTGAAACCATAAACATGCTTATTGGTAGAAAGGTTAATTTGTTCATTTTTTTCTAGAAGGCTATTTGTTTTATCTTTTAAAGTGTTTTATTTTATATTTTGTAGGCATGGGTGTTTTGCCTGAATGTTTATATGTGCACCAAGTATATGCAGTGCCCTCAGAGGCCAGAAAGCATAAAATGCACACAAAGAATTAGACGGATCCCATGACAATTATACCTAGTGATAGAAAGCAGGCAAGAAGAGCAATACTGCGTAATTCATCTATAGAAAATGCACACAGATCCACAGTGACAGAAAGCAAATGGTTTTCACTGGGCTGAAACTGGCCAAAGAGTTAGGAAGAGAAGGAGGAAGAGACAGGTGCTTGAGGAAGCTTGGACTACAGTGAGCATGTTCAACATCCTGACTGTGGTACTCGAAACCTTATCAAATTGTACTTTTAAACTATGGACCATTTGTTATAAGTCAATTATACTTACATAAAGCTTATTTAAGTATACTCAGAGAACATTTGAAATCAGACTTAAGTCTGAAGTCAATTTGTGCATTTTGGAAACAAGCATAAATAAGCAGGAACCACCTGAGGTTACCTACACAGAAACACAGATTTGACAAGAAAAAATGTTAACCTTGAGTCTAACATAGAACCAGTGAGAGATGGGCTGTGTCTCAGCATGTATTTTGCTCTTTTGTTGGAAAACTCCTGTCCAGTACCGCAGGAGTCTTGATGTGAGAAAAATGAATGATCTCCTTGGGTTAGGTACATTTGCAGTTACTACACAAAATTCCCATGTCAAAATTAAAAGTCAACTTTTAGTTTACCTATTAATCTTCTCAAAATAAATCCATTATAAATAAAATCCTCCTTGCCATTTTTATCAAATTAAACATCTATAAGTCTAAAGAAACCCTAAGCTGCCTCAGCCAGCACCTGAGACTTCGGAATCTCAGCCTTCTCCCTTGGTCCCCAAACATAACTATTTCTCTTCGAGCAAAGCTTTGGCAGGAAGGCAGCTTTTGCTACAGTTTTTTTTTTTTTTTTTTTTTCAGAACTATTCATTCTCTTAAGGAAATCCTAAGAGTCTCTCTGCATTTGCATACAGCAAAAACATTCCTTAGCAAGTTTCAGAGTGTGATATTTTTACAAATGACCCAATTACTCTTCCTTTAGAATCTTTAAGCTTTTCACGATTAAAGAGTTTCTGGTCACACATACAGCCTTTTTTTTTTTTTTTTTTTTTGTATAATTATGAAGGAAACAAAACCTGTCATGTGAAGCAAAAATAAGACTTTTGACTCATAGCAGACATACTTCTTTAGGACTTGTGAGTCCTCTGAATTATAAGCAATTTTGTTTGTTTGTTTGTTTGTTTGTTTGTTTTTTTGTTTTGTTTTGTTTTGAGGGAGTATGTAAAACTCTAATACAGCATTAAGGCACAGTTCCCAGAATAAAGCTGATTCTAAGGCATCTGTCTGCAGAAATTTTAAGATCCTTGTATCTTCTAGCTTCATAAACATTAATTAATTTTCTCCCAGGATGATTTCATCCAGGCTACAATGGTCGGCACTGGTGAGAGTTGTGTTCAATACTCAGGGCCACATCTTGATACCTAGGACATGTTTAATAAACAGAATTGTTCTTTTAAAAGCAAGCCTATAGAAAGCACAAAGAGTATTTTCCTTCGCAGAACAACTGGCATGGTAACTCACTCCTGCGATCCCAGCATTCAGAAAGCTGAGACAGAAGAGTTACTGCAAATCTGTGAGCAACCTAGAGTTTTCTTTCAGAAACCAAAGTAAAACTACGTGGGCTGATATGATAGAGAAGAGGAAGTGTAGTCAAAGCTAATTATATTACCTACACGTTTTTGCTCTTGTTATTTGGTTGTTTGGGGTTGGGGGTGTTGTTGGTTTTGTTTGTTTGTTTGTGTTTTACTATTCATACACAAGAGACTGTACTCATAGGAATTCAATGAGTGAGTACCATTTTCCAGATGACAAAGTACACCCTCACATTAACAATGTGGAAAAATAAGATTATGCACATAACCATGTAAGATATAGGCCTGGTATTCACTGATAATCACCTAACTGTTCCTTCCAAAAGCTTCTCTCCTAAGATTAAAAATAGAAAAACGTTCACTCATTAGAAACCATTTGAAGAAAAAAAAAAAAAAGGAAAGAAAGAAAAAGCCAAGCAGTGGTGGCACACACCTTTAATCCCAGGACTTGGGAGGCAGAGGCAGGCGGATTTCTGAGTTCGAGGCCAGCCTGGTCTACAGAGTGAGTTCCAGGACAGCCAGGGCTACACAGAGAAACCCTGTCTCGAAAAACCAAAAAAAAAAAAAAAGAAAGAAACCATTTGAGGACAATAATTTAATGCACAGTCAGCATAAAGAATCTTCTAGACAGGGTTCTAAACTCCAGATCTAGAGACTGAAGTCGAGCAGCGACACTACACAGAGCATGGCTTAATTGAGCACGCCATGTCACTGTCCTGCTTCCTTCTTGCTCGCTTTGCTTGTCCAATGTTTGTTAGCCACAGGAAGTGAGCTATAGTTACTCAAACCAGTAGTATTGGTTACTACAGCCCTGTGAATGTGAGTCTTGCCTCTGCCGTTCACTAGCTACACACAGACTTCTCAAGCATCGTCACTTGTCTCTCAAATGGCCATAAGAACAGGAACCACCCTGACATGGGGTAGAGTGACAGTCAGTAGAGTCTGTCACCAAAACCACCATCATAAGACTGTTTTTACCATCTCAAAAACACATCTGACTTACTCAACACTTAGAAGTTACTAATGTTTCTTTGGATGATTTATATGCCTGTAAAATGAAGCTGGCAAGCCAGAGAGCATACTTAAATAAGAGAGCAGCATTGCATGTATATACTACTAGAAAGCCCTTGATGAAAAATATTCTGAATTGCTTCCTCCATACTTTAGCAGAAACAAAATGCTACCTTGGGAGTTAGTTTTTCCTCCTCTATGTAACATGAAACATTCTTCTATGAGATTTAGTATGTTCACAAGTTTACTTTATTGCTGAGAGACAGTTAAAACAGCACACGGAATCTATGGATGAGAAATAAACCATTGCTTCACAAACAAAACTCGAACATCAAGTTGCCAGAGATGTAAATGGTTCAAAACAGTTATCATTTGCAAAATAGATGTTTCTTCATTATTTTGCTTCCTTTTTTGTCTGCAAGGACTCAATGATTAGAGAAAGTTATTCAGAATTATCTATATTTTGGCAGTCGTGTGTGGGGAACAATTAGTTGTCCATAGAAGTATTATAGTTAAACTAATTAAAAACTAAAGGTTAAAATAATAAAAAAAAAAAAAAAAATACCAACAAGTTCATTTTGTACTCAGCCCTTTCGTGGTGTCAGATCAATTCTCATTTATACTGTGATTCATGAAAATTACTTGAACCCTTCTAAATATAACTGACACATGGGCTTCAAACACATCTTAAACTCATTCTAAAAATTAATTTTACAATACAAAAGGAGAGAGATTCATCAAAAGATTGGGGTCTTAAAACTCTAAAGAAGGAAAAGGTTTCATTTTCTCCAGGTTAAGTAAAATTCAGAAGCAACTAAAGAGCATTTCCAGCCTTCTCGGCCTAATGAGAGGACAAAGGTGTGGAGACTCAAGACTACAAGCACTGACCTGTAAGATTAAAAAGAAGTCTCTTTGTCACAATTTTATCATCGCTTGTAAGTGATAAACTGCCAAGAGGCAGGCTGGTGGCGGCAGCAATACATTTTCTTTGAGACAGTAAAACCATCAGTGAGGTGTCTGTACATGTGTAACCCTTCTTGAATATGAAAGCAATTTTCCAAAGCCCTGTAGCTTACTGCTATTGTTTTCGTCAAGAGCAAGTGTTCTAGCTCACAGCTTTTGCTGAGTGATTGCCATAGACAGAGTTTGACAAATGAACAATCCAGCTCCCCAACTGATTACAGAACAAGACTCCAATACTATCCACTGCAATATCTGAATTTCTTCTAAAGAGATTAGATGGGATTGGGATAGCTGTATATTGGGATGCACAACATCTTCTGTTAAAGTAGAGAAAGGGCAAGATTGGAACAGAACAAAAAGTAAGAACATATAAAACAAATTAAGAAACAACTTAAAAAGATAGCAATCTATCACTCATGTATGTACAGATAACAATGTATAAATTATATATATAATATATTATATTTTACTATATTTATTATATATGTGATTTATTATATATTATATATAGAGATTATATAATTTATATATAAATTACATATATACATACATATATATAACTGTTCCATTACGCAAGAATTAAAAAATTCCACACAAACTACAAATATCAATTATGTCAATTTCTTTTTTTTTTTTTTTTTTTTTGGTTTTTTCGAGACAGGGTTTCTCTGTGTAGTCCGGGCTGTCCTGGAACTCACTCGGTAGACCAGGCTGGCCTCGAACTCAGAAATCCTCCTGCCTCTGCCTCCCAAGTGCTGGGATTAAAGGCGTGCGCCACCACCGCCCGGCTAATTATGTCAATTTCAACAGGTTCATTTTAAGCTAGTTTTGGGGGAAGGAGAGACTGTTTCATGGTCTTGTTATATAGACTTTGATGGCCTAGAAGTCATTGTGTAGACCAGGCTGGTCTCAAACTAATAAGAGATCTGATTTCCTTTACTTCCTGAGTGCTGGGATTAAATGTGTATATGAACATGACCAGCCATTGTTGAAACATTGTTGAAATATTAACATTTCACCTTTGAGCATTTAATCAACTATGATCAAAGGCAATTTTAATTATTCAGATTTCTCAACAGGTTTTATGAGTAGTTTTACAGCCAGTAATTACTAACATAACAGTGTTGTTTAGAAAAGGGTAATCACTTTTATGTGTGAAGAAATAAGTAGGCTGTCGAGTCAAATTTTAATTTATCTCTGCTCTTTTGTACCTATTTTTTGCTTGTGCAACTGGTTAAGCTAATACTTTGAAGAGAGAGATTTTGGTGTTTTGTTTATTTGTTTGTTTGTTTTTTATTCTTAGGGGGTTCTGTTTGGTAGTTAATATTATGATGGGTATATGTCTTGTACTCTCAAATCAGGCTTAATGATGCCCATTTGCTGACATTCTTAAGCATGTTACTTAAGACACTGGCAGGGTACTTGAGTGGCTGTTTTAGAAGCATCTAAGGTTAACAGGCGACAGGGATGTCGGGCTGATTGTGGTCCACTGGGGAAATGAGGAACAAAATATTGATGGCCTGACAACTTTAACTTACATACACTGGCAGACATGGGGAGGGAGAAATCATATTATTCTCAGCCAAAAGATACGTAATCACTATTATCTGGTAGAATTCTCAGCCAATAAGGAAATAATGCATTGTTGTATTTTTTGGAATGATAAAAAGAAAGCTCTTCAAACATGAACTTTGAAAATGTTTCTTTCAGACATGGGGCACATTAGGAGTGTATTTCCATATTTCATTTACTGTTGTGATTTGAAGGTCTTGCAAAAGCTCATTAAGCACACCAAATACCACTGTAAATGTTCCAAAGCCAGGGAGGGTAAAGGCACAAAAGATTCACTGTAGTTGGGGGAGACAAAACATTCCACTCAGTATTTAAAGCAATCTATATCCTTACCTTGCTTTTTAAAGATTTTTATTTCTGTTTTTTGGAGCAATATAGAGGGAAAGAGTATTACTTACTGGGTATTCTTCTCTTAAAGGTTTTGCTTAACTGGAAAGACATGAAATCCATTTGATAGTTCTTACTTACATGGGAAGCAGACCTCAAAGAGGAAGCTTAAACAGTAATCATGTTTTGTTTTGTTTCCAAGATCATCTAAAACATAAAAACCATGAGCCCTGTATCCTAAAAATCCTGCAGAAGATGAGGCAACAGCCTGGCTAGGCTCATCTAATTGTAACTGGGTATTTCCAGAAACAGAAGCAAGAGCTATGAGCCCTGCCCTGTGCTGGAAGCTCAGTCTCACACAGCAGAAATTAAATGCTATGCAGGGAGGTAGGGATACTTCTAAATCTCCCCTATTTACTGATTTCTCACACCAATTCCTTACATTTATTCTCAGACTTTTTAATTACTGCTGTTGGTCAAAGTGATTTCTCCACACTAAAATGTGGTTCAGAAGTTGAAAGGAAAAAGCTTCAAGTCCTCCAGTCTACCCACCCTTCTGGTTTCATAGTAAAAGAAAGCAAGGCAGAAAATAAAGTCAGCTTGCTCCAGATCACATTAGGTAAGTGCTGTGCATCCAAACCTTGAGTCCTATTCTTTTTCCTGCTTTATACAGCACTTCCTCCTCTTACAAAGACAGTGATTCTGATTCAGGCTATGCATGAGAGCTCTGCAGCAAAGCCTCTCCAGGTTATGTGTACTTACCTCTTCACATCCAGGTCTCTCTCTCTCTCTCTCTCTCTCTCTCTCTCTCTCACACACACACACACACACACACACACACACATGCATACACACACACGGGGAGGGGCAAGAGGGGCAGAGGAGAGAGGGAGGAGGAGAAGGGGAGGGGAGAGGGGAGGGAGAGAGAGAGAGAGAGAGAGAGAGAGAGAGAGAGAGAGAGAGAGAGTCATGTATGGCTGTTTCTCTTATTCTCCTTTCCATGGCTGTCCTACAGCAAGAAAGAAGATAAATAGCCCCCATACCAAGACACCATAGAGTATTCAGCTCTCTGGGGCCATAATTTTCTACGTGCTGGAATGTAACTGTGACCCCCATTAGGGAATGAAAGTTATCCCTGCTGCAGAAAGTGATGGTGAGAGAGAAATGAATTGAGATCTGTGGAAGAAAGGCTTTCTGCCTCTACTTTAAGTGCTCTAGTGTAGAACCTGTCTGCTGCACTTCATTCAGTGTATTCCTGACTATGTAACTTTAATTTACTATATTGATATGAGTCCATAGGGTTTGGGAAATAGTGCATCCAAGAAAATCTGCTTTAATGGTGAGTTAACATATTACAACAAATGCTTATATTTCAATTTGCCAGTTAGTAGAAAATATGGTGAAAAGCACCATCAGACACTAAATACATAAATGAACCTTCCAGGCTCACACTACACAACAATATCAGAGGACTACAGCTCTCTACAGGGTCTCCAGAAATAGTTCTAGGATTGGCCATATATGGGAAGGAGTCAAGCATCAAGTACTGAAATGCTGTAACGTATTTATTTATTTATTTATTTATTTATTAACGTATTTTTTTATTATTTTATTTATTTATTTATTTATTTATTTTATTATTATTTATTATTTTATTATTTATTAACGTATTTATTTTATTATTTATTTATTAACGTATTTTTATTTATTTATTGTAATACAATAAATAAATAAAAATAATAAGAATAGCAAAATTAGTGGATTCACAAATAAATGGAAACTACATGATATTCTCTTTAATGACCAATATATTAAGGATAAGAGCTCAGGGAAAATTGGAATGTACTCTCAGATGAATGAAACTGAAGATACAACTTGCCCAAAATTATAGATGTAGCTGACACTGCTGTCGGAGAGAACTTTATAGCTACAAATTAATATAATAAAAGTAAAAGCTACTCAAATGTTAACCTGAATTTCCACTTAAAGAATGCAAAAGAAAAACAAAGTAATCTCATAAGCGCAGGAAATAAAATGAATAAATTATCTCTAAAATAAAATCTTACCATTTGCCACAATACGGATGGACCAGGTGAACAGTATGCTAAATGAAACAAACAAAAACTAGAAGACATGATTTAGCTTACATGTGAAGTAGGAACTAATAAACTCCCTCTCCCTCTCACACTCCTCCTCCCCCTCCCCTTCTTCCTTAATAAGTAAATAAATAAATGTGATAACACAGTTTAAAGGAAGAGACTGGAGAAAGACAGAGGAAGAAATATCTCTGTCCTCCAAATGCACACGTACAAGAGAGCACATAGCTGCACACAAATCCATATACCACACACACAAAGAAAAGGGAAAGAGACAACCGCAAGAAGCCATTGGAATGAATTCTAAAACTCTGGCCCGTCAACCGGAAGTGGAAGAGCATTTGTCTAAATCTGACTTCTGGGCCACTGTGCATCCCTCCATTGGTGATATAACATGACAAACACCTTCAAAAGAACCAGATTTTTCCCAAATAAAAGCCATGGCCTTTAGACTACCTACCTTCCAGTACTGATATAACAGTCTGGCAAATTGACTTATACCAAAATGTACCCACAATATCTTCAAACTCAAGTAACTGTTACATAAATATGTAATAATATATATATATATATATATATATATATATATATATCACATATACAGAGAGAGGAGCTTGACAAAAGATAGACAGACAGATAGCTATGATAGAATAGAAAACTAAAATCAATTCAAAGTACCTTTGCATACTTATTTTTATTATATAAAGTTTACATGACTAATAAGCATTCATTTTCACTATGTGAAGTTCTAAACATCAGCTTATTTCAAGAAAATACATTTCTTTTTTCTTTCCCCTTCCTTTGTATCTTCCTATTTGTTGATATCAACTTTCTCATAAATAATCTACACGAAAAGTCAATACTATGCACATTGTTCTCTGTATTCCCACAGTCCGGGGTAGTTATATAAGGTTCCATACAGGAGATTATCTTGGTTTTTAAAGAATGAGGTCATGCTGTATTTCTCTATATCTTGACTTTCATGTTGAAGTGCCTTGTGGAAAGCTAGCATGTTATTCAAACAAGGAATCACATTACCAGGGAAATTGTATTAATCACTGTCTAATTTTGTGATTAAAAACACTCCGGCCAAAAGCAATTTAAGAAATAAATGGTTTATTCTGGTTTACTGTTCCAAAGGGATGAGAGTCCACCATGGCAGGGACGGTAAGACATGATGCCAAGAGAAAAATGTTAGCTGATCGCATTTTGTCTATACAAAGGAAGAAGAGAAAGAAGAAAGTGGGTCAAGGCGATAAACTTTCAAAGCCTGCCCAGTACCATACATCTTCCGACAAGGTGCCCCTTCCTAAAGATTCTATAAAACCTCAATGAAGCAACACCACAAAGAGAGGATCAAGCGTTCAAATACATGAGCCTGAAGGCACATTTCATTTAAACTACCACAGAAGCTGAGAATAAATGAATGAATGAATGAATGAATGAATGAATGAATGAACGCCAACTTGATCTCTACAGAAAGACCCCATCTCAAGGCTACAACAAATATCTTATGGAAAGTCCTTCATGTCACATGATAATGCATTTAATTCATTATTTCACAGCTGTGACCCTAACTGCCTTGCTCTAACTCAGCTGTATCTTCTCAGACATTACCCTACTCCAGGATTCTTATCTTGCTTTTATGTTTGGACTGCTATAAAAATTATATTGCAAAAAGCAGCTTCAATTCTTTGAAACATGTGATCTCTGAATGTTTTTGTTTCTAAGCCTTAGATTCCCAGGTGAGAGATAACAGAAGCTTCCATAAATGCTGTCAAGCTTCCCACCTCTACCTTGGCTTATACACATGCTTCCTCCACACTCGCTACAATATATGATTGCTTTTTATTATTATTCTATCCAAGCATATATTATCTTTTGAGTTGATTGAGTCTAGACATCATAAATTTTGAAAGAAAGCTTCCAGACATGTTCATCAGAACTGAAGGAATTTACTTAAAATTTAGACACCATTATAAACGCTTGTTTTTTCCTTCTCTCTTAGCTTCTCTTTCTCTCTATGGACCTCATTCTGAGACTGGCTGTACACTTCTGGTCACAAATGGCTGCCAGCAGCTCCTCATGTTGTATTCAAAATGCTTTCCTTTTAAGGAAGAAAAGGCTCTGCCACTTTTCCTGCATGTTCAGCAACAATTCTGATATACATTGCTACTTGGTCAAGTGTTGACAGTTTTTAACATAACACTGTGTGGTTGGGAAAATGTGATGCCTTAATTAGCTTGGGAATGGGTCTCATGTTGCATTCCACATCTAGTGATGGAGTGTCAATGAGACTATCACATAAATAGAGAGAGCAGCTCACTCCCAGGATCTTGCCAGAGAAGCAAGTTATCAACAAACATCTCCGCATCATTCTTAATATTGAAAGTGCTGTGGTACCTTATTCACATTGCTGTAAATTTGGACCTCACCTCTAGACAGCTTAAAATATCGAAATGATGTCAATTGCAAAAGTGTACTTCTCATGGAAATTTAACTGAAATGCACCCTTTCTTAAATAATCATCATGTCCTCATATGCTACTACCTCAGTTTTATTATTCAGGAGCCTCTATTATTATAATTATATATTACTATATTTAAGGCCTATGACGGATAAGAAGCTATTTGATTTGAGGTCGGGGGATGGCTCAGTCAGCAAAACACTTGCCTTACAAACACAATCACCTGAGGTTGGTTCTCAGTATACACATAAAAGTTGTATGCAGCTTTGTAGTTCTAGTGCAGGGAGACAACGAGAAGAACATCCCGGGGCTCACAAGGCAGTAAAACTGCTGAGCTCCAGGCCAAAGACCCTGGCCTTCCTGAGGATGATAGCCTATGATGTCCTTGTCTTCCATGCCCAAGAGAGAGAGAGAGAGAGAGGAGGGAGAGAGGAGGGAGGGAGGGAGGGAGGGAGGGAGGAGGGAGGGAGGGAGGGAGGGAAGGAGGAGAAGGAGAGAGAGAAAGAGAGAGAGAGCTTTTAAATATTTTTTTAATTAAAATATTTTTAACTTCTTTCCTTATTATTATTTCTTTATTTCTCACTTCTTTTCTTGGATATACTTATCTTTCTACTTCAGGTCTCTAGATCTTGGAACCTGTCACCTAAAGTATGCTGGGCCTAAATGAGAACCTAGGGTCCCTGGAATGAGGACAGTACTCTAAACTTCAGTGTAGAGCTGCTTAGTCAGGCTGTCAGCTCTGATCTCAACTGTGCACATGTAGCTAATGGTTTGTATTTATTGAACAGATAAAATTATTTCATAGATTTTAAATTCACTTTCTGATTCTTAAATCAGTCACAGGTATTTGAGGTTACTGGCTAACTAAACTCCAGAGAGGAGAGGTGGGGTTTTAATGTGTGTAAATTCTATCTCCAAATGGTTCCCCCAGAATTCTTTACCAGGGCAGTTACTAGTCAAGATTGTTCATCCCTTTCCTGTCTTCATTCTTCAGCCATGTATGGACACAGCAAGAAAGCCCACACCAGATGTTCAATATCACACCTCACAGCCTCAGTGAGAGAGAAAAATATAGGTTATCTATAAATCACTTATCCTCAAATATTTTGTTATAGCAGCAAAAGAAAAGCACTGAGATGGTAAGATAAATGAGATTTTTAAATCTCATACAAACACGTAAACAAATGTGCACATACATAAACACATGCAAAAACTTTAATAGAATAATTCAATAATGACTTAATTTCTTTGATTTCTTTCTATCGATTTTCTTTACTAATCATTTTATTTGTTTATATTTCAAATGTTATCATCCTTCCAGGTCTCCTATCCATGAACTCTCCCCAACTCTTTGCCTCTAGAAAGGTGCTCCCCCATCCATTACCCACTCCTGCCTCACACCTCTAACATCCCCCTTCTCTGGAGCACCAAGCCTCCACAGGACCAAGTGCCTCCCCTCCCACTGATGCCAGATCAGGCAATCCTCTGCTACATATGTAGCTTTTGGTAAGATGGTCACTTTTACTATGTTAATTCTATAGATCCATGAACATGGGAGATCCTTCCATCTTCTGAAGTCTTCTTCGATTTCTTTCTTCGGAGACTTGAAGTTCTTGTCATACAGATCTTTCACTTGCTTGGTTAGATTCACAACAAGGTATTTTATATTATTTGTGACTATTGTGAAGGGTTTCCCTAATTTCTTTCTCAGCTGTTTATCCTTTGAGTAGAGGAAGGCTAATGATTTGTTTGAGTTAATTTTATATTCAGCCATTTTGCTGAAGTTGTTTATCAGGTTTTGGAGTTCTATGGTAGAATTTTGAGGGTTGCTTATGTAGACTATCATATCATCTGCAAATAGTGATATGTTTGTCTGATTGCTCTAGCTAGAAATTCGAGTACTATATTGAATAAAAAGGAAAAGAGTGGACAGCCTTGTCTTGTCCCTGAATTTAGTAGCATTGCTTCGTTTGTCTCCATTTAATTTGATGTTGGCTGTTTGTTTGTTGTATAATGCTTTTATTATGTTTAGGTATGTGTCTTGAATTCCTGATCTTTCCAAGACTTTTAACATGAAGGGATGTTATATTTTGTTGAAGGTTTTTTTTTTTTTCAGCATCTAATGAGATGATGTGATGTTTTGTTTTGAGTTTGTTTATATAATGTATTAAGTTGATGGATTTCTACATATTAAAAAATTCCTGCATCCCTGGAATGAAGCCTACTTGATCTTGGCAAATGATCATTTAGATGTGTTCTTGGATTCAGTTTTCAAGAACTTTATTGAGCATTTTTGTATTGATATTCATAAACAAAATTGGTCTCAAGTTCTCTTTCTTTGTTGGGTCTTTGTGTGGCTTAAATTTCACCGTAATTGTGACTTCATAGAATGAATTAAGTAATATTCCTTCTGTTTCTATTTTGTAGAATAGTTTGAGAAGTATTGGTATTATGTCTTCTTTGAAGGTCTCATAGAATTCTACATGAAACCCACCTGGCCCTGGGTTTTGTTTGGTTTTTGTTTTTGTTTTTTTTTTTGGTTGGAAGACTTTTAATGACTGCTTCTATTTCTTTAGAGGTTGTGAGACTATTTAGATAGTTTATTTGCTCCTGATTTAACTTTGATACCTGGTATTTGTCTATAAAATCATCCATTTCATCTAGGTTTACCAGTTTTGTCGAGTATAGGCTTTTATAATAGGATCTGATGATTTTTCTGAATTTCCTCAGCTTCTTTTGTTATGTCTTACATTTCATTTCTGACTTTGTTAACTTGGATGCTGTCTCTGTGCCCTTTAGTTAGTTTGACTAAAGATTTATCTATCTTGTTGATTTTCTCAATGAATCAGCTTTTAGTTTTATTGATTCTTTGTATAGTTGTCTTTGTTTCTAATTGGTTGATTTCAACTCTGAGTTTATTTCTTCCATTTACTCCTCTTGGGTGTGTTTGTTTCCTTTTGTTCTAGAGCTTTCAGATGTGCTGTTAAGTTGCTAGTGTAGGATCTCTCCAATTTTTTTTTTTCAACAAAATGTTGAGTCCTGTTTACATATCCAGTCTGTTAGCCTATGTCTTTTTATTGGGGAATTGAGTCCATTGATCTTGAGAGATATTAAAGACCAACGATTGTTGGTTCCTGTTATTTTTGTTGTTAGTGATGGTATTATGTTGTATGGTTCTCTTCTTTTGGGTTTGTTGTAGAAGATTAATTTCTTGTTTTTTCTTTTGTGTAGTTTCCCTCTTTGTGTTGGAGTTTTCCATCTATTATCCTCTGTAGAGTTGGATTAGTAGAAAGATATTGTTTAAATTTGGTTTTGCCATGGAATATCTTGATTTCTCCACCTATGGTAATTGAGAGATTTGCTGAGTATAGTAGCCTGGACTGGCATTTGTGTTCTCCTAGAGTCTGAATGGCATCTGTCCAAGATCATCTGACTTTTAGAGTCACTGTTGAGAAATCTGGTGTATTTCTGATAGATCTGCTTTGTATGTTACTTGGCCTTTCACCTTATTGCTTCTAACACTCTTTCTGTGCATTTAGTGTTTTGATTATTATGTGACTAGAGGAATTTCTTTCATGGTCAAATCCCTTTGGTGTGCTTTAGGCTGCTTGTACATTTATGACCATCTTTTTCTTTAGGTTAGGGAAGTTTTCTTCTATAATTTTGTTAAAGGTGTTTCCTCGTCCTTTGACTTGGAATCTTCTCTCTTTTCTATTTCTATTATTCTTAGGTATGGTCTTTTCATTGTGTCCTGAATTTCCTGGATGTTTTGGGTTAGGAGCTTTTTGCAATTTGTATTTTCTTTGACTGGTGTGTCAGTGTTTTCTATGGTATCTTCTATGTCTGAGATTCTCTTTTATCTCTTGTATTCTGTTTGTGATGCTTGCATCTGTAACTCCTCATCTCTTTCCTAGGTTTCCATCTCTGGGGTTGCCTCCCTTTGTGATTTCTTTGTTGTTTCTATTTCCATTTTTACATCCTGGACAGTTTTGTTCAATTCTGTCACCTGTTTGATTTTTGTTCTCCTGTATTTCTTTAAGGGATTTATGTATTTTCTTTTTAAGAGCGTCTATCTCTTTAAACGTGTTCTCCTGTATTTCTTTAAGGGAGTTATTTATGTCCTTCTTAAGGTCCTCTATCATCTTATGAGATGGGATTTTAGGTTGGAGTCTTGCTTTTCAGGTGTGTTGGGGTATCCACGGTTTGCTGTCGTGGGGGAACTGGGTTCTAATGGTGCCTAGTGGCATTGGTTTCTTTTCTGTTGCTTATGTTCTTGCTCTTGCCTCTTGCCATCTGGTTATTCAGGTGTTAATTGGCCTTGTTGTCTCTGACTGAATCCTGTTCCTCCTGTGAACCTGTGAGCCTGGTTTGATGGACCTCCTGAAAGTCAAGCTGTCTCTGGGTGTGGGAGGGAGTCTGGAGCTCTGACTCTTCCCCAAGTTGAATTGTGGAATTTCTTTAATTTCTAATTTTCTGAATTTGGATTATTTTTTCCTAATCGTAGGCTATTTCGTCCACTTTATAAATTATCCTTCTTGTCATGAAAGAATTTATCTTTGATTCATTTTGAGTAAAACTTGTGATGTCCCATTAATCTAACCTTTTACATTATATGTCCTAACACCAATTTTTATTCTGTCCTCTTAATAAACTATAAGAAAAAAACAGATACAGAAGCAAATATGATTTAAAAAAAAAAAAACTAACATACCCTGCTCTATTAGAGTAACTACTGACATAAGGCAAGAATCTTGATACGCAAAGCCTCCCCAAAGTTCCTCTCCTCATTTCACAGGCCCTAGGCAATTAGTTAGACCCAACCTTTCCTGGCCCCATAGTGCCTGACATGCTTTATACTTTGCATATATTCTATTATAGAACAAAATCTTGAAGTTAAGTACACAGACTTTGGAATCCACCTAGGTTCAAAATCTCTCCTTCTTGCTAGCTGCATGATCTTATACAATAAGCTAAGTCTTCTTTTCTCTCGAGGTCTCTAGCTATACAATGATGATCTTGTTAGATGGCTGTAGGGGTATTTAAAAATTGCTGATGTTTGATGCTTTCAGTTTGTTAACAGTAGCTACTGGTCCATTTCCTTTCTGACTATACTGTGAGCAACAGTGCCCTTCCTGCCTAGAACAGTGCCTGGTGCCTAGCTAGTGAAATGCAGATAGGTAGAGCCAACTGTAGAAAGTACACAGTGACTTTTGTTATGCTTATGGAACTACACATGCATATTTATGCCATCTGAAGTGCTGGTGCTAAACATTTGTAGAAATAAGAATCACTAGGTATAAAAATGCAGTGGGTTGTATGTCTTGAGTCTATAACAAAGTCATCATAATTCCTGAAAATTCCTCCAAGGAGCCCTGGTCTGAAATCATATTTTGTTTGGTTGGATTTTTTTTGTTTGTTTTTGTTTTTGGGGGTTTTTTTTTGTTTGTTTGTTTGTTTTCCATTTAACAGACTTCATTTTCCTGATTGAAAAAATTTTTTCTAGCAATATTTTGCATAGAGATAGCTTAATTTTCAAAAAAGAAAGCAACTAAAAGGGGTGGTACTGTTTAATGGTGGGTGAAAGGAATAGGAGGGCTTATTTCATTTTTAAGAGGCTTCCTGGCTCTGATTGGAGAGTGCTTCAGACTTTAAATAAAATTGCCTCAAATTCTCTGGGGACTCCTCTCCTGATCATGCTGACCCTGGGTGTCTTTGGGGTGTCCCCCACCATGTTTTCTACAGCATTTTTTCTTCTCCCTGTAGCCATACTCCCCTTGCCCTCAAAAGTGCTACATTTTTTTTATGAAAAGTAGAAAAGTCAAAGGAAAGGCAAATCGAGGTTTGACAGAAATGTTAAGGGCCCAAGCTTCACCTCCCCTTTGAATCCTTTTATTAATACCCATGTCATGACTTGTTGAGAGAAAGGTTTGGTGCCACTCTCCTCAATCAGTGTTCCTTCGTTCGCTTTCATTAGGGCCCATGTTTCCCTGACAAAGGATAACAAATGGACACTGTTGGTCCCTAATGTGCTCTTGACTACAGATTCTGCACCATTTCTCTGTGAGGCAATTGCAATTATTTGTCATTTTAATATGACTTGGCAGGGAGGTTCTGAACAACACAGGCTATTATTCATCAATATGTATATCTTGTACTTATATTAATATTAGAACATCGTTATTACTCTTCTCACATTGCATGAGCAAGATAAAATTACACCATGCAGAAAATGCATTAAATGCTCAGCGGCTGGACTCATAGCAAAATAAAGGTAATTTAAGAGCTTGTACCATTTATATGGTAAATGCTAGCATTCATTATTATGAGCCAGGAAAAACTTTTACCTTTGCACTACTGGAAAAATTCCAATATGTTTCCAGTATTAATTAGAAATAATCTAGCTAATAGTGAAACCCACACCTTCTAAAGTGTTTCTATCCATCCTTTAATATCCTGAAATATTTATGTGTCTATATTTAGTTATGTTCAAGCAAGTGTAACTTAGATTTTACAGTACAATTCTTACTTCTTTGGTTTTGCATCCTTTGGGAGTAGGTACTGAACCCTTTGAGGTTGAGGAACTAGATTTATAAGTAAATAGTAATAGTTTGTCAGCCAATCCTCTCTCCATAGATGTAAATATTATACCATAATCATGATGAATCCAGCAAAACCTCTATCCAATTCTAGGTACTTTCAATTGTTCTGAAGTTGTTTTCAATTCTTTTGCCTGGTACCAAGCTAGAATTATGTAAAACTCAAAGGCATTGAAAATAAGTATGCAGATGATAAATTGTTAAAACATGTCTACCTGCTATGCAAATGAAAAGTAAGGAAAGATTATTATGATCTGATTCTCATGGTTCAGGCAGAACACATATTCTGCGCTAAGGGTTAGAGGACCTGCATAGAGGCAACTTTCGTGCTTCTCACATAAACAAGACCTGTATCATCAGCTTTCCAAGTAAAAATAAGCCTTTAACTTCTCAATAAGTATATTTAACTGGGAAGAAGCCAAATATATTTTTTAAAATATCCAAAATGTGCAAGGGAACATAATGAGTTGGTTTCAGTTCCTAAGACCTAGGAAGGTAGGGATCCAGGTAACAGCCTCTCATCCAAGACATAAAGCAAAGCCCATGGTCATTCCTGCTTGTTGTTGGGTAGAATGGGAAGGAAGGAAAGAGAAGGAAACCTGGACACCTTGAGCTGGCAGTGACAGAACCACTAGTCAGGCCTCAGAAAATAGATGCCCCAGCAGGACACTAGAGGAATGTGAGAGCTAATTTGAAACTCTTAAAACAGCATGCAAATGTGAGAAGGAAATGTAACTTCCCCTTCCTCTAGGAAAGCACTAAGGGCTTTTCCACATTCTTCCTCCTCAAACAATCTCAACTACATAAAAGCAAACGCCATTTCCCCACACAGGACCATGCATGGGAAACAAGGAATATAGCAAAGGCACTAGAGCACATAGAACAGGACAAACTGACATCCTGACATTATGGCTACACTGGCAACTCTGTGTGCAGAGCTGTCGGCTACTGTGTTACACCTCACCAGCCATTTTCTTATTCATTCATAAGAAAACAACTGCAGTTACACAGTGAGAAGGGACCTCACAGTTACACACAATAAATGACATTTATCGTGGTCACTATTATTGTTAAAATTTTTCTCACAAATTTCGGGGCTGGAACTGATTTGGAGAAAGAACTTGGAATGAAAATAGCCTGGTCCCAACCCTTCCCCCTCTCCCTCTCCCTCTCCCTCTCCCCTCCCCTCCCCCTCCCCTCTCCCTCTCCCTCTCCCTCTCCCTCTCCCTCTCCCTCTCCCTCTCTCTATCACACACACACACACACCACACACACACATACACACTAGAACCCAGAGCACTGGTATTCACTGAATTCTCTCTTCTGTTTTTGTACAGAGTACTTGCTCTTGGAGCTTATTTTTCTCAATCTAGAAACATTTTTCCTGGAAATCATAACTATGAGCTCTTACATATAAAGTAAGATTCCTACTGAGAGCACTTAAAAATGAATATAGTACTGAAAATGGTTTTAATCAGCCTGCTTTTGTTTTAGGCTAAAGACATGGGGAAAACAGCGGACTAGATACTGTGTACGGAGACTGAGAGACCACACCTCTAGTCTTGGCATTGTCATGTGTTGAAACAATGAACACAAATAAACTCAAGCTTTCCCAATGCTTAAATAGAGCCCCTCCTCAATAGGAAAAATCAGAACACTGTGAGGAAAGGGCTTCCCTGGGGATTCTCTAAAAGGACTTAAAGACCACTGGATTCAGATAAAGTCCATCTGGGTATGATGGTAATAACCTGGGAAACAGGCCTTACAACCAGGAATTGTCTAGGTAATGCAGGATCTCAGTATATGCAAACAGCAGTTGCAGGATTCATACCCACCAGGAAGGAACATACCAAGTGGCTTCTCACTTGCAGAGTGGCATTATAGACAACATTTGTGCTCAACATTTTAAAAGAATATATATGTGTGCATATATACATATTTTATATATAATATGCATACAGATACATATTACATACATATATCTATATAATATACTTTAAAAGAATATATGTGTATATATATATATTTTGCTGATTACAATTTTTTTGTGTGTGTGGTTTTTCAACACAGGGTTTCTCTGTGTAGCTGTCCTGGAACTCACTCTGTAGACCAGACTGGCCTCCAACTCAGAAATTTCCGCCTGCCTCTGCCTCCCAAGTGCTGGGATTAAAGGCGTGCGCCACCACCGCCCGGCTGCTGATTACAATTTTTAGAGAAATATGTACTCATATACACTTATAAGCAAAGAAGACAACAGATATATAAATAATATAGAGAATAGATAAAGAGGAATAGATAAAAAGATACTCAGCAGTCAATATGTTAGTCCCTTATAACAAAAGCCAAAATCTAGCTGCTTAAGAAAGGAAAAGCAGTTTTCAGAATGGTGTCTGAGAACTCACAGGCTGCAAGGAATGTCTGATGGACCTGATAAGGATAGACAAATGGGAGCGGGTCATGGCTAAAATTCTCAAAAACCAGCATCATCAGTCCTATCCAGAGCCTGCTCAAGAAATCTGGAGAATCTAGAGTAGGCTCTCCAACTCTGGAGTGAGGAGCCCTGGATTCATTCCCCAAGAGAACACCTGACCTAAAAAGAGAACGTGTCTTCTCCTGACTGCATCTGGGGAACCCAGGTAGGACACATGTGAATCTGTTGGGAGCAACATCAGGCAGCAGATGCAGAAATGGATCTTCATGGGAATGTTGTCATGGTGAAAACATTTCTCAAAAGAAAACCCAGATACTAAGTATGGAAAGAGCTCCTGAGAATCTGAGAAAAGTCAAGTGTCTGTAACAGTTTCTAAGTATTACTAGAACATAGGGAAGTTAAGATATAGAGATGGAGATGGATAGCCGTCCTGGTTATTTTTTGTCAGGTTGACACATGCGAGAATTATTTAGAAAAAGAGCCTCAGCTGAGAAAAAGACACCACCAGATTGGCCTATTGACAAGTCTGTAGAACATTTTTTTTTGATTAATGATTGAGGTAAGAGAGCCCAGCCCACTGTGGGTGGTGCCATTCCCTAGGCAAGGTGGTCCTGGCTCATATAAAAATAAGTTGAGCAAGTCTTAGATGGTAGCTGGTAAGCAGCACATGTGTGAAGATCAGAAGACAACTTTCAGGAGTACACTCTTTCTTTCCACAACTTATCAAGCTTCCAAGTGCTTTTTACCAATGAAGCCATTTGCTGGCCAGTGAATATTCCTTTAGGGGGTGATTTTAAGGAATTCCAATCTTCTTCAGAGAGGAGATAAAACATGATCTTTGCTTCAGATTCTCCATTGAGGTTTCTGCCTTGAGTTCCTGCTCTGGCTGGAACTAATTAGCTGTGACATGTAAGCAAAATAAACCCTTTCCTTCTCAAGTGGTTTTTGGTCATGGTATTTATCATAGCAATAAAAAGCAAAGTAAGACAATGATAGCTTCATCTAGAGTCAAACTATAGAACATTAGCAGGTGTCTACATATATTCACAGACACCCAAGGGAAGATCAGGCATTGGTACCTGTTGGTAATCATACAGGCTGGGGCTCAGAAGAAATTCCAAAGCTGAATATGATGGCATACACCCTTAACCCAAGCACCCAGGAGGCAGAGGCAGAGGCAGAGGCAGAGGCAGAGGCAGAGCAGAGGCAGAGGCAGAGGCGAGCAGAGGCAGAGGCAGAGGCAGGCAGAGGCAGAGGCAGAGCAGAGGCAGAGGCAGAGGCAGAGAGAAAGCTCCTGTCTCAAAAAAGAAAAAATGAAAAAATGAAAGGAAGAAAGAAATGAAGGAAGGGAGATGGAGAGAGAGAGAGAGAGAGAGAGAGAGAGAGAGAGAGAGAGAGAGAGAGAGAGAGAAAGCCAAAAGCAGGACAATAGGCCAAGCAAACTGTTGCATATGTAATGAAATCCTCAAGGTATTTTTAATGATCTGTGTTTGTATATTCAGCCAATATGTTGAAAGTCAACAGATTATGTAGTACAGTATATAAAATAATCCATTTTAGTAAAATAGCATACAAGAGGTAAATACAAAATATACATATACACAAATGTAGGCATTTTACCATTGGGTTTACCACTGGGATGAGAAAGAGTTTTGAAAGCCATGAAAAAAAATGTACTTTTTCTTTCTCCCTTTTGGACTCTGATCTGTTAAATCAGTATGTCTAATTGGTTTTTGCAAATTTTTGGTTCTTAAAAATGCTTACAGTTTTTTTTCAGTAATTACTCTTTTAAGAAATTATTGTAAAGAAATAAATTGAGCCATAGGAAAATACATATCCAAATAGTGAGAGACCAAATTGTTTAGGTTCAGACTCCATCTTAGAGAACCTGAAGTTTAAATTCAAGTAGACTAACAGGCCGGTACGGAGCTGCAGTTTCCAAGTTACCCCTCAACAAAACCTGAGCCTAGCTCAGTTTCTAGGCTACCCTCAACAAGACCTACATCTCCAGGTTATTCTCTCCCCAAAATCCAGTGTAACACCAGTTTTCAGTTTAATTCCCAACAAATCTGCACCTCCAGGTCACAAGCCCACCCCCTGCCCAACAATCACCAATTAAGAGAAAAGCAGAAGTTAAGTTTATGGTTTGGCTCCCAAACCAGCCAATTATGCTAAAGGCCACAGTAGCACCCCAACTAGATGCCAGAGTAGAAACACTTACTCTTCACTTGCCGCTTTTTATAAAACCTTTATAATACAGGATTTGGTTAATTTAAATATAAATTATCTATAAAATTTATCAGGTAAAATTGCCCCAAAAGATTGTAGCTACAAAAACATTTCAAATTGCTTCTTAAAGGTATACTTTCAAATGTGAGAATGTAAAAATATGTTTTAAAGAAAAATATACTGCAACATAGATGTATACGTGTTTAAGCAAGAAGCTACAACATGTTTATTCAGTGACAGGATTATGGGTGATTTTAATTTTGTCCTTTATACAATCTCATATTACCCAGATTTTCTACAAGGAATGTATTACTTTGTCAAAAAAAAAAGAGTCACTTAAAGGCCTACTGAAATATTAACTAGAAAATTATTTTTTAATGTGTAGAACTTAAAACTTTTATTTTTACTACTGAATACTGAATAAAATTATGATTTTATTCTTGAATTTATTTGAAGGCTTAAATCTCTTATAAGGAAACTTTCATCCTTCTTACTGTTATTTTATACATTGACATTTAATATTTTAAAGATAATCTGTATAAAAAAAATCTAAGAAATCATGGAACCTCTGGAAAATACAAGGATGGTTATTTTTAAGCAAACAATAATAGCATGATCCAGATTTGAAACAAATTAGGCCAGTCACAGAGTCTTGTTCCTGTGTCAAGTCAAAAATACAGATGGATTCAAAGAGTTGTAAAGTGTATGCCAGTCTGTTGGTTTTTAAATGTGAAAGACATATTGGATTGGAATTCAAGTCTTAGATCCTGTTCCCTTTATTCAGTGATGTTTTACATGGTACGGCAACAAAGGAAAAAATAAATTACAAGACAAAAATGTGTATTTGAAGGATGAACATCAAAATCATAAAAATGTACCTGGCAAAATTGAGAAAGGTTTTAGAACTCATATATCTAAATAGAAACCCAAAAGAGCCCACCACAAATTCTCACTGCACACCCACTGAGTAAGAGCCCACCATGGGTTCTCACTGTGCATCCAACTAAGTAAGAGCCTACCACAGGTTCTCACTGTGTGTCCAACTGAGTAACCACCACGGGTTCTCACTGTGTGTCCAACTGAGTAGCTAAAATAACAATTTTTAAGGTAATAAGAAACCTCCATTTTGCTTTTCATAATGTCACTACTAGTTTACACCTCCATGGAATAATGAGATCTGTTACTTTATATGGCTCCTTCCCAGGGGAGCAGAGGGTACTGAAATTATAATGCATGTTGAACAGAACAACATATAAAAGGGTCAGAAATCTAGCATGCTCCTGATGGGGTCTCAGAGTGGTGCATTCACCTCAACGAACAGCCCAGGATTTTGTTAAAACACTTTTCATAAAGATATTTTATATCTTTGTAATTCAACTTCTGGGAATAAACCAAGAAAAATACAAAAACTGCTTATGAATGCTCAGAGTAGTGAAATCCCTAAAACCCAAATGTCCATCAGTTGATGAATGGATGAATTAAATGTGGTATATCCAGACAATGGAATAACCATATACAACCAGAAAGGAAACAAAGTATTAATACATGCTATCACCTAGATGCTATCACCTGGACACTATCACCTGGATGTATGCACATGATTTTACCTGTCAAGACTAGTACATGTTTGAAAAAGCTAAAATCAAATTAATAAAAACAGAAAGTCTCATGCTAAGTGAAAGAAGCTGATCAAAGGGCACATGTATTATATAATTACATGCTTAAGATGCATCTAAATAAGTGAATCTACACACACAAAACATAGGATAGTAATTTCCTGGAGTAGTCTAGATAGAACTAGCATTTCAATTCCATTGGAAGGAGAGGTTTTAGTACATAGTGCTAATAAAATCTTCATCTAACCTTTTTACACAGCAGGAATCCTATACATTGTATTTAAATGCAAGTTAATTAAATATCCAAAGATAAAAATATGAAGCCAATATGTAGAAGAAAGTGATAGTACATTTTTATAGAGAAGAAAACATCTTTGTAAAAAGAAGAGACAGAACCTAAAGTCCATAGAGAAAAAAAATATTTAAACAATATATTGTGTAAAATTTCAAATGGCAAATAGAGCATCAGCTCCATTCAAAGACAACTCAGATGACAGACAAAGAGAAGGAACTTTCGTATATTATTAGCTGTTGAAGGGCCCTAGGGGCTTTCACCAGCATTACACCCACCTGCCTTGGGTCAAGGATAGGCCAAGTTCCATTCTCCACCCACAGGAATATTCTTGAGTAAAAAAATTCCATAATGTACTGATTGATAGTCATCTGACCCTCTAGAAATTCCCCAGTAGAGTTCAAATGCATGTCATGCTTGCCAGCCAATAGATTTAAAGACCAATGTGCTTAGCCAATAAGTTTGAACTGTAACCTTGCTGATGTAACCTGTGCCCCTAAAAAGTATAAAAACTGCTTGTAATAGCCATTTGGGGTCGGCTTCTTGTCACTTGCCTTGAGGGACTGGTTGAGGGTTGACCCCGATGCACCTCTTGCTTTTGCATCAATCTGCATCTCAGTGTCTCACTCAGGGGCATCTTGAAGTAAGTACCCCTGGCAGAGGATCCAGGTGTTATGCTGTCAATCAAGAAAGCACAACAACCACCTAGCCTGGCCTGGTGGTGAACTGCAGCTAAATCTAAATATTATGGGGGCTGAAGCAAGAGAATCTCAGAACTGCCTGTGCTACAGCATGAGCTCAAGGCAAACCTGGAAAACTCTGTAAGATTCAAAACAAACAAACAAACAAACGAACAAACAGACAAACCACAAAAATGCCCAGAATGCTCACCCTGCAGGTGAGCGGTTCTGAGTTCAACCTCTAGAACTGAAAAAGTAGAATGGCAAAGTAGTAGAAAATTAAGAGACGTTCATAGAAACAGAAATACAAAAGGAAATATAAAAGTAACAGATATAAACTTATAAACTTGGGAAGGGCAGATGGAAGCTGACAGATTTAATCAGAATAACAAGCTTCAAACATTGAAGATGAAGGGGTGATTTAAAGCGTTCATTGACTTCTGCATGGTCTGTTCCGGACTTGAAAAATTCAAAGATTATATCAAGGTTATTCTCAATATCAATGCTGTCTCTTTGAGATGAGACAAACAATAGACATAAATCTTCAACCTCACAGTAATATCAAGCCCATTCTACACTGGTTGTAGTTGCAAATAAGCCAATTGCATGGATCAGTGTTGGGATTTAAAATCTGCTAGCAACATGTTCAAACACAATTGGAGCCTTTTTAAAGTTTTATTTTTTAAAATTGTGTTTATGTTTGTGTATGTGTGTGTCTGTCTGTCTGTCTGTGTATGTATCTGCATGTCTTTGTGTCTTTTGTGTGTCTGTGTGTTGGGTAGGTGAACAAGGTGCAGTTCCTGCAGAGGCCAGAAGAGGGCAGACAGAGTTGGACAAACAGGAGGTTGCAAGCTACAAGTATGGGTGCTGTGAACTGAACTTCAGTCTTCTAGAAGAGCACTTGATCACTGAGCCATCATCTCTTCAGTCACAGCTGGAGACTTTGTTACTGGCTTAATGTACATGGTCTAGTCAAAGAAACTTTTAAGAGGAAAATAATCTGTTTTGATGAAGTTACTTTTTATTAAATTTATTTATGTGGGGGTTGGGGGTATATGAGTGCTACCACATGACACATGTGCATACATTAGAGGACAATCTATGTGAGTCACTTCTCTCCTTCACCATGTGGGTACTGGGGATTGAAGTCAGGTTGTCAGCTTGGTGGCAATTACTCTTACCCATCTGAGCCATCTCATCGACCTTAATAAAAATATTTCCTGACATTCATAAGGCATCTGGAATTGGATGGGAATTCTGTATTGAATTCGGCAATAGTACTCAGACCTATGTTGGGAATGACCTTAATAATTTCCAGTGATAGAAAAAGTCATTACTTGGCCTATCCTAAAGGCAAATTCAGATAAAAAGTAGACTCTTGCTAAGGACTTTTAAGATAGATTTCTGTATCATTTGAGAGAAATTGAAAAGAGCACATGAGATGCAATCTAGATACCTATTAAACAGTACTGAGGTGTATCTTCATGGTTTATGTGAAATTGTCAAAAAAAAAAAGAAGTTCTGTTTAAAATACTTATTGTAAGAGCATAATACAAATTAAGTTAGGATTACACAATTCCTGACAAATGCATCACATTTGGCATTAAAATCTTATGCTTCCTTAATGTTAGATTATTTTTATACATCTAAAATATCGATGAGGATGGTTAATGAGATAGTTCATTGGATCATTGATACAATGTTTGCTTAGCATATACAAGGAAGTGGGCTTGGTTACCAGTATCAAAAGTTAATTAATTAATAAAATACTAGTGAAGAAATATCAGGATATAAATAAAGTAGATGGCCTCAGAGGAACACAGTCAGAAGTGTTCACGTACTTGCACACAGGTGCACATCCACGCAGATCACTTCATGCAGTGCTACCTAGTCAAAGGTCCTAACTGAAGTTCTTCAGGTTCCTTTTGTGTTCCTAAGATAACATTCAGGGTTCCTAATACAGATCACCTACCATGCTCTGGTATTTACGAGAGAATTCAGCTCCAGTTCAAGCTCCTTGCAGAACCAGACAGAATTCTTCAATTCCTCTAAAGAGATAAAATCATGATTCCATCTCAGACCAAGAAAATAATTTCTCACTTGTACAAAGTAAAGGCTGGGCCAGCACATTCAACTGAGTGATGTTAGGAAAAACATGAGGTAAATATGCTTAATAATAGAAATCTGTGCCATGGGGGTGGGGGGTGGGGAATCAGGAATCAATTTGAGCAGCTTAAAATTTTAATCATGAGGAGGATGGAGGAGTGGGTAACAAATTTGCTGGACTTGTATCCACAGCAGTCATGTGAAAGCCAGGTGGGCGTGGCTGCCAAACTGTATTCCCATAGCTCAGGAGTTAAAGTCAAGGGGCTCGCACGCCAAGCATCCTCTGCTCTCAGCTAAGAATCCCTGTCTCAATGTTAGACAGGGAGAAACGTTGCCAAGGAAGACATTGACCTCTAGCCCCTCAATATATGTGCCCAAACACAAGAGCGTTCATACCCATGTGTGCACACCACGCTCATAAACATGCAAACAAATTTTGCAGTCATATGTTTGTCATTCAGCTACAGGGAGAGCAACTTCTTGAGGACATTCGCTGTGAAATACTATAAAAGAACTGGATGTGGTTCACAGGGATGGTTTCACAGCTGCTCATTTAGAACGAGGACAGAGAGTGACAAAGAAACTTTCATTTTCATTGTATTTATTTTAACTTTTTTTAAAGTTCAATGCCATAAAAGAAATTTACCACCTGAGTGTCCTTTGCTCCTTTTTAATGAAACGCAATATAAATCTTATTTTAGCTGTACAGAAATTGTTCTATACCTGTGGAAGCTCGTTAAATCTAATTAACTTTTAGCTTATTTCTTAAAGCACAGAATAAAGAAAAAGTATTTTGTTTATTTAAACATGCATGTGTTTTTCAATACTTTCAAAGTCAAGTATATATACAATGAACACTACACCTATCATTTATTTATGAAAATACTACTCTATAAAAATTAAGTCAATATATATGAAAGTTCAGTAAATAAATTTGTTCCGTTAAATGTACAGTAAAAATGACAGGTTAGTTCCCTTAGAACACAATTAATTTTCTTTTCAATAGTCAGAAAATACACCCTGTAAAGACAGAAAAATATCAGAACACAAAAACACAATTCACAGAAATAGGCAACTGACCCAAGGCAGACTCTGTACATTAGCATCAAGTACAACTTTTAACAATTATTTGTGTGGGCAGAGAAAATTTTTCCTTTTAACAAGGACAGCCCATCCTGCACCCATCTTCCCTGCCTGATAAGTCCTCTGGGGTACCCCCAGATGCCCCGAGCAGCTTGCTATCCCTGCTGGACCGCCATCCTCCACTACCTCTCAGTCCACCATTATCAGACCTAAGGATCCAGAACCATACAACCAAAGGATAACTATCACAGATACATCAAGATCATCGAGGTTAGGCTCCCTCCCAGGCCTACTACAACAGGAACATCCAGGGACTAAAGACATACAGATGGCCAAAGGCCCTCAGAAGAACACGATTAACAAAAACTAGGGCAATATGTCACTTTCAGAGCACAGCGATCCTACCACAACAAGCCCTAGATATCCTAACACAACTGAAGCACAAGAAAATGGCCTTAAATCTAATCTAATAAAGATGATAGAGGTCATTAAGGAGGAAATGAATAAATTCCTTAAGGACACTCTTCCATATTGTTGATGAGAGTGCAAACTTTTACAACCACTTTGGAAATCAATTTGGATGTTTCTCAGAAAACTGGGACTAGTTCTTCCTCAAGATCCAACTATACCATCCCTGGGAATATACCCAAAAGATGCCCCACTATACCACAGGGACACTTGATCAACCATGTTCAGAGCAACTTTCTCTGAAATAGCCAGAAACTGCAAATAACCTTGATGTCCCTCAACTAAGGAATGGATAAATCAAATGTGGTATATCTACACAATGGAACACTATTCAGCTATTTTTTAAAAAGTTATCATGAATTTCATAGGCAAATGGATGGGACTTGAGATATCATCCTGAGTGAGGCAACCCAGTCCCAAAAGGACATGCATAGTATGTACTCACTTAAAAGTGGATATTAGTCATAAAATATAGGATACCCATGCCACATTCCACAGTCCCAAAAGCTAAACAAGAAGGAAGTCACAAGAGACGATGCTTGAATCTCACTTTCTAGGGGAATAAAATAGTCTTAGGAGGCATATGGAGGGAGGGAACTGGGTGGGAGAGGGAATGAGTAGAGGAATGGGAGGGGAGGTGTTTCAGGATCAGGTGTGGGGAGAGACAGGAGACACAGCCAGAAAGCCATGAGAATGAATCAAAATCTGCAGATTTATATGGGGGTGAGGGGAGCATCTTGAGGATGTGCCAGAGACCTGGGATAGAGGAGGCTCCCAAGAATCAATGGGTTTTACCTTAGCTGGGACTCACAGCAGTGTGGATATGGAACCTGGAGAAGCTACCTCTTGTATCCAGGCAGGAAGCCCAGTGGAACAATAGGGACATCAACCCACCCACAAAACTTTCAAGCCAAAATTTATTCTGTCTACAAGATGTAGTAGAAGGAATTATTTAAACCCCAAATTTGCCGTGGTAAATCTCCTACCGGAAGGAGACCAGTAAAGGAAAACACAACTCAATAATTATGATATAAATTGCATGCCTGGATTGGGCAGATTTACCATTACACTACTCTAATCCCTGGCTATGAGATCCCTTATAATTTGCGGTTCATCCAGGCCACGTGGTTGTCCTCCATCATCGGCTTCCTTCTACTGCTGGTTTCCTTCTGCCTGCTTCCTCCTGCTTCTACCTGCTTCTGCTCTCCTGTCGACTCCTTCTTCTGCTTCTGGCTTCTACGTCTACCTCCTTTTATATTGAATTCCTCTCACTCTCTCCTCCCCTAAGCCTTTTCCTCCGCCTCTCCTTCTACTGCCCAATCTCTGGCTCTAGTCTTTATTTTACAGGTTTTAATTGGACAGAAGGTTTACAAGATGTCGTCTGTGTACAGATTCAATCATCCTCTGCAGCCCCTCCCAGAAGGGTGGAACTAGGATCAAAATACAAGGCTGGGGCTATCCACAACATTTATTCAATCCTCCTCTGGAGCCCTCTCAGGGGGGTGGAACTAGGATCAAAATACAAGGCTGGGCTATCCACAAAAACAAGAAATGCAGGGATGGGGGATAAAGCAGAGATTGAGGGAATGGCTAAGCAATAACTGGACCAACTAGAGACCCAAACCATGGACAAGCATCAATCCCAGACACTATTAATGATACTCTGTTGTGCTCACAGACAGGAGCCTTGCATGGCTGTCCTTTGAGAGGCTCCACCCAGAAGCTGACTCAGGGGGTTGCAGAGGAAACCACCCCACCACCACCACTGCAACAAGCCAAACATTAGATTGAGTTTGGGGATTCTTATAGAAGAGTTGGGGGAGGGATTGAGGGCCCAGAAGGGAATAGGAACTCCACAGAAAGACCAACAGAGTCAACTAACCTGAACCTTTGGGGACACTCAGAGACTGAACCACCAACCAAATAGAATATACAGACTGGACCTACACCCCACACACACACACACACTGCCATATGTAGCAGATGTGCAGCTTGGTCTTCATGTTGGTCCCAAGCAACTAGTGCGGGCACTGTCCCTAAAGCTGTTGTTTTTCTATTGAATATGTTACTCTAGCCAGGCTGTCTCATCTGACCTCGGTAGGAGAGGATGTGCACAGTCCTGAAGAGACTTGATGTGCCAGGGTGGAGGGATACCCAAGTGGGGGTTTCCACCTTCTCAGAGGAGAATGGGTGGAGGGATGAGGTGAGGGACTGTGGGATGGGGGAACTGGAGAGGGAGTAGTGATCAGGATGTAAAGTGAATACATTAAAGTTAATATTAACTTTATTAAATATTTTTTAAAGAGATAAGAAAAATTAAAATAATAAATTAATTAATTAACAAGGACAAAATTACAATACTAATTGCTGGCAAGCAAGTGTGAAATTCAAAACTTCCATGATCAATGGGTTGTTTGATCTTATTTTATTGGCTTATCAAACCTTTACCTACTTGAGCAGTTCCAACTGTAGAATATTCAAACCAAGGTAGGCATCTGTCTGCTTATACACTGGTCAGATATTTGTATGAAAACACTGACATGTTTCCAGCTATCTTTCACAAAATAATACCATTGTCTCTATCTATAATCACCTTGTTGGGGAGGACTTTCTGATCCTAAGTGTATTTCAGTCCCCATTAACCAAACATTATTTTCTTCCCCTCTACCCTTCTCAGCATCTCAGCATTCCTCCATGGCCTCTGCCTCAGCTCCTGCCTCCAGGAGTGGCTCTGCTCATGTCTCTGTCCTGTCCTTCCTCCAATGATGGACTATGATCTGGAAGTATGAACCACATCAACCTTTTCCTCCACAAATTGTTTTTTGGTCATGGTGTTTCATAGCAGCAGTAAAACCCCTCACAAATATAGGAAAGATACCTGGGTGGATGCAGGAATAGATAGAAGAAAAGACAGAAAGATTAGTAGATGCTAGGTATCTAGATGAATAAATAATTGGATGGGAGATTTACAAATAACTGAATAATCACACAGGTGTCTCTACAATCACCCTCCTCATTCAAAGTTAATTATTTGATTTTGGAATCATAGATGAGGACGAATTCTGATTTTAAAAGGCCACACTAGAAGTCAGGGGTAAGATATTAATATTAATTTATTGTAAAAGTATTCTAACAGCCTCTTTATCTGAAAGTGAATATAAAGATAACATTTCAAAAATAAAATCAGTGATAGCTGTACTTTCCTTTTCACATTAAAAAGTCTCGTGTGAGCCGGGCGGTGGTGGCGCACGCCTTTAATCCCAGCACTTGGGAGGCAGAGGCAGGCGGATCTCTGAGTTCGAGGCCAGCCTGGTCTACAGAGTGAGTACCAGGACAGCCAGGGCTACACAGAGAAACCCTGTCTCGAAAAAAAAAAACAAAAAACAAAAAAAAAAAAAAAAAATTGTGTTAAAAAGTCTCATGTGGTTAAAAAGCACAAATATTTTAAATATATAGAATTTTATTTATTTAGATAGGATCCACGTGGATCTGGATATTAATAAATCTCTAAATCCATTGATATCTCAGTTCACAATGTAGTTAAACATGATACGGGAGGTTCAAGTATTTTTGATGATTTTTCATATGTTAAAGTTTTCTCTAGAAGACACAGTCAATACCCTCTAAAATAAACCATAAAAATGCACTCAACCTTTGGATACTCATGGGCATACTTTATTTGACCTTGGAAAAAAATATAGCCGATGTAGCTTTCAAGATGATTTATTAGGGGTTATTGTTACAGTGTTCAATATTGTTCAGTACTAAACAAGTCTACCGATTACCACTCTCCACTCGAAGTTACTTCTATCATGTGCTTTTATTTACCTCCGGAGGCAAAAACATCTTAATTGGCTGAGAGAAGCTTGAACTCTCTTTTATCAATGACAGATTTCATCAAAATGAAGTTATCCCAGGAGCTGTATGTAGTTCCAGAACAGGAAAAAAAAATCATAATCTGCTTAGGGTTTCCAAGATTTCAGACCTAGAAACCAACAGTATGAAAGGCAAATAACTCTCAGTAGCTGAGACTTCTATATGCAAATATACACATTCACCATCTTAAAAGTCCCCGGAATGAATGTGCACACACACACACAAGTGTCCTGTGTCTGTATTTACACACTGTATCTGGATGAATATGCAGTGTCTACTAGTTGAGTGGGTTATTGGCTCCAGGCGCCCTGTGAAAACCAATCTATAGAAGCTCAAGTTCCTTCAGAATGTAGTATGAAATGGAGAGATAGATCATCATCACCCTTAATTCATAAATTTAAGAGTGAAAATTGCTCTTGCAGAAAACCAGAGTTCAACTCCAAGATCCAGCATCAGCAAGCTCACTACCTCCAACTCTAGTGCCCAGAGAATCTGCTGTTCTCTTCTGGCCTCTGTGGATACTACACTCACATGGTCTCACCCCACTCCACCCTACCTCACACATCTAAAGATGAAAATAAATGTTAAAAAGGGTAGTATTTTCATATAACCTAAACACATCTCTGCATACACTTTTACTATGACGAAGCACCTATAAAATACCTATGCAATGTAAATAAACTGCAAATGGTAAATACTGAATGTTTTAGGAATAAGGACAAGAAGGAAGCAATTTAAAAAATATTTTCAATTCACATTCGTTAAACTTCCATTTGTGCCACCAACACAGAAGGCCAACTATATCCTCATATGCAGCAAGCACATAAGGAAGTTACAGAAACCAAATATAATTTTGAAGAAATGTTAATGTGTATGAAGTCAGTCAGAAAGTCTATAAAATGTGTAACATACTAAGATACATATTTTTAATCCTAAGTTACTGGAAAGTAAGCAAACCTGCTTTACACTTCTCTGTTTTATTTCATTCATAGGCCCTTGCCAAATTATCAACACATTAAATTTATGAAACATTGCATCAATTTTGAAATGATTTGTAGCTGTGGCAAATCTTGCTAACTGCAAAAACTTAACTAATAGTGCATTATTTATATGAGACTATATTTCTTTAAGTATTAATTTTACAGTGTTATTTATGAATAATGCACATGAAATCATTTGCTTTGTAACAGAAATTGTATTCCTGAATATGTTTTAATTCCTTACAGATATCACTATCTCAAAACCGGAAGCTAACAGTGATAAGTTATTTTTTTCCCCAAAAGTCATCTCTTATCATGAAAACCCAAATATTTACCATAGAGAGACACCTCTCTGTTTGTAAGTTTCATTCTGTTGTAAAGAGACAGAGTTCTCCTTTATCCTGAATTTTAATGAAAATGCCAATATATAAATTAGGTGGGCACATATAGAAGGTAAAGTGAATTGTTTAAAGAACATTGTAACTGTTCTCCTCAATAAATCCTCAGCCTAGGATCTGTGTAACATCTTTCATAGACTTAAATTGTGGACAACACTTCATTACTCTTTCCAATATGGCCTTGTTTTTGTTTTAATCTTCTTTTATATTGAACTGAGCAAAAGCTCCCAAGAACCACAGATGTTGACCTTCATGGGTCTCCCCCACCCCTCAGGATGGCTGACGCTATTTCAACACAGGAGGTTCATTCTGAAGACAAAATGAATCTTATTTCCTCTAGTCTTGTTACAAACAACACTGCATTTTTTTCAGTGAGTTAGTAAAAGAGATCATTCTCTTTCTAAACTGCAGGTATGTAGAAAGGTAAGATCATTTCTGCAATACGATGTGAAGGGTACAAGCAAGGGACCCACATAACAGTTGCTGAGTATGTTCATATATCCATTGTATACACAGCGCTCCAATGCACTAAATACATGTGTACATTTGTGCTAGGTCTGGCCTGGCCTTGGTAGGGATAGATAGGATGAAATCATTCCCACCCCCTGAACAGAGCCAGCAGGAATGGGCCTCCATGAATGTTGATGCTTGCTGTGGACATAAGGCTTGTTTGTATAATAATGTACTTATTTTCTTGTTCCTCCTTCAAGGAATGTCCTCCCTGTTAACATTAATGAATCCATGATAATCAGAGACATAATGAGGCTGGCAGGTGAAGGTGTGGCTAATGTCTCAGCAAAATGGCAAATACTAGGACCTTCAAGACTGCCCTTAAGGCTGTGGAAAAGAACTCTAAAAACACAAATTCAAAAGTATATAATTTTTTTCAACTATGCAAAATATAAGAATGCAATATGAATTATATAAGGAGCTTCACAGACCTAAAGGAACAGAGCAGAGCAGAACACACACACACACACAGAGAGAGAGAGAGAGAGAGAGAGAGAGAGAGAGAGAGAGAGAGAGAGAGAGGAGAGACAGAGAGAGAGACAGAGAGACAGAGAGACAGAGACAGAGAGACAGAAACAGACAGAGACATAGAGTCAGAGAAGATTGAAAAGCTGTCTTGAATAGACAGAGCCATGAACTGTCTACAAAGAGCTATCTAGGGAGCCATCTCCAGGAGAACACAGGCCACTAGCTTGGACCACTGATTTGACTTTGAGTCATTTCTTTTCGATGCTCCCAAAACCCCTTCTCTCAGAACCCCTCTCCAAGCCAAGGCTGATCCTTGGCACATTTCACACACACACACACACACGGGGGCGGGGAATCACCACAAGAGAAGACACATTTCTAGTAGCTAAATCAATCACATATTTATTAATGCTCACCTACTCAATGCTTACCTGTGTGCCCAGGCATCATGAAACATGCACTCATTTCTGCTCCTAAGGCACATGGTTTGAAAGACAAGATCTACCTGTGAAAACAGAACATGCTTCTTGAAATCCTACACCTCATAGGCACAACCAAGGGACCAACAGATCTCTTCCTTTGCTATATCTCACACCACATGCTAGGCAAGCTCTTTGTAACTGAGGCTATGTCCCCAACATTTATGGTCAGCAAACTTTCTGTAAAAGGCTACAAATTAAATATTTTAGACTTCATAGACTATTAAGGTCTTACCAAAGCTACCTGATTTTACTTCTGTGCAAAAATAGCCTTAGACAATCCTACATGAAAGGATGTTTCTATTTCAATGAAATTTTATTTATAAACACAGGAAGTGGGCTAAAAATGAGCTGACAAGATAGTTGACTGAGGCCAGATCTATTTTGTATGTTTTTTTCATTAGGTTAAGAATATTATTGGGAAAGATTTGTTTGATTAAATTCTGTTATGGATGGCAAGATGACTCAGAAGGTAAAGGTCCCTGCAGTCAAGCCTGATGATCTGAGTTTGATGTCTGGGACCCCAGGTGGCTCTTCAATCTCCCAAGTGGAAGCAAAATGGTTTTATGCACTGTGTAAAGTTTATCCCGGTGTTACTCACATACTGGTTTCTCTGCCCTAATATCTCGTTTCTATCTGGAAATGACATTTGTAGTGTTTATACCCAGAATCTCCTTTCTCGAGTTTGTGTAAACAATTTTTACCATTTATTCTCTGCCTTGTCAATAAATGCTGAATATCCAATGGCTGGGCAGGATAGAGAATAGGGCAGGCCTGCAGGCCAGAGGGAGGAGAAAGAAAGAGGGGAGAGAGACAGGGAGTAGAGGGGAAGAGGGGGAGAGAGGGGAGAGGGAAAGAGGAAGAGAGGGGGAGGGGAGAGAGGGAAAGTAGAAGAGAGAAAGAGAGAATGATCGGATCAGCTGGAAGGATGGAGGAACTGGAGCCATGAGGAAGGGGTCCAGAGACAGAACACAGAAACACATCTGAAGCCCAAAGAGCCCAATCGATGATAATAATACCCAAATATCATGGGATGGGATGGGAGGTAGCCAGATTAACATAGGAGGTTAAGGTAGATCATTTAACTGCTCAGCTACTGAGGTGTAGTTTTCAGTACATCTTGGTTTCATCTTTATGTGCTTACTAAGGACTAGCATAAGGTTAAAAAAAATACAGCTGCCAGATTAATTCACTGTTCACATTTATATTAAAGATAATTCTTTTACACACAAGGTCTCATACATTGAGTAACTTTATTTCCCTAGCTACTGGAGTCCAACTCAGAAATGCTTTACCTATGCCCATATCCTGACGTGTTTTCACTTCTTTTTATCTAGAATTTTCAGAGTTTCAAGTCTTACATTAAGGCTTTTGCTCTTCTTGGAGATGGGGTTTGTGCAAGGTGAGAGATAAAGAGCCAGCTTCATTCTTCAACATTTGAATATTCCAGAGGGATGTGTGTGTGTGTGTGTGTGTGTGTTTCCCTAGTCTTTGAGTATGTACTACATGTGTGAAATGTACCTTGATCACATCTACCCCCCCTCCTCCTGAATATCCAGTTTTATCTGGAACACACATTAAGGAAGCTGTTGTTTTCTCAGTGAATATTTTCATCATCTTTGTGAAATTCCCAACTTGGTTTATGTCTTGGTTTTCTGTTCCTATTCATTGATCTACATGACTAGTTTTGTGAATGTGACATGCTTTTTCTATAACTGTGTCTTTGTAGTGTAACTTGATATCAGGTATGGTGATAACTCCAGGATTACTCTTTTGCTCAGGGTTGCCTATCTAAGAATTTGTGTGCTTCTAATAAATTTTAAAGATTGTTTCTTTGTCTATGAAGAATAATATTAGCTTTGAAATGGATTGCATTAAACCTCTAGTCTGCTTTTAGCAATATGACCATTTTCCCAAAATTGATTCTACCAATCCAAGAACATGAGAGGTCCTTCCATCTGCCAGTGTTTTAATTTAATTTCTTTCTTCAGAGTTCTAACATTTTCCTTATAAAGCCCACTTGCTTCCTTATTTATTCCAAGACATTTTTAAGGTAATTTTGAATGGTATTGTTTTGATGCCTTCTTCCTCGACATGTTTTTTATTGATATATAGGGGAACTACAGGCTTTTCTTAGCTAATTTTATATCCTACTACTTTGTTAAAAGGGTTTAGTGAAAGTTCTTCTATTGGCAAAATTGTGCTATTTGAGAATAATATAATGAATGTTTAGCAAAATATAGAAATATCAGTTAAAAATCAACGGATCCATGATAATAATTTTAAAAAGTGAAATAGCATCAGCAACACCTTTGATGCTGAATTACCAACCTATTTCCATGGAGACCAGAGGGACACTGAACACACATGTCTCTGTCTTTCCATGGGAACTGTCTTTCACAGTAACTAAGTGATGTCAGTTCACTTATTCATGATGGAATGCTGCCAGCTAATCCTAATGACAGGAAAAATTAATTAGAAAGGAATCATTATTCTGTAATATCTAATGAAATTATATATTCAGGCAACACTTACAAATTGGTTTTAGGGCCACTGCATGAGTGGCTGATTGGGAATTGGATCCATGATGACAAAGGACACCACATGAATCATCTTGTGCTTGTAAAGGGAAATGCTAATGTACAATGGGAGAAGAGGGCCATTTGGAACACTCTGACCAGTATTTTAGTGCTTCTTGGTGATCATAGCACAAATGGGATATTTCCTTATATTATGCAGTGCAATACCCACATCACACTTTTCAAGAAGTCTACTACAGTACATAGCATCATCGTGATTTTAGGACCAAATTCCAGGAAAAGAAAATACTAATAACATCATGAGAAAGAAATAGGACAATGTCAGAGGAAGTTGACTATTCCTCAAAACCATTACCTAACTCTTGTGTTTAAAGTGACTTTGGATCAAATGAGAGTTTTGAGCGAAATAATCAGATGAACTGTCTGATCCTGGGTTCAATAATGCTTGTGGTAGCCAACTACATATATAGGACATGTGGTGAACAAGTGAGGGTAATTTAACTGTAAATTGGCCACTAGATAGCACTTAATAATTTAAATTCCGTTAAGCATGCTTCTGACATACTTTTTAAATAATCTTGGAAGTCACACAGTTGGGCAATACGCTGGCAGTTTCTCACTAGCTTTTCCATAGAAGACATCCCTGATTGAAGTTACCTAACAGGTTTAAAAAGCTGTGTAACAAACGTTATCTCTCTCTACTTTACAGCAGAAATACGCTGTTTGCTAAGTCTCTCAGGTCACCAAGGGAAAGTAGTAGTGTGCTATCTTCCAGGTCTTTGGAAAAGGAGACATTCTATCCTTTTAGTCAAATGAAGAATTAACTATCCTCCATTAGTAATTTCACAAAGGTATGTATCTAGATTCACAAAGTACAGAATATCCCAGTGAACTACATCTAAATGGAGCCCATATTTCAGAAAATCTGACTATAATACATTTGTACTACCCTTTATGCCCATTTAAATGATTACATTTCCTTTCAAATCCCTACACAGCCTTTGTACCTACAACACCTAGGACAGATAGTCTAATCATATGCTCAGTAGTCTTCAGTTTGCTGGATTTTCAAACAAATCTTCACTGTTGACCCAACTACTTGTCCTTGAGTCGTTGACTTTGGGTGGCCCAGCAATAAGCCTAGGATCACGGTTACAAGATCAATAATCTCTTTAAAATTCTGTATAATAATGAAACTCTTAAAATTACCATGGCCTAATTGCAACTATCCCGCATTCTACCATGCTCCTATAAAAATTCATTCCTGAATACATGTTGTATTATTTTCTCCAAAGGAATTTTCACTAACTGAAAAGACTTGAATTGGGTTTTTGGTATGTTGTTGGTTGCTTTCCCATCTCTCAACTTCAGAAGAGGATCGTGTTTGTTGTATTCGCAAATATTTTCTTACAGCCTTGATCACATGCATGGTGCATAATAGGTGCTTCATAAAATGTTAATTTTAAAAATATATAAATTTATACTAAATCACATTTCATATTGTATTCATACAAAATTTTGCATGGAAAAATCTGCTTTTTTTTTCTTTTTTTTTTTAGTTAGACATATGGCTTCCTGTAGAAATGTGTTGACAAAAATTGGGAAGGGGATGCTTTTCATTTTTCATATGAATGCAGCTTCCACAGTGTAGTGCCAGTGAACAAAGAGGGAGAGCGGATGGAGAGGTAAGGGATTCTAACTCACTGTGATTTAAAATCACATGTGAGCATTCCGCTGTGCACAGCTGGAAGACATCCCTGTGAAGTTCAGAGAGCTGAGTCTTACAGCACCTGTTTCTGAGCTATAACCTGTTTACACTTTTCATAATAAGATGAAACCCGATGTTTTCAGAAAGCCAGTACATGAATGTTCTAAACATATCCTGTTGGAATTAAATCTTCAGTCCTAAAAATAAAGCTTGCTGGGTTCCGATGAAAGAAAATTAAAACATTTTATTTTAAAAAATGTGACACTGGTAATCATGATCCAAAGGAGCTGTACCAGTGTGAATAGGAGCATCTTCTCCATCTACAGGAGGCATATATTATATTAAGATCAGATTTAAACTTGGAGACTACAGAGACTCTAGCTCAAGAAATACTAGTAGCAAAATTTTGTCATATATAGAGACGATATCCCCTAATAATTAAGCCATACGCTTAGTATCTTATTAGTTGGCATTGAAAATTTTATCTTAAGTAATTAATGCCATCCAAAGAATCCCCAGAGGTGATGTGCCTAATGTCTGTGTATCTTTTGGATCCTTTAAGATTTCTTTTTCTTGTGTGGTGTGGGGAGTAGAGGGTGTGTGTGTGTGTATGTGTGTGTGTGTCCACACGAGCACACGGGTTCACACAGACCAATGCCTTAATGTGTATATAGAGGTCAGAGGACAACTGTATGGAGTCTGTTCTTTCCTACCATCTTTACCTGGGATGCAGGGATCAAATTCAATTCAGTAGGCTTGATAACAAGGGCTTTTACCCATTGAGACACGCTGTGAATCAAGTACTGTTTGTGCTATTCAGACCGTGGAGAGTGAGGAACAGGTATCAGTCACAGGAACATGTAGTTGTTCTGTGGACAAGTTACCAGTTTTCTATAACCAGAATTCTTACCTATTTGGTTTTTACTTCTTGTTATTAGGCTAAGAAATATGGTATCATATTCGAGGGAAAACCTACCTACTAAGAAAAGGAAAAAAGTCTGTCTTGAACAGTAGCTGCTTCTAGTCAACAGATATACAGAGAGTCAGTGAGGTGGTCCAAGGGTTAAGTGCTTGCCATTGAACCGGATGCCTGACTTTGATCGCCGGGATTCACATGGTGCAATGAGAGAGCAGGTTCCTCCAAATTTTCTTCTGAAAGTCACACCCACAAGTGCACATGCAAGCACATGCACATACACGAGACACACACACACACACTCAAAAGATAGATTTTCAAAAGAATTGGACACTTTGGGAAAACTTAGAGGAAATATGCAAAAGCAAAAGGAGAAATTAAAACAAAACACCAAAACAAAAGAGAATTTTTCCTAGGAATACAGGAGGACCATAATTTAATGTATTATTTTTAATTATATGAGTTTTTTCCCATTTAGCATGGAAAAATATTTTCTTGATTTAAAAAAGAACATGTTATAAATAAATGGAAACACTCTTATGAGTTTACACCAAACAAGCCAGTGACTAGGTTTTTTCCATGGGCCACAGTTTGTATCCTTCCAATCAAGAACTCTATTACAAACAAAAAAAAGAATTTCCATTAAAATTAAGACAGAATTCTGAGAAGATTGAAGAGCAAAAAGCCCTTGAAACTTCCTCCTCCATTAGACAACAATTGCAGGGTCTGGTCTCGATGATGAAACCATTTTGAATCTCCAGAATGCACTGAAGGAGGCAACTTCTGGAAAACGTCTAAGACAGCCAGCTGTGGTTAGTTTTTGTCATGTCAGCTTTTGGCTCAATAGCGACTATCAAGACCCTAGGACAGGAAAGGCACCTCTGCTTACATTCCTAGAGAAACCTGTATACAGTCTGTGGCCCCAAACACACACTATCCACAAATACAGGGGACCTGTGATTCTGACATCAATTACTGCTATTGACAACAAAACAGACGAGCAGACAGCCTCTGCGGTTAGAGTGTCTGTGACTTTGCAAGCCACATGTCTGACTTCTGATTTCCAGGGGATTTAAAGTGTTGGCTCCTATCTCCCCACTTTAACTGTTTTCTTCTTTTGCAGAAGCTATATATTAAATACAAAGGGAGTCCAATGCAACAATATCTAAGGGGAAAAATAGAAAGTGACTACACGTACCCATGCAAAGAGGATCAATTGATTTCACACAAGACCACATATTATTTTAAAGCTGCTAAGAACAGGACAGCTGTTACTCCACATAAAAATTAATTTGAGATGAATCATAGAAATAAAATCTGAAACTATAAAGTCCTATTTTATATTTTATATGTTTATGTAACACATATTTATATTTATAAAACAATATATTCACAGACAATGACAGGGAAGATTTGTAAAACATTAATGACAAAAATAACTTCAGTACAATTAAAATTTAAAATACCTATTCCTCAACAGATATTAAGAACCTAAAACTTATGAAACCATGCATTTAAAAACTGAGTTGAGATTCCTTTTCCTGGGAAATATATTCTTAGTGCATATAACTGAAAAAAATCATAACTAAGAATTGCTAAGGGACTCCAATAAATCAACTAGAAAAAAAGTCATCCATTTAGATTTAAAAGGAACAAAAATTGATGAATTCATAATAATATTAATAATAGCAGTAGTTAATAAGCAAAGAAAGTTTCTGAGAACCACTAGTCATGAGTGAAAAGAATATCAAAAGACAATGAGATCCCCACTCTTAAGCTTAAAATATTGAAGCTTCTAGGAAACAACCAAAATGGAACCACCAACACCCTAATGCTTTACGGAAAAAAAAATAACACAATTTTCACAAGCAAGAGGATATCTCAGTTGGCAAAGTGCTTGCTTGCCTGGAAGCATGAAGTTCACAGCACTGTGTATCTGGAATCCCAGGGCTGGGACGGCAGAGATAGGTGGATCCTTGGAACTCTAAGACCTTAGCCTCCTTGGAAAGCTTTAGGCTAGCGAGAGACTCTATCCGGGGTTGGGGGTGGGGTGTGTGTGCAGGGGTAATGGACTTCTGAGGAACAACCACCAAAGTTGTCCTCTGCCCTCCGTAAGCATGGCGCCAGTTACCAAATACACCTAAAGATGCACACACATCCATACATATGCTTGCTGAAAAACCAAAGCAAACATTTGTGCACTGTTATGGAGTTGTAAGACAGAAATTTCACATAAAGTTAAAGCTACTTGCTACATTTCAACAATTTTACTCTCGGATATTTAGCCACAAATTGATAATGGTAGCAATATCAGCCCTAAAAGCCCAGATCCAGGAACAACACTACGGGGAAACACATGTTGGTATGTTAGTGTCAGGGATCACTATTCAACATTGTAAAGAAATTACCGCATGGATGGAACTCAAAACAATTATGATTAAAGAACAGACACTTGTCATTCCCTTTATATTGGTACTGTGAGAACTGCAGTGGCTTTTAGAGATCAGAACAGGGCTTGCTTTCCAAGCTCTAGATCAGGAAACAATCTGAGTTTTCGTCTAGGCTAGCCTTTTGTTCCCCCTGTGGTATGAGAACAGACTGGGTAATTTCTAAACAATAGAATTTTGTTTCTTGTTCATCTGAAGGCAACATCAGATTCAGTGTTTGATGGAAAATGTCTCTTTCTGTCTTCAAATGCAGACTTCTCACACGAAAGAAAAAAAACAACACTGTTTATTCTGGGAGCCAATGTACTCGTTTCCGTACGGTTTAAACAGCTGTTTATCCCACCCACGTGACAGAGTCCACATGACATAATCACTTCCCACGGCCCCGCCTCCTAATAGCCCCAATAGTAAGTAGAGTTAGGGAATCAGTGAATTTCAGAGAGACATGTTCAGATCACAGCAAAATCTTACTAAGCCAAAAATATTGTCAATTTTCCATGTTGACACATTCCCTTTCTTCTTCCTCTGTCCCAGGTAGATCTCTGCTCCTCTGACCTTCATCTCAGGGTTTGCAGAGATACCTTATCAGTTCACAGTTCTTTGGTCTAGTCATGGACAAGGGCTTTCTATGCAGGTTACTCGATAGAGAAGGGACATGGTTTATGATCCCTAAAGAACTTCTCAACAATGCAAGGCCTCACCTTCCCTTAGTGTTCAGGACACCACCACCACCCTCCCCCCAGGATTCTGTAACCTAGTATTCACAGGTGCCCTGGACTTCTTCAGTGATAGAAATTTATCTTGCAAATTTTCTCACTCATCTTTACTCCCCTCTGTCGTCATCGTCCTCCCCTCCTCCTCCTCCTCCTTATCGTCCTCCTCCTCTTCCTCTTTCTCTTCCTCCTTCTCCTCTTCCTTCTCCTCAATTTCTAACACACTTCTCTCTTGGAAAAAACAGTGACTCCATAAGCATCATGGAGAGAACTGATCACACTTGAATAACCCAGCTGGACAAAGGGAGAAGGAGTGAGTACAGACAGACACACTAGGGAGTAAGAAATACAATGAAAAGGAGGATATTTTAGTCTTACTGGGGAGAAAGGAATTGCTTTTGGGAACATTTGTGTCAGGGCTGAGGGTGAGCTTTGGACAGGTGAACCCTGCTAGAAAGTTCAGTCTACCTTGAAAGCATGTAAGACTCTGATGCTTGTCTGAGATGATCACCAAAGGTACAACCCAGGGATCTGGCAAAAGCCCACTCAGAGTGTTCTGAGGGGATGGAGAGATGGTCAAGAGGAATCACTTATCACACAAGTGAGCAGAATATGATCCCTGGAACCCACAGAAAAAAGAAGCCTGGTATCATGGCATATGTCTGTGATCCATACATTCCTGCAGGGAAATGGGAAGTAGAGACAGGAGAAGTCCTGGGAGCTGATGGCCAGTCCAGTAATACATAGCACGACAGAAAAACTAGAAAGACCTTGGCTCAACCAAATGGGAAGAGAGAACCAATTCTCAAAAGTTACTATCTGGCCTCCATACAAATGCCATGGCACATGAGCACATACACTGCACTGCACTGTCTGCACACACACACACACACACACACACACGCATCTTATACATATACAATAATAATAAGAAAAAAGAAAGAAAGAAAGAAAGAAACCCTCTGTGTAGGATGATGATATCTTATTCTTAATATTGTTCCTGAAAACAATCCTGCAGTTTCTAACACCCACCCACTAAATAATATCTAAGATCCAATGGAGGCTTGGCACATGAGAGAAGACAAGTGGATGTTAACAGAATATGATACAGCCAAGAGAACTCCATTTATTAGTGTGAGCAGGCAAATCATTCAAGTGAAAGTAAACAAGTAAATCTTAATTACATTCATAGAAACTGTCCGTAGTAAATTGACTTAGAAGGGATCATAAGAGAAACAGGAAGTGATATAGTGATCTAGAGATGCTTCATCTTCAACTCCTGCTCCATCACTAAGCCCATCAAGTACATGGTAAGATCCAGGCCTTTCAGTAGGAATGGAGAAAGAGAATGTTTAGAATCTCACACTGTCCACACATTTTAAGTAACGCAGCTCTCATGTCCCTGGTATATTTTATTTTCCTTTATGCACAATTCATAAATATTGACCCAGCATTTTATCATTTACAGGACTCTCTAAGAATAAGACAGTCATGATTAGCAATCTGGAAAGACTTAAAGTCTTAGAGCTTTATTTGTTCCTAAGCTAGAGACTGATTGGTTATAGCATTCAGACCCAGCTCTATTACCATGGAATCTGTCTTGGATGATCATTCTTTTGACTGAACTAAAGCTTCACTGTGACTACTACAATGTCTCTGTTAATATGCTTCTGTCCCCTAGTTATCACAATATCTAATATTGTCTAGAGGGTCAATAAATAGTTATTGGACAAATATATTCTCTAATCTTTCTGATTTAGGTGAAACACTGAACATATTTTGGTGTTAAACAGAAATATACTGACAATAAATAAACTACATAGTCTCATAAGTTAGAGAGTAAAGTGCTATTCAATTTAAAATTAATAATAGCTAATGGAGATTATAACATGCTGCACACTATTCTAAGAATATACAGACTTTGAAAGTTCTATTTGACCTTACTTTAAAGTTATTTGTAAATACACAAAAATAAGAGCAGTGAACCAAAGACATGCATAGTGGTTTCTGTGGCTTCTGTGACTACTCAAGGTAGAGAACCAGCATTCAGACATGTGAAGTCAGGGGCTAGTGAGATGACTCAGAGGTGGAAGACACTTTCCAGAAAGCTTGATGGCCTGACTTTGATCCACCTGGAACCCACACGGTGGAAGGGGAAAATTAACTGCACAACATAGGCTTATATTTTTTTTAAACCTACTTTTAATAAGGGTAGGTAAATGCTTTAACCTCCATTCTAGCCCACCATCCACCAGAGGTAGTGGAAAGGAAAGGTCAATAGGGCAAAGGAGTATGTGGATCTGTTTAGAAATAGTTCTTTGGAGCAAATTCAATCTGCCTTGTCAGGATATCAGCAGTTCATTTCACATGAATCAGCAGCAGCAGCTCAATCCATTCACAAACACCATTCACTAATCAGTAATGGCAGGTAGATCCAGAAAAAAAGTGAGGCTTTGCCAAAGGCCCAGATTAGGGGAAGTGGCAAGAAGCCACTGGAGCACCACCATGTGGGTGTGGTTTCTCTCTACAAAGTCCTGACAAATGATAATCAACAAAGAGTGGCAAGGTGAACCAACGCCACGCAGCATCAACCACTGTCAGTTGGATTATCGGTATACCCTTTCCAAACATCACACGTTCTCTTAAGCGCCCCCTCTAACAAAACATCACATGCCCTTTTTTCCAGGCTACTTCTAGAAAAACATCATGTGTCTGTTCTCAGAAAAACATCCTCCCACATGTCTATGTCAGCAAGAACATTCTCTCAAAAAGAAGTTTACAGAAAAACACCATATGACACAACTGTGTCTCCAAAGAAACTAGAAATTTCTACTTCAGCACAATGCAGGAGGTTCGGATTACAGAGCCCATGCTTTTGACCATCACTCTGAATAAATGGGAAGCTGTGAATGCTGTCTTTAATCTTCTCTTCTTAGAAATGTTTCATTGGGACAGCTTACTCCCTGAAACACAACCAGCTTGTGAGCTCCCTTAATTAAATCTTACCCTCTTTTAAAAAGTCTCATCTTTTAATTTTTAAATTGATTTTCATAGCTACTTCTTTAAAACATTTAGTCTTCTGTTTACTGTTTAACCATATAAAAGTTGATGTTCTAAGTAAAATATATTGATGCTAATGAGGTTTGTTTGATTTGGCTGTTGTAATTATTCCTTTTTGTTGTTGTTTTTCTTTTTTCTTTTGTGTTATTTTGTGTTTTAGTGGAATATAATCAGTCTGGTGTAGACATATTTTTGACTACATCATTAGGTTCTTATATCTACCACCCTTCTCTACCCAAATCCCTTCCAACCCCCTAACACTAGGTATGTAAGAAAGAAGGTTAGAGGGAGAAAGGGGTGTAGAACTCTTTAGACTAATCTTACTGATTACAGTCTTCCTGTTTCTTGGGGAAGTTGTCAGATCTTCAACCAGAAATCATCGATCCAGCAATAGCAAAAGCAGCAAATTCAACAGCGGGGACCAGTAGCAGAGATCACTATCACCAGCAGCAGCAGCAATAGCAGCAGGGACCACCACCAACAGGTACCAGCAGCAGCAGAGACCAGCAGCAGTGGGGGCAGCAGCTGCCCCAGGCCCTCTCCAGCTCTAACATTTATACATTCTCAAGAGTCCCCAGGATTCCAAATGTAAACAATCTGCAGCTGGCAAAATTCACTCCCCTCCTAGAGCACTAGCCAAATAGTAGTTAGTGGCTGTGGACAGTTTGAAGCAACCCCTTAATCCCACAACTGGGATTAAAACAGAAAACATGATCATATAACTGGGTTTTTAAAGACACCAAAATTCTCATTATACTCCCATCTGTGACAAAATTTAACCCAGCTGTGACACAAACTACTGAAATAACAGTATGCCTTTTCACTGAAAGTCATTCATTTCTTCCCATGACACACATTAGCTGACCACACAATTATTTGTCATACAACTCCACATTTTCAAGTTTAATATTCTATACTATGCAAAGATGTGAATATTGCTTGGGATAACATAATCATTGGGGTCTATCATTTTTGTGCATGGTCTACTTCTTTTTAAAATTTCTTTCGTGTGTGTGTGTGAAGGTTTTGCCTACATATATGTGCACTGTATGCAAGCCTGGTGCACTCAGAGACCAGCAGTGGGTGCTCAGTACCCCAACCAGGATTTTGGATGCTGGGAATAGAGAACCTTGGTCCCCTGAAAGGGCAGCCAGTGCCTTTAATTGTTGAGCCATCTCTCCAGCTCTGTGTCAACTGATTTTAAGCTATTATTTTCACTCAAAAGCCCACTGACTAGACTTTCCTGTTTGATGACCATTGTGTCTTTGTCAGAAAACAAAGCAATGCTTTTTATTCTATACTCACTTCTTTTTATGGCATCCATTTGCTATGCCAGTGTACCAATTTTAGGAATCAAAAGTATACTTCATCTCTCTGGTGTGATAAAAATCAATGTATATAAAATCTTCTATTCTCAAATTTATTTAGACATCAATATTTTCTTTAGCTAGATATGTGAAAATTGTTACGTACTTAAGTTGAATATAGATGATAAAGAGAATTTCCATAGAACTAAAAACATGATTTACTCAAATTTAAATTGAAGTTGGTAGACTTAAGATTATATAGCATTTGAAAAACATGCACATTGCAGACAAGCCACAATGAACTCAGTTGGAGCATTCTCTCCACATTATTTTAAAAAAGAAACAAAAAAGAGAAAGACTGATGCAAGATTTTAGTGCATTGAGAAATATATTTTCTTATGAGATGAAATATTCCATTAATGCAAACATGGTTCTGTACTCTCATATGAAAGCAGATCTGGGGTCAAAGGCAGTGCAATCTAGGTTACCCAATTCACTCCCAAATGAGATAATATTGTACAGTTAAAAGCTGCCATGGGTCTTCCATATCTTGCCATCGCATGTGTCCTGAAGACTAGTTTTGCTTTCATTTCAGTTAAAAATAAATACAAGAAAAGTCCAGCTACAGTGGGTATTTGTTTGCTAGCCCAAGGCTCTGCTTCAGCAACATGAACATCTCACAGAGTTCTTTCCTTCCTTACAATGACCAGCCTCTTCAATTCCCTTCCAGATCACTCTATAGTCTATGTTTTGCCTTGGTTGGGAGTCAACAGATAAGGAATACAGGACAGGTTCTACTACTTCCCATGAAGTTTGCTTTTTTCAAGTGGGAGACAGAAGAGTGGCATTGAGTTGCCTCGAGATTGTCCCACTCTACTATGAAGGATGACAATTTTCAAAGCATGTTTTCTCCTTCTAGTTCCCAACACAGTATCTCCACTCTTCCCATTAGCTCCGAGGTAGCCATATTTCCTCTTTTCTTCTTCTTCTGCTTCTCCTTCTCCTCCTTCTTCTCCTCCTCCTCCTTCCTCCTCCTCCCTCTCTCTTCCTCCCCCCTTTCCTCCCTCCTTCCCTTCTCTCCCCAACCCTCACCCTCTCTTCCCTTCTTCCCACTAGGAATATTCATATTCCCTTGCACCATCTTTTATATGCTCCTTTTATGAAATACTCACACCAGCACATGGATTAATGCACCATCAGAACTGTTTTAAAGCTGGAAGATGCTCAGACCTATCATAATTTAAGTGGAAAGAGTGAATTCCTCGAAGACATGCTAATGTATATAAATATTAGTAAAATAAATATAAGGATGTCAAAAGACCATCTTAGTGATCACACCTGTAACCCAGAACTGTGGAAAAGAGGCAGGAGGGTGGCAAGTTCAAGACCACCCTGAGCTCCATATTGACTCTACCTCCTAAAAATTAAAGTATCATAAACTAATTGTTGATCTTAAATAAAAATAAGAAGTACCTTTTGTTTAGTTGGACGATGTAGGTACCGTATTTTAAATTATTAAAATCAGTTCAGGTGCTGTAAGCCAGAAGGGCTCCATCTCCACCTGAGAATTTATTACCACTCAACCATCTGTGACCAACAGTCCCTACAGAATTGTTTCAAATTTATTCTTCTAAGTTAAATCTATGAAAGAAGAAATCTGGCACCTTTTCAGCAGGTGAACAGCTGGGTTCATTTTGAACAGGTAAAAAACAGATACCTGATATTTTAAATATTTAATGACCACAAGGAATAATGTCGAAATACATTATCCTATTGTAACAAAGTACAAAGAACATGGAAAGTAGTTGGAAGGCCCAAAGGTCTACAAAATTACACATGTTTAAGGAGGGAAAAGAGGCAGCCATGATGGGATATGTTTAATTTTGGATCAGAAATCCTAGTTTTTGTTTATATTGACATTTTATTCATTTAAAATTATTTTCTTGAAAATGCACATTTAAATATGTGTCAGATAGATAACATACACAAAACATGCTAAGAACTTGGTAAAATTGACCTAATTCTCTGAAAGCAAGATATATCTATTTTAAAATGTGGTAATTAACTTCCTCAGGCTATCAAACTAGGAGAGGTGGAACAATTAGTAGGACTACACTGAATATGTCATTGCTAGCAGTTCTGATGTCTGTGAAATGCCTCACAGAAGGCTGCTTCTCTGCAGGCCCTTTGTTATTTCACTGGATCCACTTAGGGGATTGGTAGAGACAGACATGTAAGTTGTAACCTTTAAACTTTCTGTCTACCTCAACTTTTACTTGGAAATACATGGAGAAGCAGTCTGTCTTGCCAGGCCACAGGATATGTTAAATGCTGGACTCCTCACAGAGGACTATGGGCCATGAGACCATTTGCATAAGAGAGCAGGGTATGGTAGTAGAGACAGTCTCAACTAACTAAAACAGCTATCACCAAGATATTTTCTAGATTGAGTGTTCCAGTCGTCTCTGAAGTACCATCAACATCAAGGACTTTACACTTTCAAAATTCTTATCTAATTTATAAAAATAACACTACATACTGGTATAAATTGTATGTCTTTGTCAAAAGAGAGGTCCAAATTGTTATGAGATTATAATCACTTGAAGTTTTATATGTGTGTTGCCCATCATAGGCTGTTGTTCTTTTATTTGTATTTATTTATTTTAATTAAAAAATTAATGTGGGTATTTTCTAGTGCCATCCATTTGCCTGTGAATTTCATTAAGTCATTGTTTTTAATTGCTGCATAGTACTCCATTGTGTAAATGGACCACATTTTCTGTATTCATTCTTCTGTTGAGGAACATCTGGATTGTTTCCAACTTCTGGCTATTATAATTAAGGCTGCTACAGACATAATGGAGCATGTGTCCTTGTTATATGTTGGAGCATTTTTGGACATACGCCCAGGAGTGGTATAGCTGTGTCCACAGGTAATATTATGTCCAATTTTCTGAGGAACTGCCAGACTGATTTCCCAAGTGGTTGTACCAGATTGCAATCCCACCAACAGTGGAGGAGTGTTCCTCTTTCTTAGGTCCATCCTCGCCAACATCTGTTGTCCCCAATATTTTTGATCTTAGCCATTCTGAATGGTGTGAAGTGGAATCTCAGGGTCATTTTGATTTGCATTTTCCTGATGATTAAGGATGTTTAACATTTCTTTAAGTGTGTGAGGTAACCCAGACACAAAAGGACTCACATGATATGTACTCACTATTAATTGGATACTAACCCAAACACTCACAATGCATATAATACAACCTATAGACCATATAGAGCATAGAAGGAAGGAAGATCAGGCGGTGGATGTTTCAGTCTGCTCTGAAGAGGGAACAAGACTATTGTGGGAGATGGAAGGAAAGGGGGACAAGGGAGAGATAAAGGAAGAGGAGGAAATAAGGGTGGCAGTATCAGAATCTGAAGGAGACTTGGGAGGTACAGAGGGTCAGGAAATCAAATAAAAATAGGTAGTAGGAGGAAAGAGGAACTGGGATAGTCACTGGTGGGTTCCAGACACCAGAGAAACATGAGGCTCCCAGCACCCAATGGGATTAACTTTAGCTGTAATGTTCAGAGAAGGGGGACATAGAATAGATGGAGACCACCTCCAGTAGATAGGCATGGCCCCTGATCAAGGGATGGAGCCACCCACCCATCTCAAAGGTTTTTAACCAGAAATGTTTCTGTCCAAAGGAAGAACAGGGTCAAAATAATGGAACAGAAACTGAAGGAAGGGCCAGCTGGGGACTGCCCCACCTGAGGATACATCATGTCCGCAGAAACCAAACCCAACACTATTGCCGTGGTCAAGAGGTGCTTGTGGACAGGACCCAAGTGTGGCAGTTCCTTGGGAGGTCTGGCCAGCAACTGACCAATGCAGAGGCAGATGCTTGGAGCCAACCATCAGAATGAACTCAGGGAACTGGTGGGGGAGCTGGCAGAAGGAGTGGAGGGGGATTCCAACCCCATTGGAAGAACAACATAGACTGGCCTGAGCACCCAGTTCTCCCAGAGACTAGACCACCAACCAAGGAATGTACATAAAGGGATCTTTGGGTCCAGATACATATATAACAGAGAATGGCCTTGCCTGACTCAACGAGAGGGGAGGCCCTTGGTCCTGGGGAGGTTTAATGTCCCAGAGTAGGGGGTGATGCTGGAATGGTGAGGCAGAAGAGTGTGGGTAGGAGGGGGTGCACTCTCATACAGACAAAAGGGAGGAGAGAGGGCAGATGTGGGATGGGGGTTGGTGGAGGGAATAACCGGGAAGTGGAATATCATTTGAGATGTAAATGAATGGGAAGATTAATAAATCTTTTTTTAAAAAAAACTAATGTGGGAGGAACAAATATGACTATGGGTGCTGACAGAGGCAAGAAAAGATCATCAGATCCCCCAGATTTGAAGTTACCTGAAGTTTTGAGTCATATCAAGTGTTCTGGGGAATAGAAGCAAGCCCTCTTCACTATTGTTCTTTGTCTGAAACCCTTTAAACTTGAAGCTCTTTAAACTTGACTGAATCGGTATATTTTCATTTCTCTCTTAATATCAATGTCATATCATAATGAGTAAGATGGAACCTGGCCATGAAACTGTATGACCTAAGACCTCCTACTGCCAAAGGAAGGCTTTTTGGAATAGTGTAGTGATCATATGCTGATAGGGAAAATTATGATACCAGCTGTAATTTTTTCTAGATAAATAAATTAAGAAGCTTAAGAATTTGTGGAGAAACCCAAGGATATTGCTTACTGACTGTGATGACTGAATAAGAATGACCCCCATAGGCATGTTAGCATATTTTCTCCAAGTTGATGAACTGTTTGAAAAGAATAAGGAGATTTGTTCTTATTGGAGTAGGTGTGTCCTTGTAAGAGGTGTGTCTCTATAGGTAGTAGGCTTTGAAGTTTCAACAACCTACACAGATAGAGTCTCAGTCTCTCTCTCTCTCTCTCTCTCTCTCTCTCTCTCTCTCTTCTTTCTCTTCTCTCTCTCTTCTATCTATCTATCTATCTATCTATCTATCTATCTATCTATCTATCTATCTATCTCTGCCTACTGCTTTCAGATCAGATATAAAGCTCTTAGTTACTTCTCCAGCACCAAGCCTGCCTGCATGTCGCCCCACTCCCTGTCATGATAATTGACTAACCCTCTGAAACTATAAGCATGCCCACAATTAAATATTTTCCTTTTTTTTTTTTTTTTCTTTTCTTTCTTTCTTTTTTTTTTTTTTTCCTTTTAGAGTTGTCTTGGTCTTGTCTCTTTCAGCAATAAAACAGTACCTAGGACAGTGATAGAGCACTTGCCTTGCAATCTCAAGAACCTAGGTTCAATCCCCGGTCCTGTAAATAAAAACCATGGCGCTCTACTATGCTCTTATAGTAACCAGACTTATAGACATTTAAAATTAATTACATGGGATATATTTATTTAAACAGGGCAGTACTTGGGCAATATTTTCCTCTTCTTTTCACTTGTGTCATAACAGAAATTAACCCATTATTCTTAACAATGAATAGTTTTGGTAGCATCTTTTTATAATTTTGTCTTAGATTCAGTGTGAAACATCTTTTACTTGAAACATCTTTATAACCACACATTTTTTTCTTGTATAAGATCCATAATCATTTTGCAAGAGAAGTTTCTTAGCCTGCATATTTCTTAACAACTCAGGGAGATATTTTAAGGCACTTAAATATCTTTTGATGTTCCCTCCAATTTTTATATTTAAATCCTTAAATTTCTACTTAGTACAGAGTGCATTCTTTCTTACAAGGATTTTCTTTTTTAGAAATAACAAATTTCACTATCAATACATTAAGGCATTTTTGATGCCAATGATTCAAAAGAAAATATTGGATTAAAAAATAACTTAGTCCCATGTCACAGTCTGACCCTTTGATTTATTGAGCAACCACAATGAACTGACACAACATTCTATGATCATGAATATGAAAAAGACAAGACCCTGCAGTCAGTGTGTTCAAACTTAGTTATCAGGTTTACCAAAAAAGATTCAAATGTCCAGTTAAATATGGAGTCTAACAAATGTTCACATAAGCATGCTCAACTATTTCAAGGCATATTACTGTACTAAAAAAAAAGAACTGTTTGGAGTCTTGTGTTTCATCTGGAATTTCCAGATGAAGTATCTAACAGAACACTGAAATTCATTTATTTTCTAATGGATATAAGAAAATAGTAGCATTGAGCAATGAACTTGAGCATGCTGTATAGAAGGGCAGAAGATCAGAGAGTTGAAATAAACTAGGATGATATCATTCAGATAGATGGTAGTCACAGCCAGTCTTGGAGAGATAGGAAGTACGAGCAAAGAGAGAGATCAGCAAAGGGCCCCATATACCTGCAATGACAAGAATTGTGCCGGAAAAGTAACCCACAAGGAGGTTTACAATGAAGCACAGCATAGACCATTTATTAATCCTCAAGTTTAATTGATGAAAGAAAAATACATAGCATTACACTTCCTGTGTACTAATTAGAAGTCCAAGGGCATGATGGGAACTGTGTTAAATGCAATGTTATTTCTGGTGGAAGAGCTACTTATAGTAAGAGTTACTTCTCCCTCTACTGGTGATAAGACGGAAATGCCTCCAGTGATAGGAAAAGGTGATAAAGACTTAACATTTCATTTTAAAAACATTTGTTATTATTCAAATTTTTCTTGGAATACAGTATATCATTTTAAGCTGTAAAAGCGCTCATTTTATAGACACAGTAACCCAGAAATTAATTAGTGAGAAAAATATACCATAAATTGGGGGATACATTTAAAGCTGTTACATGCTACCTGTCAAGTTGCCTAAACAAAGTTTATTAGAGTCCTGGATTTTCTCCCAAGGGTGTATATCACCTTGCATAATCCAACTGAAATTCCCATGGAGAAATCTGTTATTGCTACATTTTCTAACTACCTAGAATAGAGCTATGTACACATAAATAAGATTCTCCTGTGAGCTTGAAAAAAAACATGTTTCTAATCTCAAACCTGGAAAAGATAAGCATCACAAGAAAGACTTAGTGGTCCTCACTTGCAGCAGTTGCCTCCAAGCGGCTGTTACTGAGCCCATTTGGGGAGCACTTCTCCAATACAAGCACTCCTTAATAAATTAAAGCTTCTTAGCTGCCAACTTGTTGCTAGCAGTTGATTGACTCCTGAGTACCCTCAATTCATCAGCACCACCTGTTTGACAAATGAAAATTGTTCCCTATCGTCTATTAGAGCAACTCTAAAACCTATGTTAGATTTTATTCTCCTCACCAGCTGGGCTTTCTCTCAGCTCACATCCCTACACAGGGTCCTGATTTCAGAAATGTGTGCCTTTCATTGGCTCCTTCTCCTTGCATTAAAAAAAAAAAAATGTGATTTCATCAAGTTTCAGCGCCTACCATATTAACTTCTCTGGTTGTCCATGGTCTTCTCTTGCTATGTCCTGTGTTTCTTTGTAGTTTGAGCTTGCTCCTATAAGCTCTATAGTACTTGCTTGCATCTTCTTAATTTATATACTAATGATGTGTGCACATAACTGGAGGGCTAACCATTGGCCACCCTTCTAAGCATACTGGTTCATTGTTAGGTATGGATAAGACAGGTTGAAAAGTAGGAAGAAGATCACAGAAAGAACACAGAGATCAGTGACTATTTCACAATTCCCAAAACTTTCCTAACTATCCATTCCCTGATGCCATCCCTACAGTATATTCTCTAAAGAGATTATCATCCCTTTCTGATAAAGAAACTTCAAGGCAACCACACAACATGCTCATCCTCAGGAAAGTTGTAGGGAAAGTATCTCCTTGGTCTTCTTTTGATGATGTTTAGCAAAGCCTGGTATCAGCATAGCCTACTCCATGGTCAGCTCTCTACACATTACAAGGTTTAGTTGTCACCTAGAATCCATACATATTCTGACCTTCCATACATCCTCTGGACTCTCACAAGTCATTGTACAGTAAGCCATTGATGAATACTAAGAGAATTCACTATCATCGTAAATAGCCACTTTCAGCTTGTCTGCTTTGCCAAGTCCAGAGCTTTTAAAATGCAATAGGCTCAGCAAATAATTATATTGTATTTAGGTTATCAAGATGCTGATATATAATTCCTTTCAAAACGTATCATCACTTCAACAAAAACATGCCTTATGAGTGTTTTCTTAGAAATTTGGATGTTATAAAATTTTATAATAGTTACATTTCTAGCCTTATGATTGACTAGTCAACCTAATAATAGTAGCATAAAGTATTAGAAAAAGATAAATAAACATTAGCAAACATTCTTTAGAATGCAACACATAGGATTTGTATGTACAGAAGAGAAAAAAAATCAAATAGTCTTTAAAAATTCAAACTTTGGGGGCATATTTAACCAAGAACCAAGCAGAATATTAATTTAAAATGCAGATATACTCCCTCCTGCAACTTTAAAGCATTATGGGTTAAAGTTATCATGCTTACTTCTTGATATATATTTATCTCGCACTATGACTTTACTATTTATTATAAGATACACTCAGGACTGAATGTCAGCTGTACCGCACAGAGCATGATACAGTAACAATTTGTAATCTGATTTGAAATGACTGTTCTAATCTTGCTAACAAGCATTGGTTTGAATTAGGAGCAATTATAAATTAAATAGACAAGTAAATTACCAAAAGGAGAGAAAGTCATGTTCATAGAATTTGCTTAATATAATTGAAGATGAACTGTAGAAGCCATCTATTGTTACAAAGCAAGTTACTACAAACAGCAGCTTTAAATACTTTAAACACCCTCTTTTGTCACATATTGGTAGATCAGAAGTCTGGTGTAGCAAGGCTGAGGGCTTCTGACTACCAAAAACTAAAATTAAGGTGTAAGCATCTCTGTTGTTATTTGGAAAATCTAGAAGGATCCATGCCAAAAACCCACGCAGGTTAGTGGAAAGCCCCGTTCCAGAAGTTAGCAGTTCTTTGCTGGTTTTCAGAAGACAGTCTTGACTCTGACAGTATCCTTATTATCCAGGAAACCACAGAGGAGCATCCATCCTACTCCTTCAGCTTCCCTTCTCTCTTTATCACCAGCTAAACATGACTTGCAAGATGCTCCTTCTAACCACAGGCTTTATCACCTGCATACAAGTTCCAGAAATAACGAATCTGAAACTGGATTATTTATGAATAAATGTTTAAGCCAAAAGTTTTTCTCATTCACCAACTAGCTCATAACTAAATTAACCCATTTATTCTATTTGATGAATGCCACATGACTGTTTACCTCTTCTGAGTTTCATGCATCCATCTCCTCAGAGCTTGGAGTAAATCTTTCCAACCTGATTCTATCCTAGAATTCCCTCTCTGCATCAGAACTTCCACCTCCTTATTTCCTGCCTAAGCTAATAAGCCAACAGCATTTTATTGATAGGTGATACATTACACAAGAGATTCTCTCTACAGCTCCTATACAAGATACTACCCAGGCAGGCAATTGTACCTAGTCAGTATAACATAATCTATATTTATCTCTCTATGCATAAAGTGGAAAAGAGGCTTAAACCAGGTGGCACAAAGGTGAATGTCAGTGTGCTCTTTCATTGAATTTTTCATGTTGCACACGTCAAGCAGATTATTTAGTTGATTGTTGTGGTTTATTTAAAAGGCTAAGCATCTATTTATTAACTAACACCTCCAACTATGTACTCATGCTATTTTTTGAAACATTATAAATCTTACTCGGGTAACTTACTAATAACTCTTAATGTGGTGATTGGTGTAATACAGATGTGTAAACACAATAGTGACATAAAGGGGGGAGAAATGGCTTTGAGTCTAAACATGGGAGCTTGGTGAGCAGAAACAGGAGATAGTGAGACCCAAATGACAGTGGCCTTGCATGGGCTTTTACTTTATTCTGTAATTGATAATGCATGTTTATTATTCAGCAAAAGAAAGACACAAGGTTTCTGCAAACATAAGAAAGAGATTTAGTATTGTCAGTAGCAATAAACAGTGTAATGGTACCTACAACATCTTCAGACTGTTATTGGCCCTGCATTGGGAGGTGAGAATTTGATAAACCTAGTGGCTAAACATGTTAATACAATTTTACCATCCCATAGGCACTAGAAAATCTGAGTCAGCCTGGTATCTCTTCCATCAGTCCTCTGTGACAACTTTCTAATTTGTCATAATCTACTGTGTCACACTTCCAAAATTCTGAGAGTTTCCCACCCACCTTCTGCCAGACTTTTCAACTCCTCACAACGAATTTTCTTTATAGACAAGAGTTGAAGCTTTGCACACATTAAAAAAAAAAAAAAAAAAAAAAAAAACTGAACCTTTTATGCCTGCTGTTGCTTCCTGAGAAAAGGTTACTGGAATTGCAAGTAAATTTTAATGAGTGAGCTTCTAAGTTCTCAGAACTGATTTATGTGGGGAAGCATTTGAGATTCTGTAGAAAGTGCATGGTTGACATGAATTATCATGTAGATGTACACCATTCCACATGCGTAGTCCTCTTGCTTTAAAGAGGAGCTCAGAATCATTTTTAAATGTCAGCGTTGGATCTGCGCTAACTACAAAGCACTAAGCATTTAGAAAACTCAGTCTCTCTCCTCCTTTTATTGATAGGTGGAATTGCCTGTGTGGGTATGATCTTGTATAGGAGCTGTAGAGAGAATCTCTTGTGTAGCTCATCACTAAGCTACTTCTTATCAAGAGAATATATTGTTTTAAAATGTAAACATATGGAGAAAAAACTTTTTCCTGGTAAAAGTGAGAAGATCAAGTGACTGTTTCTGTTCCTTTCCTACTTTGTATATCTTTCCTGTTCTTTCTGTGCCCAGACCCATGAGTGACTTAGGAGATTCTATCTGAAGCTTTATCTCAACTAATCTCCTCACAGGATGGAGTTTTCTGTTAAAATCCATGAGAGAAGGGAAGAAGATGTGTGAGGCTTCACTGTTCCTGGTAGTTGAGAGGATAGGCTAATCGTATATAGGATGGAGCAGTGATCAAAATATGATTAATAATTTAAAGCTACAGTTCCATCCCTCTAAATGCTACTACCAAATAAGGGGCGATTTAGGCCTATCAATTAACTCATGAAACATCTGAATTTCTCTGAAAGAATCTTATTTTGAGTACCTGCTAAGTGCATAAGCTGTAGTGGACCTCAATGATAAGATGGTGAGAAAGGCACCTTTGTAGACTTCACGACTGTCTCCAATCTTCAAATACAAGACCAATGCACATGTGGGAACTTTGGTAATCTTTCCAACATATTATGATGTCTTACGCTGAGTAATCAAATTTACTTTGTCTCTTTTGAAACCATTTGCTCACTTCCCTTTATATTCAAATTATTTTAAGGTGATTGTCTGTTTCTGAAACCATTGTTGTTCCAACAGTATTTACTATATTTATATTCCAACTTTATGAACTCTAATGCCTTCAAGATAGAGTGTTCCCCCTCCATTGTTGGTGGGATTGTAAGCTGGTACAACCACTATGGAAAGCAGTCTGAAGGACCTCAGAAAAGTGAACATAGTGTTACCTAAGGACCCAGCTATACCACTCCTGGGTATATACCCAGAAGATATTTCAACATACAACAGGGCCGCATGCTCCACTATGTTCATAGTGGCCTTATTTATAATAGCCAGGAGCTGGAAAGAACCCAGATATCCTTCAACAGAAGAATGGATACAGAAAATGTGATACATTTACACAATGGAGTACTACTCAGCTATTAAAAACAATGAGTTCATGAAATTCTTAGACAAATGGATAGAGCTAGAAAATATCATTCTGAGTGAGATGACCCAATCACAAAAGAACACACATGGTATGCACTCACTGATAAGTGGATATTAGCCCAAAAGTACACAATACCTAAGACGCAATGCATAGACCTCATGAAATTCAAGAAGAAGGAGGAAGACCAAAGTGTGGGTGCTTTTGTCCTTTTTAGAATGAGTATCAAAAGATTCAACCAGAGCTCCCAGGGTCTGAACCTCCAGCCTGAGAACAGGTAAAAATGAAACACCCATGATGTCTGCTGGTAGAAGCTCTAATCCTGATGCTGACCTCCAGACTTATACTACTCAGACCTTTGATGGGCCATTGACAAGGACACCAAACAGCTAGAGATTGACATCACTAATCTGAAGAAATCCCTCATTTCGATGTCTGAATTGATCCCCCAAAATTGCAAAGGACTTTATTGGACTTGATTTACTCTTCTACAATAGAAAAGACTGTGTACAGCTCTTGACTGTGTACAGCCCTTAAAGAAGAATGTTGCCCTTACATAGACAAGACAGGGATAGCTAAAGAGAACAAGAAAAAGGTCAGAGAAATGACAGAGAGACAAAGAGAAAGAGAAAGATGAGAGCTGGTACAAGGACTGGTTTTCAACCTCTCCATGGTTGTCAACCCCACTTCCTCCCATCTTGGGACCATTAACCGGGTAATTTCTGCTGATTTCTTTTAGTCTCGGGCCTTAAATAGACTGACTAACTTTGTGATACAACAGATAGATAATTCGGTAGCAAAACCTATTCACATACATTATCATAAGTTAGCTGTGGAGGACCACGAGGCTCAAGATGAGGTTGTTACTTTATACAGGGTGTTCCAAAACCCATCTCCACCCAACCTAAAAGAGGGGACTTCCACCCCTAGACCAAGCAGAGAGGGCTACCCAGAACCCTCTCTGTCTGGCAATCTGAATTCTTGCTTAGGCTGTGAGGCTAAGCACTGCAAGGGAATATAAATAAAAGTTAAAAATATCTATCTGGGTTCCTGAGGGACAAGCCTGACTGCATAGGGTTGATGTCAAAAGTATCCCCTCTCTATGAAAAAGACATCGGGATGGGTTATGGCCCTCATGCCTCACTGGACAACGACAGGAGGACCTGAGCCATTACAAGGTCCCCTTCAATTATTGGAGGTCAGGCCTCTATCCCGCCTTCACAAGAATAGAATCACCAAGGCCCTTTTATACTTAGAGAAGGAGGAGATGTCAGGAGCAGCCCTACATATACACTAAAGGCCTAAAATCAGCCATAGGCCTAAAGTCAGCAATAGTCCTGACATACATGCACGCTAACACCAAGTCTTGGGTCTCTGTGGAAAAACACTGAAACAGCAGGCTATAAACTATGTAAACAGGCAGCTTCTGTGGAAATTTACCAGCCCAAGTAGTCATAGGTCTCATAAATAGGCAGCCTCGGTGGACAGTACCAACTTAGATAAGGACAAGTGAATCATAGGCAGAGTCATAGTGACCTGTCCCCTGAACCTACAACCCAGCTGATACCCTGTTCTGAAAGGTATCTGTACTCCCCCTGAACACCTATGCTCTGGTGCCATTCCCTTCCCCACATCCTGCCTTTTTGTGTTTTAAACCCCTGTGTAAATAAGTAAATTATGATGTGATTTAAATAACTAAATAAATAAAACAAACAAACAACAACACAAAAAATAGGTGTTCACACTTTATGAAATTTTAAATTTGAGGCTGCTTGTCAACCTAATGCTTGATTACATTAATTGTTTGTGGCCAAAGACTGAAATCCAGCCCATTGAATTGGGCAAGAGAAGGAACTTAGATGTTTGCTGAGATACTAAACATTGGTTCTATCTAATGAAGGAGGCATTCCATATTTTTAGGAACTTCCACCACGCATAACCAATGCAATGTGCAAAATTCTATCAAGCAAATCTCATGTTCAATTTAAGGGAATTTCAAATTAAGGCTGGCTTCCATTTCAAGATACCTTCCATCAGCAAATTCAATGTCAATTTTTTAGCAAATCTCAAGTTAATTATCAAGCTAAAATTTCATACCTACTAAAATAAAATATTTTAGACAAATTTTGATCAATGCATAATAATATAAATAATTTTCTTATAGAGCAAAGATAAGATCTTTGAAAATAGTTAATATAAATAAAATTATTTCTGGCTCTGAAAATTAATAAATTATTCAAATTACATTGTGAATTTGCTTTACAACATGTCAAATCACTTTTTGATTTCTACAGGGCCAGGCAGCTTGCCTTTTCTACCAGGATATTGACTCCTGTGCCCTTTCCTTTGAAATTTGGCCTACCTTGCCTTCAACTATAAAATTTTGCATGTATGATTAAGATCCTTTGTGTTTTATGGAATTTCCTGTGTTAATTTTGGTTTCCTGTATGCATATTGTTTATTCGTTTCTTAGATTGTCTTTGTTCTTTATGTTTCTTGTCTTTTTTGTCTCTTTTTATGTTTAGTTTGTTTGTTTGTTTGTTTTTTTTTTTGTCCTATTGTTTTCCAATTGTAAGAAGATGAAAGAGGTGTGAATATGATGGGAGAACATGAAGAGATTAGAAGAGAAGAAAACTGTCAATTGGAATATATTATATTAAAATCTATTTTAAAATAAAAAAATAACATATATTTACCATGGTCAACCATACTATATCATTCTAATATATCATAGTTCTAATTACATCAATAAGCTTGTTAACAATGTTCTATTTTTAATTTATTCCCTTATTATTAATTATTATTCGTAATTTAGAAGAAAACCTACAGAGTACTCTGAAATAAAAACTTGATTCACTGATGCCTAGGGGCTAATGCATTCATTTAGAAAAGAAGTTGAAATATGCATGCACACACACACACACACACACATACACAGACTCTGATAGGATGGCATCGTGAGAGCCAGCTAGCATCAAGAGTAGGAATATTAGAGCTAGGGAGATGGTTCTATAGTTAAATACTTGTGCAAATATGGGGACAGAAGGAGTTCAGATCCGCAGAACCTACATAAAGGCCAAGCAAGCATGGAGACTTGCTTGTAATTCCAGCTTCAGAGGGTAGAGACACAAGATTTCCAGAGCAAGCTGGCTAGTGAGGCTAGCCACGTCAGGAAGCTCCCCTTTGACTGAAAACCCCTGAGTACAGTTGGAAGAATGATTGAAGATGATTCCCAGTATCAACCTCCAGCCTCCAATTACATGTTCACCCATCCACATACATACAAAACATCACACATGCTCATGTACACCCTAGCCATATGAATATGGGACATGGGAATAAAGTAGAAAAACTATTCTTGCACCTTAGTAGCCACTGTTCGACAACTTGACTTGAGGAAGAGTGGAGGGGAACTGTTGCTAGCTAAAACGAAGGGAAAGAAACAAGGATAAAGAAAAGTACTCTTTCCCTTGGAATACGGCCAAGTCTAATGTTTCCCATATCGGTTAGTATGTGTAAAGTGTGTAAAGTCTAAATAAAATACTAAAATCAGCCTTTAACAGCATGTGTGTATGCCCTTGGTTACTGTGACAAATAACAATCACCCACCTTAAAGAAAGAGTTATCTTGGCTCACAGTTATTGAGGTGTTAGTCTGTGATCAGTTGGCTCCTTTGCTTTTGGTCTGTGTCTAAGCAGCACACCACGGCCAACACTTCTTAATGAAAACCACTTACCTCATAGGTAAGAGAGGGAAAGATTGAAATCCCAGGCTCCCAATAACCAGAATACCACCCACTAGGCTCAGATGCTGAAATTTCAGCCTCCCTCCCAAAAGCACCAAGCTAAGAACTAAGCCTTGGACAAATGTGCTTTGGGGGTTTTAATCACAGTGCAATACGCAAGAGTCCACAAAAGCTGGTGTTTCAGTGCTCTTTGCTGCTCTATGTATCCTATATGTAGCCCATGTTTATATACATATGTATCTGTGTTTCTATGTACTTGTGTATACAGGTATTGATAGATATATGCAGATAAGCTTATACGTATGTATAGTGCAAAGTACATCATAGTTCATTATATAATAGCACAGTACACTTGGTTACCTTCTTAATCAACTCCCACTGATTCTTCAAAATGTTGTGCAATGATAGAAATACTTCTGGTAGAAATAAATTTCATGGGCGGAGAGACAGTTCAACAATTACAAGTACATAGAACTCTTGCAGAAGACTCATGTTCAATTCCCAGGCCCAACATTAGATGGTTTATAACCACCTGTAAGCTACAGCTACAGCTACAGAAGAGAATTAGATGCTGTGAAATTTCATACACACTTTGCTTTCTCAGCCTGTCTGTTATTTCAATATAAGGATTCATTAGGATGAGTATATCCATCTGCCCAAATTTTTAAAAAAAAATCCTTGTGGAAAAAACACTCATGTGCATATATTCCCCTTACCCCCCCCAAAAAAAATACCCATACACATAACCAAATTTTTAACTGAAGAGGAAGGAAGGAAGGAAGGAAGGAAGGAAGAGAGGGAAGGAAGGAAGGAGAAGACAAAAAACCAATTTCCTTTTAGTTACACATGGGCTTTTCTGTAATTGGAAACAATAATTAGGCTTGGTTATATGACAGTTACAGGCCTTTCTGTTCTAGCTTTCCATGTAAACCGCAGCACTAATTTTGTTCTATGTATCATGTGGTTTTTTGCTCTTCTAACATAATTATTTATAAATCACTACTGTATGTAAAGTGATTTGCTGAGAAATCATAGAAATATTAAGATATTGTCGCACATCTTTTCCCCCTTTGTTTCACATATGTGTACGTGAGTCATACATGGTTGAGATGAATACAACATCTGTCTGCCTGTCTGCAGGATGCTATGTGCTTACTGTACTGATGATATTCTAAGAAATGGGGAGCAAGGACAAAAATACCTGGAATGGTTAACATAGGAAGGGTCAATAAAAGAGAATAAAATAGATCTGGGATACAGAATAGAATGGAAAACTGTAACAACAGTGTAGATAACCTAGATGAAGGTGTCAGCTTTAGCTGACAATTTGACACACCTAAGGTCATCTGGGGTACTGTGTCCATGGCCATGGTGAGGTTTGTTACAGGAGGGGTCAGCCTATTGTGGGTGGCACCATCTCTAGGCAGTTGGGCCAGGGCTGTATAAGATGGTAAACTGTGGTGAGCCTGAGAGTGAACCAGCAAGCAACCTTTTCTATTCTTTCTATCTCTGGGTTTGTGTCTTGGTTTCCTGTCCTGACTTCCCTTCATGATGGACTGTGACCAGGAAGTGTAAACCAAACTGATCCTTTTTCCCCAAGTTGCTTTCTGTCAATGTTTTATTACAGTAACAGAATGGAATTAGGTTAGAGAGAAAATAAGGCTATGGGGAGAGGAGGGAGAGAGAGAGAGAGAGAGAGAGAGAGAGAGAGAGAGAGAGAGAGAGAGACAGAGAGACAGAGACAGAGAGACAGAGAGAGAGAGACAGAGACAGAGAGACAGAGACAGAGAGAGACAGAGAGTTACAGACACAGAGACACAGAGACAGAAAGACAGACAGAGAGAGAGAAAGACAGGGAAATAAGAAAATTTTCTATAAGTTTCCAGCATAGTGACATATGCCTTCAATCCCAGCAGTTGGAGACTAAGATAGGAGTATTGCAAGTTCAAGACCAGGTATGTGCATTGTCTGTTCAACCTGATACAAACTCAGAAAAGGAGCCTTCAGTTGAGAAAATGCCTTTACCAAATTGGCCTATATGCAAGCTTGTGGGGGCATGTTCTTGATTAATGATTGATGTGGCAGGACCCATGCCTAGTCAGGTGGTATAAGAAATTAGTCTGAACAAGCCAGTGGAGAGGACGGCAGTAGGCAGCATTCCTCTCTGGGCTACACTTCGTTTCCTGACTCCAGGTTTCTGCCTGGAGTTCTTGCCTTGGAAAGACGATGAACGGTAACCTGGAAACCAAATAAACTCTTTCCTCCCAAGCTACTGTTGGTCATGTTATTTATCACAGCCAATAAAAGCAAACTAGGACACCAGGTAAATTAATAGTGTGCTCCCAGGCCACTCTGAACTCATGGTGTGAAGGAAACTTTTTACAAATAAAGATTCCAATGCCACTCTTGACTTGAGTAACAAGTACCAGTCAGCTCAACTGTACATTAATGTGTCTGCATGTGTATAAGACCTGTGTCCTGCCATGCTCATCCTTCTTTTGGTGGTAACAGTGTAAACTCCCCAAATCTACTGGGCATCTAGCACTCAGGTTTGCAATGGCTAAACTCTATTCCTGATGACAAGCATATATTTGTTTATCCTTGGCCCAAGTCTCTCCAGGAATTTAGAACTATTATTTACAGAAGGCCAAGTGGTTTCTAGATATAGCTTGCTGTAATATATAAAGCTGGAGTCCTGGTGTCAACATAATCCATGACATGGATCATGGAATTCAACAGAGAAAGAGAGATGAAAGATGAAGAATGTTGATAGTTCTTTAATAGCATTTAGTCTATGTTTTCATTTTCATTTGATGTTGGAATTGAGGTATTCTTGATTTTTTTTTTTTACAAGAAATACCTGTTTCATTGGTTGTTTGCTTGGTTTTTGTTTTTTATTTATTTCTTGATTTGGCTACTTCAATTTGCCTCATCATTTACAAACACACTCAGAGTGTCTCTCTCTCTCTCTCTCTCTCTCTCTCTGACACACACAACACACACACACACACACGTGCATACATGGGGAGCTATCATGCACATGTTTAGTAAGTTTCATTTTCTCATTCTGTAACATATCAGAAATATTTTATATTAACAAATTAATCCTATATCATCTACATTAATTATTCTAATAATTTATTCTACATTGATAAATGCTTCATAATTTATTTAAAGAACCCCCCATTCTTGTGTTCTTCCTGCTCTCATAAACAATCTTTGCACATATATCTGCATGCTTATTTGTAATTTTTTCTCAGGATAAATTTATAGCATCCCATATGCTGGATCAGAGAGTGTGCACTTTTTTTTAAAGGATTTTGAAACACATTGCCAATTTGCCCCTCAAATATGCAACAAATTATCAGAAATAGGCACATATATTTAATAGCTCAGCAGAAGTTCAGATAAGTACTGTGTTTTAAGGTTCAGTATTTTAGGCACTAGAGAAGGACAATATCTATTCACACATGAGTTACTTCAATTCTTCTGTAGTTGTAATTACACATCTATATTCTGAGCTTATTTTTAAGAGGACACAGTTTCCATCATTGTTATAAATGTTAATCTAAATATAAAAATGTTGCTTTCTTGCTTTTCTTAGGTATTGCACATATACTTCCCGGTGTGTTATTTGTTGGACAGTTTTTAATAGACTGATTAGTGACATTTGTCTTAAATTTTTATGTTGTTATAAAGGAGCAATCTTTACTTCTACATTTCTACCTCTGGTCATTAAGGAATAAGTTAGTTCATAAAGTAATTGCCATGTAAACTTGAAAACCCAAGGGTTATCCAAAGAACCCACTTAAAGTCAGAGACCATAGCCTGCTCTACAATCCCAGTGTGGAGGGATGCAGAGATGGAAGGTACCCAGTGACTTATGCTAACCAGCGTAGGCAAATCAGCAGGTAGATTCTGTCTCAAAAACAAAGCAAATGGCCTCTGAGAGGCTACATCTCTGTTTGACCTCTAGCCCCACACACTCATACACAATCACACTTGCATACACATGCATTTATGTGTGTGCGCGCACACACACAAACACAATTGTCTCCATTTGTCTCAAGGGTAGACAATCATTCAATGAATATTCTTGTCTGTTCAGAAAAATATTGTTGGACATTTGGAACACAATCTTTTTAACAAAGAAGTGACTGCTCTATCTGGGGTTATTTAATGTGGAATGGGAGGTTGAGTTTTCTGCAGTGTGTTCCCCAATAGCTTGAGCCACAGCATGACTCTGCCCAGGGGAGGTGGAAGCTTTAAGAAGAATATTCTAGCAGAAAACTTTGGGATATGGGGTTTGTTCTCCAAATAAAGAGTGGGAGCACATCACTGTTTCCCTATTTTCTTCTCATTCCTAATGGGTTTGTTCTTCCTCACATTCTCTGATGTGCTGTATTACCCCAGGCTCCAAAGCAAAAGGACTATTCTATTATAGCCTCAAGAACAACGAGCCCAACCCATCCTCTGCCTTTTCAAGCTAATACAGCCTTGTTCAAGTGCCTTTCAGCATATTTGTAGTTTCTAGGTTTTTTTTTTAATTCCTGAATCCACTGATAAGATGAAGTATATTAATTGATTTTCTGATATTACATCATTGTCAAAATACAGTGATAGATTCTAATATTTATTATCATTTTTAAAAGCATTAAGATCTACCCACCTCAAAAATATTAATCCAGAATTCCTCCTGTCAAAAGAAAATGCAGGAATCAAAGAGTGGAGTGGAGCAGAGACTGAAGGAAAAGCCATCCAGAGACTGCCCCATCTGGGGATCCATCCCATCTGCAGACCAAACCCTGACACTATTGCTGATGCCAAGAAGTGCTTACTGAAAGGAGCCTGGTATAGCTGTCCCCTGAGAGGCTCCGCCAGAGCCTGATCAATACAGATGCAGATGTATGCAGCCAAACAACCAACTGAGCAAGAGGACCCCAATGGAGAAGTTAGGGCAAGGACTGTAGAAGCTGAAGGGGTTTGCAACCCCATAGAAAGGACACAATATCAACCAAAGCTCCCAGGAACTAAACCACCAACCAAAGAGTACACATGGAGGGACCCATGGCTCCAGCTACATATGTAGCAGAGGATTGCTTTATTGGGCATCACTGGGAGGGAAGCCCTTGGGCCTGTGGAGACTTGATGACCCAGGGTAAGGTAGGGAATGCTAGGACACTGAGGCAGAATGGGTGGTGGGGGGGGTGCCCTCATAGAGGCAGGGGGAGAGGGAAAGAAGAGGCAAGAGGGGGTTTGTGGAGAGGAAACTTTGAAGGGCGATACCATTTGAAATGAAAATAAATAAAATAACCATTAAAAGAGATCTACAACTAATAATTGATATTGTGCTTCAGTTTATACTGTTTTTGTATGATTGTTTTTCAGGGTTATAGATATACTAGCTACAAGAAAAAATTCACACCCAGAATTTCCTACCTCTAATAAGATGGGTGGAGTTTTGTTATACTATTATCCACTCTCTAGTGATAGAAATCACTCTTCTTGTGTCTTAGCCTTGTGTTTTTTATAGTGGGAAGTGTTATTTTCACTTAAAAAACTGTTTTCTTTTTTCATACTGGAAATTTTTATACATTCCTTTCTTTCTTTTTTTTTTTTTTTTTTTGGTTTTTCGAGACAGGGTTTCTCTGTGTAGCTCGGGCTGTCCTGGAACTCACTCTGTAGACCAGGCTGGCCTCGAACTCAGAAATCCGCCTGCCTCTGCCTCCCAAGTGCTGGGATTAAAGGCGTGCGCCACCACCGCCCGGCTAAATAATTTTATACATTCCTTTCTTTTGGAAATTTTTAAGCATATAGAAAAGATGAAAGATTCTAAACTAAACACCCGGAACCCCCTATTTAGTTGAAACTTCAAGAATGACCATTCTTTTACCTCCCTTATTGAAAACCGATTCTTTTCTTATATAATATATCCTGATTATAGGGTCCCCTCCTTCCACTCTTCCTAGATCCTCTTTATTCTCCTTCCACCCATTTCCACTCCTTTCCTGTCTCTCATTAGAAAAGAATAGGCTTCTAAGAGACAACAATAAAAACATAACCTATAAAATATAATAAGATAAAACAAAACCGATCACATCAGAGTTGGACAAGACAAATCAACAAACGGAAAAGATCCCCAGCAGAAGGCACAAGAATCAGAGACCCACTCATTCATATACTCTGGAATCCCATAAAAACACTAAACTGAGTTCTGTAATATATACACAGAGGACCTGGTACACACTCATGCAGGCCTGTTCATATACGTTTGTATGAACTTTGCTCTGTTGATTTAGAAGGCCTTGTTCTCCTCCTCTGGCTCTTACACCCTTTCTGTGTCCTCTTCCATAGGGTTTCCTGAGCTCTGCAGGGAAAAAATATCATTAGGTATCATTTTATTACCATTTTTAAAAGAATTGCAGACAATATATATGTGCAATTACAACTACAAAAGTCACGCTATTTGACTTTACCCCAGCTTCCTCTGCTATTTAGTTTCTGGTTCTTGATCATTCAAGCAGTGTTGAATATGGATTCTATCTCAAGGAGTGGACCTTAAGTCAAATCAGCTGTTGGTTGGTTATTCCCACAATCATTGTGCTACATTGCCCTAGCATGTTTTGCAGGCAGGACTGTCAATGTAACTTTTATTTGCCAGATATAATTGTGATCTTGAGGGTTACTGCTTAATAAGCTCACCTACCCTTTCTAGTTTTTTTCTGAACTCTAGCTGGCTGGTTCAACTCAGTTGTTCTGATTCAAAACTCCTCTCTAAGCTGACTGATTCAAACTAGCTTCTCTTGACCTCTAACTAAATTGTTCTGCTTAGCTTCAAACTAACTCGTGCAATCTATTCTAATCTTCTGGCTCCTTCTCACTCTCTGGCTTATTCTGTCTCTGGCTTGTTTTCGCTGTACTTTGTCTCTGTAAACTGTACCAGTAAAACTGCCTCAGAATTGAACTCAACTGAACTCAACTGACCTACCAGAACTGAAATAAACAGCATGAACTTCACAGACTCAACTCAACTGAATTCCACTGCATGGTCTGAACTCAACTGAACTGCACTCACTGAACAGCCCTCCAATCCTGACTTACTCTGTGTTGCTCTTAAGTAGCTTCTTTTTCTTTTCTGTTCTCCTGAGAGTTAGGTGTATCCTATCTCTGACTCATTCTGTCAAATCTTTCTCTGATTCATCATTTTGTCTGCCTCTCCATTAGATGTCACTTTCGAACATGGTTGTTTCCTTCTATAAACTAACTTTACCTTCATGGGTTTGGGGTTAAAGGTGTGAACTAAGGGCATGTCAGTATTCTAACCAGAGGGATTAAAGGTGTGTGATTACAGTTAATCACTGACCACATAGATCACATAGAATGTCTTTGGATATGTTGCCTTGCCAGAGAAGCCATGTTGCTAGATTAAAATTCTTCTACACAGGACAGCATTATAGATCAAATGTGTATGGTACTTTTTACAATCTAGTTTTCAATGTATCAGATCTCTTTTAATTGATCTGTTTTAGGGAAAATTAAATACCAAATATGTCACTTAACCGTGACATTTTAGGAAACATCTCTAAATATTGCAATAAAATGTAAGTGTGATATTTATGCTTAAGAGATCCTTCAAGAAGAACACCTTATCTGATATAGAGTCTATGGACACACCAATACCCGGAGTGCACCAGGTCATGCCATACTGATGTAGATGCACCAGTCTGTGCTTAGAACACTTGGCAGAAATTCTCATACATCTTAGTCAAACACATCTGAGATTACCCCTCCAACACACTTTTCTCATTCCTCTTTTGGTCACCAATCTGTGAGAGTTCTTACCACATGCTTGATATGTTCAAAACAGATCCTCTTTTCTATTCACAGCCTTTAGTTCACTGCTTTCCATTTCCTCTCCATAACTTTCTCATAACAATTCTATGAGTTTATTGGGACTTGAATATTATTTTTAGTTGACTTCTGCTTGCACTTTCTTGTTTAGTAATAAACACCAAAGCCAATATTTCCTGATGCTAGTGTTTGTAGCTTATCTTAGAAGTTATAGAAATAACTGCTTTAATCAGTCAGTTTTTAATTTATAATGTTATTAGTCTCTATTTTGTGCCTTAGTTAAAAATGTGTCTTGTACAGTCTGGGAAGATGGCTTGGTCAGTTGAATGCTTGACATGTAAACATGAGAGCCTGAGTTCATATTCTTTTACCCGTTTTTTTGTTTCTTTGCTTGTTTGTTTGTTTGTTGTTTGATTTTGTGTTTTAATTAAAGCCAGGCATTGTGGCATGAACCTGAATTCTGAGTGATGGAAAGATGAAGACAAGATCTTTGGAGACAGGAGATCCACATTGCAAGCTGGCTACTAGCAGTATTAGTTAGCTCTGGGTTCACTGCAAGACTCTCCTCAAGAACAAGGTGGAAAGCAATTGAAAAAGATTCCTCCTTGAGCTCCCAAAGCACATGTACTCTCATTCACTCACAGATATGCAAACACATACACACACGCACATGCACATGCACACACAAACTGAGTGTCAAATGCTGCTTCTCAGAAAACATCTCTAAGCAACAATACCACCCAGATTGGTTACTGAAGCAGGTAAGGAATTACAGAGCATTTGGTGGCAAGAAGAGCAGTTGATCCAAGAAATTTCAATAGTGGTAATTTCAACATTGTGGATCACAGCCATTTCTAACTCCAGTAAGCATATAATACACATAAACTCATGTAGGCACACACACACACACACACACACACACACACACAAACTATTAGGTAATTAGTCAGTCAGTTAATTTTAAATTCAAAGATAGAGTCTTACAGAGCTGCTGTGTCCCACACTGTCTCACAGTCAAGCAGACAGACAGTTATGTAGTTTATGGGAAAACTGTATACCTGTTATTGCCTTTCTCTTGTGTGTGTACAAATCTTTCTTCAAAAGAAAAATATCTAAAATTATGTTTTTGTAAAGGTCAACAACCCCTTCATTATAAAAGTCCTGAAAGGGGGCTGGAGAGATGACTCAGAGGTTAAGAGCACTGTCTGCTCTTCCAGAGTTTAATTTCCAGCAACCACATGGGGGCTCATAAGCATCTATAATAAGATCTGGTGCCCTCTTCTGGCCTGCAGGCAAACATGAAGGCAGAACACTCTATACATAATAAATAAATAAATCTTAATAAATAAATAAAAAAACAGTCCTGAAAAATAAAAGAGAAGGAACACACCTCAACACAAGATTATTCATTGTACAAACTTAGGCCAACATTTAAAAATATTGAATTCTTGTCATGTTGGTTGTCTCAAACTGTGTCAGGACAAAGATTGGCCTTTCAAAATCTACTCTGGCACCATTATGTAGCACAACATGACTGAATTAGCTGTCCTAGGCTCCAGGTAGTAAGAACTAAGATTAGGTAACTAAACTAAATTACCCAAATTACAATGAAAAAAAAAAAAGACTTCTTGACAGCTGAGGAGGTGATGTTCTCTTTATCCAGTGAATATGAAGAAGGAAGTGTCCATCATTCTGTGATAAAAACAGCTCCTGAGACATATGCTATTTCTACCAGATCTAAGAGTGGTAGAATAGAGCTCAAGGCATGGTGACTTGTGTCTGTAACCTTGGCACTCAGGAAGGACGACTGTCAGGATATCAAGACCTTGACTATACTTCGAGTTCCAAGCCATTCTCAGATTCAGTATAAAACCCTGCCTTAAAACATATACCTCTGAGCTTGGAGGGATGGCCCAGTGGTTAAGAGCTCTTAGTTTCCAACACCATAGGGCAGCTCCCAGTCATTGATAACTACGGTTCTAGGGGGATCTACTGGCCTCTCCTAGCATCTAACAGCAATAGGCCCCTGTGTGTACATACATTCAGGGAAACACTAATACACAATAAATAAATAAATAAATAATAAATAAATAAATAAATAATAAATAATAGATCTTTAAAACATAATGCATCTCCCCAAAGAGAAAAAGGAACATCTTTTTTTAATGACATTTTTGAGTCACTGGATTCACCTATTCTAATGGATTATATCTGGACTTTTATCTTACCAAGCCTATTCTTACACTTTTAAGCCACTTCACCTTGATGGTTTCCTATGACTTACAGGTGAAATCACTGATGCAGCCAACTGTTTATTAACTTCTAAATTTTCAAATAAAAATTTCAATAATGTATAATGATGAGCAACTTATTACAATTGTACTGTCTGCAATGAGCCAACAAGAAATCACTTCTGTACTTTAGCAGATCTTTTTTAAAAAATCTTACTGAAAATCATTTTTTGTATATATATTCTGAACAAGGTTCCTCACCGCACTCTTGTCCCAGATCCTCCACACACCCCCACTCAGCCAACTCCACGCCTTTCCTCCATCTCTTTAGAAAGCTAACTCTAATCAATTACCTTTATTTTCATTCTTTATTCCTTGTCTATGAATCTAACATTCTGTTTAATTGCTGGAATCCTTCATTTGCACTCTAGAAGAATGGTTTCCATTGGCCACTCCAATGCTGAATTTATTTCTACACATCTTTCTCATTTCTATTATCTATGTTTCATCTTCTAATATATTTAACTTATTTGTAACACTCTCCCTATCTCCCCATCTTTTGTGACATGCTCCCCTTCTTAGTTTTTCCTTGAAGATTTGTTTAATATTTCCTATTTTTATGACTTTTCTTCTAAAAGAAGAAATGGGGAAAAAAAGCCCTGAGATCTATTTCCTAGACTATTTTCCAGTACAAATGAATTGTCATCTTTCAGATCCACAACCCTTTTTATGACCTTCAGTCACAGCAAGTGAAGCCCCCTCCTTTTTGTATTGTTACATGAAATCCAGTTATTAATTGTAGTGCATGTGTATAATATATATAACCACCTTTCTCCGATTGATTTGTGTAAAAGAAAAAAAAAAAACAAAGACAAAGACAAACAACAACAAAAGACCATTTTCTACTACCAAGAAGTCAAAAACCAGAAAGGTTTGACCTAATTTAAAATAATTATTCTCTTCCTAAAAAAAAGGATAAAGAATGAAAGAAAGACTATATTGTGTGTGTGTGTGTGTGTGTGTGTGTGTGTGTGTGTGTGTGTGTGTGTGTGTTGCATAAAATAAGTGTTTGGTGTATGTGCCTATGCATTAACATAGAGAGCTCACTGTAGGGCATCGAGTGTCTTCCTATATCACTCTCTGTCTTGTTGCCTTGAGTTTTGTTGAAGCAGAGTTTTCCTGTTTCACGTAGGGTGGCTAGCCATGATGTTTTTAGAACAACCTGCCTCAGGTGTTCATTGCAGGAGTTATAGGTTCATGCAGCCACATCTATCATTTTCTATAAGTCCTGGGGTTTCTACTCAGATACCCATGCATTCAGAGTGAGTAGCCCACCCAGTGAGCCATCTCTCCAGCCCTGGATGGATGACTATATTAGTCTATCACCCCAAACCTGTTGGATTAGGGACTGATATTCAGAGTACAGTGGTACATAAGAAAGAATGTTAATAAAAGACATCTGGAATTTTCTTTCATTCTCTGGATGTTAGGCAAAAGTGTATTTCCCACTCCTTATATGTCAATTCAATTAGGGGAAAAAAAAAAAATTCCAAACCTGAAAGACAAAGATATTCTACTCCTGTATGTCACTCAAATGAAGATAGTAAGGTATTTTGGCATGGTTCATAGAGAGCAATACACAATCTTCGATGTCACTTGTCATAATAAAAATGACATTTGAACTATTCCATCTATTGTCTCTTTCTCTAAATTCCTTCCCCCACTCTGCCAGGAAGTAAGGATGGTTAGTGGTAGTTAAAATTCAATCTTCCCATACACATTGTGTAACGAGAGAGCACATGACTTGGAAAGACGTTTTAGTGGGTGTTCTAATGTTTCCTTTGAGTGTAACTTCTGAAAACTCAATTGTGAAATGAGAACTTTCAAAGAGCTCAGTAACAAGAAAATTTGAAAATAAATCTTAACATAGCAAAGTTGAAGACAATGACTTTATTAATAAAATGTGTCCAATGTGTTGATTACCTTATATAATGTATAGCCCATAACTCAGGTTTCTGATCCTAAATATATCTTGTTCATCTGTTTTGAGACTGAATTTTCTTTATGCTTACCTGTTCATTTAATTGATCCAAATGCTTCCAAAATTATTTTGGATCATGTCTTGGTATTGGTACTTTGAGAGTTCTGGCTTGCTAAAGAACTACATTGTTTTCAATTACTATTTTCCAGATCACCCAAATCAACAACACAGGACTAATTAGTTTGGAAGATCTAGTGGTTTCTGAAATCCCCACGAATTATCACAATCTTAAATTAAAGCTAATCTTTCTATTACATGTGCCTGCTCCTCCTCACCACCTTCTGTGTTCACTGTGTGGCTTTGAAAACCCTCCTTAAACAAACATCATTTCCTGTTTGTGTAGGGAGGGAGTGCAGAAGTCTGAGTAGGATAGTGCTGGTGTATTTTTCTCTGTGTTCTCTTTATGGCCAGGAAATGGTGTAAACAGCCTCAAGCATGTGTCTTGCAGCAACACAAAAGCCATCTCCACAGCACTAGTCCTGGGAACACTTGACTGCAAAGAGTTATCTGGCAGAGCTAAGACCAATATTATATTTTATAGCATTTGTAAAAGAAGAAATGTAAGTATTCATTGGATAGATCTTTGTTTCCTCAGAATGGGGGAAAAAAACTAGGTTTTTTTTCTAGCACACAGTAATATTTTAAAAATCATTAAAAGAAAAAATGAGATTTATAATAACCTAAAAATATTAAAGCAAACATCAAGCTATTTAGCAGCCTAGTAAAACCTGGGTTTTTTGTGTTTTGTTTTATTTTGTTTTGTTTGAAGGCTATTCATTTCTTTTTAGGCAAAAGAACATTCACATGTCCTACAGTTTCTACAATTTTGTATTGGAATTATACAATTATTTTATAACATAATTTAACACATATATTTTCAAACCCCCAAATCAAATCTTGTTACAGAGCAAAGGCAGTAACCAGATCATTGATAAGGGTGAGGTTCTTATAGAACCATCTGCTGCTTTCTTTCTTTTTTTTTTTTTTTTTTTTTTTTTTTTTTAATTTTGCCACTAAATTCAAATTATAATCCAATGGCACCACCTGTTGTTGAGATGGCAGAATTGACCTAAATGACAAGATCACATACAGAAATTCAAAGCCAAAAAACCGAGCATAGGGCTCCTGGGCGATGACAAAATGAGACATTTACATAAATGACATAATGAGACACACATATAGTGACTGATTTATTAGGATGCTGCTCTGACCATGACCTTTGGTAGCAAGGCACAGGATGTCTTAAGGACCCATCATTGTATAAGCATAAGAGAATATAGGATTAAGATTAGTTTTCCTTCATGTATTTAAGTGTAAACCATAGGAGATAATTATTGGAAACATTGACTCTATATTTGTGTGTGTGTGTGTGTGTGTGTGTGTGTGTGTGTGTACATGCCTGTAGAAGCCAGAGGCTGATATCAGGACTCATCCTTTATTATGTTCCACTTTACCTTTTGAGACAACGTTTAGAAAGCTCTGGGATCCATCTGTGTCCCCCTGTCCCCCACTGTGCTCGGGTTGTAGGCCTCTGGGTTGTGGAGAATCTAACTCAGGTTCTCATATTTTTGTGGCAAGCACTTTAGTGACTAACCTATCTCATCAGCATCAACATTGATATACTTTTAATACAACATAAATCAGATGATATTAAACATAAAGTTCTGCAGATCACAAGTTTGGAAGCATTTATTTGTTTGTTATTGGAAACATAATTTTTGTCGAATAATGAATACATAATACAATCATATTCCTAAAGAATATCCTCACAGGCGGCATCACTGAAGGACTTCAGAAGAAGGGCAATAAGGCCAGGGAGATAGACTAGTCCTTAGTTTGACCCAAGTGGGTGTTGTAACATAGTCCTGTGATTCCAGCACTGGGAAACACAGACAGATGATTCCTGTATCTTGATGGCCAACTTAGTTAAATTGGTGACCCTAGATTCCACAAGAGACTCTGTCCCAGAAAGTGAGAAGGATGGGTCCCACAGAAAAAGATGCCTGAGGTTGACTACATGTATACCTACACACCAGACAGAAACACACACACACACACAACCACAACAGACTCACAGAGAGAGAGAGACAGAGACAGAGAGAGAAAGAGATAGACAGACAGAGAGACAGAGACAGAGAGAGAGCAGAGACACACTAAAAACAAATGACGACAGGATAATAAATTACTAAGTTCCTCAGCTTTCCTGGAACTTACAGAATGTTGCCAATTAAAACTGAACTACTTTAACTACTTTAGACCATACAGCTAAGATGGAACCCCAAAGAAAGTTCCACCGAAGATGAGTGTATGTCTAAAAATATTTACAAAGCTAACGGGGATGAATTTTTATCAAGAGTAAGTCAGGAAACATCATAAATTCTCAGTCACAGTTCAAACGCAATTAGATCAAATTTGTATCATCTAAACATTTATTGAGGTTGAAATTCTGTGAGTTTGTCAAAAGTGGGAATAAAGAAGTGGGCAGAGGCTTAAATGAAGATGATAAAAACAACAGATAAAGAAATAGAAAAACATGAATGAAGTTGATACATGGAAGATGGAATGAATAAACATGATAAACTGTCGTATTTATAAAAGTGAACTGTACATTGTATGATTGAGGGAAAATATTAAAATTGAAATGGCTGATCTCCTCTCCCAGGTTGACAAAAACCATGAATCTTGTCATTGAAAATGCAAAAGTGCCCTGTCCTTCCTTCCATCCTTCCCTCCTTCCTTCCCTTATTGTCTCCCTCTCCCTCCCTCTCCTTCTTCCTCTCCCTCTCCCTACCCCCTTCTCTCCTTCCTGCTGGCTCACTGCAGGCCTCAAGCAATGCAGTTAAGTGATACTGGACAGAAGCTTCTAAACCGGCCAACACAAATCCTCCCCCATTTATAAGTTGTTACTCTATAATGTCTGCCAGGATGATCTAAAGCTAACAAAAGTAACATATTTCCAACCTAAAACCATGAAAGAAGAACAACAGCCTTTGTGGCTTAAGATGACACTAATGTGAGCCAAACCTCCATCCAACTGTCCTGGCTCCAATCTTGTGTAAAGCTTCTCTTCCTAGTGCTGCAGAATGTGCTGAAGAGAGGGTCCAAGTTCAGAGGCCGTTTGTCCTCTGGTAAACATGGCAGTGTTTGAACCAAGGCCATGGTGGTGACCATGACCCCCGACTGAACCAGAAAGTTAATGATCACACACTCTTCTCCGCCTCCTCCTCTAGTTTTTTTCCAACAATAGTCCAGCATCAACTTTGAGCCAAGAAAATTTTCAATCTCCTGTATAATCTCATGTTAGCTTTTCACTGCACTGACAAATACTTGAGAATTCAACTTAAAAGAGAAACAGTTTTAGCTAACTCTTTAAGAAAGGGAGAGGGAGGAAGAAAGAAAAGGAGGGGAGAGGAAGGAAGGGGGGAAGAAGGGTCTGGGCTCTACAGTCCTTTTCAAGAATACAGTGTCCCAATGACCTAAAAATGTTCAATTAAGTCTGTTTCCTAAAGGTTCTACTCTGTCACTAAAGCACCGTATTGATGACCAAACACATCTAACACTTTGGCCATTGGGACATTTAAAGTCTGAACTGTAGTAAGCTCCTTCTTAACAGAACCAAGGCACATGGGCAGACAGACTTGGAAAAGTCTCTCAGTTGGTAAATCAATATTTGTTTCCATGTGTACTGTTGTTGACTTAGCTCAAAGCTTGAAGAACATTATCTTCTGGCTATCCAAGTCTATCCAGATCAGAGATTGTGACCAACTGAATTCGGTATTCCTCCTAAAGACTATGGAAGGCTGTGTTATCATGCATCTTAGTTCCATGTGTATTTACTGAATCCTTACAGAGAAGATGTGCTGTGAGGGTCTTATAGAGAGACAGCTTCCAGGAAAAATCATGAGAAGCTGTGGAGAGTAAGACCCTAAACAGCAAAGGCTAATGAACTGCAGAAATACCAACTAGAGAAGCTAGAGAGATGGTTCAGAGGTTAGGAACATCCACTGCTTTTGCAGAAGACCAGTTTGATTCAGAGCACCCCCATGCTGACAGGTGGCTGACAACCAATTTCTGGTCTCCTCTGCTTCTCCTTCTCTTCCTTCTTTTCTTCCTCCCACCTTCTTCCCATCTCCTCCTCCTCCTCCTTCTTCGTCTTCTTAGTCGTTATCTTCTTCCCCTTTGACTTTTTCCTATCACCTTGTCTTATAGAATAGGACCTCTTTTACAATGCTAAATCTAAGTGATTTTATGGACATCCTCATTTTTTTGGTGGTCAAAAGAGAGACATGGGATGTGGTGGCATGTGCCTTTAATTCCAGAACCTAGAGAGCAGAGGCAGGCAGATCTCTGTGAGTCTGAGTCTAGCCTGGTTTGCACATCCATTGGTTAGGCCATCCAGGGATACACAGTAATACAATACACATCCTATTTAAAACATAAAAGTATAATGTAAAATTAAAAATCTTCTAAGTTTCTCATTAAGTGTGACTTTGCCAATGGTATTTTACAAAAATTCCTTGATGCCTGTGATAGAAGCTACCACTCATCGCTGATATCCCTCTCTCTGATCCAGGTAGTCTATCCACCACAGACTACTGTACGTTATTGACAGTAAAATTGACAACTGTCCCTTTCTACAAAGAGTTACCATCGAACAAGTTACAGCTGAGTGCTTTAGACATCTCAGTTCATTATTGACCATCCCTATTATTTTATGGCCGGTGGCAAGGTCATCATGGTGGGAGAGAGACAACCAGTAGTTGATAGAAGCTAAGAAGGATAACAAAGACCATCTGCTTCATCAGGTCCAAGGAGAAGCTGGTAGAAAGAAAACGTGAGCTCGTCCTTAGTGTTTAGCATTCTAAAACAAGGTGTGAGCTAAAAAACAAAAACAAAAAACAAAAAAACAAAAAAAAAACCTCCTTTGTAGCACCTAGTAAAAAATGGGGAAAAACTTTACATTTATTTCTTGGAATAAAAATAGGACCACATAAAACAGAAAGTCTGCCAGAATTTACTTTTCGGGCTGGAAAACTCTCAGACATGGCTCCACTAGTCAAGTGTTCTTCCTACTTAAGTAACGTTATGGCATGGTGTTTGGACTCCAGCAAAGCAAAATAGCCAAACTGCCAGGCAGAACTGGCCATATTTGTAATGATCTTTTTAAAAAAAAAAAAAAAATCTATTCTTTCTATTGATTCTTCAGTATTGCACTGGTCACACCATTCAGTGTTGTTATGGGAATAACTGTCAAAGTCATTAACTTCCAACCAGAAGGCTGAATACCACATGGCCTTTAATTATTCAAATCCCTAATATTGAGAGACATGTTAGTCTGCTGCCCAAGTATCCCCAGCATCTTATTTATTAATGTGTGAGCTTTAATTCATTTTCAAAAACAGATACAAACATGGATAAGAATTGTCAAGGGCATATCACTTCCTGGGCATATACCCAGAAGATGTTCTAACATATAACAAGGACATATGCTCCACTATGTTCATGGCAGTTTTATTTATAATAGCCAGAAGCTGGAAAGAACCCAGATGTCCTTCAACAGAGGAATGGATAAAGAAAATGTGGTACATTTACACAATGGAGTATTACTCAGCTATTAAAAACAATGAATTCAGTAAATTCTTATGTAAATGGATGGAACTAGAAAATATCATCCTGAGTGAAGTAACCCAATCACAAAAGAACATACATGGTATTCACTCACTGATTATTGGATTTTAGCCCAGAAGCTTGAAATACCCAAGTTTCAACTCACAGACCACATAAAGCTCATGAAGAATAAAGACCAAGTGGGAGGGCTTCAGTCCTTCTTAGAAGGAGTAACATAATACTCAAGGGAGCAAATATGGATACAAAATGCGGACAGAAACTGAAGGAGGGGCCATCTGCAGAACCATTCCACCTGGGTATCCATCCCATGTGCAGTCACCAAAGGTAGGCGTTGATGTGGATGTCAGGAGGTACATGCTGACAGGAGCCTGATATAGCTGTCTCCTTAGAGGTCTGCAAGAGTCTGACATATTCAGAGGAAGATGCTCACAGCTAACCATTAAACTGATCATGGGGTTCCCAATAGAGGAGTTAGAGTGAAGACTGAAGGAGTTGAAAGGATTCATGACCCCATGAGGAGAACAACAATACCAACCAACCAGAGCCCCCAGGGTCTAAACCATCAGCCTGGAAGTGCTTAGGGAGGGACCCATGCTCCAGCCATATATGCAAGGGTGTTATAGGTGGGAGAAGAGATCCTTGGTCCCATGAAGGCTGGACGTCGTGTGTGGGGGAAGGAATTCAAGGATGGGGAGGTAAGGTGCGGGTGGGTGGTATAGGTGGGGGTACACCTTCATAGAAGCAGGAGGAGGGGGGATAGGATAGGGAGTTCCTGGGAGGGAGGGGGGAAATGGGGTAAGGGGAGAACATCTGAAACGTAAATAAAATTTGCAATTAAAAAAAAAAAAAAAGGATCGTCAAGGTCCATTTCTCAAAGCAGAGCCACATACTTCTATCTACACCTCCATCATGTTGGTAGAGCATATTTCTCATCATCTGACCTTAAATGAAAAGCTTCCCAGAATAGCTGAGGTGGATCAGTGTCATCAAGAATCCCTAGAATGTAATGGAGAACAGCAGAAAAAGCTAGAAGAATGTGAATTTTTAAAGTCTCAGCTCACGTTTCTAACCCTCTTTGTCGATTCTGATGGCTGCTATAACAAAACTCCTAAAGCTGAGTGGCTTACAAACAGCAGAAACCTATTGCTTCTGGCTTTGGCGACAAAAAAACAAGATCAAGACACTGAAAATGCGGTGCAATTGCTAAGGCCTGTTTCTGATTCATAAGTGATATAGTCATCTGTGCTTGGATGAAAAAGCAGAGCAAGTTCCTGGGCCCTCTTTCATGAGTATACTCATGAGGAGAGCACCACCCTCATCACTAAAACTCCTCCTCCAAACTCCGTCTTCTAATATCATCATTGTGTGAGGAGAGAAGGCTGTCAGATAAATTCATACTAGGGAGCAAATGATCATTAAAGTCACTGAACTAGCAGAGAAGAAGGTGGCAAGCCAAGAGCTGCAGGAAACCTTTTTGGGCTGGAAAAATAAAGGAAATTAATCTGTCTTTTTAAAAATATAATACTTTAAATTTTAAGAAATTATAATATATTTGTATCATTTCCTTCCTTCTCTTTTCTCTCTTGAACACCATCCATGAACTTTTTCTTTAATCATAGACACATACATAGGTGTATATACATATTCATACATACATATATGCACACACACATATATGTGTGTGTCTATATATATATATATATATATATATATATGTAAGACATATATATGTAAGACATAAATACAATCTTCTCAGTCCATATCATGTTATTTCTATGTATATTATCTCAGGGATGACCATTGGGATTGAATAACCATTGCAGGACTTTTCCCTGGAGAGGACTATTTCTCCTGCTGCCTGTACTCCTTCCTTCTTCATCTAGGGTTAAGGCCTTTTGAGCTTTCTTTTTTTTTTTTTTTTTTTTTTTTTTTTTTTTTTTTTTTTTTTTTACCGAGACAGGGTTTCTCTGTATAGCCCTGGCTGTCCTGGAACTCACTCTGTAGACCAGGCTGGCCTCGAACAAAGAAATCCGCCTGCCTCTGCCTTCCAAGTGCTGGGATTAAAGGCGTGCTCCACCATCGCCCGGCTGCTTCTGAGCTTCCATTGTCTTCATTTTTTCCTGTCAGGTAGCGTTTTAAAATACTAATATGATCTTCTCATACCAGGGATTAAAACTCAAGCTCTTGTTATCTTTTAAAATAAAGTTTGTACTAACAAACAAGCACTGTTAGTATGTCTACTGGTGTCATTCTTGCTCTGGGATTGTTTATGCAGGGGCCCAGGTGGGTGGCGGTGAGGAACAATAAGGAGGGAATCCTGTATTGTGTGTGTGTGTGTGTGTGTGTGTGTGTGTTGTGTGTGTGCATAGACATATATAGTTTAGCTGAAATTCTCACATTTGTGCTTACAATGCTTTCCCAGGAGAGCTGCAGACTAACAAATGAAGCCTCCACCATCAGGCATGAGCCTTGCTACTCAGTTTGTCTGGCAGAGAGCAGCATGCAACTGCTGCTGCACTGACTTGGTATCCCTACGCGGACTTAGTCAGCCCTGTATTTCTCTTCACTTTCTGCAGTACAAGGGTCATAGCTTCGAGAAGTGCTCATGGCTTTCCTGGCTGACTTTCAGGGCAGAGAGGCCCCTAGTAAAGCCCAGCTTTTACCCTGTGGCTTCAGTAACTACTGGATTTTAGAAGTCAATGACCTAATCTGTCAGCTCTGCTTCCACACAATGACCAGGAAGGCCTGCCACTTTCATCCACATTTGTGTTTCAGCTCTGCTCCTGTCCACAGAGATGCTGATCATACATTTAAGAAGAGTTGTGTCTCAACTTGTTAATTAGTCTACCAAGTTCATCCATTCTGCATCCAAAATGCCTGCAGAAGCTACCGAAACTCTGCACTGATATGGGTCTAATTCAAACTCTAAGCTTTTCTGCTGGACCATTGCAGCCACTTCCTAAACAGTTTAGCCATTTCCGGACTCTTCATTCACTGTCTGCGCTCCTCCCCGCCAGGAAGCATTATAGAATACAAATATGATCTTCTCCACAGTTGCCCCCAACTTTTCTCGGGCTCCTGTTACTCTTAAAATATAGTTTATATTAAGAATCAAGAAATATTAAACAAAAAGAAGGTGAGAGTAGATGAGTAAGCTTTATCAATGAATGGAGGATGGGACCTGCATAGGATTTATTAATCTTATTGCATTGTAGGTTTTTGAAGGTTTTTTATTATTTATTTTAGTATAATGAAAATATACTAACTTAGGGCATAAGGACGCCCGCTGGAGATTTTTTCTTCTCATGGTCATTTGTGAACAAATAGAAAGTGAAAATGTGCTTCTTTGATTTGAAAGGAAACTTGGGAAAAAGACAAGAAAAGCAATTTAGCAGGGCTAGGGGATTATAATGAATAATTCCCTTGCCATGAGATAGTACATATTATTATAAAAATATTGAATAAAAAATTTTTGAATAAATAATAATTTGTATTGTAATTGTAAAAGAAGCTCACAATTTGGATGTTATAATTAAAGAATAAGCAAGCCAATAAATAATTTATCATTAATTAAATATTACTTGATAAAATATGTGCTGCTAACTAAAAGTGTAAAAACATAGAAATTAATAAATGCACTATAAAGAAGTGACAAGGACATTAATCAGTGTCTGCTTGAGATCTGCCTCCTTAAGTGTAGATTAAAATTCAGAAAAAAATCACAGACCACGATATATTTTCCTTTTCTCAAAACACACTTTTTACATTAAAACTGCTAGAGGAAAATAATAGGCAGTACTTTACAAGATGTGTGTGTGTGTGTGTGTGTGTGTGTGTGTGTGTGTGTGTTAAAAGGAGCTATACCACAGAGGATGATAATGCTCTACTCAGAGCCATAGACCACCTAACAAAACCTCAGTGCCAAGCATGGTAAACCTTCCTTTGTTGGTCACTGGAGTCCAAGCCCCAAACCATACCAACCATTGTCATTGCTCTGGCTTTGCCTCCTGGAAGTAAGACCATGCTGCTGAAAACACCACACATCTCAGATGCTGGAATGAGAAGAATTGAGCTGAGCTGACCTGAAAACCTCTTCCCTGAGGACAAGTTTACATGGTATTAGACAGTGCTATGGAACGGAAGAAAAGCAACCAATAGTCCTCTAAGTAGTCCTGCAAAGCCTACAAATCCTAACACCGACTGGCCTGACAGGATACCCCAACACAACACGGTCATTAGTGGTACTTTTATCTTGAGGGTAAACAACAGCAGAACTATTAGACATAAGGTCCCCTCAGTAGGAGGGAATTTATTCCTCATAATGTAAACATAACCAACCATCCATGGTTGGAGAAATCATAGACATTAGAAAAGAATCTTTAACCACTATTTTTAACTTTAAATATTTATTCTTTTACCCACAAATAAGTGTAGCTCTTACTGCTCATCAACAAAGCTTCTTTTTGAGACATATGAAAATTATTACACACACCCACAACTGATCAAAATACAAAGACTATGTGACCATAGAGTGTCCAGCTACAATAGACATGTATGCAATCAGTCCCTAAATTCTTTAGGCCCATGAAAAATCACAGAAGGGGCAGAAGGACAGTAAGAGCCAGAAGATCAAGCTACCTGATGCTAAATGGTGTTATATAGACATAGCAGGGAGCTATACCCACTAAATCACAGCAGTATGGCTGCCTACAAAAAAATAATTTGTATAGTGACAACACTGGGGACTGGAGGAGTTTCACAAGGTCCATTCCTTATATGAATACCTATAGACAAACCAATGTCTGCTGACAGAGGGAGCATCAGCTTTCTCCAGGGATGAGTTCTCCAATCCCAAGTAGTCAGCTCTAAACACATGTTAAATAGACTCATTAGGGGCTGTGTATAACAAAATTAAAAATTAAGTAAGGAAATCGAGAGGAAGTCAAGAGGCCATGGGGGGAGCTTGAGAGATGGAATGGCATAAAAGAAAAAGAAAAAATTCAAATATAGTGTGGTGGTTTGTCTGAGAATGGCTCGAGTAGGGTCCTGCATTTGAATACTTAGACTCAAGGTGGAAATATTTGGAAGACTTAGAAGGCATGGCTTTGTTGGAAGAAGTGTGTTAGAAAACAAAGGGTTCTGAACGTTTAGAAGATACATGCCATTTTCAGTATTCTCTCTGATTCCTGCCTACACTGTAAGATGTGATCTCTCAGGTGTTCCTGCTGCCATTACTTTACTCCACCATCAGTGACTCTAACCTCTGGAACTGTCAGTCCAATTAAACACATTCTTGTATAAGTTGCCTTAATCATGGTGCTTTATCACAGCAATAGAAAGGCAACTAAGACATACAGTTTTCATGTATGAAATTAAATATATATGTATATATATATATATTTAAGTTGAACAAAGGCATGCTTTTAAAATATAGCCTTTTCTCTCTGTATTGGTAGATATCTGACCAAGTCTATAATAACTATTGTTATACTATTGGGAAAAAACAAATATGCTATTGAAATATATATATATATATATATATATATATATATATATAATATTGTGTGTGTGTGTGTGTGTGTGTGTGTGTGTGTATTTAAAATGTATAGTTTTAAGAGAAATTTGGACTTAACTTACACCTTCCCTTTGAGATATGTATGTCTTAAGAGTTGGCAAAGTTGAAATGTTGGTTTGTCACAGGAAGTAAATTTGAGTCCTAACTTTCAGTATAAATATGCTTCATTCCTTTGATTAATACTTATTATAATACTTCATGCATCTGCAAAGAAGAAAGTAAATAACTCTAAGGATAATCACCATGGTCAGAGAGAGTTACAGATGAAGAACTATTAGTTGAGACTGTAATGACTGAAAAAAGCTTTATGTAAAATAACATGCATTTTCTATCTTATAAAATAGCTAAGATTCAATGTATAAAATTAGGTTAAAGAAAACTCTAGGATCAACAAACTCGCACATTAGTTGAATAGCACATAAAACGGATTAATGAGTTTGCTGCCAATCCTGAAACATGTTTTCTGTTTCAAGACACATGGCTGAATGAAAGCACCCATTACCACAAGTTTTCCTCTTACTCCAAATGTGTGCCATGCTATGCATAAATCCATATGGCATGATAAAGGGAATACAAAAGACAATTTTTAAAAACTCATGAGGAAGACCTCGGTCATGCAGGTATTTTTAGCAATCCCCTGGTACTACAGGAAGAATGCTTAAGTAAGGAAAAATGTGTAAATTAGGAAACCCTTGTTTTCAAGCTGGGTGATTTAAAATAAGAATTTATTTATCTTAACTAACTAACATAGGAGCAATGTTTTATCAGATATCTGTATTTTGAAATCGGCAAATTATGTGTCTTGAAAAATCACTATATTAAATAGCAAAATGCCTAACATGTGAGTCAAAAAATACAAAAACATTGGTGTTGCATCAAATTATCTTGTTAAGATATTTGTGGTGTACCACAAAATATCTTAAGTAATAAAATATCCCTCGTTTTGTGAATACATTCCATATGCCAAAAAGGACTGAATCCTTTACACACATTTTTTCTTTTATACTTTATGATATGTGAAGTGTACTGCAATTCCTACTGTAGGGAACAACAAGCAAAGGTGGAGTGAAGCTAATTTGATAATTAGCATGGAAGAGCCTGGGGTTTCATGACTCAGAACCTAACTTCCAAATAACTATTCCAAATATTGCATTCCAGAAACAAACAAGCAAACGAACACCCCAACGCCACAAACTTTTAAAATGCACATTTGCCCTTTCCTTTCCCAATTGTCAAAGCCAACCAATGAAAATTCTTTTTTAAATCTCACCAATAGTTTTCATACTAAACATAATGGAATGCTAATCTTTGAATAAAACCTGGGTCTTTAATCCCAAGTACTGCCAACATAGGCGTCTTAAATTTTATGAGATGAAATCTGTGCTATTTATCAACTGGTTGGTTTAGGTCAGCTTAGCCCCAGCTAGCTGTATAATGTATAATAACACCTGTGCAGGTAATTTAAATACACAAATGTATTTACAGGTGTAACTAGGTAATGAATTGGTTGGATTTTTCAAGGCTTATCAAGGGACTGTGGAAGGCAACTTCCAACTCAAGGGCATAGCCCATCCTCTTATAATTCTAGTTTGTGTATTATAGATTTTAAGGACCGCGTAATACAGCAAAGCCTCAAAGCCTGCTACAAAAGTAGAGCAGAAATAAAGGAAAGAAAAAGGTAAAACAGAGTCCAGGAGAGGAGGGGATCTCTCAGCCCCTGGTAGGGCAGTGCAAAAGTCAAAGTCCAACCATCCCCAAACTGGACAGCTCCCAAAAGAAGTTGGAGTCCCCTAGTTCTTGAGAAGCTCTCCCCACTTCCGCTTCCGGGAACAGAGTTTCCCCAGCCCTCCGCGGGGGCGGGGCTAAAGGAAGCCGGAAGTCAGGCCGCTTCCGTCAGGGGAAACTCCTAGCTGAGGCTTCGCCGTCTTGACAGGCGCGTCTCTGCCGGCAGTGCGCTCTCCCGTTCGCGTCCGGCCGCCTCTGTCCCGCTGCCCTTTTCTCGAGCCTCCCCTTCCCTATGTTCCGGGACCGAAGTCCGAGAAGCAAAGACCCTTTTCTTGCCCAGTCCCCATCATGTCCGAAGTGACCAAAGAGCTGCTGGAGCTGGTGTGGGGCACCAAGAGCAGTCCCGGACTGTCGGACACCATCTTCTGCCGCTGGACGCAAGGTACCAGGGCAGGGCAGGGTAGCAGCTCCAGCCGCTCAGCTAGGGCTCTGGGAGTCGAGCAGGGACGCCTCTCTCGGTCCCGGTACCCTCGCTCCACCACCACTCGCCCCGGTCCTCGGGTACCTGGCGCTTGTCCCCAGTGCCCTAATTCTTCACCAGTACCCGTGCTTGGTCCCATTAACCACGCTTTAGGCACTCGGGCCACCCGGGTTCTGTCTCAGTAGCCCGGTTTGGTCTTGGCATCTCAGCTCCAGCCCCTCTGGTGCCCTCACTCTTTCCCTGTGCTCGCGCTTAGTATCCCGGCTTCAGTCCCTCTAGTATCCGCACGCCTTCCCTGTACCAGACCTTGGTCCCAGTGCCCAGATCTGGCTCCTCCGCTTGCCGCACTCGCATTCTTTCCCTGTTCCGGCGCTTGGTCCTAGTACAACTCTAGTCTTCGGGTACTCGCACTCTTTCCTATAGAGCTTGATCCCAGTAACCCTGCTCTGTCTGACCACCCTAGGGACTCTGCGCTCAGTTCTAGATCCAGGACTTATTTCCGACAACCCGGCTCGGGCACCTCGGGTACTCTGCGTTAGCCTCTATTGCCATCGCTCCATCCAGTCAGACTACCCTGAGCTATTAGTACCCCTGCTCCAGTGGTTCTCAACTTTCCTAATGTTGCGACCCTTTTATACAGTTCCTCATGCTATGGTAACCCCTAATTATAAAATTATTTTGCTACTACTTCATAACTGTACGTTTGGCTACTGTTATACGACTTTGGCTAGCTGATATGCGACCCTGAGGGGGTCGCGACCCACAGGTTGAGAAACACTGCTCTAAATGGGTTTTGATGGGGAGAAGCCAAAAGAATCTGTGCCCTGCCAGTCCAGACTGATTCTGCTGCAGGGGTAAAGTGGGGAGGGCCCTGGGACTGCAGTGTTTGACACCAAAGAGGGTACCACTGTCAGGATCATTACGCCTCCAGCCTCCAAGTGAGCTTTAACTTATCAGTGCTTGGAATGTTTTTTGGAGGGGGGTTGGGAGGGTGGACATCCAGGTGACTAATGCCAGAAAGCAGTTTCATGTTGTAATTAATGTAGCTAGGTGTGGTGCTCTGAATGGAAACACAGTATTGCTCGCTGCAAGATTGTTCACTTGACCTCAAGCATCCGGAATTTTGAGATGGTGTCTGATACTGTTGGTTACATTCTTTAAAGGAATATGGATCGAAGCACTTCCTCTGCTAGTCTAATGATGCTCAGAGTTACTCTTAGCGGGCACTGATTAATGTTGCTGTGGTAGTCATTTGGGATTATGGGAGTAGTCATAGGGCACTGACTTCCTGCATTAGTAAGGTGACTTGATCGATAACTGCATTGAATTGACAGCTGTAACAGTCTTCGGAAAATAAAATGTAGGTATAAAATGCTTAGCATAGAACAAAGTTACGCTCAGAGAGATTACATTTGTGAAATTACTTTCGTAAAGCTACTATGTTGCTTTGCTTTGCTTGTTAAAATAAACCAACAGAGTAGCACATAGTTGCTAGTTTTTCATTGATGCGACAGTTTCAGTTAACTCTTTGGAAATCCTCATATTCGGTTTTGGGAGCTATTTCTGAGCAATCCTTCTTTAAAGATTTATTTGCTTTTATTTTTTTACTTAAAAATATATGTATATGAGTGTTTTTGCTTCTTTGTATGCATGCGCACCACATGCATACAGAGGCCAGAAGAGGGCTTTGGATTCCCTGGAACGGAAGTTGTGTATGGTTGTGAACCTGGATATGGATGTTGGGAATAGAACCAGGGTACACTTCACAAGCAGCCAGTGCTTTTAGCCATCTCTCCAGAGCTCCAATTTTGTTTAAAGTCAATAAGCCTTTTAATAAAAGGCTTGAATTGAGCTTACTTTTGTTTTTGAAACAGAGTCTTACCATGTAGCTTTGTCTGGCCTTGAACTCAAAGAGATACACCTGCCTTGACCTCCTGGGTGCTGGGATAAAAGACAGTGCCATGTCTTGCCGCTCCAAACTGGCTTTTTTTTTTCTAGTTTGACAATTTTTTTGTTGTTGTTGTTGTTGTTTTCATTTTCTCCTGGTCGTTTGCCTACCTTGTGAAAACGAGTTTTCAGTTTTTTAGTTCATTGACAGCACTTGCTCTTTTCTCTTCCTGTAAACCACACTGGTGTCCAGAGCCCTGGGACGGCAGAAGAAACGTTAAGCACCTGCAGTGGTTATTAGATGAGGGGACAGAGAGTCCTGGAAACACTTGAGTCCCTGAAGCCAGCCATGCAGGCATCTGAAAGAAAGTGTTCTAGACACAGGCCCTCACCCCTGCAAAAGTCTTGGTGCCTGTGTTCCCTGGACTGTTGGTTGGGGACCAGGAAAGAGGTCAGTGTGGCTTGAGGGGGCAGTGGGAAGGGGAGAGTAATGAACGTTCTAAAGGTAATATGGTCATATAAGCCATTAAAAGGACATTGGCCCACATTCTGAATGAATGAGTCACTGGAATGTTTGGAGCAGAGGAGACAGAGGTTCTGTATTTAGGTTGATTTGGTTGCTGTGGTTGAGAGTGTAGACAGTGTCAGATGGCCCCTGTTATAGCCCAGGAGGAAAGGCGGAGCAGAGCAGGATTGTGCATTGGAGACAGTAGAAAGTGGTCATGTTGACCATATCCCAGCAGAACCCAAATTGGTGTCTTCTGTCTGACAGAAGTAGTATTGATCATACCAATGGGAACATTTGACTTACCGTGAGTTCAATTTTCAGTGCTGATTGTGTAACTTGGTGTTTGGTAGACTCCCTGCAAAGGACCAAGGACTTTTCTCTTTCTCTGTGTTCCTCTGCTGCTTCACAAAAGCTGTCATGGGTAGTGTAGGCACAGCTTTCCCAAAACATCTTTTAAGAAGCATTTGGGGACATGCTTTCCTGGCCTTAGCGTAGCTCTCCTCAGGAGCTCAGGAAGCACACTGTCTCATCCTCCAAACTTCTTGTTTTATTATTTCACCTGAAGCTGTGGTGGAAACAGAGGTACTTTCTATAGCACTTTAACATGGGGATATCATATTTTGTGATGAGGCAGGGCCTTATTTGATTAAAATTAGATTTGGGAGTTTTCAAGAATAAGAGACAGTCTTTATTATATAATATGAAAACCAAGATTTTTACCTTAATGAAAGGTGAGAGATCATTTAAATATAAAATGGCCAGCAAGATAGCTCAGTAAGGAAAGGTACTTGTCAACAAGTCTGACCACCTGAGTTTAACCCTCAGAACTTACAGGCTTGAAGGAGAAAGATAACTTCTGCAACATGTCTTCTCACAGCAGCATTCAAACATACACATACACACGCACATACACACACATGCACACAATTCATTACTAGATCCTTTGGGTCCAGTTTGACTTTAGGTTTTCCTTTCATTTACCATAACTAAATTGTAATTCACCTAACAAGCAGTTTTTTAAAAGTCACAATGTGCAAGCACAGGAGAGGGTTAATTACTTGGTACTTTAGATATATAATATAGTTTCTTTAATTTAAAGATTTTAAATATCTGTAATATGGTGTTATGCTATACAGGGTTTATAACCTTGAAAGATAACAGAGGATAAATGTGTCTATTCTAACACTATTAGCTAAGGAAAATGGGACCCCATTTAGATATTTGACTTAGCCCAGACCATCTGGCTTATAGTAATTAACCAAGTCTGTGCCGTTGGTTTTACACTGGTTACTAAGACTTTAGAACCCTTAGTTGTCCAGTTGGTTGGAGGGATGTGTGTATGTATAGTTGAGATGAGAATAAAGACTGAAAATTTGCAAAAAGGTTCCTGGCCTACATTTAAATTAGGTACTATAAGGCCGGGCGGTGGTGGCGCACGCCTTTAATCCCAGCACTTGGGAGGCAGAGGCAGGTGGATTTCTGAGTTCGAGGCCAGCCTGGTCTACCAAGTGAGTTCCAGGACAGCCAGGGCTATACAGAGAAAACCCTGTCTCGAAAAAACCAAAAAAAAAAAAAAAAAAAAAAAAAAAAATTAGGTACTATAAATATGAAACTGAGGACAGCATCACTGTCTTCACTATGTCACACAATATGTTACAAATGTTATAAAACTCTATGTCAAATCAGTTATTAGATGAATGATTTTAGATTTAATCAGAAATTGTTCTTTTTGTAATAAGCAAATTTCTTTTAAATCTAGGAAATAATTTGAGTGAAAAAAACATTTGACAAGAAAAGTAGCCATATATTAACAACTCATGTTCAAATAAAACAACTCACTGTAACCGTAAGCCCTTTCCATGGCTCTTGGTAGATGCATTATCGTGATAGGATTTTTAGTAATGCTTTTACTTCTTCTTTGAATGTTGGTGGACTCTTTAAGGAAGGCTAGGATTCACTCCTAATTTGATGTCTATTACAGGAACTGAAAGTCTGTAGAACCTCACTTCTCCTTTGAAGTCATGTGCAGTACCAGGACTCCTTCCTTGGACAAACAGTGAAGGTCTTTTGGCTTTAACTCTCCTATCCAAGTGCTAACAAGGCCCAGCCCAGCTTAGCAGAAGAGGAGGTGTGGGACAGGTGGATCTGGATGGTATGGCCCCAGATTCTTGGCTTTGCTTCTGTCCTAGGTTGGACTGACATTTGGCTGTGTTACTGTGATAACCAGCACTTTTAGTTGTCACTCTCCATGTTTTCCCAGCCATCTTATCCACGTCCAGCTCCCCACTTACTGTTATCAGGGGCTCCAGGGTGTTGTGGATAAACCCGTTTGGCACCAGCAGATAGTGGTTACACCTTAGCTGAGTCTCTCTGCTTCACTCTTCATCCCTGTGCTCATGGTCCATCTCTCTCCTGGTGGCCTCTCTTCTCTGTCTTCTTCCTCCTTCCTTCCCAGTCTCCCCTGAGACCCCTCACTTGATCCTCAAGTCCCACCCTCTCTTTCTACCTCCCAATCACAGGCTCTGGCCTTTTTAGCCAATTATTTTTAAATTGGGGTGCTAAGTTCATATAACAAAGGCTTGCTATACATGGGAATTAGCTCAGCTTGGGGCAACCAGATCTTGGGGTAGAGAATTTATCATTTGAATACATAGCAGCACCAGATCAACCTCCAACAAGCTGTCCTTGTATAGCCCAGAACCAGGATCCAGACAGGTCCTCAGTTCTCACCTCTTCATTCCCTCGATTCCAGCCAGTGGCTTTGATTTTCTTTGTTTTAGAAATTTTCTAAGATTTATATGTTAGGTCACCAGCTTTCGTGTTTTCTGTGCTCAGGATCCCATTACACCTTTAAAGATTAATGAACTTACATGAAAGCAGGTAATGTCTTGATAGTGTTGTGAAAACTACTTTAACTTTGGGTGGGTCCCCTGCACCAGGCTCTAGCACTATAAGTCTGTGGGGGTTGGGAGGACACAGCTGACAACCTCTGTCTGGTCAGTTGACACAGCTGCTGTGCTTCACTGCCTCAGCTCTCTTGAAAGACGGGTCTCCAATTTCCCCTTTCCCACATCAGTCACTGCAACATCAGTCACTGCATCATCCCCCATTTATCTCTTTCTGTCTGTCTGTCTGTCTGTCTATCTATCTATCTATCTATCTATCTATCATATCTATCTATTCATCTATTCATTCGGGTTTGTTTTTTTGAGGTGGGGGCGGGGACGGTAGAGGGGGCGGTGGAGGAATCTCACTATGTAGCCCTAGCTGCCTGGAACTCACTAAGTAGACCCAGGTTGGGCTCAAACTCAGACTTCACCAGACTCTGTCTCCTCATGCTGGGATTGAAAGCAGATGCTTTCTTCTCTCTCTCTCTCTCTCTCTCTCTCTCTCTCTCTCTCTCTCTCTCTTACCCTTCATTCTTTTAGCTTAGTCATCAAGTGTCAAAATAATTCTTCATCCTGCCACCCTCTCTCCTTCTCTGGAACTTGTACAACAAACAGTTTGCTTCTGCTGTTTCTCCTGTCATTTAAAGTCTGGCTGTTCTCTAGCTCTGAGTTTTCTTTTGTAGTATGTCTGGTGGCAAGCTTGGTCCAGTACTTAGGTCTTAGCACATGCCACAGCTCCTCTTGTATCTAACTGATCTTTTCTGGAACCTCTGCTATTTCTGTCTTGCCTGTTTTTCTAAGCTGTTATCCTGCCTTGCTGATCTAGCCTCTGCTCATTTTTTAATGTCCTCAGTTTCATCATCTTTGCAGTGCATGTTGGCATTCACTGTGCTGACCTGTTCCAGATGATTGTAGTTGCTATCTATAGTCTGAAAGCTTGCCCTGAGGTCCAATATTCCTGCTTCTACATAGTAGTGATGGCTGCTTTGCATGTTTGAAACTGAACTATTTTACACTGTAGAAGCAAACACCCCAATTGTCTTCCCTTTACATTAACAAGCAGTGAATATACAGCATATAGTGAAAAACAGCCACGGATACTAAATTAACATAAATATAGATTATGGTAAGTGCTGACTCTGTGAGGCATGGCAGAATACTTAGGTTTTCCAGGAAGGTTTTCTCTCTAAGGAGTTCATATCTAAATTGAATCCTGAAGACTAGGAAGACCAAAGTAGTAGGAAGCATTTCATGGAGAGAGAAGAGCAGCATTAATAAGGACTTCATAGCTGAGAAGAAAAAGTAAAATGGAGGTCCATTGAACTGGCCGATCTTACCATGCCTTTAGACCAGAAAAGGGAGTTAAGATTTTATTTTACTTGCACCAAGAGTCATGGAAATAGTTTCAGCACATTGTGACCAAATCTGTTTTCCATTTCCAAAATACTCTCCAGGCAGTCCAGATGACTAGGAGGATTAAGGAGATGATCTGTGTGGTGTGGTTGGAAGCTTTTATCAGTACTCTAGGGGAGAGGGCAAGTTGTCTGAACTAGAAGTTGATGAGATACAGCACACATTCGAGATGTGTTTTGGAGCCTTGAGCCAAAAGGAAGGAAGAAGCCTGAAAGATGAGTCAGAGTTTCTTCAGAAAGGGCAAGCATGTATTTAAGGCAGAAGGAGCATTATGTACAAAGGTGTGGTGGAACATACCTGTGACCCAGCACTTGAGAGGTGGAGACAGGAATGTTTGAAGACCTGAAAGAATATCACCAGGGGGACTGAAGTCACTGTGCAAGGCCACATGAGGTCTTCAGATTCAGTGTCTGGTCTGTATTTGGGGATTTCTTGGTTACAGTCAGTAATGGAAGTTGAGGGAGTAGACGAAATTATTAGTTGTAGATAAAACTCTGCCTATTACCAGAGAGAACATACAGAAAGGAAAAAGCCTAATCCCAAAACCAGAGCCTGGGGAGCTTCGATGTTAAGAGGCACTGCAGTGAGACCTGGAATAAACCGGCTAATGTGCTACAAAAGGACCAGAATGCACAAGGCCAGGTTTCTTCAGTGTAAGCCATGATTTTAGTTGACACTCTGGGAAATTAGAGGGCCTTTAAGAGCATCCTAGAGGGATTAACAGTGGGCATCTGGAGACTGAGCTGATACAGCCAGGGATTTACAGTGAACACATCTGCGGAGACTGCACTGAGAAAGGTGGGCTGGGATAGGGCTGAGAGGCCAAGAGGGAGGGGGTACGGTGGATTTCTTGGTGGAATCACTGATTTTTTAAAATCTATGTGAAACATTTAGATGATGTCTGGAAGAGAGGTTAAAGGAGAGAAGCTCTGGAACTTCAGCTTTTGTTTGTTTGTTTGTTTGTTTGTCTGAAGAAACTTGAGGCAAGTCTCTTCTATATCAAGCATGTTCCATTTACATGTAGTAATATCATTTGAAAATAGCTCTTCCTCTCCTTAGGAAAGTAGTTTTTATTAGGTCAGTTACATCTCTAGTGCACTCTTAAAAGAGCCTTCCTATTTTCATCCTTTACAAAGGAAGCAAACTTTATAGTCCTGCAAGAACCAGAGCTTCCTCAGGTGCACACAGGGCTATGTAGTTGTGCCTTTTCTTTTCCCTTCTGCCTATTCAAGCTTCTTTCTACTTCTAACCTGCCCTTCAGCTGCATTAAATTTCCCTTCAATCTATCAACATTTCCTGCTTCTTTTCCCTTTTATACTGATACTTCGTTTGCTTGAATATTATTTGCCTACCCTTGTTTCCCAGCCAAATACCCTGCCATAATCAGCCTCCAGCTCATCTGTTAATATTTGACTCAGGCAGAGTAAGTTGTTCCTTTCTACATCCAGGACACCCTTCATTCTTCTGTTACATTAACATATGCTTTTAGTATTACCTATTTACATGTCTCTTCAGCTGGATTATCAGCTCCTGTAGACCAGAGGTTGTAGTGATCTTGAATATATTCTGAATTGCACATATAAGATCTGGTATTTATGAGATATAAACAGACCCAGTATGTTGTCTGGGTTACTGAATTTAACCATTATTGAAATTCAGTAGATCCTTAGCATATTGGAATTGAAAGTGAACATTTTAAAAATAAGACCACTGAGGCTCAGGGAGATACTTTTCCAGGGTTTCTAGTGGATTCTCCTGACTTCTGTCCCGAGGCCATCTGCATACCTTTAGCAGCTATCAGTTAATGCTGATTAGGAATATTTAAACTAAGGTAGAGCCAACCTGTGAACATTTACTATCCATCATGCCCATTTAGTTCTTAAATTACAGAATGTGACTCAAGCACTGAAATGAAGTAGGAAAATCTGGCTACCACCTAGCCCACTGCTCCCTTACAATGAGTGCTCCCAGTAATCATCCTTACAGGGGGAGGGGTCGAAATGAACATCAATAATAACGCTGTCTGGAAAAGGGTGTTTGGATTTCTAGTCTTCCTTCAAGCAAATTAAAGTATGTAAAAGTAAGATTTAAGAGGTTAGAGGTATAGCTTAGCGCTGAGTATGCCTTGGCAAGTGTGAGCTAATTTCATTCATCAGAATGAAATGAAATAAAAGTCAAACTTAGTGTCCTTTTGTTAAAGTCCACTTTACCTTTGCTTGGTGTGAAATTGTGTGTGTGTGTATGTGTGTGTGTATGTGTGTGTGTATGTGTAAGAGAGAGAGACAGAGACAGAGACAGAGATTGTATAAATATTTTGGAGAAGAGGAAGTAGTTGTGTAACAGTTTTCAGAGTCCTCTTGGTCTTTTGAAAGACCAAACATTCTCTCCAATAACTGTAGACATTTTGCTGTTGTGAAACATGATCTCAAAGCAAAGTACACAAACAATTCTTTTATAGATGCTACTGGAATTATTTTTAATCCTTGATACTTGCTTTCATTTTTAGGGTTTGTGTTTAGTGAATCAGAGGGATCTGCATTAGAGCAGTTTGAAGGTGGCCCCTGTGCTGTTATTGCACCTGTTCAGGTAACATAGACTACTTTACCAACTCCTTAGATAAGGGACATGTTCGAAAGTTTCGCACTTGCCTTTGTTTTCTGATTGTCTGTACTCTATAGAACAACCACTTACACATAGAGTTCTAACTATCCAAAAATAAAAATAAGTTCTTTATTTCAGAGCATGTGTGAGTCCTTACAATAGTAGCATTTTCACAGTTTTCAAGGGAAAGTAAGAGGTATACCCTGATTTTTAGAAGATTAGGAATTAGAGATAAAGATTCCTTGTGTAATATAATGAGCCTGTTGATCCTATAAGATCTATACATTTAAGGGGTATACTCATAGCAATTAGGCCTTTATCTTTTGTTCTGTCTACAAAGATGTTTCTAGAAAGTTGACAATGAGTGCATGCTTTCATGGCCTACATTTTTTAAGTCTTAAACACAAGTTAGCTTTATATATTATTTTGGGCTAAACATTGGCTCTTTTATTTTAAGTAAGTTACAACCAGCTACAAACACAATTTAAAGAATATTTTTCCTTTGTATAAAGAGTTTTGTTTTGTTTTCAGAATGATCTTGTTTTAAATCTTAATGTTTTTGAATTTCAGAACAGACTAGTGCCATAAACTGTTAAATTGCTGGAATCAGCAGCTTCTGGTTTATTGTTATAAGTGTGACTATCAGTGTGTGACCTCAAAGCTAGTCATACTTTAAAATGTTTACTTAGGTAGAAATGATGCAAATTACACACTGGACACAAAGGACGAATTTCTAAACTCCTGATTACATAATACATTAGTTCCCAGCATTGTCTTCCATATGTTAACATCACTCAATTAAAATGAAGTAGTTTTTGTTTTCTGTAAAAGAAAAGCCATCTCAGGAATGGAGAGATGGCTTAGTGGTTTAGAACACTTGTTACTCTTCCAAAGGACACAGACACATGTGGTGTACATACAAAAATGCAGCCAAACATTCATACACATAAAGTAAATCTAAAAAATAAAAAGCAGTCTGAGTTATTCCAAAATATACCTTCATAGATCATCTTGTTTTTGTTTCTTCAAAGACTAAAGCAAATTTTTTTCACACTGGTAAAATTATTAAGAAAAATATGAGTGTCTAAATCTTGCTTCAATGTGGTTAAGTATATAGAGTAAAAATTTAAATATAACAACAATTATAGAATGTTTATATATTCTGTGTGATTACATATATTTATGTAATATATACTATACACCTACTTGTAATATATATTTATATTAAATATACTATTTATAATATAATATACTACTACTAATTATCTATTTTCCTGAGTTTGCTGAGGCAACTTTTAGGTACCAGTAGGAATCTTGTCTAACTTTGAAGATCTTTGCCCTGTCGTGTTTATTACACTTAGAAATAGTCTCTGTGGTCAGTAATAGTGGTATAGGATTGGAGGTCAATGGATATAGTTAAACAGAAGATAGATTGCAGGCATTTAAAATTCAGTGTATATCAAAAATAAACAAGGGATAACTTTAACATTAAAATTTTCACTGCCTTGTTACAAACCTTTAGTATAGTGGGTTTGCTTTGAGAAACATGCCAATATTTTCAATCAGTAAACTTATTTGTTTCTACTTAAGCATCAAAATTAAATCATTAAGAGTAATGAGAGAGTCGGGCGGTGGTGGCGCACACCTTTAATCCCAGCACTTGGGAGGCAGAGGCAGGCGGATTTCTGAGTTCGAGGCTAGCCTGGTCTACAGAGTGAGTTCCAGGACAGCCAGGGCTACACAGAGAAACCGTCTCAAAAAACCAAACCAAAAAAAAAAAAAAAAAAAGAGTAATGAGAGAACTTAGTAAGTCAAAATACTAACAGTAACATTTTGAACTATTAAGTTTAGACTGTGATACTTCTAGAAAATGTACATAGTAATAACATTAAACAGATAATTGATTTATTAAATAAGAATTTACCAAGATTTATTAATACTGTGATAAAGGAACTCTAACCTGTGGTGAAATAAGATGAAATTTTATAAATACTACCAATATTACAAGCAGATTGATGATTTTAGGTCATCTTCTACCATGTGCCAAGTAGATCCTTAAGAAACCAAAACATTGATGTCCCAATGCTCTAAGTAAAAGGATTACTTTAAGCTCAGAAAAAAATTCAGTAAATATTATTATTAAGGGATAATGTCTGTCTTTAACAGTGAATTGGATAAGAAAAACAGTATCCCCACATGTCAACTGGGCATCACAAAGTAGTTGTTAACAGGCACACTGATGCTAGACAAGAAAAGAATAAAGACATTTGCTGAGTGCAGGCCAGTAAAAATCAAGTAGCAGCTTGATTCTATCTTCTTTTTTTTTTTAACTGTCTAGATTAAACTTGTCAAGGCATATGTTGGTGGAGTGGTACTGGCACTCTTGAATATTGCTGTCTCGTTCAGATTTAACTAAGGTTCTGTGAAGGTGTTGTAGACTGTGGTTAGAGTTATAAAAATATAGATTCTTAATGCAATAATGTACTTCTGAGAAATTCTTTTTAAAAACAACCCTTCATACAGAAAAAGTTTTCTTCATGAAGAAACTCATTTATAGTAGCAAAAGTTGCAACCAACCTAATGTATTGTAACAAAATTTAAATGTAAACATAACAGGTAAATCTTGGAACTTCATAAAAGTATTGATTATGGTTGTTGATTTCTGGGAAAAACAGAAAATATAGTGCTTAATGTATGCATTATAATTCCTTCTTCCAAAAGTAGTTATGAAGAATTGATGAAGGCCGTGCTATATGCCAACAGAAGTAGTGTTAATGGTAAAATAAATACCCTTGCTTTACCTTCAAAGTTTGTTCTGTAAGTAGTTACACAAGGGAGTTAGTTTATGTTAATTGTTGATAGACTTAACTATAATGTTTGTTTTATTTCTATGTAAGTACAGTAGGACTTTACTGTTAGGGTGGTCACATTCTTTGACTCGGTGGCCTGTTCGGGGCCAGGTAGTATGCTGAGTGCCTGGTATACATGTTCTCATAGAAACCTTACTGAAATCTTCAGTTTATCCTAGCACTTTTGATGAATTGATTGATACATCAAGACTAAAGCTTAGGTCCTTCTGACTAAAAGCAGTCTTCATCCTGCTTCCTAGTAGCATATAAAGAGTCCTATAATACCCCCATGTCTTAAACTTACCCTACAGGGATTCATAGTCAATTGGTGGAGCCCAAGAACCCATATTTAAACAAGTCAACTCACTGTGCCTTAAGGAGGCACTGTCCTATACCCCACAGCTTTCTATGACATAGTCAGTAAGAGATTAGAAATCAATTCATTTTTCTTTCAAATCATATAACTTGACGACTCATTTCATGAAGTTATGAATTCTTGTGAGAAAGTGATTACTCTAATAGTGGGATTTTTCCCTTCCCTCTCCTCCCACCTCCTCCACCCCCGACCCTGGGCATCTAGCACATAATCTTGCCATGGTAGGCAAGTGTTCTACTACCAAGTTTCATCCATGGTGCTTTTGTCTTTTAGCTTAAGACAGGGCCTCATTAAGTTTCTGCAGATGGCCAGTAGTGATATTCTCTGTATAACAGACCAAAGCTACAGGAAAGAATGGACCATTGTTGTATTTACATGTCTCTTAACCCAGAAATCCAAGAGAAACGTAGAGGTATTCCTGTAAACCTTGACTATGTGAACAGATATAAACCCAGTTATCTATCTATTATGGGAATTGATTCTCTATTTATTAGAAAGAATGTATCTGAGATGAATAATCTGTGAATCTGGGGCAAAATGTATAGAAGTATATACTAAGTAAATATCTGTATACCATGACTTTTGACTGTGGGGGAAGACTTTGATATAACTACTCAAAAGATCAGAAAGATGGTATTAAGGTTTTGTATTTTTTAAATAAAAGAGCTGCATGAGCTGTGACTACCAAGCATTCTAACTGTCGATTTAATTGTGTAAAGGCATTTCTTTTGAAGAAGCTTCTGTTTTCCTCTGAGAAGTCGTCCTGGCGGGATTGCTCAGGTATGCTAGCTGGCTTTAAAGTCTTTCCTCAGTCTTCTCTTTTAAACCTTCTCTACATTGCATTTATTGTTAGTAATTCATTTTAAAAACTCTGTCTTCAGTAGGAAACAATTGATAGAATATTATTTCTCAAATGTTTCAAAAAGTTTCATAAATAGTGACTTTGTTTTAAAATGTTCATTTTCAGATTTTTCTTAATAAGAACAGAAGATAGAGTATTACAAGTAATAAAGCCTCTTGCTTTAATGGCTGTTTCCCTTAACCTATAGATGATAATATACCCATAATGAATACTCATATGCTCTGCTGTTTGTTTGACAGGATCTTGCTATATAACAAGGCTAGCCTGGAACTTTCTGTGTAGACCAGGCTATCCTCAGACTGGTGATCCTTCTACTTCAACTACTTGTTGCTAGGATTACATTCTTGCACCACCATGCCTCTGTGTTGTTGGTGGCTTCCCTCCCCTTCTTTCCTGTTTTCTTTTTTTTACCTTATTGAGCTCTGATAATGAAGAGCTGGGCATTCTTGTTTTATTCTTTTATCTTTTATTACAATGCATTATTAAATGGGAACACTGCAAGTCATTACATTGCAGAGGAAGCTATCAGAATTTCTGCAATTTGAATAATACTGATAGAGGATGCCACCCAATGACAAACATTTGCATTCCACTTGACAACTTACTAAGATCTTCCCTCAGCTGCAGAACTCCTTATAAGCCTCACAGTCACTTCTAGAAGAAGGCTGGAGATTACAGTGCCAGCTTTGTGTAAGAACGTAATAGCTTTCGTTCTAACTCATGACTGCAGAATCTCCTCAAGATTCTCAAGTGAGGAGTTAAAGGAGTCCTGGTCATATATTTAGTGTGAATAAGAAATATACAAGTTCAGTAAAGAAACTTTGAGAGTCAATTATCACCATGACTCTTAATTGCTGAAAACATTTCTTCCTCAAAACTACAATCTCTTTGACAAATTTGAAAACCATCATCATAATGTCATGAAGGCTGTGATACGACGTGAGTGGAACCATTGCAGAAGGTCTTTTATCATAAAGTGTGACATAGGATGCAGGTACACAGGCTTCATTCAGAAGTTTGAGTGTGTTAGTGCATTGGAGAGGGGACACCACTTGAAAGAGGGAGGGGTGCCCAGGCTCTGGAAGAAATGGCCTTGTTTGTACCTTTCAACAGAACAGCTGTGCTCAGTACTGAGGGATGGATGGTGTACGGCTTCTGCTTTACGCAGCAGAGCAGTGGTTGCTTCTGTTACAGTAATGGATTGTGGTCTGTGTGCTGATGGTGTCTTCCCGCCTTGCTCTTATTCCTGTAAATCGGTCAGGCAGAATTCAGCAGATGAGAGAGCAAAGGTCCCCAGGGCCCTGTTGTTCCTCACATTTGATTCTGCGAGTAAGGGATCTGAGTGCTGAGTGCCCAAGACAGAGATGACCTGCTTATTTTTTCTCAAGATGTTAAATTCTGCACTTCTCAGTCTTCTTCTAACTGATGCCAGTATTTAAAGTGATAATATTTTAATCTTTAGACACATTGTTCTTCTAAGGAGTAATTTACAGTCTTCTGGTTATATAGATTTTCCTTATTCTTAGAACACTTGATTTTCATTGTTAAGCTGAGGCATTCTTACTGTTTCTCATGACTCGATTTTCTTTTCCAGACAAACCATTGTAACTTATCCTTTGGTTGTTTTTTAGAGGACGAGCAGAAGGAGCTCCTTTGTCATACCTTGTGTGATATTTTAGAAAGTGCTTGTGACAGCTCTGGATCTTACTGCTTGGTTTCATGGTTGAGAGGAAGGACACCTGAGGAAGCGGCTAGGATTTCTGGAGTCCTGCACAGTCTAGTTGCCAAGTGGAGCATTCTTGTAAGATACATTTTTATTTCATGAAGTAATTTCTTATTCTTTTGTTTTAATATATCTGTTGAAAATTGTGAAGAGAATATATTTTAAGTTTTTATAACACTTTTTCTTAAGTTTTTAATTAGTAATCTTAAATATTTTCTATTTCCTTTTCCATTATTTTATTTAGTGTAAGACTGCATTTTTGCAAAAAAGAGTTACATCTGTCTCTTAAGCATTTTAAAAATAATTCCAACTAGCTTCTGCTTGATAAAATCTCCTTTGAGTATTAGAACTTTGATTTTAAAAATCTAAAGAACATCTATCTGTATGCTATAGGTTCAGGTGCACAGTGTTCTTTAGATGAGAGGCGCTTTCTATACCATGAAATGCATAATATCCTTAGCTGCTTTCTAGAACAAAGATGGAGGTATTTTCTTAAACATTGTTATTTTGCTCTTGAACCTTTTGAATGTTGTTATATATTTGGATTAAGGTAATTTTAGTTTTGTTTTACTTATGTCCTAAGTTTTCCACATCTTGATGTAGTTTCTTTATTTTAAATAACACAAAATTACCTACTCTCGTTCATAAATGTTACACACTTGAACATTCTTAAAAGTGGCCTAAACACTGCCAAAATGAAGTGGCGACTTCTGGTGGTAGGGAAACTAGAGAGAAGCTGTTCTTTGATTTGCTTCTGAGGAGTAATCTTGCTAGTAGGTGAGTTCTGATAATTGTTAGTTCCCAAATAAGTAGACTGAATAAGTACTTTATTCCATGTATACTGGAACACACTCACTACCTTCTCTATAAAAATGATTTTGTAAATGATAGAGACCAGGCATTAGGAAGTAAATATTGATTGTGTGATGGTTATCACTCTCCATATAGAACTGTCTGCAGACAGCGTCACCTCCCCTGAGCTGAAACTCCCGTGTTTTCGCCAAACACTTTCTCCCCTCTACTATTAGAACAGCTTGTGCTTGGCAAATTTTAAAACACATTTGCAAGAAATAATTTTAAAAATTTAAACAGTTGTGTAATGTTTCTTTTCAGGCCTTTAAAACATTGCCTTTCAAAAAGAATTTATTTTGGAATTGGCAATGACATTTAATGACAAATGAAAACTATGCAAAAGGATGACAATAAAATATCATTTAGACTCATTTATAAATGTTTGGTAAATTTTACTGTGTGGCATGTAAGCATGTTAATAATTCCATTTGAGATACTAAATATTGAAAAAGGAACACTCAAACCATTCAAAGTGTTTTAAGCTCATTTCACATTTTACATTAGCGTTGTATTTAGCATTACATGCATACCATATGCTTACTCTGGAGTGGCGCTGCATTTCCGTGCTGACATGTTGGCATGCTCGAGAGTGAAGGGTGTCATAGCACACTGTTTGTTACCTACATCACTAATTTAGATGGCCATGTTAGATTGAATCCTCCTCCAAAAGACGTGATGTAGGGTTTTCTAGTTCACTTAATGCCTCATTTTAAAAATAAACATGACATAAAACCATACTTGAAATATGCTTTTAACTTCATATACATTTAAAACATTTTATTAATGCTGACAGTTGAACTGAACTTACATTGAAATATTATTCCATATAACAGCCTGTTTTATTTGTTTTTCTTTATTCCCAGCTGTGGTCCACCTCTTGTCTTTATTTCCCACCATCTCTGACTGCTAAGCCATATTTTTTTTGCTTGCCTCTTGAAAGTACTCTCTTTATGTAACTTTACAGTGCAGCATAAACAATTTATAAAACAGTATAACTTGGATGAAGTCAGATAGAATTATTTCATCTTCAAAATTTATTGTGAAATCTTTCCCCTCTCATTGATATCACATTGTGTACAGCATTACCTCCATTGGCTTTTGTGGTGTACATATTTTTTGCTTGTTAGTAATTAATGCACACTTGTTTGCAGTAGTAAATTCTTGGGTTCAATTTCAGTTTGTTTCCCACCCAAACTAAAAGATAAATTAAGCCATTTGGACTTCTAAAGATTTTAGAAAGTTATTTGAAACATTGAAAAGTTAAAATCAGGCTATATAAAGCTAATATAATGTGATATTTTAAATTGGAAATAAAAGTTTTAATTCTGATTTCATAATCATTTTTTAATCACTAGTGAAAATGTGTGACTTACTATGATTTGCTTCATGAAACTGTTCATTGCAAGAAAGTAGTCATTTTGACTAGCCATTTTAAAAGACATTATCTTCTGGAAGCCAAGACTGAGTCTACATTTCAGTGCTGGTTAGAGCTTGGTGCTCTTAGGATTCCTCTGTAGACCTCAGCTCCCTCTTTTACAAGTAAAGAGGATGAGGCTATGACCTCTGATTGAGGGAGGCCTGTGCTCACAAGAGTGGCGAGCACTTAGTAAAGCCTTAGTAAATATTATCTGTCTAAATGCTTTCATTGATTTCTTTAAAAAAATTAAAACTTGTAGTTTACTAATACAATCTTAACGGTTACTGATTGCATGAATGAATGAGGAAACAAACTTAAATCTGTCCTTGAACCTGTGGTTTCAGTGCTATGCCTAGTATATGCAATTAATTAGTGAACACTAAGCCTAAGGATTTTATATCGAAAAAGAATAGCCCTGATAGTTACTGCTATCTGTAAACTAGGGCATTATTTTAAATCCAGGACACATGATAATGTGTGACAAACAGGCAGTAGTCCCTCTTATTTTGCATGTTCTCCTAGCTGTGACTGAATTGTACAGAGATGTTCGTTACTTAGTAACCCTTCTGCATTCTCAGTATTATATTCATTTTAGTTATAACCATAGTAACTAAGATGATGAACTATAAATTCATGTTGTTAAAAAGTTCAGAGTAAACTGAGAATTATAAGGGAATAAGAAATAGGGAATGTTTTGATTGCTTGAAAGTATTTACAGCCTGCTGTGTGTATCTTGTGTCATTTATTTGCCATGTGTAGTGCTGAAAAGTGTCTTTTATGTATAGCTGCCTTGGCTGTCGAAGAGCTTGGCTTTGAGCGATTTCATGCATTAATTCAGTAAGTAACATTGAAACATTTAAAATACTTACCTTGTGGACAAATTGCCATTTTAAGTATGTTCATACTGTGGAAAGATCCTTAGATATACATAGCACTTCTTAACTTAGACATGAGCTTAAAATACCTTGTTTGAGCACTTATTTGATTTCAAATTTAAAAATAATATATACATGTATATGATTCTAAGTCCTAAACTAACTAAGTACATTTTTCAAAACACTAAATCAAATATGTCTTCATCATTATCAGTGAAAAAACTCATTTTATCATGTTTTTCTGTTCTGAATGAATGTAAACCCATTTGCAGTGAGCTAAATACTAGGATAATTTTTCTGCCAAAATTGCTTCCTGTAATTTCATTAAAAGCACCCATATTTTATCCAAACATTCAGTTTTTATTATAAAGTCAAAAGGAGGCTGCCATGGCTGCCATGTTGACAGAATCATAGGTGGCATTTTGAAATTTAACACTAATTTCTTTTAGAAGAAGCCCCAAATGCATACGTAGTTTTAGCCCTCAGATGTTTGTTGAAGAGCTTTCATGCTTTAATAATAGTTTTCTGGTTGTTGACCACCTCTTTGAAGAGGGCCAGTCTATTGTCTAAGTAATTGCATAGACTGAAGAGCTGGGGCAGGTACTATAGGAGGCTCCTGACAGTGCTCAGACTGTCTCGGGAGAGTGGGTTATGTATGGTAGGAGCTGTCAGTGGTAGTTTTTGTTTTCTGTGGCTAAATTTTTGATTTTAGAACTTGAAGATACTTAATAAAAATCTCTTGTTTGTACATAGTAATGAGTAAGAATTTGAAACTTTTTTCCATTTATAAATGGAGTAATTAGGATATTAATACTTAATTCTTCTTCCCCCCCAGAAAAAGATCATTCAGAACTGTATCAGAATTAAAAGATGCTGTCTTGGACCAGTATTCAATGTGGGGAAACAAATTTGGAGTATTGCTTTTTCTCTATTCTGTATTACTGACAAAGGTTTGTTTAAGACAATTTACTTTCTTAGCTCAGTGCTGTTTTTCCTGTTTGCTGTTAGAACCTGTGTGGCCAATGTCTGTATATCCAGGGTAAGACTCTTGTGGCTCCTAAGGACTTTGCTCCTGCCTCCACTCATTCTTTAATCACTCCACACTCTCCTCCCCTCTGCCTTTACAAACTGCAGAGGGGACTGATAGTGTTCTAGTCATAGAACGCTGTCAGGTCTTGTGGATTTTGGTTTCTTTGGTCTTGGCAGTGTCTCTCGCACTTGACCTTTTAGCCCCTGTAGAGACTCTCTGATGCCTACTTTTTCTGGATTTATTTGTTAATTGTTATGCTAGTTTCTCATACAGTGTCTCGTATTTAAAAAAAAAAGCATTTTCTGTCATCATTTTGTTTTCCTCTTTATGTGTTCTCTCATATGTTTTTCTCCTTCTGAAATTTAGAATTCCAGAAGAGTCTTTTCCTGGGTCCTGTGTAATTGTTCTTATTGTTCTTCTATGGGTAGCTATTTCTCTCAGCTTACCTCTCTGCACCTAACTCCAACATGCATACCTCTGGTCCTGTCTTCTTTGCAAATGTCAATTTCAATTGCTTGTGGCCTTGAAATCTCACTTGGAATATCTCCTGATTATACCTTGTCTGAAATCAGCTTTTTTTTTTTTTTTTCTTGTTTTTTGAGCATTGACTCTGTATGATAGGTATGTGACATCATTTTTTTTTAATAAAGGTTTTCTATTTCTCATTATAAAAATGGCATATTATTAATTCTATTATGGTCATGATTTGGGGCATTAGTTTTTAGATTTATTTTATTTGTTACATGCAAAAGACATTTGGAAAAACAGAAAATATGACTTTAAGTTTGTTGACAGAACTCAAGAGTAAACTCTGTGTAGTAAGGACCATTTGGTATATGTAGGGCCTTTATAGATGAGAAGAGTTTTACAAACAATAGGACAAACAAGTCTAAAGAAGAAAGGGACTGGGGTACAACCCAGTTTTGGGGCTCATAAATACTTCAAGTCTACTGCAGTGGGGTATACCTAGGGATAACTGTGAAAGGTGACATTCACACCTTTTATATAAGAGGTCTCTTGTGAATTGTGTAAAAGGTACTTAAGGTTTCATATCATCAGAATTGGAACACAGTACAATGTTTAATATGGAAATGACAAAATCTTATTGTGTGGATAGAATATGCCTGAATTGGAATGAGAGTTTGTGATGAAACGATTTGGTAAGTGGAAACCTAAAGTCAAGGAAACTTGAGAAAGTAGTATTGTAGTAGAAGCCTAAATAAAGCAGGATGGTGACCACAGAATGGAGGAGAAAAGGAACACATTTAGAATCAAGAATGAATTTTAAGAGAAATTGGCCAAATACTTGAATGAGGTCGGGTGGTTAGGGTAGCGGTAGTGGTAGGGGCTAAGGTATTGCACCCTCATGAACTGTTCTTTCTCAAAGGTGTTTATGCCTCAAATTCTGATGCTCCCTGTATTCCTGACCTTTGACCTTTGACCTGTATCCTAACCATTTATGTCAGGTGTTCCCTGGACACCTTTGAACCCTTGTTCTCTAAAGTGCCCCTTCTACCCATTGACTGTGCCTTTTTTCCACTGTGCATTTTGACACAGTCATAGCCTGCTTTGTTTTTTCTGTAGGATGACAAGTCAGGATCACCTAGCTCTCTGTTTTCTCTGTGGTCCTTAGACAACCTTTTAGCACTTTGATTGCTGGTTGTCTAATCCACCAGTAGCTCGGCCTCTATAGGATAGTCAGTGATTCACATTAGGTAAACATTGCTGTGGATATCACTTTCCTGCTCTTCCTGTGCTTCTCCACCTCCCTTCTGTAAGACTGAAAAGGTATCAGGAGGTAGTGTTTAAGAAATGAGAAACTGCCTGTTCTCATAACTGATGTTTTATTTTGTTACTGTATATTTGAATTACCAATTTGGGGAGAAGTATAGTCATTTGTAAACTTTCCATTTTCTTCTTATTATGCCTCTCATGTATTTAACTGGATATCTCTATCTAAACTCAAAAGTCTATGACTTTGTTATAATTTTTTAATGAACTAAATTAAATTTAGTTTTCTCATAGGTATATTAGATTTTAATTTAATTTATCCTGAAGTTAAATAAATACTAATTTTTGTATTAAATGAGTTCCTCTTCTCTCTTGAAAATTGTTATCTCTGTCCCTTTAATCAAGATTAGACATACTACCTCTGAGTCCCTGTGTCCTTCATAGAGCCCATGAAAGAGAATGGGAAGTAATCTCTGGGGAGCTACTTCTCACCATCTCAGATACAAGTCTAGGGAATCTGAACAGTATTTTATTAACATACAGTCCCAACTGGTCATCCTTTGCATTAAAGGAAGTTAATACAATTTTGGTTTCTTTAGGGCATTGAAAACATAAAGAATTCAATTGAAGATGCAAATGAGCCTTTGATAGACCCTGTGTACGGGCATGGCAGGTAATGGCTGCGGTCTGCTGTCTCTTACTAAGTCTAGGCATTAGGAGCCGGAGGCTCTCTGATGAATGTGTTGATAGCAGAAGTCTATGGTCTTGACTGGCCCTGTGTCGCATGCATTGCGCTGCTTTCATGTCAGTCAGTGCTTGCTGTGTGTGGCCAGTGTTGACATCCAGTTTCAGGTTGTTTACACATGACTCTTAGGATGACATATATCTTGTTGACATTACTAATGGCAGTAATTTTAACGAAGTGTTCTTTATATCCATTTATGGCCTTCTTAAAAAGTCTAAATTTACCCACATTCACTTTGAAATAAATATTTTCTTACCTATCTGGGTTAGTTTCTTCTAGAGTTGAAACAAATCTTTCTAGTTTTTCTTTTTTAGCTTATTTTACCGAAATCAATAGACTAGAGAAATTAATTTATTCTCGCACAAGTCTTTCCTTTTACATGTGTCTGCCTTAGCTGTTAAGACCATTGAACTGATCATGGGGTTCCCAATGGAGAAGTTAAGAGAAAGACTGAAAGAACTGAAGGGGTTTGCGGCCCCAGGGGGAGAGCAACAATACCAACCAACCAGAGCTCCCAGAGTCCAAACCAACAGACTGGGAGCACTTAGAGAGGGACCCATGGCTCCAGCTGTATATATAGGGGAGGATGGCCTTGTCAGGCATAGGTGGGAGAGGAAGTCCTTGGTCCCTTGAAGGCTGGATGCCCCAGTGAGGGGGAATTTGAGGGTAGAAAGGTAGGAGTGGGTGGGTGGGTAGGGGGCACATCCTCATAGAAGCAGGAGGAGAGGGGATGGGATAGGGGTTTCTGGGTAGGGGGGAAATGTGGAAAGGGGATAGCATCTGAAATGTAAATAAAATATCCAAAAATAAATAAATAAATAATAAAAAAGGAAATATCCAATAAAAAATATCAACACTGAATAAAAAAAGATTCACCTCTCTTCCATCGAAGACTGCATGTGAAATATAATTGCAGTGGTCTCCATCTGTTTCAAAGAGAAGTGTCTTTGGTGAGGGGTGAAAATTGCATGTATAAGGATAAATATTTCAAATGTAGTTAAGGATTATGCTTCTTTATTAAAGTGACTTTTGTAGATTCTTCTCCAAGAACCATGACTTCACTAGCCAGGTAGTAAGGTTTCCAATGCCAGTTGGTTCTCCAGTACCAAGTCCTAAAATTATGCTCATGCGAGTTACATTTTGTAGACTGAACAGTTTATATTTATTCAAGAATATGTATAGGTATGTATATATATATATATATATTGTGTGTGTGTGTGTGTGTGTGTGTGTATGTATATGTATGTATATATGTATATGTCTATATGTAAGTGTATAAAGCAACAAATAAAGGAAGAGAGGCAATTAATTTAAGAGCAAGGAGGTATACGGGAAGGGTTGAAGAGAGCAAAGGGAAGGGGGAAAATAATATAAATAATATAATTATAAATTCAAAAATGATTACATATAAAAGTAAATGTAATACTAAGTGAGATGAATTTTTATTCATTTAAACATGGCATCTTAAAGCTGTTAGGCTTCTGAGGTCACGCGGATGCGGACGCCGGTCAGCACTGTGGCCCTCACTAAGGCCGGACATGGGAAGGGGAAGCCAAGGTTCTGTTCATTTTGTGTTTTAACATAATTTACTGTAAGAAGTCATTTAAAATTGTAAGAATTACTTTAAGAACTAGTTTTGTGCCTATTTTAACTGATATTTAATTTTTATTGATAGCCAAAGCTTAATTAACCTCCTCCTGACGGGGCATGCAGTATCTAATGTATGGGATGGTGATAGAGAGTGCTCAGGAATGCGTAAGTATCTTCTTTGCTGTATTCTTAAATGATTAATAATTTAGTGAAATATGAAAGATTTATCTTTATTTAATGGCTCTACATTATTATGCTAAGGTAAGTGCTTTCTATTATAGGAACCCTTTATGGTTTCTAAGACACAGTAACATTAAGTGCAGGTTTTTGGAAGCCATCTTGAGTCTCAAATCTATGAGCTTAGTCAGGCTTGATCCTCAAGGTTTTGATTTTTCTCTGGTCTGTTACTGGGATTGTGGAGCTAACTTTAGAGATGGTAATCTACCTCCTACTGGGTGTAACTATGGGTACTTATTCAGAGGCAGTACTGCATGCAGTGCTGGAAGTTATGGGGAATTATAAAGAAAGTGAATTACTTGTTCTGACAAAATCCTGACTTTTATTATTACTTTTAATGTACACTTATGATGCTGGGCAAATGTAATGTTTTCTGAGGCTTTACATCCACTCACCTTCAATCAGCATTACCATGTCTGGTACCGAACATCAGGTGAAGCACACTGGCCAGGACATTCGCTTAAACAGCTGATGTGTGGCCATGGAGTAAATCCCCTTCATTTGTTACTGGGCAATCTGAATTCATTTGTTTAGTCATTTACTTTTTATGGAGTAAGTGCAATAAGCCTCTTAATGAAATGTCTGTCATAGGATATGACGCTTCATAGTTTCTGTTCATAGGCAAATTTATACTGTTTTTCCTTCGATTTGATGTGTGACAGCATTGTTACCAAACAACAGAGAATATATTATGTTTGAAAAAATGTTGCTAATACTACTTTTCATTCCCAAATGAATGATTCTCCACTTTTAATTTGAATTTTCCTCAAATTTTAGAAATTTGTATAGCTAATTCCGAGAAAGAATCCAATGTTAAGAAAATTTTGAGTTAAAATTACAGAACTCTAGAATTTACAAAACACACTACAACCTTCCACTGTGCTGTTTGGAGATTAAATCCTGACTTTCTACATACCATGCAGCATAACTAACTTAGCAAGAGCCTGACTGTACTGACTGCATAGAGAAAGAGTATGCAGAAAGAGCCCCAAGAGGGCTCTGGCTTGCTCTGCTCTCCATATTCAAGCACATCCTAAGGACTCTGTATTCTGATTTAGATGTAAAAGCATGTGATCCGCTGGCTAAAGAGGTAATCTCTTGTATAATGTGGAGTGTCTTTGATCTCGCCCTGCTCACCTTCTCCCTCCTCCAAAAGCTTTCTGGTCTCTGAGAAATCTATAATTTCAAATAACTAGAGAAGAAACTATAGCTTAAGTTCACCATTCCTCCTGGGCTCTACCACTGCTACTTCCTGCTGCTTGCTGTGCCCACAACTGTTAAGTCTTTTGTTCGTTAATACTATGTTATCTTGGTCCAGTTTCCTGTGCACTCCACAGTCTCTCTCAGGTTATCCTGTTAGAAGACTCCTGCCCTACTAGGGGCATAGGCTCTTGCCATTCTGAGGGTCTTACCTCAGTTACAGAATCTGTTCATCACTTATATAAGCCTTGGTTCCTGGTGTATGCAAATTCATTCATTTCTGATTCATAAAGTACTGCCATTCAAGGCTAAGACTGTCATTTTACTATGGATAGTTTAAAGTACAGTTTAAGGATTGAAACCAAATAATGGCTAGAAGATAGAGTTATCTTCAGAAAGAGAATTGCCTGCGTGTATTTAAATTTTTCTTTAGTCGTTTGGAATGTTGACTTGAACTTAATTCTGTGTCCAGATATTTAAGCATAAGATAAAATCCAAACATTTTTTTTTCAGTATTTGCTGTGTATATTTCTGGCTTAGACAAGATGGTAGTAAGTGCAGAACATAAATGGCAAATTATATAGTAGGTTTCAAACACTCAGGCAAGTTACTTCTCTTGCCTTCGTTTCCTTTATTTGGAAGTAATACCTTCTTCAAATGCTATTGCAAATACTAAGAGTTCAAAAATGTCTGCAAGGGCTCATGTAAAGAGCTCAATTCTCTGTCAAATGCCCATAGATGATTTGATGCATGGTGAAATGAGACATGTTGAAATACAAACCATAGACCTGCTGAAGAAGGAACCTTTCTTGCAGTGTTTATATTGGTGTAAATAGACACAGGAATTTTAATGTGGACAGATAGTATATGCAAGAGGGCTTTGGGGGAAACATACACATTATATGTTTAGACAAGGAGACATACATTTGCAACAGAGTAGTGTACATTATTTTGAAACCTTAAAATCACAAATATTCAGACCCCAGCTGAGAACAGTTAAGGGTAGAATTTTTAGTTATTGGAATGTGGCCATAACCTTAAGACTTGTAGGTGATTGTGCAGTGTGTATGCAGCCAGGTTTGAGAAGCAGTACATTTGTGATGAGCACTGGTAAAGGAAAAGACTGGCAGCATGGGCTTGGATGGAAACATGCAGGCTGCCCAGTGCTGTACCACTGTAAGCACTGAATGGAGAGATAGCACAGTAGGATCTAGGGAGAGAAAGGATGCTGTCAGTGTGTAGCCTTACTAGAAAGGAATCACAATTTGTAAGCTGTGGCACACAGCATAGACAGGGAGAGGTACACGATGGTGACAGGCAGTGGCACAGGAAGGAAAGAGAACAGCCTATTTATTTCTTCCTATAAGCAGTATACTTTGGATATGTTTTTAACCTCAATATGGTTTAGAAACTAAGACTTGGTTAATTATTAATTTGCCCAGAGTGAAACAGCAGAAACTAAACTACCAGAATTTCTGACCATAGTAAAGCCTCTGCTTGTTCTGTGTAGAGCATCTTCTGAGGCCGAGTCTACAGAAGGTAGAACTTATAGGACTTTTCGTATTAGAGATCAGGGTGAGGGTAATTAGCAGGATTTTAAACTGCATTTAATGCTGCATTAGCACACAAAGTATGGGAAAGCCCTTAATGGTGTGTACGCTTTGATAAGATGCTCAATCCTTCTAATATACTGCCATTATGTACTAGATTTCAGTGCTAGACATCCTAAAAGGTAGATGATTGCCTACATGGAAAGAAGTTAATCCAAAGGCCCTTGTCCACAGCATAGAGTTGAAAAGTGAGCTGAATAATATATCTCATTCTAGGAGAACAGGGGTTAAGAAAGAGTAATTCTTCAATAAGATAATTGAGATACAAACCACCTTTTAAGGGAGTTGTTTTTCAGCATTGTGGGGAAGGATTTTGCTGGTGAGCTCATAGAAGTGCAGCCTTTGATGGGCTTCGTAGTTCTTGTTTTAAAGATTGCAAGTTGTCTCAGCTGTACACAAAGGAAAGGAGACAGTTTTATAGGAGCAGCAGGAAACAAGAACATGAGTGTTAAGTAGCCTTGGCAGTAGATGTTCCTTTGAAGAAATGATATGCAAGGGAGAAAAAGCAACCAACAGGTTTCATTCAACTGAGGATGTTCAAGACAGGGAAGTTTACTGGGGGTCTAAGTGAGTGCAGTAAATGTGCAGGAGTAGAGGAGAGATGTAAGTCCACTGCCCTAAGGAACACAGACCAGAGCACTGGGAGGGGTCTAGAGCATCCCCCTCGTAAGGCTCTTAGGTTTGGGAGTTGTTTGTTACTGCATCTGTTTTGTTGCATTTACCTAGCAACAATTGCCCCTCTGGTAGTAGAGGAGAACATGGATTTTAGGTGTGATCTGGGAATGTTCAGTGGAGGATGGACAAGGACATTTTTTCGCCTTTATTTATTAAGGTTACTTGGTGGTTGAACCATTATGTGTGTCTTTTGCCTTGAGCGTGTTACCTTGGTGAGCATGTGGGTGGTTTCCAGTTTGACTACTATAAGACAAACCTGTAAGAAACACTGTATGTGAGGCAGTCCCAGTCAATGTTCCTGCATGATTGACTTGCTAAACTAGGTTTGTTTTAAGGATTTAGTCACAGGTTGACTTTTTCATAGAAATAACTTTATTGAAATCTCTCAATGTACTATGCATGCCATCCATTCAAAATGTAGAATAAATGAAAACTGAAATATCTTTCTAACTTTATAAAGAAATCCTGGTCTCATCAGCACCCCATACTTATATCTACTCCACGCCAACAACTCATATCAATAGAATTGTATGGTGTCTGGTGTTTGTGTCAAGTTTCTCTCACTTTGAACAGTGTTTCCCTATACCAGTGCTTTCCTTATATTGATGAGCAAGCTATATTGCAGGGTGTGGTGACCCATACATCTTTATCCATCACCAATTGCTGGACATTTGAAATGGCTACCTGACTGTTAGGAACAATGCTGTCAGAGACATCCTTGTGCACGTTTCTGTGAGAGCATGTGTTTTTAATCTTTCTTTGCTATATATGTAGAAATTGAAATACTGGATAATACATTAACTCAGAAGATTTACTGTTATGAGGAATATCTGTTTAACAATTTATGGCAACTTTGTCTCTAAAATATGCCTTACAACTAGTAAAGTATCAATATATCTTTCTGACTGTAGACTTCTGTTTTTTCTGTATCCTGGTTGATAACTGAATATTGTCCATCTTTATAATTTGGTCAGATTTTGACAAGTGAATATACATTTTAATTGACATTTGTTCTGCTTCCTAATGAACCTGAGCTCAGTCCTTTGTTCACATGGAAGCTTGTAGCTATGTCGCCCTCTGGGAATTTCCAGTTGTCATCTGCTGTTGGAGGGGGAGGGGTTGCTTACCACACTTTCTGAGGCTCTGGAAGTCCTTTAGTTCTTTACAGTGCAGGGAATCTCTCCCAACCTTTTCTTTTCTTTTTTTTTTTGGTTTTTCGAGACAGGGTTTCTCTGTGTAGCCCTGGCTGTCCTGGAACTCACTCTGTAGACCAGGATGGCCTCGAACTCAGAAATCTGCCTGCCTCTGCCTCCCAAGTGCTGGGATTAAAGGCGTGAGCCACCACCGCCAGCCTCCCAACCTTTTCTTAAGTAAATTTTGTTTAGTGATATCTTTTCTTCCCAAGGGTTTCACTTCTGTGATACTCAATCATTTGAACTTTCTGTTTCAGTTAGGATTTGGTTGCTCTTCCCCCATATCAATTCTCCAGATAAAACTAATATTTTCTAGTATTTTCTTCAATTTACTGTTCTTATGTCTTGTCCATTCATCATTTTTATACATTTATGTGATGGTTAATTGTAAGCAATAGTTGATGGTCATTAACTAAAAGATAAATGAAAAATATGGAAATGTAAACTCTAAAGAATATGATCATTTCTACAATTAAGTAATATCATCTTAGATTATGATTTATCAGAATTAATAGATCAGAAATTCTGGTATCCTGAAATTGTACTGCTTTCAACAACATATTAGTTAGAACTAGATTGCTAGATACGTCGATATCCTAGTTAAATCTACATTTGAGATAATCAGTCATTTTATAGTGTAAGTATGCATGTATGTTTAACTTGAACAGGATTGTATATTTCAAACAACATTCAGAATATAAATGTAAATGATATGCTTCTAGTTTTTATTGTCAGCTTGACACAACCTAGAATCACCTAGGAAGAGACAACTTGAATTAATTAAGAAACAGTCCAAATCAGGTTGGCTTGTGTGATAGTTAAATGAGAATGGCCCCCACAGGTTCATATATTTGCTTGTTTAGCTACCAGTTGGTGAACTGTGTGGGAGGGAGTAGAAGGATTAGGAGGTGTGGCCTTGATGGAGTTGGCATGGCCTTGGAGGAAATGTGTCACTGAGGGTGGGCTTTGAGATTTCTACAACCCATACCAGACCAAGGCTCAGTGTCTTGTCTGTCTCTCTGTGTGTCTCTCTCTGTCTCTCTGTGTGTCTCTCTCTGTCTGTCCCCCCTCCCTCTGCCTACTACCTCTTAATTAGGATACAAAGCTCTCAGCTACTGCCCCAGCACCATTCCTGTCTGCTTCCTGCTGTAATGATTATGAACTAACCCTCTAAAACTAGCAAGCCTCCAATTAAATGCTTTCTTTTATAAGAGATGCCTTGGTTGTGGTGTCTTCACAGCAATATAGCAGTGACTAAGACATCCTGTGACTGTGTCTGTGACTGACTGATGATTGATGTGGACTGCACCATCCCTTGACAGGAGGGAGTAGCCTGTGTGTATAAGAAAGCTAGCTAGGCATGAGCCTGGTAGCGTTCTGGGTAGTAAGGCAGCAGGCAGCTTTCTCCTTTGGTTTCTGCTTGAGTTCCAGCCTGTCTTCCCACAATGATAGATTGTGACCTGGAAATATAAGTCAAACAACCCCTCTTTCCTCCCCTGTATTGCTTATTAACAGAATGCTTTAAAAGCACACCAACATGAATGCAAACTAGAACTAATAGGCATCCCAGTTTGTGTTCTATTTTTTTAAAATCTAGCGGCTCTTATTATCCAGTAGTAGCAGAGCATCTTCTCAGGAAGGAATCCCCCAAGTAGCCATCAGTTGAGTTAAAAGAATCTTCACTTATTTTTCTCATTTAATTTAAACTGAGTCATAGTTATTTATTCTTAACTCTATTATAAGCACAAAATTTAATACTTAAGTGTATTTTGGGGAAAAAGCCACCATTAAGATCTTTTTTAAAAAGTGCGTTTTAAATTGAAATTGTAGGTACCTTTCCTATAAATAAAATAATCAGACTTTTCAACTGCTTTATTATCTTTTTATCTTAACTATTGTATGTTTTTGTTTTTTAAAAGTCCTCTTTCTTTTCTATATTTAATTATAGCTTTTTTAACCGTAAGACCCTATGTAACATCCCCTCATTTTTCCACAAATCATAAACCTGTGCTTGAACAAAATACTATAGCCTGCTGTGTTTTCGTCTCTGTGTCTGAGGACCTATGTGTCTTTCCTCCCTCTGCCTGTCTAGTCCTTCTGTGCTGACATCATATGTCACCTGTTAAGGAGCCTTCCAGTTCTCACTGCTGAAAGTGACCATGGCCTCAGCTCTGAGCACTTTACTTTCCTTCTCGTCCTTTGCTGCCCAAACCAAACTGCCCTTGAAGTAACCAGTCAGTCTTCTTCACCTCTGGGTTTTTGTTTTGTTATTTTGTTTTTTCTTTCTTTCTTTTTTATAAACAATGCTTTGACACTCTGGGTGTGCTTGCTACATGTAGGGTGATTATTTGGTTTCCAAAATAGCATCAATTTTTAAAAATCTAGCAGGACTCCTATAAATTCCTCAATAATGATGAGAGGTAACAGTTGGTAGTACAGAAAATAACAACCTGAGAACTAGGAGACCTAGTCAGTAATCCCCAAAAGGTGAGCCTACAGAAGTACAGTGTAAAATAGTGGGGTGAGGGGAAGGGATTGGGAAGATGTGAGAGAATAAAAAATTTTAGTTAAACAAAATAAGTTTCAGAAGCATATTGTAAAATATGCTGACTGTAGGTAATGACTAGTCTCTACTTGAACATTACCAAGAGTAGACTTTAAGTATTGTCGTCTCTCAAAATATATATAAGAGGCAAAATGTTTTCAAATATCTACAGTGGTCCATTTAAAATATCATGCTACTAAATTCAAGAAATTAGGCCTGCATCTATCTTGGTGATGAAGTATTCAGATCTGGTCAAGAATCACATGCTTAGATATCTGGTTTAGATGATATTTCTTTCTCCTTTTTCTTCTGGTTTTTTGAGAAAGATATGTATCTCACCCATATATACACATATGTGTATATATGGGTGTTAATTAATTTAACTGATCTATAATGAATAAATATTTCAGGACATGTTGAATAGTATATACAACTTGTACTTTGAATTATAGATAAAATTGAATATTACCTTTTGGCCAGGAAAATAGTTTTATTTCTTTGCCATCAAGCTAAATAGCAGTTTTGAAAATTCAGTCAAGAATTGATATTATCTTCAGCTCTGTTATGAGATAATGTAGGCAATGGGAAGATAGTCATAAACTTGCCAATTTCTTATAATCAAATGGTAAAGACTCAGACTTTTAAAGAAAATCCAATGCAAGTAAGTTCTGTAAGTGATATGCAAATATTGTTTCAGAACTTGGTATAAAAATTGTTAGATTTAGTTTGACTTATTGCTTAATCCAAGACGATAATAATATTGTTTATATTCTGCTGGAGGGTATGAGAATAATGCATTTTGAAATATTATTATCCAATGCTAGTCATAGTAGTAGTCGCCATATGGAAGGAAGAGGCAGAAGATCAGGAGTTCAAGGCCCACCCTCAGCTACATGGTATTCTGAGGCAGCTCATAGAATGTGAGACATTTTCTCAAAAAGTCAGGAGAGAAAAAAGAAAGAAGTAATATCTAAACCAGATACCTGAGCCTGTGATTCCTGACCAGATCTAAATACTTCATTCACTAAGACAGATGGAGGTCTAATTTTCTGTATTTAGTAGCATAATATTTTAAGTGAGCCATTGTAGACATTTGACTAAATCCATGGAAATAGATGATGTAGTATCTAGTTGTAACACTAGGTGGTAGTAATTGATTTTAGAAACAAAATTGTAGCCCCACATTAGGTGGTTTTCTTTGAACAGGAAGATGTTGCTACTACTTACATTTTAGAATAAAGGAAACAGGCTGTTTGCTAACTGTAGAATATCATTTCTACCCTGTCTGTTACTTGCTATATTCCTAACCCCTAGTCACTACAACCCAAAGACTAAAATGTTTTTATTTTATACTATTAATATTCCTAAAGTTTATTGACAATTTCAAAGAGGTTTTACTTGTAGATAGTAGATATACTTGTGATAGTAATATTTTTCATATTTGAAATTGTACCTGAGAAAAGCTTTTTAATCTGTTTATGGTCCTACTTACTGTACATTAGCTTTAAGTAGTCTATGAAAAGCTTTTACTACTACCCTAGGTTCATCTGTGTGTGAGCAGTGTCCTATATCAGAATCTTCCGTGGTTGCTTTTGTGGCTTACTACTTCTGTGACCTTACCTCTATGAGTTTAGCCATCTGCTTTGGACCTAGTAGTGTTCACCAGCTTGCCCAGCCTATGCTTCTGAGCTCCACTGCCAGTCGCTCATCTCCACTTAGAAGTCCCCAAAGTACCTCAATCTCAGTTTGTATGAAAGTAAAGTCATGCTCAGTCTTCACACAAATCCAGAACATGTTTCTTGAATTCTTCCTTTCAGTTAATCACTGTTTACCAGGTTTGCCATGTGTATATGTTTAAGGAACTGAGTGTGGTATCATCACACCTGGAGTTCTAAGGTGAAAGGACTCTTGAAGCCGAGGGTTTGGGGCTATCCTGTGCAACATTGTAAGACCCATATTGAAAAACCAGGAAGCTCTGGCAGATTTTCTTTCCTTACCTGAGTATGTTAATTTTCATTCTTCTTCTCTTTGAGGTTAAAATTTTCTTCTTGTCTTTTCTGTCCTTAAAATTTTCTACATATGCCATCGGATTCAATTCAGATATTTTCATTCTTCTAAGACTGCTCTGACATGGAAACATGTTCTGCCACACTCTACTCTGTGTGAGTGTGTGTATGTATGTATATACATATGTAGAGAGCTTGCGTGATTTCCCTTTGCCCGTAGTAAGCTCTTAGCATTTATAAGGCAGAGACTATTTCTTAGTCATCACTGTTTCACAGCCTTAAGCACACTGCCTGGTTTCACTAGAATAGAAAGGAATAGCTTGAAATGTCCATGTTTTGCCAGACAGTGGTGGTGCACACCTTTAGTCCTAGCACTTGGGAAGGAAGAGACAGGTGGATCTGCGTTTGAGGCCATACTATTCTACAGAGCAAGTTCAAGAACAGCCAGAACTACACAGCAAAACCCTTTGTGAAAAACAAAAACAAAGAAAGGAAGAAAGAGAGAGAGGGGGGGAGGAAGGGAAGGAGGGAGGGAGAGAGAAAGTGAGAGAGAGGGAGAGAGGGAAAGAGAGAGAAGATAGAAGGAAGATAAAAGAAAAAGAAAAATGTCCATATTTTAAGTGCTGTGTAGTTACAGTCACCATTATCTCATAATAAATACTAATACTTATGACTTAACATGCTCACTTTTTTTTTTCACAAAATCAGGGTCAGTCAAGTTTTTATGGAGATGTGTGTGTGTATGTGTGTGTGTATGGCATGGGTATATATCCATATGTGTATATATATAAGAGAAGAGACATAAATGGATATATATCTATGCCATATACATATGCATGTTTATATGAGTTTATATACATATATATGTAGATATATATATATATCCATGCCATATATATATACATGTGTGTATGAGTGTGTGTGTATATTTTTTTTCCAATAATTACTTTGGGTTACTGAGTGGTTTTTTTTTAACTAAAAAGTTAATATTAAACAGTTTTACAAATAGTTTTAATCTACATTTGAACCATTACATTTACCCAGTGCAAAGCTACCTGGTATCATTTTATAATAAATAGTGATAACATGATTATTTGATATAATTTAATATTTTTTATTTTTCTTCTATTTATTACATTCCAACCATAGTTTCCTCTCCCTCCCCACTCCCTCATCTCTCCCCTCCAATTCCCCTTTCCCTCAGATTCACACCCCCCTTCCACTTTCCCTTAGAAAAGAGCAGGCCTCCCAAGGACATCAACCAAACACGGCATAACAAGCTACAGTAGGACATACTATCATTGATTTGACATTTTAGTACATATTGCAGAGGTTTAAAGATAGTTTTAGGTGAAAGAAAACATTTTGGCATGGTTTGAATATAAATATCTTTATGCACATATATATATATACACACACACTACTCAAACTTACATATACTAATGCAGTGTTAAATTTGGTTTTGTTTATTTTTTGCAGAACTTCTCGGTATCCATGAACAAGCAGCTGTAGGATTCTTAACACTAATGGAAGCTTTACGATATTGTAAGGTAAACTGTCTTGAAGGGTTTGCGTATGCCCATGCTGTGGACAGTATTTTCACTCTGTGGTCATTAACTTCAACTCCTGGCTGTCACCACTCATCACTGTCTTTCTTCCTTGCTGAGTTCCAAACCCAAACTGGCTAAGTGTTAGGAAATAAGGTGGCTAGTCATACTTACTTTCTGGGGAAGGGAGTGGGTGACAGAGCATAGGACAAATAATCTATGAAGTAGAAATATATGGTTCACTGTAAATATGCTTTTAAGCTGTTTCACCTTAAACCTTCATTGTTGAAATTGAGGCACCTACCTGTGCAGTCCTCAATAACCATTAAATACTGCAATATTTTAAATGAGGCTCACATCAGTTTTCTCACCTAAAAGATGCCATACTCGTAGATAAAGGATAATGTAAATTTGTGGGGTTTTTTTTTTTCCATTTTAAAATGTTTACTTCATACAGTGCTTCTGATGACAGAGACAATTTTTAGTAATATTAACTAGTGTCTTAGCTGGGTGGTGGTTGTACACGACTTTCATCCCAGCAGAAGCAGATGGTTCTCTGAGTTCAAGGCCAGCTGAGTTCAAGTCCAGCCTAGTCTATAGAACAAGTTCCAGGACAGCCAGAGCTGCACAGAGAAACCCTGTCTTGAAATCTCCTTCCCACGTCCCTCCCTACCTCAAAAAAAAAAAAAAAAAAAAAATCCAAAGAAGTATCTTCTCCATTTTTTGTGGGGGATGGGAGTGGGACACATGTACATACACACACTTTAGTGTTTCTGTTATTGTTTGCCACACATCATTCCTTCTTTATGGCAACACATAAACAGAGATGTAAGAACAGTACAGGATCTCTTCTGACCTTGTAAGTAGTGACTATACACAATAGTAATGCCTTCATTTTCAGTCATTTTAATTATATAAATTAACGCTATTCTAAGACAGCCTAGAGATCAGAAATTTAAACTGAGTTTCCTATCCCCAATACATACACATGCTCATCTATCCTGGAGGAGAGTACGCACCTATGAGCGCCCTCGCCCCCCCCCCTCTCTCTCTCTCTGTTCCCCTCTCTTTCTCTCTCTGTCACTCACACACACATACATTTTACATGTCACCAAGAGATTTAAGGGTTTTTTTGTTTGTTTGTTTAGTTGTTATTGTTGTTGCTCTGATAAAATAACCTGACCAAAGAAACTAAAGAAGAAAGAATTTATTTTGACTTATAGCTCCAGAGGGCTAGAGTCCATCATGTTAAGGACTGCACGGCATGGTGGGAGGAACAGGAAGCAGAGAGAGAGAGGACAGGAAGTTGGCCAAGGCTATAACCTCTAAAACCCGCTTCCAGTGATCTGCACCCTTCAGCAGCGTTCTACCTCCTAAGGTTCGATAAACTCCCAAACAGTACCACTGTCCACTGTCGTGGGGCTAAGTGTTCAGATACACTACTCCAGGGGAGCATTCCTCATTTAAACCCCATAACCTTGTTGTCTATAATCTTCATCTGGATCCTGTCATCACAGCCAGTGTTGTTCCCTCCATTGCTCTGTTCCAGCCACACCAGTAGCCTGCCATTTCCCAGTGCCCCAGCTCTTTAAATAAATGGCTGACTTTTCCCTTGAATTGATTTTATGTTATGTCAGAAATATTTCCTGACATTCCCTCATTATAGATTTGATTGTGAGTCTAGCCTTTGGGGCTATTTCTCCAGCTCACCCCAGTTACTCTTTCACATTATTTGCGAGGAATGGCTACTCTATGGTGACTCTTTACTTCATTTTTTTTAAATCTTGAATTTGTTTTCTCTTCTCTTTCTCAATGGTATTAGACTTTTACAGGATTATTCTAATGCCCTGATGCAAGTTTGCTTATCAATGAGAAATAAAAAGCGTTGACAATCAAGTCACCAAGGGCTTTTGCTTGGGGCCTGGGTAACAGCAAATTGGAGCTGCAGGCACAGATTGTATATGGCAAGAGGGGCGGAGTTAGCTTGGTTCCCTAGGCTGTCATGATGTGCTAATTTGAATAATTCCAGTGGGCTCTGTGCCATAAGGTTGTCTATTTGTCTAGTACCTGACATATGGGCAAGTAGACTGATCTGGAATATGAGGAGTATGAAGAGAATGAACTGATATAAATTTAATCAGCTATCCTTAAAGGAGACTGACTAGTTAATAACCAGGACATCAAAACCCAGCAGTTGGTGTCTAAAATGCTATATGTAAGCTCATCAGTATGCAAGTTCTCAGTCAACACGTATTATATTTACATTTCACCAGATCATTAGGGGAATGGCACAAAGGAAATTGATTATTGTTGAATAAATGTTATAAATCTAAACATTTCTCCATTTTTTGATAGTGGAACGGTTTGCTTTCTAATAATTAAATTATCATTTAATTTATTTTGAGTATATGTATTTAGGAACATAAATGAAGCAATACCTATTTATAACCTTCCTACACACACACACCAATAAAGAATGAGGCTTTTAACTGTATTTAAAAATAAGAAAGCATAACTTATACATCCTAAAGATCACCATTTTGGATGTCTATAGTTCCATGGATGTTGGTATATTTGTAAGCCTGTACAACCATCGTCCTTATCTAATTGTGCAAGGTTTTTCCTCCCTCCCCCATCCCATCCCCTCCCCCAAAGAAGCTCTAGCCTGGCAGCCACTTCCTTTTCCCTCACACCAAGCATCACACTTCGGCTTCTGGCTCCGTGGGTTCCTTCACCCATGTATTAGTACCTTCTTTCTTTTATGTTGAAATCACACTTGTTTTATAGTATATCAATTTGTTTCTGTCTATTACCTAATAGATGTTTCAAATTATACATTTTTTAAAAAACCTTGTTCATAGTGTAAAACTTTAAATTTAACTTCTGTCATGAAGAATTAAGTAACAGGAGTCTTCTCTATTCTTAATGGTTCATATTTAAGACTTCAGAGTGACAATTTCCAATTTTAGCTGTTATAAATACTACTACTGGGAACATTTGTCCACATATTATTTTTGTAGACATATGCTTTTACGTTACCATGTATTTGGGATTAAATTACCTGGCCACATGGTAATTCTATGTTCAACTATTACAGGGCTGTCATTTTGATTTCCAAAATAAGGACAATGTTGTGTACTCTGGTGACTGATTTTATTATAAAATCCACCATTAGTTCAGCATTTTTCCTTTGTTCCTACTATAAAATTTTACACTCCCTCCCCTTGTGTAAACCTCTACCTTAAATGGAGGGCACATGCTTTTTCTAAGAGAAATTAAGCAGTATCTAGAATATCCAGTATGTGACTCAGTCTAGGAGTCAGGACAACTGTTTGTGATTCTAGCTCTGTAGTTGGTGCTGAAGTTCAGCCAGGCCCTGCTACCATGCAGGTACCTCTGCTCCCACACGAGTGAGGTCTCTGCTGCTCAGCTCTGCAGCCACAGCGACTGACTCAGCCACTCGCCTTCTCCTCACTCACTCCCTTCTCTGCTGTCCTCAAAGGAGCCTTCCTAACTGATGGCTTTTCTGTTGCGTGTTAGCACAGCTGACTCATCCCTGCTTTCATAGGACAAGGAGACTAAGCTTTTTGCCCATAAATACAGAGTTCCTGATTTCCACCTCCCTCATAGTAAGAGTAAATTCCCACGGGCTGTAGTTGTGCTAAGACAGGGGCTCCTGGCTAAATAGAAAAGGATGATGTGCCCTGGGTGCTGCACGTAGCTTCTACCAGTTTCCCAGTCTGAGGACGAAGAGCTCAGATTGCTAAACTAGATTGCTAAGATTCATGTTTTTAAAGGAAGTGTCCCTATGGAATGTAGAATCAGTTGATGTAAACATGGTGGGCTGTGTAAATATGTTTTATGTGCTCAAAATCCCAGTCACAAATGAAATGCTTATACGTTTTTTGACACAATCTCAGATAAGGATATATAGCCTTCAGGGTGGCACAATCATATATATATGCAAATCTATATATTCATATATATACATCTATATACACATATATTATATACTAGATGAATAATAGATGATTTACAATTATTTAACCTTATAAAATAATTATAAATTTATGTCTCTAAGTTTGTGCCAAGTTGAGATTCCTGAAGTGACTGTTCTATCTGGAAAATATAGCAAAAGCTGAGCATGAGTTTTTGATCTAAAGTCCTCATTTCCAGCTGTGACACACATGTGTGTAAGATCTGCATTGCAGTGTCTGGTTTAAAGATGCAGTGTAAGCTTAGACACAGGTCCCTCTGCACTCAGCACCTAACCTCTGTGGTAAGAAGTAGTAATGAGTCACCTGTTATGCTTCACATATTTCTGCACAAATATTTAAGGGACAACATAAAATCTTTCATTTATTTGTTTTACTTTGCTGAATTTATTCTAGGTTGGTTCTTACTTGAAATCTCCAAAATTCCCTATTTGGATTGTTGGCAGCGAAACTCACCTCACCGTATTTTTTGCCAAGGTATGCTTATAGGGACTTTTTTTTCACAATAATATTAGGCAAATAAGTAATACTGTGAGTCCATATTTAGTTTATCTTGTGCAGATGACAATCCAACCAGTAATAAATGGAATGTTTCCCAGAAATCGTATCAGTTCACACTACAGAAAACACTGTTGCTTTGCTGTGGGATTGGAGTCACCTCAGTCAACTCCTTCCTGACTCCATCACATGTCTTTACCACTGCTGAGGTCAGAGCTCTGGCTTTTCATTTTGTTCAGAAGTTGCTGAGATGTGGAAGAAACCACTTTAGTTTTATTTTAGATTCTTATGTAAAATGGTTTCTAAATCTTACTTGTTAACAAGACTTAGTATTTTCCACAGTGGGGTGATAAGAGCTTTGGCATCAAACATCTTCATTTAAACCCTAGCTTCTTCACACATCTCTTGGGCTCTTTTCTTCTGTGTTTACAGTGGGGCTTTATAACAGTACCTAGGTTATAGAAGTGCTGTCAGCCTGAAATCTAAAATATTTACTAGTGTCTAGCACAAGGCAAGTGCTCAGTAAATCTGAGCACTTGTTACCACTGTGGTCACATTCGTTATTCAGCAAAGAGTTATCAGACGTCTCTGATGCTATTAAGAACAAACTGTCAGAGATTGGACTAACAAGGGAAATATAAAACTGTATTCTTGAGGTTCCTTACACCAAGTGTACTTTTCTAGTTACTCCAAGAGACTTTGGTAGGCTGTTCTTTTCCAATGTAAGTTTCCTTCTGTAAGAATTCTATAAATTTCACTGAACCGGTAATCTCATGTCTTATTTTCTTCCTGCTTTTAGTGTGTTAGCCAAAGTCCAGCTTATAGATAGAGAATAAAGTGCATGTTACATTTCTTAACCTGTAAATGGTACAAAACTACAGGCCATCCCAATATATTATTTTGAGTCTGAAAGTTGCTGTTCATTTCCCTTTCAGAATAGGGAGGATAAGATCAAACTCAGGAACAGAAAACTTCTAATTCTGAACAAACATTTCATCAGTATGTATGTCTAGAAAAGATGATCAGTTTAAGTTTTCATGGATAGTATGTTTTTAAAACAATGACTTTATCTCCAACCCTATTCTTTAGCATTGGGAAAACTGACAATGAAACTATACAAGTGGATGTGTGGAGGGGGCCCTTGAATTTTAGGGGACAGGCTCTTATTATATAGCAAGGCTGGTGCTGTACAAGAATCTTCCTGCCTCAATGGAAAATTACTTAAATAGTAAATGAAACTATTAACAGCCATTTGGGTTCAATTTAAAGTATTTTAAAATATAAAGTATTTGGTATTCTTCACTACATAGAAAATGCTAGAAGCTTTGCTGTTCTTGGAATTATAAAAGGAACTATTCACCATTTAGTTTGATCTTTTTAATATACTTCATTTTGAGCATTCACTTTTACCTATATTTTCACTGTTATCGTTTGTTTGTTTTGATTTTTGTCTGTTATTTTGTGGTTAATTTATTCACTCTGTATGTTCTATGGCCCCAAAGAAACATAAGTTTAATCCCCAACCTTTTATTAGAAATAAACTATAATGCTACATGAAATTGTCCTGTAAAGTCATTTCCATAGACTGGCTCTGTGTATCGTGTTCTTGGTTTTTACTGGTTGGAGTTAGGCCCCTTTGTTCTTTGCTCACAGGTTTTAGCAGCCAATAAGGAAGCATTGTTCCTTGTCTGCAAATGGTTGGATACCTTATGCTCTGAGCGTAGGCTGCAGCTGTGTTCCTTTATTCCTGTGCTCAGTTATCAGATGGTTTCAAGGGATAGTTTATGCCTGAGTTACTATGCCAGATGCTATGAATACAGTGTTAAACAAACATAGACATTGTTCCTGCTCTTGCAGAGGTATGTATCTGAATGGAGGAGGCCATGGCTGATTACCACTCAGAAGTTTCCAAGAGTAATGATTCCTGACAAAGCTTAGGTCTAGAATAGCATGAGAATTCTCTGAGTTTTGGAAAGCTGCAATGTTTCCTAGAGGAACTGATACCTGAAGTGAGCACTGAGGTAGCAGTGGGCTTAAACTATAGGGAGGAGAGGAAATCACTGGCTACTTAGGAAGTAGTTGGAGCAAGTGAACATCCTCAGAAAGAGAGCCACCTGAGAGAAAAGAGCTGGACACTCAAAAGCAGGGAGACAGGAGGGAGGCAGTGCCAGGAAGGTAGTGCACCATGTCATTCCTTAGCCTGAGAGGACTCAGAGCCACTACACTTGGCAAAAATTTCAGGAATTCAGTTCAGGAACTGCTTAAATTTGCATTTTGAACAGATCACTATTCCTAATTGCAGAAAACAGACATTTTGAAAAATAACTCAGGTTTTTTTATATATTAAAAATCTGCTTTATAGCAGATTTTTATCATTTTTAGGGTAAGTGGTATGATTGTTATAATTTGGTCCAGGGTATTTTTTAATTATCCTTTGATGATTTTATGCATGCATATAATGTATCTTTATTATCACACATACCCATTCCTTCCTCTAATTACTTCTGAATGTATCCCTACCTCTTTACTCCTTCTCCCAATTTTTTTTTAATAGTTGAGTGAGGCCAATTTGAACTGCCTATATGTGATTGGGTGTGGGGCATCCACTGTAGCATGGTCTGTCTACTACAGACCACACCCCACCCCACCTCCACCTAACAGTCTTCAGCTCTAGGTAGCTTCTCAGCTGGGGTGAACCAGTGCAGTTGTACTGGGATTGAGTACTGGAGCAGGAGTCTGTTACTTATAGAAGCAGAAATGACGAAAAAACATCTGCTTCACCAACAGCAAGATATCACCAGGATGGGTGACACTCCAACCTGAGTGACAACTCTTGAAAGTTGGAAACCTGGAGTTCACTGTATAACTTATAGGCAGCTTAATAGGGTATTGGGCTTTGTTTGTTTGTTTGTTTGTTTTCTGTTTTGGGGTTTGTGGGTTTTTGTTTTTGTTTTTTCAGGTAGCTCTGCTAGTCTCTGCCCCTTCCAGGCAGCTTGTCTGATCTCTCCCTTCTAGGCAGCCAAGCTGGTCTGGAGGTGTCTTTTCGAAGTCTTTGCTGCTTATGTAATGGGTAGTAAGGGACCTAGTGCATATGGTTAGTTTCAGGGACTTTCTGAAGCTTCAAGATGTTTATGAAATCTTAACAATTCTCCCTTTAGAATTTCCTCAGTGTTAAGGAGCTTCCCTCGAAGATGGAAATTTGATTTCAGAAAATTACTGCAGAAACCTGAGACCTCCTCCCAACCATGGATTCCTGGTCAGATTTATAATATTAGGCATCCATTTCTTCTCATGGAGCAGGCCTTAAATCTAATAAGGAAGCTGTTGGTTACCCCTATAACATTTGTGCCACAGTTGTACTTATATTATGGGTATATCCTTTCAGTCTGGTTATCATTGTAGCTCACAGTATTTGCAGCCTTATGAGGATGTGAATGACTTTTCTCTCCCAGAAGCCTACTTAGACTCTTCCAGTAAGCACTGTGAGAGCTAGCCGTCAGGGAAGAAATTTTTCACTCCCAGCTTGATTTCTCCCTGCACTGTGACCAAAGGAAATAGTATGCTCAGCAATGGGCTATCACCATCTAATTCTGGTGAACTATCTAGAGCACTGCCAGTAATCTATATAGTTGGATGGTTGGGGGGCTCTGTGACCCTTCTGACCACAACTGGATGGGAGGTACCCCTCATTTGGCATTAGGCTTTTTATTTTGCACTCTGTTGCTTCTGGGAAGAGCATTATCTCCTATGTAGAGTAATGCGAATTTAATCTCTTTGGGGTGTGTGTGTGTGTGTGTGTGTGTGTGTGTGTGTGTGTTTAGGAAGTTTATCAAATGGATTTTTCATATGGCTGCTAATTATTCCCCTTCCTATAGCCTCCTCTGTGCTAATCTTCTGTGCATCTCCCCACTCTTGTAGATTCTCTGCCAAGGCAAAGGAAGCAGAGATATGGAGCGGGGAGGCTGGGGGGGCGGGGGAAGGGGGTGTTTGGAAGCCCTGTGAGTATGTACAGTTTCCACACTAGGATCAGCTATCAGGAGGCAGATCAACTTTACTTAGGGTGACTCAAGGTTTATAAAGTTTTGAGGGACTAAGAGTAGGAATCTCTAGGATGGGCAAAGGGCCATTCATTGGCTAGAGCTTAGGGTACCTGAAATGCTTCATTAGCAAGGGGAAGCTTTTCAGGAATCTCAGGTGCTGGCTGAACAGGTTTTATCAGGAGAAAAGAAGTTGATCCTGTAATCTGATTGAGGCTATGTGACATTCTTCAGGTAGAGGCATATCTGGGGGCTTGGAATTTCTCAGACAAGGTCAGAGAAGGAGAAACCCCACTAATGGAGGGAGTCTCCCATATTGCACCGAGCCCAGAGGCCCTCTGGTCATGGTGAACTGTGACCTTAATTAGCAAAGTTTTTCCACATCTCCCCCTGATTTGTTTTTTAATGGAGAAATGTCACTAAAGTATTCAACCCCTATATTGGGGACAGCTTGGTACTGAACCAGAACCCAATTCGAAGTTTTAAAAATTGGATAAGGCAGGGTGTAAACATCAAAATCAAACACAACACCAACCAGAGTCGGGAACTGACAGGACAAGGTTTTATTGAACCAACCTAATTGCTCAGCAGACTGAAATTTTGAGAGCAAGTCTACACAGAGTTTTTGTCTGAGAGTGTAAGCATGGGTTTCAAACTTATTTGATTCATTTACATAGACATAACATTTTTTTCTCAGCACTATGCAAGTCCCCCCCTACCCAAGTTTAGTTGCCATTAGGCCTCAACAATTGAGTTCATCTACTATTGGAGAGACCCAAGGCTGTCATCTGTGGATGTCATCTCCTGCTTGTCTGGAAAGTCTCCATCAACCAGTGTATCTGAACAAAGGCAACTTCCCGGCCCCAGGCAGGTCTAAGGAAGATAGTGGGTCAGTCTCAGTCCAGCCTGCAGTGACTGGGCTGCTTTCTTTTCCTCATAGAGATAAACCTGTAGCATAATCATGACAGGTTGCAGAACCCTGACAGGGGGATATCTGTGCAAGGGCTTATATATTTTTTTTCTTTTTTTACACCAAAAGAATGGAGGGGATAATAAATACACACATTAAACTGGTACAGTTTGATTGGCAGCACATCAGTCCATTGCTCTAAACCTGTTAGCAGGTTAATGGGTATTAAAGGAATTTTAATCCTGGAAGTAGAAAGTCACATTAGGGAAAGTAGAGGGAAGGGCTGGGATTTATTTATCTTATCTGCTTAAGGTAGCTTCAAAAGAAAACTCCATGTCAATTATGGATGTAAAATGAGCAGTAACCACTTATCTGTGAAAAATAAATTGGCTTAAGTAGACCTTAGTTGAAGATTAAGTAATAGTTGTTAATGTAGTTTCTTTGACTTGTGGGAGGTAGATCCAAGGTGATTCTCTGAAGCTTAAAAGAATTTTTAAGTTTACAAAAAGAGATAAATTGTAGTTATGTCTATATTGCCATCATTTGTAATCTGTAAATAATTTTGTTTGCTTTGGTTGTCATCTTTGGAGCCCTGACCATAAGCCAGGTTGTACCCTGTAGTGATGGAATAGTATTCCTGGCAGAGTGTTCCCACACCCTGCCATCCCATTTCCTACGTAAACCTTTCCCCCCATTATTCCCCTTTCAAATGCCCCTCTACCTTTAAGATCTATCTTCCTCTTATTCTTCCTCTCCTGCCATCTTTCTTTCCCTTCCCCAAATTAGGCCCTTTCTGAATTGTCTCAGAGTAATAGGGTGGAGTCAGGTAAAGTACATGAATGAGAGATTTGCTTTCTGAGGTACACTGACAGGGCTTGGTGATGCTTTGGGGTTTTGTAGATATGATGTAGAAATGTCTAATGAGATATGAGTGTGTGTGTGTGTGTAATGATTAGACTTCAAGGGACTCAAAGATAGGTGTTTGACAGCTATGCTATTCTTTTTAATTTTTTATTATTTACACCAATTTTTACATTTAAATATATTTTGATCATATTCTTCCCCTGCCCCAAGTCATTCTAGGTCCTCTCTTGTCCCTATGCATACCCAACTCTCAAGTTCTTTTGCAGAAAACCAACAAAAACCCAATATAACAACAAAACCAAGAAACCAAAATAACCCCCAAAAGAAAACATAATAAAGCACCAAACTGTAACAAATCAAAGTGTACACACACACACAACTGTGGACTCCATTATATGTTGATCAACAACTCCTGAACATGAGGCCCACCCTGCAGTAGTTGATAAACCCAGTGTCACCCATTAGAAAAACTGATTTTCCCTCTCCCAACAGGTATAAATGACAGTTTAGTTGTTATCCTTTATGTGGCTAGATTGTCATTCATTCATTCATTCATTCATTTTTTTTAATTTAACAAAATATAATAACATAAAACAAAACTTTCACTTTAGAGTTGGACAGGACAAACCACCAGAAGGAAAAGAGTCCAAAGAAGGCACAAAATGTCAGAGACCCACCTATTTGCATACTCGGGAATCCTATAATAATACTAAACTGGAAGCCATAATTGATACACAGAAGACCTGGTGCATGCTGCTTCCTTCTCTGAGTTCATATGGGCTTTGCTCATGTTGATTTAAAGGGCCTTGTTTCCTTGATGGCTTCCATCCCCTCTGTCTCTTTCTGCCTTTTCTTCCGTGGGCTTCTATGAGCTCTGAGGGAAGAATTTGATGGAGACATCCTATTTAGGATTGAGCATTTCAAGGTCTCTCACTCCCTAGGTAGTGTCTAGATGTGAGTCTCTATATTTGTTCCCAAGCTGAGACAGGAAACCTCTCTGATCATGGCAGAACAAGGCACTGATATATGAGTATAGCAGAATATCATAAGGAATCATTTTATCAGTTTGTTGTTGGTTTTGTTGGTTGGTTGGTTGGTTGGTTGGGTTTGTTTGTTGTTGTTGTTTGTTAGATCAGTATTATTTGGCTTTACGATAGACAATGCTGAATATAGGTTCTATCTTGTGGAGTCCAATCAATTATTGATTAGTTATTTGCACAAATTTTGTGCCACCATTGGCCTAACATATCTTGCAGGCAAGATGCCATTGTAGACCAAAAGGTTGGTGTTTACATTATTTCTCTTTTGGTAGTGTGCAGAGTACCTTTCTGTACCAAAGGTGCTAGATGAAGGCTCTCTGGAGGCATCAACTCCACATTAGTTCAGTGAGTTGTCTAAGTGTTGTAGCTTTGCTATTCTTTTTTTTTTTGGAAATTTTTTTACATTTCAGATATTCTCTCCTTACCCCATTTCCCCCCTCCCTCCCAGGAACTCACTATCCCTTCCCCCATCCTCCTGCCTCCACGTTGGTGTACCCCCACCCACCCTCCCCCATACCTCACCTGCCCACCCTTGAATATCCCCCCCCCCCGATGTCCAGCCTTAATGGGACCAAGGATCTCTTCTCCACTTATATATAGCTCCCTTGCATATATAGCTGGAGCCATGGGTCCTTCCCTAAGCGCTCCCAGGCTTGTGGTTTAGACCCTGGGGGGCTCTGGTTGGTTGGGATTGTTGCTTTCCTCATGGTATCTCGAATCCTCTCAACTCCTTCAGCCTTCACTCTATCTTCTCCATTGGGAACCCCATGATCAGTTTAATGGTTAGCTGTGGGCTTCTGCCTCTGAGTATGTCGGACTCTTGCAGACTTCTAAGGAGACAGCTATATCAGGCTCCTGTCAGCATGTACATCCTGACATCCACATCAACCTCTACCTTTGGTGACTGCACATAGGATGGATATCCAGGTGGAATGGTCTGTCTCTCCTTCAGTTTCTGTCCTGCACTGTGTCTCCATATTTGCACCCCTGAGTATTTTGTTACTCCTTCTAAGAAGGACTGAAGCCCCCCCCCCACTTGGTCTTCATTCTCATGAGCTTTATGTGGTCTGTGAGTTGAATCTTGGGTATTTCAGGCTTCTGGGCTAAAATCCATAATCAGTGAGTGAATACCATGTATGTTCTTTTGTGATTGGGTTACTTCACTCAGGATGATATTTTCTAGTTCCATCCATTTAATATATGAATTTATCAAATTCATTGTTTTTAATAGCTGAGTAATATTCCATTGTATAAATATACCACATTTTTTGTATCCATTCCTCTGTTGAAGGGACCTGGGTTCTTTCCATTTTTCTGGCTATTTAAATAAAGCTGCTATAAAACATAGTGGAGCATATGTCCTTGTTATGTGTTAGAGCATCTTCTGGATATATACCCAGGAGTGGTATAGCTGGGTCCTCAGGTAGTGATATGTCCAATTTTCTGAGGAACCGCCAGACTGATTTCCATAGTGGTTGCACCATCTTGCAATCCCACCAACAATGGAGGAGTGTTCCTCTTTCTCCACATCCTCGCCAGCATTATCACCTGAGTTTTTTATTTTAGCCATTCTGACTGGTGTGAGGTGGAATCTCAGGGTTCTTTTGATTTGCATTTCCCTGATGACCAAGGATGCTGAACATTTCTTAGGGTGCTTCTCGGCCATTCGCATTTCCTCAGTTGAGAATTCTTTGTTTAGCTCCTTACTCCATTTTTTAATAGGGTTATTTGGTTGTCTAGAGTCTAATTTCTTGAGTTCTTTGTATTATATTGGATATTTGTTCCTCTATCGGATGTGGGATTGGTAAAGATCTTTTCCCAAATCTGTTGGTTGCCGTTTTGTCCTATTGAGGGTTTGTCTTTGCCTTACAGAAACTTTGCAATTTTATGAAGTCCCATTTGTCATTCTTGATCTTAGAGCATAGGGCCATTGGTGTTTCTGTTCAGGAACTTTTCCCCTGTGCCTAGGTATTCGAGGGTCTTCCCCACTTTCTCTTCTATTAGTTTTCAGTTTTGTTGGTTTTATGTGAATTTCCTTTATTCACTTGGACTTGAGCTTTGTACAAGGAGATAGGAAAGGATCGATTTGCATTCTTCTGCATGTTGTCCCCAGTTGAACAGCACCATTTGTGAAAAACTGTCCTTGTTCCACTGGTGGTTTTAGCTCCTTTGTCAAAGATTAAATGACCATAGTTGTGTGGGTTCATTTCTGGGTCTTCAACTCTATTCCACTGATCTTCCTGCCTGTCTCTATACCAATACCAGGCCGTTTTTATCACTTTTTGCTCTGTAGTACAGCTTGAGGTCGGGATGGCGATTCCTCCAAGAAGTTACTTTTATTGTTGAGGATGGTTTTCGCTATCTGGGTTTTTTGTTGTTCCAGTTTAATTTCAGAATTCTCTTTCTAGTTCGTAAAGAATTGAGTTGGTATTTTAATGGGGTTTTGTGTTGAATCTGTAGATTGCTTTTGGCAAGATGGCCATTTTTACTATATTAATCCTGCCAATCCATGAGCATGGGGGGATCTTTCCATTTCCTGAGATCTTCTTCAATTCTTTTTTTCAGAGACTTGAAGTTCTTGTCATACTGATCTTTCACTTGCTTGGTTAGATTCACCCTGAGGTATTTTATATTATTTGTGACTATTGTGAAGGGTGTCATTTCCCTAATTTCTTTTTCAGCCTGTTTATCTTTCATGTAGAGGAAGGCTACTGATTTGTTCGAGTTGATTTTTATAACCTGCCACCTTGTGAAGTTGTTTTATCAGGTTTAGGATTTTCTGGTGGAGTTTTTGGGGTCACTTAAGTATACTATCATATCATCTGCAAATAGTGATATTTTGACTTTTCTTTCCTTTTTGTATTCCTTTGACTTTCTTTTTGTTGTCTAATTGCTCTGGCTAGGACTTCCAGTACTATATTGAATAGGTAGGGAGGAGAGTGGGCAGCCTTGTCTAGTCCCTGATCTTAGTGGGAATGCTTCAAGTTTCTCTCCATTTAGTTTGATGTTGGCTATTGGTTTGCTGTATATTGCTTTTACTGTGTTTAGGTATGGGCCTTGAATTCTGAGCTTTCCAAGACTTTTACCATGAAAGGATGTTGTATTTTGCAAATGCTTTCTCGCATCTAATGAGATGATCATGTGGTTTTTTTTTTGAGTTTGTTTATATAGTGGATTACTTGATGGATTTCCAATTTGAACCATCCCTGCATTCCTGGGATAAAGCCACTTGATCATGATGAATGATTGTTTTGATGTGTTCTTGGATTCGGTTTGTGCTAGAATTTTCATTGAGTATTTTTGCATCGATATTCATAAGGGAGATTGGGCTGAAAGTTCTCTTTCTTTGTTGGGTCTTTGTGAGGGTTTAGGTATGAGTGTGATTGTAGCTTCATAGAACGAACTGGGTAGTGTCCTTCTTTTCTATTTTGTGGAATAGTTTGAAGAGAATTGGATTTAGGTCTTCCTTGAAGGTCTAATGAGATTCTCCACTAAAACCATTGGTCCTGGGCTTTTTTGGAGTGGGGAGACTTTTAATGGACTGCTGCTATTTCTTTAGGGGTTATGGGACTGTTTGTGGTTTATTTGTCCTCTTTAACTTGGTACCTGGTATCTGTCTAGAAAATGTTCCATTTTTGATTGTGATTAAGAGTTTACATGATGTTTGCAAGTCAGGTGATTCTTTGAGATTGAGGCAATGAGAGACAAGTATGTGAGAGAAACTAAGCTCAAAGATGCTCTTCCATATTGAATTTCCATATCACTTCCATATTGAATATCCTTTCAAAGGCACTGATGGGAAACAGCCTATTTTAGATAATACATGAGAGTATAACTATTGTTCATTTTAATTTACATTTAGCACAAGAAATAACTGTCAGAACATTTTATCTAAACCCGTCTTTATTCCAGAAGAAGTATGTTTAAGAGAGAAAGCTCAATTCTAATTTTGCATGCCTAAAAAAGCAGAAATAGTCAAATTTACATAAACTATATGAATAACAGAAGAACTCTGTTAAACTTAGCCTTCTCTGTGGTGTAAAAGGATATGTATCCAGCAAGTTAATTTTAAAATTATTGATGGCAATATTGAATGTACAAATGACTCAAACAATTTTATTAAAAATATGGAAGATTGAAATCTGTGGAATTAAGTTTTGCTTTGCTGAAAGTAATTGTCATTACAGATGTAGTTTACAAGCTAGATTTAAACACCTAATTAAAGGCTTATTTTAAGTTTTAGATTGCCTTGTATGTTCTGGACACCTGCCATTAAATTATTGTAAAAATGTAAGGTTTATGTATTAGACTATTTGTAAACAGAAGTGACAGCTATGTTATGTTTTATTCTGAAAATTAAGGCAGAGATTAAACTATATGCTAGAAGTTAGCTAAAGGGTCAAACTGGCATTTCACTCAGTGATAATACTAATTTCCATGTTTTCTGTTTTAAAATATTCTAAATCAATGACATTTATATACATATATAAGGATTCATGTGTGTGTATGTGTGTGTGTGTGTATTGAATCTTTGTAATAATTTGAACCAAAAAAACACAAGTTTTCAAAAATACACTTACATAGTTCATAGATGGCACTGAAAATATACCAATGTCAAATAGTTGATGACTTTGGATGATTTTTTTACATATTTTTAAATAAGCACTTATATATTTATATATATAAGGTAAGCAAAGTTTAAAAAAAATAATAAACAAAGGCCTTGACCTGCACATTTAATGAAAGTCACAGATTGATCAACTTTCCATCACATCTTTCCTAGGAAAGAAAATAATTTCTATTGCAAATTATGGTTTATATTTATTCATTTCATTATGTTCTCTACCTTTATTTCTAACCTAATTTAGATATATTTTAATGTGATATCGAAATAATGGACTTAGCTTGGAATTAATAGCTTAATACTCTGTTTTATAATAGTATGTCTTTGTTTTCTGATTGCAAAGCAGGTGTTTGTATACTGGTAAACTTTACAGTTCGGAGAAATAAGCAAACTCAAGACTCAAGCCTAATCTCACCATCTAAATCAGAGCAACCTCACAAAGTGCTTTGTTGCAAATTAGAACTTTGGTTTCTTGATTCTGTTTTTTTTTTCATTTTTATTGTATTTTATATTTATAGAAACATACTACACAAATGGTAATTATTATTTACTTGGATAAAATCATATTTATCCAAGGATTATCAAAAACTTCTTGGTTTCATGTACTACTTTGTTGTGCATAATAGAAAAACTACAAATTTTAAGTAAATGAGATGAGAGAATACAGTAATAATTAAACCACATACGCTGTTAGTAGTTTCAAGAGGAGAGGACCTTTGGTTCCCAACACCCACATGGCAGTTCACAGTTGTCAAACTCCAGTCTGTGAGGGTCACCATCCTCTTCTGACCTCAGTAGGCACCACACACACGAGATTCACTTACATATGTGCAAACACCGATGTATGTGAAATAAAAATAAATAAAAGATCTTTTACAGAAAATCACCTTGTAAGGCTCATTTTAGTTAGGTCAGCTCACATTCAGTTTGAACAGGAGCACAGAAGACATGAAAAGTACAGGGTCTTCAGTTGGGAACTGTGACAGAAAGTAAAGAGAAAAAGCTTCTCTGCCGTCGACTGTCTAAGAATAACTCACCTTTGGACTAACTGGAACTTTTAACAAAGCACAGCAGTGGGAGTTGGTGACTTCAGTTCAGTTGCTGAACTTAGTAGTCACTATGTTGTACATGAAATGCCCAGTGATCTAGAACTTAACCTTTTCAAGCTGTTGTTGGTATCTCTGTCTGACCCACAAAAGACAAATTGCTTTTATAAGATTGTAAGAAAATTTTATAACAAGTTGGTTTTATTGAAAATCAGTAAGATGAATATACCATTTTATGAACACATTAGAGAACCATATTGAAAATGTATTACAGCCGGGCAGTGGTGGCGCACTCCTTTAATCCCAGCACTTGGGAGGCAGAGGCAGGCGGATTTCTGAGTTCGAGGCCAGCCTGGTCTACAGAGTGAGTTCCAGCACAGCCAGGGCTACACAGAGAAACCCTGTCTCGAAAAGCCAAAAAAAAAAAAAAAGAAAATGTATTACATATTGTGTGACATTTTCTCTGATTTTAAATTTGAATTTTTCACTGTTTGTAGATCATCTTTTATATATACTACTGGTCTCTTTAAAGATCTAACTAAACATGAGCCTGTTTAAAAGCAAAGGTGGTATTGCTCTCACTGATACAGTATCCTAAGGAGTCTGCTAGAAAAACTCACAAAAGCTGCCCTGTGCTCATTCTTGTCTTAAGGGAATGTCACAGAATCTCCCCACAGGAGCCTTAAGGGAACTGCAGAGTAGTCAGGCAGCAGAGTTCCCACAGGCCTTCTAATAGGGATGTAGACAGGCAAGATACAGTAAGTAATGGACCCTTCCTTTCAAGAAGGAAACTGAACTCCTATTAAGTTGAATGGAGAATGTTTCAAGCTGGCTATCTGAGCTTTGACAGAACAAAACCTTTATTCTGCCAAAGGGAATATGCCCTGTGGGCATGAGTCTGAAGGAAGCCCTCTGTGGTACCTCTGATGGTGTTGAGAACTTGCAAACTCACTGCACAGGAGAAAGAGCTCTTGTGCACTAGATCCTTTCACAGTCCATCCTTAAAGAATTTAGCACCCATGCTTAAACTTACTTTGTCTTTTTAAATTGTTTCCCTTTAATATCAGAAGATGAAACTGGTTCCTACTAAGCAAGGCTGCATACTGAATGATGATATATGTTCCCTGTTTTCTTTGTGAAAGTAACTACACCCACACTTCCCTAATCAGCAAACTTCTCAAAGTTACACGTGCCTGCAGTCAAGCCGTGGGTCTTTGCATGAGATATGCTTGCACACTTAAAGGCTGCTGTGTGACAGGCTGTGTTTGGGCATTTGCCCTCTTAGCTTGCTCTTCTTGAAGCATTATTTTTGCCTGTGATTCTATGCCTCTTTTTGTTAATGGATCTAGGAATGAATTACTTAGAACATTTTCTTTTTGATAACTTTACATTTGAAAATAATAGTTTACACATTATTAGATGATCATTTTATTGTGCACTTTAACCTTGGGTTAATCATTGTTAAACCAACATTTTTAAAAAAATGATAGTAACCTACAAACTTGAGGAGTTTTGTTTTCAAAAGAACAGGGTTTAAATTCTTGTCAAAGTCATTTCAAGTTTCCTTTTGATGTTGGTCTAATTTTTGTAGTCTTGATTTTGTTCTGGTTTGGGCTATAAAATCTTATTTTCTTTGCTGGTGAAAAAAAGGTGTAATGAGTACATTGTGAAGACCTCCTCAGTTCCCCTACTGGTACCTAGCCAGCACAGGCCTTCTGTTTCAGTACACATTAAAAAGAGGCAAATTTACAGCATTTTAAAAAGACTTAGTGCAGTCGAATGATTATGCTGATAGTTCATAGAACAAACTAATTCTGATGGTAACTGTAACTGAACTGATTTGACTCTTGTGTTTAAGATGGTTTCCTCCTGAGAGAATTTGAGTTTCAGATGCTTCAGAAGCTCTTTCCTAAATGGTTAAAGTAGAGATTAAGGAAAAGCAAATAACTCTAATAATGTGACTTAGAATTACATCATCACAGTCTCTTCAGTTAGAACTCATTGGTGGGTGGGAGACTGGAGGCTTAGTGCTGTCAGTTTGAACCTCACATTAGAAGGTAATTTTGTTAATATCACTATTAATGAAAATGTTTTAAGTAACATATTTTTCTCTTTCATCTATTATACTATGACATGAAGTGCAAAGATTAAGTCTTTACTAACTAACTAATAGATGAGCCAAAGTAAGAAAGAGGGAGTAGAGAAGAAGGAGAAAGTGTGGGGGTGTGGACTGAGAGACTGGGAGTTTGCTAATGTGAAGTCTGAGAGCTCTGACTGTAATAGTCGTAGAAGTAGAAACTCTGAGGGAGAGAGTCCTCTTCATACTTACAGAATTATTCATGAAAGTTTTAGCTTATTTCCTTGATGTAAAATATGAAATTTGAAAATTATGATGCTTTCACTGAAATATTCTGCTTTAGGATTATAAAACCCTCCAAACTAAGGAGGAGTCTATATTTTTGGTCAAATTTGGTGCACAAATACATTGAATATGCAGACAAATTTGCCATGCAGATCCCACAGCCATGGCTCTTTGTGCTGGGAACTTTGCTTCTCCCCAGCATCCTGGCGGAACAAGGTGGCCAGCAGGACCAAGAGAACAATGTGCTCTTTTGTTCAAGTCTCATATCTTTCTAGGCTAGCATGGAATGTGCTTTTATCTTTTGATGCTTGGAGTTTAATTGCAAGGCACCTTTAAGATCTTTCTTGTATGTCTGCATTTGAAATACTTCTAATGCTGGGGACATTAATGTAACCCTTCTTGTACCAGTAAAAATTGCAGTGCCCCTTCCCTGGACTTTACAAACAATAGTACATTTCTCAAACTGCACTTCAGAAGAAGATTAACATAATGCTTTGTTTATATTATCGACCAACTCATCCCCTAAATGAAGTAATTGGCTTATGTTCTTACACGGGATACTATTGTAGTTCTTTATTGTAAATTGTAAATGTATAGGTATAAGTTTGTGGAGTGCAAAGGAATATTATAACTCTTAAATTCACTATGGAATAATGTAGATCAAGCAAGTTAGTGTCTGTTACCTCCAACTTTTCTGATATTTGGAGAGAATATTTAAGATTTATTATCTAAACAGTTTTGACGTGTATAATCACCTACTGTCAGTACACCTCATAGAATGTACTAGAACTGAAAGGGAAAACCTTCCTTCAGTCTGATTCTTTATCCTTGGATCTCATGTCTCCTTACTACTCCTAACCCCCAGCTTCTGTAATCAACATTCTAATCTATGCTTCTGAATTCAGTTGTTTTAGAGTTTACATATTAATGAGAAGAAATACCCTTCTATTCCTGGCTCATAGTGTAATAATCTCCAATTCTGAGTGTGGTAATGGAAATGACCATATTTCTTTTTGTTAAGACTGAGTAGCATTACATTGAATGCTGCATTTTATTAATTCATTCATTTGTTATGACATCTCTTCATCTATAACTTGACAGTGTACCTGACTTCAAATCTTTAGGGTTATCCCAAAGTTTTGGGATTGCTGGATTTTACAGTAGTTCTTTAAAGAATTTCCATACAGTTTTCCACAATGGCTGGGCTGTTCTGAATTAATTCCTAACCACCATGGCAATGGCCATTTTTACTTTCTTGATGACACTTGTCTTTTCTGAGAGTGGTAACATAATTTCATATTTTTCCATAAATTGCATCTCCCTGAGTTCCAATACTGAGCTTGTTTGTTTGTTTTCAATTAATTATGTGGCCTTTTGTGTCTTGAGAAATGTCTAGTCATGTACCTTCCCACGTTTTAAATTGGATTTTTGTTTTCTTACTATTAAGTTTAGGCTCCTAATATATTTGGGGTAGTAATCCTTTATGAAGTGTGTGGCTTGCAAATATGGGCTTTATGTCTGACTGTTGTTGGTTTCGGCCCTGGGATTCTGAGTGAGACTGTGGAATCACTGCCATGCCAGTGTCACTGGGTCCTTGTTGTTTTCTTCTAGTAGTTTTAGAGTTCTTGTCCTCACATTGAAGTTCTAATCCATTTTGAAGTAATGATCATATCTGATATGAACTAAGGGTCCAATTTCATTGTTTTTCATGTGGAAATCCGGCCTTCCTTACAATGTTAAAGATACCTTTCTCTGCCTATTAACCTATTTTTAAAAATTTATTACTTTATGTGAGTGTGCACATACACATGCACAAACAGAAGTCAGAGAAAGACTTTGAGGAATTTTCCTTCCACCATATGGTCAACAGGATTGAGTTGAGGTTGTGAGCCTTCCTCACGGGGCCATCTTGATGGTGATAGTTAAGCTCCCTTTGCATGCCAGGCTTCATGTCTGCGCTGTGCTCTGCACTGCTGGTCAACATGCCGCACTGCTTTATCAGCACCATCCTTAGTTTTAAGTACTGTTTCGAAATTCTGTGGAATTTTAAAGTTCATCAAACTCATCTTCTCATCACCAATTGATATTACAAAAGGTTGAGTGGAAAAGATGAATAGGAAAAATGAACATCCATTTGCACACAGTTGAAACCTCTGCTCTCAAGCTGCTCCCGGCTAGCATTGCACATATAGTCATCCACTGGTTCCCACAGACCTACAGAAGAGAACTGAAGGAGGAAGGGAAGGAGAGAGGGAGGGAGGGAAAAAGGGAAGAAGGATTATGAATAGTCAAAGGAGCTAATGCTTATACTAGAATAAATGTAGAATATGGACAGCTAAGGAATAATACTATCTCCAATGTTAACAGTTGCTCCAAGAATCTTGAGAACTGGGCGACAATCCTAGCTTTAGCCCAGAAATATACTGAAGGCTGTATTAGTGATGTGAGTTTTATGAAGCATTGTTCGAGAGGCTTGTTATGTCCTTAGTAGAATGCTTACCTAGCATGGGTGAAGTCCAGGATTCCATCTCAGCATCTTAAAACCTGGAGAGAAGCACATACATATTATTCCAACACTCCATGGACAGGAGCCAGAAGATCAGAAGTGCAAGATTGTCCTTAGCTTCATAATGAGTTCATGACCAACCTGGTATATGTGAGACTGTCCAAAATAAAACAATGTGTGAAATATGTAAGCAAACATGATTTACAACGCTCTAGTGCCTACCAAAATTACAAATCATTCTTACTATGATCCAGCAACCCACAGTAGGTCTCTACAGTACAATTAAGTTTCATAAGACTATTCTTTCACATTTGTTTGATGCATTGATTATGATAGCAAAAGATTGGACAGAGCCCACCTATCTAGTAAGTAAGGAACTGAATCACAAATTTAGAACAACATTGAAAGTTAAACCAAAGACAACAGTGCTTGACATGTGCAAAATAACACTGTATATGTAGGAAAAGTCTTTGGGTGGAAAGCATGAAAGATAACATCCATGACTGAATCAACTGAATCGTACAAAATGGCAAGACCTTTCCCTTTTTTCTGGAGTACTTAAAAGTACATAAGTCTTGTGTGATTACATTGTTTTGGTTCCCATTCCTGATTTTTCATAAGAATGGAACATGCTGTTCATCCTGAGGAGGGTAGTCCTCGGGATCAGGTAAGACTTCCTCTCACTAGTTCTTTAGTTCCTTCCTTCATAAATGAGATAAGAATGGCTGAGGCTAGAAGTTAGAATATCTATCTTTAAAATTTTCCCATAAAACATTTTAAATTTTAACATTTATACCTCAAAGCTGTTGTGTTTTATTTTCTGTGTTTGATTTGGTTTGAGATGATTTTGCTGTGTAGCCCTGGTTGGGGGTTTGAGATAGTGCAAAGGGATGCCTGTTCTCAGATGAGCTGTGTCTCATGGAACACAAATATAATTAAAAGCTCAGACAGAGGCTACAACCAGTCATCAACAGAAGGCCCTCAATTCTGCATTCTTGTCAGCAGAAGTAGGATGTCATAGTGGCTTAGATATGTGTAATGAGGCCATATAAAGAAGCAATGGCAACCGAGCACTGTGCATCTCTGCTGCAGTTTTGATGAGCAGTGCTGCCCACTGGGTGAAGAAACTCCATCTATGAGGGAGAAGGAGTAACCCTGCCATAGGAACTCTTTGGAAGCTAAATTGGACATGCAGACCGTGATTAATGTGTTACATTGCTCTTTCCTAATGTGAAGACTGGCATTACAGTCCTATGTATGAGTGCACTTTAGTCTTTGCAATGAGAAAAATCTCAGTTTGATTCCTTGAAAACTAGAGTCTCTTTCTGCCATAGTTTTGTTTCATTGGAAATTAGAGGATATTTTAAGTTATATATTTCTTTACATAAACAATAGTATAAAATACACTTACAAGTCATGGGTTCTCTGAATACTGAAGTTTATATTAATTGCTTTTATAACGTTGACATGAAATCCTTTTAGTTTTCTATGGCTTATGTCTCATTTTCATCCTTGAAAAGTAAAACTGAGCACTGGGGAGAGTTGGTGATTTCTCTGGCCACTCACCTATGCTACATTTATTCCGATTACAAATGCCATCATTTCTCTGCCCCACTCGAATGTTCACTGTTAATATCATGGTGCTGCATCTGGTTGACAGTATTCATTTTATTTTTAGGATATGGCTTTAGTTGCCCCTGAAGCGCCTTCGGAACAAGCCAGAAGAGTTTTTCAAACCTATGATCCAGAAGGTAAAACCTATGTTCCTGTCAATTGTATATCTTTATGTTTCAAATATTGATACTCAGGTTTTATTCAAAAGATGAGCTGGATTATTAAATGGAAGATAAGGTGGTAATTCTTTAAAAAAAAAAAAAAAAAAAACCTTAGGAGAAGCATCGAAAATGGAAAGCAAAGAGACCAAGCAGCAAAGATGGCAGACTGTGGCTCCCATCATCCCATCAAATTCTACTGCTGAGTGATTGTACTTCTTCAGATCCTGACTTTCTACTTATACTAGATATCAAAGGTCAGGATTCACTTATGTAATAGTCCTCTTTAGTTCCTGATCGTAATAAACATTGAATGATCAGATCAGGGCCAAAGAGAGAGAGAGAGAGAGAGAGAGAGAGAGAGAGAGAGACGGCTCAGCAATTAGAGTACTGGCTGCTCTTACAGAAGATCCAGGTTTGGTTCCTAGCACCCATAGGTGGGCTCACCTATAACTCCAGCTCCAGGGCATCTGACACTTATGGCCTACACACACACACACAGACACACACACACACACACACACACACACACACACACACACACACACACGGCGGGGTGGGGGTTGGGGGGTGGGGGTGGGGAAAGAGACAATAAAATATAATTGTAAAAAATCTTCACGTTTAAGAATGTCACCCAAATTATTTACCTTCTGATATTTATTCTACCAAAATGAGTTTTGAATTTTGCACATGTATATCATTTATGTGTCCACTGAGGAGTTTTGATGGCCTTTTGTTTCTGTAGTGAGTTAAGCATTATGCCTTAACCCTGCATCTGCCTCCCTTAAAGACAACTTACTCTTACATAAATTAACACATAGAAACCAAAGTTTTTAGGTCAGAGGAGTGCTTTGGAGCTCTGAAGACCTCCACCCGTTCTTGTGTCTTCTGTCTTCAGCATTAAGCTCTTTACTCTTGGCACCTGTCCTTCCTCCTAGCAAGGCTACTTTCTAAGGGTTCTGCTGACACATGTGTTGTTGATGAGTGACAGAAAAGACTGGGTATGAAAATTCATGACAGTGCTAAGCCTTAAGCTTGCTTAGCCAGGAGCACTAGGAGAAAGACTTACCTTGTTAAGGTAAATCGTCATAGGAAGCGGAATTATTCAGGGAGAAGAACACGTTTTGCTTGCTTACTTTTTATTTAATATTTCAGTTTATATAACCTTGCTTTACTAACACACATTCAAATCTGGAGATGAAAATCTTTTTCCTTAATACTTTTTCCCTCTAGTAGAAGCATGATTATATTGCTTGATATGAATTGTATTACATTCCTCACCATGACACTAAAGTTTATCTCGGACAGCACATCTTACACATGCTTTGGTTTTTTAAGACTTACTTTTATTTTGTATATGTGTATGTGTGTGTGTCAAGCTTCGGGGTTGGGTACTCTCTGAGGCCTGAGAGGGTGTCAGAATCCCTAAAGCTGGAATTAAAAGTGGTTGTGAGGCACCCAATATGAATTCCAACATTTTCTGCAAAAGCAGCAAGCATGCTTAACTAGTGAGCTGTCTCAGCCCCTACATATTCCAATTTCGAAACATTATGGTGGCTGGTATTAAAACTTAGAAAACATTTTACTTCCATGAATATTAAAGCCATGGACTGCTTTAATTTAATATTAAACTTTTAATTTAATATTAAATTTAATTTAATATTTATTGTTTAATACTAATTTAATGTTTATTATTAATTTAACTAGTTTCATATTGATATTAATATTAACTAATATTACTATTAATGATTAATATTAATCAGTTAATGGTGATTTAATATTAATTTAATATTAAAGCCACATGCGTGTGGCTAGTAATATGGGTCAGTTAGAGAAGTATTTGCTATGCTGGCATAAGGAAGTAAATTTAGCTTCCCAGAACCCACATATAAAGGTAGCCATGTTGGTATGTGCTTATGATCCCACTGTTGAGGACACAGAGACAGGAAGATCTCTGAACCTCACAGGTGGCCAGCTAGCCAAGCTAAATCATCGGGGTCTGGGTTCCATGAGAGACCTGCCTCAATAATAAGGTGGAAAGGGAGTGAGGAAAAGGCCCAACATCCTCCTCTCACCTATACACACATAAGTGCACACACATCCTTATGAAAACACGTATATATGTACCCACAATAACACACAAAATATTTGCCATGAATCTAGGAGATAGACACTATCACTTTTTTTCAGTGTTGTTAAACTAATTTTGTATGTGTCACCTTCAAAGGTATATGTGTACTTTTAAGAATCAAGAACAGCTTCTAGATGTTCTAGACCAACCAATCTTGACCCCTCCAAACACTACCAATGTCTATGTTATGGCTGAAGTCATAGAGATAGAGATGCTCAAACTGCTCAGAACTTGTTGGCATTAGACTACTGCTAATAATTTGGTATTGGCTCTCCATTTGCTTGAGCAATTAGAAATAATATGTATTTTAGATTCTTCAAACTTCTAGAAGCCTGCTACTTATTTTGATGTCAAACAAAGTTATAAGATCAAAGGTGTATTTTTAAATTGCTAAGTTCTCATTTGGAATGTTATCAAAATTTTAATCTTAACAATGCCATATTATACCACTTTAATTACTTGGCAGTATTTCATGATTAAATCACAAATTAAAAAAAATGACAATAATAAACAGCTGCTCAGAATGTAGTCAGAACAATTTACCAGGCAGCAAACCCTTATGCACAAACTTTTAAGCAAGTCCACACTTTTAGCTGTTGATCATTTCGTGGAGAAAAGTATTTGGATCTGGGCTTTGCTCTCAGGTATATGCTGTAATAGGAATTTTCCTCGGGTAGCAGTAATGAAGCCACACTGACGAAAGTGTCCAGACAAAGGCAGCAGAGACGTTTTCTTTCATGCTTCCTAAGATGCTGAATGTCAGTTAGAGATGTATGATGGCTAATAAGCAAAGGGACTTTTCCAGGTTATTGTTCCTGTCTGCTGGTGGCCAAATACAATCTGTTTCACATTTAGAGGCTTTGGGCTTTTAGCTCTGACTTAACTAAGCAAAATAATTTTTTTTCTCTATCTTTCCAATTCACCAAAGCAAGCATATGGGCTTGAATGTCTTTGAAAGTGCTTTCAAACAAGTTATTTTATTCTTTAGACCTCAAATTATTTGTAATAATTTGACAAGTTGTAGTTACTCTAACCCTTCACATTAAAGATCTGTGCATTTTTAATTATCACAAATGATCTGGAGCCTTTGAAACAAGGTCAGTCTGTCTTGAAAAGGGTGAATAATGTTCAAAATGATGACAAATAGGAAGGGCCTTTGTATAGTCCTGACCTGCTTAGGACTATAAAATGAAGCATGCCAAGTAAGCAACTGCTTCCTTTATTCTCTAGTTTGTTACAGGAGTAGGACTTTTAGACACGATATTTTAGAAAATTACCTAACCCTTAAAAAGCCATGCTGCTGCTGCTAACGGAAAGTAGAGACAGTCTCCAGGAATGAGTGATTTGCCTTGTGTATGGAGGGGAATCGGAACCGTTGTCATTTCTAACTGCCCTCCAAAGGCTTTGCTTGTGTCATTGTAGTTTTGGCATCAGCAGAGTTTGGGCCACTTTCTGTGCTATTTTGTGTATATAAAGCCACCATTTTTGTTGTCAACACTTCATAATTTTTAAAACATAAATATAATTATATCATTTCCCTGTCATCCTCCAGATCTCCCATACAGTCTCCTTGTTTTCTCAAATTCTTGTCCTCATTTTTTCAATTGTTATATATAAGTACATTTATGTTTTCCTTAATCATAAATACAATCTGCCTCGTCTGTATAATTAGTTGTTTTTATGTATATGACTTCAGGGATGACCATTTGTGGATACTGAACTGAAGGGCTCTTCCCCAAAGAAAGCTGTGCACCCCTCCTCAGCACTCTTTCGTTGCCTGTAGTACTTTGTCTAGGCTGCTGTGTCCTAAGATTTCCTCCTTCCATGTTAGTATGTTTATTGTTATCATCTGTGTTCAAGGCTTGTTTAGACAGACATGCTGTTGAGACTTCATAGGTGTAGCTTCCCTGACATTCCTAGGAAATGAACTCTCACAGCAGACTTGTGTCCCTCTGGCTCCTACGGTCTTTCTATCCCCTCTTGCACATTGTCCCCTGAGCCTTATGTACAGTTGTTGTGTCGCAGATACCAGTTTGGGAGCTCTTGTGTATAATATGTCATCTGCAGATAAGAACAGTTTAACTTCTTATCCTGCCAAAACTCCTTTAATTTCTCTCTCTCGCCTTATTGCTTCAGATTGTGCTTCAAGTACAATATTGAAAAGGAATGGAGATAGTGGACAGCCCTGTTTCATTTCTGGTTTCAGTGGGATTGCCACCAGTTTTGTCCTCTTAGGATAAGTTAGCTATATATAAAGTTTCTCATATATAGCTTTTAGTATGTTGAGTGTCTTAGTTAAGGTTTTACTGCTGTGAACAGATACCATGAGCAAAGCAACTTTTAGAAGGACAATATTTAACTGGGGCTGGCTTACGGGTTCAGAGTTTCAGTCCTTTATCATCAAGGCTGGAGCATGGCAGCATCCAGGCAAGCATGGTGCAGAGGAACTGAGAGTTCTACATCTTCATTTGAAGGCCACTAGAAGACTCACTTCCAGGCAGCTAGGATGAGGGTCTTAGAGCCCAAACCCACAGTGACACACCTACTCCTACAAGGCTACACCTCTTCATAGTGCTACTTCCTGGACCAAACATATTCAAACCACCACATTCCACTCCCTGGCCCCAAATGGTTTGTTCAAACACATGAGTCTATGGAGGCCATACCTAAACATAGTATAATGCAAATTACATATAGTCCAAAGTTCAAGGTCTCTTCTGAGATTCATTCAGTCACTTAACTGTAATCCCCAAAGCAAGACAGGAAACTAGCTGGGCAAACATGTCTGATGGCAAAGCAGTCTTCAGATCTCTATTGTTTTTCATCTTTATTGACTGCAACAAACTTTTCTCTTGGGCTTATTCCATTGCCCATTATAGCTTTTCTCAGCAGGTACCCCAGGGCTCTGGCATCTTTTACTTGGGGTCTCCCAGTGAACTTCAGCTTCATAGCTTCTTGTTCCAATGCCTGGGATCCACACATGATCTTCTGGGCTTCTCAAGAGGGCTTACATCACTTCTCCAGCTCTGTCCTCTGTAGCACTCTAAGCTCATGTTGATCAACTCCACTGCTGCTGCTATTCTTGGTGGTCATCCCATGATACTGGCATTTCCAATACACTGGGGTCTTCATCTGCAACTAGGCTTCACCAATAGCCTCTCATAGGCTCTCTTCATGGTGCCATACCTCAACTTCTTTGCATGACTCCTTCAGTCCTGGCCCATCAACTGCAACTGGGGCTATACCTTCCTTCACCAACGGCATTGCCTCTCAGTGCCAAGCCTCAGCTGCTCTCCATGACCCCTTCATGCCTTCAAAACCAGTACCACTGGAATGATTCTTACACATTGCCAAATCCAGCTACAGCACAGGGTATAACCTTGACTATCTCTGGAACACAGCTTCTTTGTGTTCTCAGAAAACACTTCTCAGATTTCACCTCAGTGATGCTGGTTTCTTCTTAATCACCATTAATTTCTTTTCTCCAGCTAACCAGCATCAATTATCCCAGTAAGCTCTTCTATTCTTGACTCTACAGCTGGAGTCACATGGCTGAAGCTGCTGATTTCTGCTGTTTACTGGGGCAGGAACATAGCCCTTTGTTATATTATATTATCACCAGCCTTCTGTTTTCTAACATTTACTTCCTAAGCTTGCCTGTCCTGGATCTTGCTCTGTATGTTACCTTGAACTCAAGAGATCTGCACGCCTGTTACCTAGTGCTGGGATTAAAGGTGTAGTCTACCACACCTGGATTTAAGTTTTTCTCTATTTAAAACTTGCTGTGTCTCAGGCTGGCCTTCAACTCAGAGATCTGCTTGTCTCTGTCTCCTGGAATTAAGTGTACCACCTTGCCTGAGCCTTAGCTTTTCATGGCCACTGTTCCTCAAGATCTAGATTAAAAGTCCAAGTGAAAACAATAACCAAGTAATAATAATGCTTAACATGATAGAACTATTCCTTGTTCAATGGCAAACTCATAAACAATAAGCTTAGCTGGGTGGGATCTTGCCCTTAATCTGTTTATCTCCTTGAACACAAGATTCAGCTCCATTTCACTTCCTAAAGTACCTGTTTATTACTTGAGCTAGATATTTTATATTTTCCTTTTTAAGCTTGCTATTCTTGTTCAAAATGCTCTTCATGAAACTTAACCAGAAAACAAAGTCTCTGTTGGGCTTTCTTGAGACTTTCATTGTCAATGCAATTAATAAAAATCTCTTTACCTTAGCCTAAGGTATGCTCTTCAGACAAGGGGCAAAGTACAGCTACATCCTTCACAAAAGTATCTCAAAAACATTCTCTTGGCCACATACTAAAATTCTTGTCTGAAACTTTTAGAGCCAGGCTTCCACAGTTCAAATTGCCCTCAGCAACAAAATCTTCCATATTCCTACTCAGATAGCCCATTAAGCCCCACTTAAAGCATTCCACGTAGTCCAAAGTCCTCAAATCCATATTTGCCCAAACAAAATCATGGTCAGACCTATCACAGCAATACCCCAGTCCCTGGTACCAACTTCTGTCTTAGGGTTTTACTGCTGTGAACAGACACCATGAGCAAAGCAACTCTTATAAGGACAATATTTAATTGGGGCTGGCTTACAGGTTCAGAGGTTCAGTCCACTATCATCAAGGCAGGAAGCATGGCAGCATCCAGGCAGGCATGGTGCAGAGGAGCTGAGAGTTCTACATCTTCATTTGAAGGCCACTAGGAGAAGACTCGCTTCCAGGCAGCTAGGACCAGAGTCTTAAAGCCCACGCCCACAGTGACACACCTACTCCAACAAGGCCACCCTATCAATAGTGCCATTCCCTGGGCCAAACAAATTCAAACCACCACAGGTGAGGTATGTTCCCTCTAGTCCTGTTCTCTCTAGACTTTTATTATGAAAGCATATTGGATTTTTATCAAACAATTTTTCTGCATATATTGAGATGATCATGTGATTTTTGTCATTAACTCCACTTACATGACTTACTACATTTGCTGACTGCTTGGGTTCAACCATCCCTACATGTTCAGCATAAAGCCAACTGGGTTATATTGAAGAATCGTCTTGATATATATCTGCATTTGGTTTGCCAGTATTTTGTTGGGGATTTTTGAATCTGTATTTTCCAGGAATAATGGTTTATAGTTTTCTTTTGTGTGGGTCTTTAAGTAATTTGGAGTATTCAAGTGACAGTGGCTACACAGATGGAGTATAGGATGCTCCTGCTGTTTCCTTCTTTCTCTCTCCCTCTCCCCTATCTCTCTTTCTTTCTCTCTTTCTTTCTTTCTGTCTGTCTTTTTTTATTTGTTTAATAATTAAATGATTGGTTGTAGCTCTTTGACAGTCTGGTAGAATTATGTTGTGAATCCCTCATCCCTCTGATCCTACACTGTTTTTAGTCTGAAGGCTTTTTGTTACTGTTTCTATTTCATAATTTGTTGTGGATCTGTTTAGGTTGTTGATCTCCTTTTGGTTTAATTTTGGTGGCTTGAATGAATCTAGAGATACTTTTTTTTTTTTAAAGATTTTCCAGTATAATGTATGTAGTAGCAGGTTTTTAACCTATTCATTCCCTTATCATCTGAATTTTTTGATGTTTATTGTAATATTTCCCTTTCTACATCTGATTCTATGAATTTGGATTTGTCTTCCTTCCTTCTTTCCTTCCTTTCTTCCTTCCTTTTTTTCTTTTGATGAGTTGAGCCAAGAGTCTGTCTTGTTATCATCTCAGAGAACAGCTTTTATATTTGTTGTTTTCTGTGTTTCTATTCCTATAATCCCTACAGATTTTTATTTTCTCTTATTGTGTACTGGTTTTGAGTTTCATTTGTTCTTGATTTTCAAATTTTTGAAATACATCATTGTTATTTGTTTGCACTCTGCTTTTTTTTTTTAATTTAGGCACTTGGGGTTATAAAGTTCCCTCTTAAAACTGCCCTTTTGTGTCACAGAACTTTTGTGTTTTCATGTCACTCCAGGACCATTTTTATTCCTACTTTGATTTCTTGTTTGACCCATTTTCATTCACTAATCAGTTATTTAATCACCAAGAGTTTATGTACTTACTAGAGATTTGCTTGCTGTTTAAGCTTTGTTGCATTATGGCCAATTATTTCAACCTTTCTAAATTTAGTATTTGTGTCTTGGGTTGAGTTCTATTTTAGAGAAGTGTCTAAGGGCTACTGAATAGGATATTCTTTGATATTTGGGTGGAATATTCTGTATCTGTTAAGACCATTTAATGTATGATATCATTTAATTCTCATGTTTCTCTGTTTATTTTTTTTTTTTTCGCAGAAAACCAATCTCTTAGAGAAAGTGGCTTGTTGAAACCACATAATGTTAATGAATTGATGCTAATCTCTGTCTGCTATGGACATAGTAGGCTAGGACCAAGAACAGGATGTGTGGGCCAGGTTGGGCCTGAAGGTTGGATTTTGCTTAGGTAGAATGAAGTCAGATGAACTTCAGGGGGATGGACTGGCACACAGAATGTGAGTTTTGATCTATGTCTTGAATGTGAAGGCAGATCTGGGGTTGAGAGAGGTGTATGGAGCAGACAGACCATCAGATGGAGTTCCTGGCTAGATGCTGATACAAGATGGATTGTAAGTGGCTGGGCAGAGAGATTAGATACAGAGATCGAGGAGCCTGCAGATTGTAAGCAGGTGGCATGCTCCTATGTTGAGCCTGGAGTTTGCAGACAGCATAATTGCCTCCATTGCATTGCAGCTTTGGCTTTTTTGTGCAGGTGTGTTGTTGCTGTTTTGTCCTGTTTAGTTGGAATGTTTTTTAATTGAATCGATTAGCTATTAGTTAATGTGAAACCTATTTCAAAATTTTTTTCTTACTTTTATACCATCATTTATCTAAATAGAAATGGATCACTACATTTAGTAAAATGAAACTGGTACAAACAGAATTTGTGCTGGGTGGTAGTAATTCATGCCTTTAATCCATCACTCTGTAGGCAGAGACAGGCATGAGTTTGAGGCCTGCCTGATCTACAGAACAAGTTCCAGAACAGCCAAGGATACACAGAGAAACTGTTTTGAAGACAAACAAACAAACAAAAGAATTTGTTGTTAATAATTCTTTTCACTTGATTTCTTTATGACAATTTAAAGATTTAGCTAATTACTGAATAATATTGTCATTTTAAGTGGAAAGAGTTTTTACCCATTTGCAGGTTTGTGATGTTCCTTTATTAAAAAAAAAAATAGTTTAACTTTACAGTTTAATTGGAGTTCTTAAGTCATTTTTTTCCTCCCTTGAAGAGAAATCTTTGCCTGTATGTCTAAGAAAGTTCATCTGACTAAGTCCCTAGGAACAATGATATTTATTGCAAAACATACATAGTTCTTCAACTCCTTGTATTTCTATGAAGTGATCCTCTCCTCCCCAGCACCTGATCAGAAATGTTCTTATTCCAACTTCTCTTTAACATGTTTTCCAGATAATGGATTCATAGCTGACTCCCTTCTAGAAGACGTCATGAAAGCCTTGGACCTTGTTTCAGATCCCGAGTAGTGAGTGCAACTGGAAGTGTTATTTCGATCACTCAAAAAAAATTCCATCAAGTTGAAACATTATATACATTTTTACCCTTTTTCAAAAACTGATGCTAAACCTATATAACAAAACAATAAAAATTTAGGGGAAAAGGCCTAATCCAATCTGACGACAGAGGTTAACATACCTTTTATACATACTGTTTCCTCTTGACTCTCCATTGGGTTGTCTTGCTTTTAAAATATGTCTTTCACTATAATTTGAAATTTTTCTATCTAAAAAGACTTCATTTTTTGAGATTTTATATATGTAATTCCATTGAAAATAGTAACTTTGCCTTTGTCTCAGATTGCAATCTAATGGCCTTCCTAGACCCTCTGAATCCTTTGCAAGAGCACAGTGATACCAGATGATGCTGAGTCTATGACAGTCATGCTCTAGCATCTCCTCGAGCTGAGCCACATGTCACTGAACCTGGCTAGAGACCTCACACAGATGCAACTTTTATAGTACACATTTCCAAAGTTTACCCCTGAACACATCGCTGGACATACAGAGCTCATGCCCTCTGGTTGCTGCTGGACCAGCAAGGGCCATGACACTCACTGCAGTTCCTAGACCCAAGCTTCTATGTCTGTGGCCCTCAAGTTAGATTGTCCACGGATGTTAAGCATCTATCTCATCTAGTTCTTAAAGTAACATTTTGAAAGGCATGTTTTTATTATCTAATCTACCATTGCCTCTTGGCTTGCTCCAACTCCTGGAGCCTTAAATAGTTTTTAGAAAAGTAAATGTTCCATTTGATTGTTGAATTCAGTACCTAGGGAGCAAACAGAATCTGCCTTTGGGAGGTTATACCCTGAGTTTATAAGCCTTGGTTTTTAAATTGCTTTACCTAATAAGGAACAATATTCTAAAGTCATCATCATAATTTAAATTTTAAATAGTAACAGATTACTCTGATTTAAAAATAGCCAAGTTTTGGCAAATTAAGTGTCATTCCTGTGTATTTGTCATTAAAGTTCTAAAAAGAACAGCTCTTAGGATTTTGGCATCCAAATGTGTAGCACCAGAAATTTAATCATGAAAGAACAAAATAGTTTTGTGGGGTTTTGTCTCGTTTGGTATTCACTGTTTTTCTTTTTCTTTATTTTCTCCCTATAGTATAAATCTCATGAAGAATAAATTAGATCCAGAAGGGTTAGGAATAATATTGTTGGGTCCATTTCTTCAAGAATTTTTTCCTGATCAGGTAACATATTCAACAGAATATATTGACTCATTTTTTCTGTTGAGATGATCGTCTATGAACAGGAAATTTTTTTCCTAAAGTGTAGATGTGAGACTGAGAAAAACCTATTACATAAAGGCCTTTCCATGCAGAGGTTAGGAAGACATGTATGAGCCTATATGGCTGTGTAGTGCTCAGAAAACACACCTGTGGCAGTACACTGATGTAGTGCCTGGGGTGGGGTGGGGTGTCTGGATAGCAGTGCACTGCTCCGACAGCATATGCGACAATACAGTGCTACAGCGTCCAGAGGGGACATTTGTATTCCGATACAGTGTTGCAGTATCTGATGTGTGTGTGCCAGTAAGGTGATAGAGTGTGAGTGTGAGCACAGTGGTGCAAAGCCCAAAGTGACTCTGTGTGTGTGTGTGTGTGTGTGTGTGTGTATGTATGTTAGTGTGCATGTGTGTATATGTATGTTAGTGTGTTACTGTATGTGTGTATGTATGTATGTGTCAGAGTGTATGTATATGTATGTTATGTATATGTATGTATATGTATGTATATGTATGTTAGTGTGTTACTGTATATTTGTATGTATGTTTGTGTCAGTGTATATGTGTTATACACTGTTAGTGTGTGTGTTAGTTAGTGTGTATATGTTAGTGTGTGTGTGTGTGTGTGTGTGTGTGTGTGTGTGTGTTTGAAGCTGTGGTTATATCTCAAAAAGGCTGCTGCTAGGACATTATTGGAAATACTGATTGTTAGTTTTAAATATGAAACATATTTGTATTAGGGTGGGGTTGAAAACTGCTTGTGCGGTGTAAGACAGTTATGAGTTCTTTCAGCTGCATGTGTGCTAATTTACAAGATGATGATTACTATTAGTATAACTTATTAGCTCAAGGAATTGGTAGTTTTATGTTTTGTGAATTCTTTGATGATTCATACAATGTGTATGATCATATCCACCCCAGGGCCTCACTGTAACTCCTCCCACATCTCCCAACAATGTGTCCCCTTTTCGTTTTATTTAGTAACTCATTGACTCCAATAAGGACTACTGCCTTTGTGGCAGTATTCCTTGAGGTGATAGAATGTTCTAGTTCCCTTCTCCTCCACAGGAAATGGACTCTCCTTTCTAGTTGGTTGTACCGTGTTCTGAGTCCATCTTACTATTTGCTTACTTCCCTGTTATTCTAGCAGAGTCTCCACCCAAGCTTGGTTTTTCTCATTGCCCCCGGGGAACTGGTTCTCTTTCCTTACACAACACATGTGACCCTGCTGTCTTTGTCTGTTTGGAGCAGTATGTTCTCAAAACATAGTGTGTAATATTGAGTCAGAAATGCAGAACCCTGAAGTCTCTCTGTGGATCTAGTGAATCGGGAGCCATGGAGACAGCACAGCAATGTTGTGCCACCTCTAGGTGACTCTACTGGAGTCACATAGCACACTTACCACAGCTGCCTCCCTCACAGGAGACCTTTCCCACTTCTACCTACTCCAGTCATGTGGGAACTCAGACCCCTGTGTCACACTTACCTTCCCAAGTGAGCCACACGACTGGTGTCCTATCTGTACTCAGTGCACACCAGCACTGTCCCTCACACCAGCATCGTCCTTGGCCAGCTCCTACCTAACATGAATAAAAGAGCAGCTCAGCAAATATGTTCGGGTATCTAAGAGTAAGTAAAGAAAATTACAAAACCAGGTCAGAATGGCACCAAGAAAAATACTTAAGTCAGCTTTACGCATACCTCAGCTAACTATAGTGCAAGGGTATTGTTGTTAGGAGGGAGAAGCCAAGCTGGGGCAGCTGCTTTACAATGAGAACAGCAGAAGCAGCTATCTTCAGTAAGCATATCCTGTATGCCTTATAAATGGAGTCAATTATGCCCTCAGTTTTATTAATGAAGATCAGAACATTTATGAAAAGATTTGATGTCATTCAGCTGGTACCTGGCTTACCCGAGAGCCCATCACTTCTGCCTACCCAGAGGGAAAGTGTTTCCTGCAACTGCGCTCTTTGTGGTGTTTCCATATGCCACCTGATTAGTTATTCCCCTAGAGAATACAAATGCTATTCAAGGAAGGAAAATGTTTCATTTGTAAGTTAAAATAAATTGTCAAAATCAATACCAAACCACTGTCATCTAAGGAATCACAGTGATCATGTGTATAACTTAGGAAACCATCACCTAAAAGATGAGAGCTTAGATTTTAGTTGGGAAGGGTTACAAATGAATGTGAAATGTCAAATGTAAAGTCTTCCAGAGTAACACCCAATGATATAAAGTCACATGAATTTTTCTCAAACTAATTAAGAAAGCTTTTACTTACCGCTGCCAGAATGGTAAGACAACCAGCTTGTATGTTCAGAGAAAACTTTACAGGAAAGATTTGGCCAGGTTTTAGAAAATTTGAAAGGGGCATTTTAGAAAGAAGTGTGTCATTCTTGTTTGAAGCTGGGGCTCAGACTGAAGGGCAGAATGTGGCCTGCATTATTTTTAGATCCTTTTTTGCTCTTAGCATAAGAGAGATAGTGAGGGAGGGAGAGGGAGAGGAAAACACACCCAAAAAGAAAGGCATAGCTCACAGGAACTGGAAAGTTGAGCTTGAGGAGGGAAGCTGCTCCAGAGCCTCAAGCCTAGGGAAGCCCTAAACCCTTCCCAGAGCTCCCCTGCCTTCCCCACTTTCTCTCACCAAAGCTGCCTCCTCTTAGCCCATCTTTTGCTAGGAGCTAAAGCAAGAGTTGCCAGCAGCTCACCTCCCACCAAGTAGAAAAGATCCATGAAGGGGCTGTGGCCCAGCTTGATTCATATCCATTCTTCCTTATGTCAAAGTGGCCAGGAGAATGAGCTGAAGACTAGAAATGGTCCACGGGAAATAAACCAGGAACCAGGCACTTTGAGTGGGAGTACAGTCTTGTTAGGCATGATATGTTTTGATTTCTGTGAGGTGGTATTTTTTAATATTTTTTATTCAATATTGTGGGCCAAAATGAAGCTGTTGGTGAATGTTTATTTGTGGTTTAAATAGAAGTGGTGTTGCTCTGTCCTACATTGAGGAGCAAATGTGTTGCAGAGATGTATTTTAGGAGATATTTATTAGGTGCTTGTCCTTTTTTTTTTTTTTTTAATGTAATGTACACATCTACTTAAGAGACATGAGCAAATACAAAAGAGCTTCTGCTGGTCAGGGCTTCCCTGCGCCCAGAGACAGCCGTTTCCTCTCTCAGCTTCTCCGGCAGCTAACTCTCTACATGTTGTCTCTATCAAGTGATTTCCCAGTAACAGTAAAGATTAATAGATGTTCATCTTTATAGTCATTGCTCATTAGAAATTGCTTGATAAAAAGATATAACTTAAAGTTTTAATAGTCCTTTATTTATAATAGGGCTCCAGTGGTCCAGAGTCTTTTACTGTCTACCACTACAATGGATTGAAGCAGTCAAATTACAATGAAAAGGTATGAGAATTCACAGAGTAATCTATCTTCAGCTGGGTTGATGAACTCTGCAGGCATGACTGTGTTTGAGTCCCCTGCATTTGCTACTTCAGGACGCTGCTCCAGGAGTCTCCCTACTGCAACATATATGTGAGAACTGGTTGTATTCAATTTTACTAAGACGTAACCTGCCTTCAAGCTATACATGGATCTACGGAGCATTAATTTCACTATGACAAAATAACTATGTTTACTCTGTCTATAATGTTTCTCCAGACGGTGGAGTTATTGGCTGTCAATAGTTCTGGCTAATCCACAGAAGGTTGTTTTTCATCCATTTAAATGCAGAAGTAGATTACACTGACTTGGTTTTTTGGGTTGTTTATTTGTTTGTTTTTGTTGGTTTGGTTTGGTGTGGTTTTTTTATTTACCAACATGGCTGTATTGAGTATTTACCCAGTCTTCAGTTTCACACCAGCTTCTGAGGTGAGAGTTGTCTGTAGACGGCTGCTTTGCAGAGGGGCCTAAGCACAGGTAAGCAGCTGGTCCAGGGCCAGGAAATGGCAGAGCTGGGACTGAAACTGGTCAGATATAGACCAGAGCCTGTGCTTTTAGCCACTTTGCTTTATACCTCTCCTTTCTAAGTCATGGACAGAGGCACACAGATGCCTCGTGGCTGACTGGACCAGCCTCGCTCAAGCAAAAGTTTTGTCTGAGCACTTCACTCTTGAATGAAATGCCAGTTTTTTATGTTCTTGTGACAAGTCTATTGTCTTTACATTTACTCTGGGAAAAGCCATAGTTGGTATAGCCAGTATTAGAAGAGTCATGCCTTTTCAATTTGATCTCACGCTGTTTGGTGGATGGCTACAGAAACAGATCATAATGTAAATTAGATACATTACTTTTAGTAAAACCAAAAGGCTAACCAAAACTAAAAGGCTAAATTTTACTTTTATTTTAATAACAAAATATAAATCAAAACCTTTCATATTTGCAAAAATCTTTTCCTGAGTTTATTGCTATCTGTAATAGTGTACAATCAGTAAGAGCCCCCCAGGTGCTGTTTCTTATTGTGTATTAATGAGTGCTCACCTAGTTGTTGAAGTTTGCCTAGCTTCGTCATCACGAAATATTAATTCACTGCCACAATCCCTGCAAGGTAGTCAAATATTATCCATATTTTACAGATGAGGCCTCTGAGACAGGGAGATTAAGTGACTCACCCAGAGTCACACAGCAAGTCATTGACAGAGCAGGGATTGGAACTGAGTTCCTGATTCCCAATCCTGTCCTTGGTCTGCTTGGCCACGCTACCTGTATATAGTAAGTCTTCAAATCATGCTTGTGACAAGAGTCTGACATACTAACACAAGATCAGAAATTAAGACATATGGAATATTAACATGACATACTATGTAACAACCGTAAAGGCAACTCATGCATGTCATTTATACAAAAGTATAAGGTCCTGAAGTTATGCAGGGGCTAGAAACAGAGCTGAGTGCTTAGTCAGGTACCATTCAAGATACCAGATTAAAAAAAATCAAGAGAATGCTAGTCCAGGCTGCAGTCATGAGGCAAGGCAGCAAATACTGTGGAGACCACAGAACAGATCACACTGCTCTGCAGAGGGGCTCCTGCTCTGATGCTGGAGAAACAGGTCCTGTCTTGACATATATTCTTTTTAGACAACGGTTTAGAAAGTAACACTTTTGTTCCGAGGTTGAAAACTGTGAGTTGTAATTTTAATATAAAAAAAATGTGTTTCACCTTAACGCCTTTGGACTTCCCTAAAAAGTAAAATTTATAAACTAAATTATGTGACCTAGTAAGAAACCATCCTTTACCTATGGCAGCTGTGTTTTTAAGGGAACTCTTGCTGAAGGCAGATAAGCTTGTTTCTTTTGGCTCCTTGGTCACATAGCTTATGGCTTTTATGTTAAAACATAATTGTAGTCATGTGTATCAGACACTGGGTAGGTAAGAATAATTATACATACTCTGGAAGGGGGTAGTCCATAGCCACCCCTTTTAATTGCATATTTAATATAAAGTTAATAGAGAGTTGCATATTTAATATACACATTGAATCCTTGATAGTGAGTTAGGGTTCTACTAGTATGTCAAATAATTTTAAGTATTTTCTTTTAAAAAAATAATCAAAATAATGTTTTCTAGTGTCTTCCCAACAAATTATTTTAAATATAACTATTGCCACAGGTTAGTTTGCCCTGTCACCCTTCCATGACTCTTGTGTCTGTCTTCACATCTTTTGTGATTTTTTTTTCCTCCATGATTTTCATACAATGTAAAATATACTCAAGAACTGCATTTCAAAAACCATTCAGTCCAGAGCAGCAGATTCCATTAACATGCATGCATGTCATCTTCAAATCTGAAGTGCATAGAAGTACAAATCAGAGGGTATAGCTATACTCTGTTGAGTAGCAAGAGCAACTGACTGCCTAGGTAGCCCAGCCAGAGGAAATACAGCATGCCGTGTGAACACTGGGGGAAGACACCCTGTTGTCCATCATCTGAAGAATGGTCTGTCATCTAAAAGTGTATGCTTATGATCCACCTTTTTTTTTGTCTTGATCTGGAATTCTCAGTTTTACCTGTTAACTAACAATTAAAATTTGTGTCACCATCTCATTCACAAATTTATTTTGCAGATGCTATAGTTGGGTATAATTCCTATCAAAACAGTTAAATGTAAAGCTCCACGTAACGAGCTCTCAGAAACACACTTGCCTGTGGCGCTGTCTGAACACCTGAGAACTGACCTCTGGCTTTTCCTCTCAACAGGTAATGTATGTGGAAGGGACTGCCGTGGTTATGGGATTTGAAGACCCCATGCTACAGACAGACGACACTCCTATTAAACGCTGCCTACAGACCAAATGGCCATACATTGAGTTACTGTGGACCACAGACCGCTCTCCTTCACTCAACTGAGTTGCCTGAGTATCTGTAAGGAAGATTGTCAAACTGAGTGTTGAAAGGGGATCCATGACTGGCTACATAAAGCTAAGCACTGGTATTGTTGATTAACTGTAAATAACAATTAAAAACACATTTTCAGTGTTTAAGATACGTTTAAATTATTTGTTCTAAAGCTTTATGTTAAAGGTTATCCTGTTTTAATCCTTTCTGTGAAATTTACTAACAAAATTAAGCTTCAATTAAAGTTCATCACTTCTGCAGTCAGAGAATTTGTTGTTACCAGATTATAAACACAATATTATAGCATTTTTATAAATGGGATCAGTCACAAAAACCTGCCTGGAATATCATTTCATTCATTTCATTTTACTGTATTATTTTTAGCAGCCTCCATACCAAAATGCAGAGGTTAATTTTTGTTAATTTTGTTTTTCACTGCTAAAATTTATTTTCTACCAGAAGTACTAATAAATCACAAATTATCGGCCCTGGTCCTTTGGTAACTAATTTAACTCTAGCATGTTTCCAAAAAAAAAAAAGGATACTATGTGGGAACTTCAGTTTGTTCACAGGTGCACAGGGATGTGTTTTTACAATGATAGGGGACAGGATCTGTTTGCTGGGTGGTCTTAACTCTGTCACTTTCACTGTATTGCTAAATACTACTTCTCCACCTTTGTTCCTGCAAGCCGACTCTCTTGTACATTTATAAGTGTGGTAATGCATGAGGCCATCTACTGTTATATTAGCATATTGCATTATTTATTATGACCCCAGTTAATACCATAAATAAAGACTTTTCTTTAACTACATCCTTGCACTTTTGCATTAGTGACTCATGATCAACAAGTGCTCATAATGACTTCTGCCTTCAACCCTGCAAACAAAATGTTCCTTGTTCATTGCTACTGCGTGAAGGGTGAGGTGTAATACTTGGTATGAATTTTACCAAGTGTCACTCAACACTTTAAATGAGGGCTGAGGATGTAGCTCAGTAGGTAGGGTGCCTATCACACATGAAGCCCAGTGTTGAGTCTTCAATACAGCATAAAATAGGCATGGTATTGCACACCTGTAACCTCAGCACCTCAGAGTTGGAAGTAAAGATCAAGAGTTTAGGGTGAGATTGAGGTCTGCCTCGGGATACATGAATCTCTCTCTTTAGAAAGAAGCCCTACAAAGTACAGACAGATAGTTTGCTGCTGCTCCATCTGTAAGCTCAGCTAAGATACCTCAAAGCCATGGCTGGGAGCATCTCTAGATGTGTTGATGCAGTGGCAGGTGTGTCTGGGCCCTTAGAAGGAAATACCAGTTTTCAATAAATATAGACAATAAGAAAGTTTGCGACTAGAAACCTAAAGGAAATATCAGGAAGTAAAGCAGTAAAATAGGCAAGAATTGAATCTGCATCCTACTGCACACCACACTCACATGAAAGTTAATGCTGTGTGACCATAAGTCCACTTCTCCAAACTAAAGCTCTTAAAGAAAGTAATAGAAGTCAAAGGAATAAACCTTACTGACTGTAGATTTGGTGAAAATGAAAAAGTATAATATTCATAAAAATTTAAAGTGTATTCAGATACCACCATCAAGACAGTGAAAACATGATCCATAGAATGAGGGATGTATCTATAAATTATAACTCAATTTTTTTATAGCATACATGGAGAACTGATAACTCGGTGTTTTCAAGTGGGTAGATGATTTGAAGAGATGACACTGTCAAAGGTGATTTTCAAATGGCCGGTAAACATGTAACATTCTCACCTAAAGTAGGTATTAAAAGAATACATATCAAAACCAAGATACACTTAAAACTCATTGAGCAAGCTAAATCAGAAATCCAGACAATAGCAACACTTGACAAAGATGCAAAGGCAGGAACCTCCATAGGTCCCTGGGGATCTAAATGGCAAAGTCACCTTAGAGAATGGAACAGTTTTTGTCATTCCTCAAAAGTCTAAATACCGAGACAGCATATGACCCTAGAATCTCCTAGGTATGTTCCCAAAAGAAATGATGAAAATGTGTATATAAATACATACCAGTGTTATTACTGTGGCAAAAAAAAAAAAGAGCCTAATGTCTATCTGGTGATAGGTAAACAAATGCAGTGTAGACATACAGTGGAGCAGTGTCTGTAAAGATGCGTGAATGGCAGCACATGGTAAAACATAGGAGCATCTTGAAGACATCACACTAAGTGAAGCCAGTCACAAAGGTCATTTACAACTCCAGTTACTTGAAATGTTCAGAACAAATGAGCCACACAAACAAAGTGGGCTAGCAGGCACTAGTAGCTGGCATGGGGATGAACTGGCTGGCCAGATTGGGGACTGACTGATTGCTAATTGGTACAAGGTTGATTTGGAGAATGATAAGATGTCCTAAAATTAGATTGTGGTCAGTCATCAAACCTCTGAACTATGAGGCTAAGCAGAAAAGGAATCAGATAGATAGTGCAAAAGAAGGCAAATCCATTGACTCTCCTTAAAAAATAGAATTATAGAAGTTAAGACTGACTTTTTAAAAAAGAGAAAAAAATAATAAAGGGGAACATAAATGATACAGTATTTATGTTCTATTAAACATTAAAATGATGCAAGGGAAATTACAAGTTATCTTCTGCAAAAAAAAAAAATGTTGAATTTACTTAACTATTTTAAAATGCAAAATAACAGAATTGACACCAAAAATCCTATGTTGACTATAGAAGGTTAATAAGTAATTAAGTACATTGGCTACAAGGAAACACCTAACATGAATGGTGTCATTGGCAAATGCTCTTGGACACTTGCTTGTTATATGTTCTAAAATATATGTGTATACATATGTAATATACATATAAAACAAACTTGAAACACTTGTGTCCTACACATATGTATATTTGTACACATACATGTGTATGTGTGTGCAGTTTATCCACTCTTTTATATGTCCTCCACACACACACATATATATACATCTACATATACATGTGAATATATACATATATGTAAACACTTTATCCAGTGCAAGTAAAGAATCCCTACCAACCATAAAGAAAGCAGCAGCCAAGTTAAAAAGTTGTGCAGAGACTCTAATCAGCCCTGAACTGAACTCTCTTGAACCGTGGTGGTTGAAGCCTTGAGAACGGTTAACATCACCCATGCTGACTATACTGGCTAGTTTTATGTCAATTTGACACCAGCTAGAGTCATCAGAGAGGAGGGAGCCTCAATTAAGAAAATGTCCCCATAAGATCATGCTGTAGACAAGCCTGTAGGTCATATTCTTATTGATTGACGTAGGAAGGCCCAGTCTATTGTGGGTGGTGCCACCCCTGCTGGTGGTTGGTCCTGGGTTCTATAAGACAGCAAGCTGAGCAAGCCATGAGGAGCAAGCCACTAAGTAGCACCCTTCCATATCCTCTGCATCAACTCTTGCCTTTGTTTTCTGCCCTCACTGCTTTTGATGGTGAACTGTTATATGGACCTGTGAGTGAAACAAACCCTTCCCTCCCAAGTTGCTTCTGGTCATAGTATTTTATCACAGCAATAGTAACCCTAAGACACTGTCCAAGACACAAGGACTCTGTACAATTCAGCAAAGTAAAGACAGGACTTGTCTCACCTCCCTGTTTGCTCCCAGCACACCCATGAGCAATTCACTTACTATAAGCCTCCTTTATATGTAAAGTGGTTGAAAATAACATCCAGTCCCAAGAATTGATGGAATTTGCTGTACAACTAGGTAAGTACCAAAAGAAGCCTTCTAGTGCTCATTAAAGGATGCCCGTTCCCCCTGCTTGCCTCCTCCTCACTGTGGAAGCATGAAGCTTTGTACGTACATGTCCAGCCACACACCAGTCACACCAGCTCAGAGTCCAGTAAGAACCCAGCTGCTTATTTTTTCTTGACTATTTTATCCACATCAAAGTTCATAATGTAAAGTTTTATTTGAATGTGACTTGCTGACACTTAGGTATGCGTTGACCTAAAATATAATGTATTAAGCACCATTTTATTGAAGATATATATGTATTACATATATGTATAAATATATATCTGTATTTTATATATGTATAAATATATATGTATATATTTCTTGCTTGTGGCAATTTGGCATGGTTCATCCCATAAGTGACTGGATCTTAGAATAATTATCTAAGCAGGAAAAAGTTTCCACCAGAAATTTGTCTCAGTATAAGATAAATGAGTTTTTCCTTACACCCAAGTCAGAAGGAATACTTAAAATTCCCACTGAAGCATCTCACTCTGTCAAGGCAGTTTTAAATTATGCAGTAGTGTTTTTCTTCCTGCCAATGCCCTTCCTGACTTGTTTACACTAAACTGATGTTACAGATTAACACTATTGACTAAGTCAGAACATACTTTTGAGTGGCAAAGCAAATGTGAGGAATCTCCAGCCGCCTCATGAAATTAAAACATTTTGCCTACAAATACACATACAGTTTTAATGAGGGACATATACTGTGTGAAAAACAAAATAAAGTTATTTATACCTATTCTTATATGGTACCATTCACTGCCCACATCGTATGCCACATGGCCAAGTCCCCAAATTCTCACCATTGCATGGCATCTCTTGTGCTGAGAGTCAGTCTTTGAATCTGCTGAGAGGGTAGGATCCTCAAAGAGACCACCATCAGCTACATATCCTGGGACTATATACTTGTTTTCTGACCTGCCGCCTCCACCCGTAAAATGAATTGTTCTGGCTCAAAGTAAATACTCAGCTAAGTATCACCTTGCATGGCAACCAATAACAATATTCTAGCCAAACAAAAAAATATTTCTCACTGAAACTGACATGGTGGGGGAGGGTGTCCTCTGTAAAGGAGATCATATGCATATGTCAATACACAATAACATAATATGGAAAACAGTCAAGTCTAGAAGTGGGCTTTGGCCTCACTGATTTAATCTCTGGTGAATTTGGAGCTTATCAGAGGCAAAAGCCAGATCTAACTTGCATCTGTAGCTTTGGTAGTTTATGAGACAGAACTGGGACTCAGCGGTGATGTGTTGAACTGAACACACACCACACACACACATCACAGCAGACTTATATCCAACATATTACCCATTCTAATCTTCACCCTCTTCTCAAGGCAAATTATGTAAATTGGTTTTTTTCTTTTAAATTCTAGGGTTCTGAGAGTCTTTCTCCATTGTCTACAAGTAGGATAGTATCTCATGTAACCCCTGAATAAGAGCTGAATTCGAGAGTAGGCTTCATAATGAGACTCAGTTGATTAGCATTCCATGCTCCTTGAATAATGATGTTGAGTGTGGCAGAGAAATATTGGTGACATTAAAGGCAAGGCTAGTTGCAAGATTCAGGAAAAGCCCCTGGCAACAAGCTGGGGAAGAAGGCTCTGATCCAGGACCACTGTCTCACTCCTAACCCTGCACCCAGCTACTAGAGACCACAGCTTAGGGTGGGATAAAGTTTGGTATATAGCAGTCATGCATAGTCCAGGAGGGTGGGCTGTGGCAATAAGGAGCTGGAATAGCATAAGCTTGTCTAGGTCCTGCCTGCCTCAGGAAACTATTGAAAAGGGGCATCGCAACAAAGAATAGCATTAGTTGTCGGCAGGGGGGGGGGGAGGAGAGTTATAAAATCAGCCATCACCAAAGAGAAAAAATAAAGTTGAAGCCATCCAAGCAGTCATCAGGAGAACAGGATAATCCAGGAAGAGATGGGTAGCACTTAGAGATGCCATGTGGTTTTACTACACAAAAGAGAAAGCACCTGATGCTAAGGCCCAAGATGTCATACGTTTGTGTGTGTGTGCGCGCGCACAAACATAGCAGAGACTCTGATACAAGCCTATCCTTGATCCTTGGCTCAACCAACAAACAGTTCATGATATTCAGGGGCAGGACAGGAGAGTACCACCCTTCCTCCATTCAGGATCTGTTACCTGTCTCCAAATTTTACAGCAAGTTCAGCTCTTCTTCACAAGCTATTGTCCCACCATTTATTTCTGCTTCTATAGGAAAATCATAAGGGCTGACTGTAGATTTACCTATGATGATGCTCTTGTTTGGCAAGCATAGGCTCTGGAATCTGCCCACTAGAATCCTGATATCCACATCTTTCTGACCTATGACTGGTAGCAAACCACAAAGCACTCATAATTTCCAGCTGCAGCTTAGCCTCCTTGAAGTTCTTCCAGTCACCATGGGATTTTGAACCTCGGGGCCTTTGTATCTACTTTGCCAGATAGTCTGTTTCACTCCCTGCTATGATTTGGATGTGGTTTTTTCCTGGTTTTGTGAATTGAAAGCTTATTTCTAAGCATGGTAACTGGGGACTGGAAAGGACCTTAAAATGTGTGACCTAGTAAGTGATGAGCATCTTGGGTCTGTCACTCTTGAAAGAAAGTAAGGTAGTACTTATGGTATCTTGGTGACTTTTCATTGGCATTATAATACAGCAAGCCTGGCCCTCAAACACCCTGGCTCTCTATCAGGCCTTATGCCTGATGCCACATTATCTGGACCAGGTACAAGCTATTAATAGTGCCATGCCTTCAAACTGCCAGAACTATGAATCTTCTCATTCACATTAAAAAGTCTCTTCAGAATGTTCCAGTTAGCCTTGCTTGTATAGTATAGCTGGTGATGGATCCTGGCTGCTGTTTGGAAGTCCAGCTAAGGTACAATTATCAGTTCTTCTCTATGTGGCTCTCTCTATCGTGCCTGAATTTCCCCACTGTATAGGAACTGGTTTCTAGAAAGCAGTGTTCTGGTAGGCTAAGGCCCAAAGGATAAGAGTTAGGTAGCCTCCTCCTGTATGTTGTGGTGGTGTGGACTCATTCGGCTTATGTTAGACTTGTTGGCCAAGCTCTAAGTTCACAAGATCCGTGGGCCAGGCAAGGTTATAGCCACCTCAGAAAGCACCTGTACCGAGTACAAACTTGGCATCCCAAATCTCCAACATCAGTTTGTCTAAGTGTGAATTAATCCACTTCAACGGCCTGTGCAGAATAATTGATAAATGGAAAGGACAATTTCTTAGTTTTTTTGTAGGAAAAAACCCATATCAGAACTCAGTACCGTGTATGGGCACACATCGTCAGGAAAGCTGGAGTAACATGGAATGCCAAATGCAAGCTGCTCTATCAGCAAAGAGAAAGCAGGAGACTTCTCAAAACATTTACAGCAAGGTGATAAGGCCTGACGTCATTCTCTATGTCAGAGAACAACCGCCTCAGTCATTGCAATAGCCCATTACAAACAATTTAATGAACCTAGCACAATACTAGATAGTTAAGACTAGATGGAATCTTCTGATCTCTTCATGTGTGTGATGTCTGTGGGTATATACAAATCAAGGGTCTTCCTTTATTGCTGTCCATTTTATTATTTTAGTTTACTTTATTTTATTTTTGAGATAGACTCACTAAACAGGAAGCTCACTGATTCATCTACAGTGACTGGCCAGTGACCTCCAAGGCTCTACCCTTCTCTGCCTCCTAGAACTGGGATTAGAGACACACACTGCCGTGCCTGGCTGGAAGATTAGGAATCTGAGCCCGAGTTCCCCATGCTTGCAGAGCAAGCCCTTTACTCAGTCATTTCCCCATGCCCCTAAATCTCTTCTTAAAGATACTTCATATGAACTGAGTGCGGTGCACACCTACAATCCCAGTACTTAAGGGAACAAGCCAAGTAGACTGAAGAGAGCTCAGGGTAACCCATCATTGGAGTGGGGGTAGGAGTCCTCAAAAAAGTCTGTGCAATTATTCTTTCAGAATCAAATACCAACAAGTTACCAAGGACTTATTTTGCACTACTTTAAATTTGTGGTTTCTGGAGGAAATTCAAGGATACTGATTTTAGCAGCAAAATGTTTACATAATACAGTTAATTACCCATAAAAAAAAAAAAGGCCCTCTTGATGCCTTCTAGAATAAGCTATAGAGAGTGATGCTTTTTTTTTTTTTTTTTTTTTGCATGTCTTTAAATCTTAGAAGAAGTGTGCCCTAGGGGAAAATGCAAACCAATGCCTGATAACCTAAGGATAATAGGTATAGAAGAGAGTGAAGATTCACAACTTAAAGGGCCAATAAACATATGTCATAATATTAAAAATAAAGAAAGATGAAAATTAATGAGGAAGCCATGAAAGGAAGGGAAAGAGAATGGCTAAAGCATAGGTTTATGCTATCTCAAAAATAGGTTTATGCTTTATGCTATCTCAAAATAAATAAAATAAAGTAAACTAAAATAATAAAATGGACAGCAATAAAGGAAGACCCTTGATTTGTATACACCCACAGACATCACACACATGAAGAGATCAGAAGATTCCATCTAGTCTTAACTATCTAGTATTGTGCTAGGTTCATTAAATTGTCTGTAATGGGCTATTGCAGTGACTGAGGGGGATGTTCTCTGACATAGAGAATGACATCAGGCCTTATCACCTTGCTGTAAACATATGAGAGGTTCTAAGGACTTGGCTGAATGCGATGTTGGATATACACAAAGGAAATGATACGGTCCCAAAGTTTTACTTCAGAGTGCTGAAAAAAAATGGAACTCAAGAAAGACAATAATCTAGAATGAAATAGAAGGAATGGGTTATTGGAAGGACATACACAGTTCCAAAATATTTAACCAATGGGAGTATTTGAGTTCTTATTATGTGGCAGGCACTACACTGAGCTTTGAGGAACCAGTTGCAAATAAGACCTCAAAGATGTTATACTCCATTCAGAAGAGAGAAGTGCAACCGTAGAAACAACAATATGCAAATACGATTGCAGAAGAAAATTAATTGGATACAGAATGCATCGAACCAACAGGGTGGTCAACATATTACCTTGATGAGGATAGGGATCAAAGAAGCCCCTGAGACCAGAACAATAAAAACAAGCTACCTTGGGGCTCAGCATGTTAAGGGTACTTGCTGCCAAGCATGAATACCTGAGTTCAAACCCCGATCCTACTTAGTAGGAAGAGAGAACTGAGTCTCACTAGTCATCCTATGACCTCCACACACTCAATGTGGCGTGGGAATCCCTCCAAAGCACACACACATGTGAACACATGTGCAAATAAACACTTGAAAATTTACAAAGAAAGTTATTAAGACTGAGCTAGCTTAGACAGTGTTTTGGGAGAAGGCATTGCAGGTGTTATAAACAAGTGGAAAGGCCCTGAAGTAAGAACCAGTTTGGTGGTAGGTTTGAAAGCTGGAATGTGGTATATAGGGACAGGGGTTCATTTGGATATTGTAAGGGGAGCAGTTTACAGCCATGGTGACAAATTTGTGCTTGCTTCTTATATAGATCGCATGCCATCAGAAGATGTTATCCAAGAACTTGTTAGGGTCTGATGAAAAACCACAATGATTTCTCCATGGGATCTGAACCATAAGAGAGCAGAAAGACAGTGAGAGAAAACCAGGGGCTTCTTTTGGTAAGATGTGTGTGTGGAGTGGGTACCAGCAGCAGAGGCATTGAGTGTTGTGGAAGATATTTAAAATGGCAGAACCGGTTCTGGCTTGTAGTTACAGAGCCTCCATGTTCCCATGTTCCCGACTAGCCTAGGTCTGAGACCACAAGCCTCAGTTCTCATTGCTGCTGCAGCTCAAGCCGCAGGCTCAGGCAACCAGAGACACCAGCCCTGCCACCCATGAGACACCAGCATGGGAGATGGCTCTGCCAATCTTCCATGCTTTCTCCACAAGGATGGGCTGAGCCCAGACCATCCCGCCATCCATGAGGGCCTGGTAGAAATGAGACTCTAATGCTTTGATTATCCAAAGGCTTAATATGTTTGGTAATGCTCAATAACAAGATGCCCACACAATTGGAGGTGTTTCCCAATTAACTAACCTAGACATAAGTTGTTACCCAGGACTGCTCGAGATACATGCATAGTTCTCCATTGCTCCTCCATCTTTCTCTCCCCTTGCTCCTCCTCTTCTTTTTCCTCTTCCTCTCCTTATTCCTCCCACTTTAGCTCCTCCCAACTTGTGGGAAATTTTTCCTGCTACAATTGAGAGCTGTCCATTTTGTGGGTAGACTTCAATGGAAGAGATCACAGTATACCAACTGACAAATTCAAGTAGTAATCTGAGGAAAAGAATAACCAGGATGACTAGAATCTGGCAAGTCCAGAGAGAAAATTAAGAGATACTGAGAGACGTGCAGACATACAAAGAGAATTCAACAAACCCAAGGAACAGCTAGCCTTTCAAGATGAGAATCCTCCCTAATCAACAGAAAGGTTAAGATGAGACATTACAGTGCTTGGTTTGAATGAGAAATTCTTCTATGGGCTCAGGTATTTGAACACTTGGTCACCAGCTTGTGGCCCTATTTGTGGGAGTAGTATATGGTCTTGTTGGAGGGAAAACCTCACTAGGAACATGCTTTGAGAGTTAATATCCCAACCCCACTTCTGGTTCACTCTCTCCTTTTTGCTGTTTCTGATTAAATGTGATCTCTAGACTTCCCACTCCAGCAGCCTGCTGTCATACCTGTTCCACCATCAGAGACTTCCCCTCTGGAACTTTAAGCCCACACAACCCAACCCCTTCCTGCTATAAATTGCCCGGATTGTGTGTATTATCACAGCAACAGAAACGTAATACGGACATCCCAACTTTGAGATTTTTCCATGCTAAAACAATGGCTGGAATATTTATGCATTCTGAAAAGCTAACCATGGAATGGAAATAACAGGCTGCACAGTAGAGTATATTCATCCTAGCAAGATGAAACAGAGACAGAAGGACTCTTCAGAGAGAAATGGTTGGCATGGGAGAGACTCAAATCTGTATAAAGACAGACACCGTGTGTCAGAGAGCTTCTAACAACAAACTTCGGAGTTTATCTAAGCTGAGGCCCAAGAGAGTTTCTAAAAACTAAGAGGGCATTCCAAGGGTCTCTGGATAAGGATGGGGAAAAATTAACTTCTAGAAATCCCTGGAAATCACTAAAACTTGAACCAATTAACAAGGGGAGAGAATATTCTTTGGCATTTACTATCGAAGCCTGCAGACCCGAGTTCATCCTCTGCCTCCATGCTCTCTACCCTTTATGCATGGAGTTATTTTTTTAATGAGATTCCACCAAACACCATTAGAATGGATAAAATACAAACCCCTGACACCACCAATTGCCACCAGGGTGTGGGACACAGAAACTCACAGTTAATGCTGATAGAAAGTTACAACTATTTGGGGGAACAAAATGACTGTTCCTTTTCAAGTTGAATCTAGAATGAACATATGATCCAGCAGTCACATTTCTTAACATCATTATGTGTCTTCATAAAGTCCACAGTGTATGGTTTTAAGCAGGTGCACTCATGATTATCAAAACCTAGATACAACCATGATGCCTTCAAGAGACAAGTACATAAACCAATATATCCAGACAGTGGAATATTCCACCTTTTAAAAATCAATTAAGGGCTGGAGAAATGGCTCTACAGCTCCCAATGCCCATTGAACAAGCCAGGCATAACTGAAAAGGCTGGTAACCTTAGCTCTCAGGGGTGAGCACAGAAGTGATGCTGAGATTTGCTGACCTCCAGCTGAATACGAGTGAATCCTCCCATACAGGGAAAGATCCTAGCTCAGAGTAATAAATAAACAGTTATAGAGCAAGACTTCCAAGGCTTTTTTCTGGCCTCCATATATTCATAGGCACATAATAACATCACACACCACACACACACTACACACATAGACACACATAGACACATGCAAACTAAAAGAAATAAATAAAATGAAATAGCAACCAAGCCATGGAAAAAAATGTGGTGGAAACCTAAGTAAATATCATCAAGAGAAAGAAGCCAGACAATGTGATTCTAACTACATGACATTCTCGAAAAGACAAAATGTATGATGAGGGCAAAGATCAGTAGTTGTCAGGGTTGGGAGATAGAAGCATTGGACGAGTTTACAGGAGATCGTTGAGGCACAGTGAAAGTTATTCTCTATGAGAGTAACATGGTACACAGATACACACATTCATATGAAGTGTGCACCACCATGAACGTGCCTCCAAATGTAAGATGTGGCCCCTGGGTGGTGAGCAGTCATTGCATAGACTCCTCAGTCATAATGTACATGCTATACTGTCCAGGAGTGTCTTGAACTGGAGGGGCTGCTTTAATCTCACACTCCCGAGCAAACATCACTGTCTCAGAAACAAACCAGTGGCCCCGTGTTCACTGTTCCATCCCTCCCCCGCCCCCATCTTATCAGCTCCTGTAGCTTTGGAAACCACCTTAGTCCCACTAAATCCCTGGGGTTTATTCGTAATATAGAGGTTAATGATTGTATTCAAACATATGTTGCATCTCACTCATAATCCTCACAAAACTCTCTGTCTCATTCAGAAGAACACCCTTACTTGGTCAAAAAGAACTCACACTATGTCACCCACTCCTTGGTCTCTTGTCAGTTTAAGTCCTTGACACACATAGAAAGTAAAAAAAAAAAAAAAAAAGACTATTACCCCCAACAGTCAATTTATCACCTACAAGTTCCTTCATGGTATCCATACTGATTTACTGCTTAATGGCCACCTCTCTGTTCTAGAAGGTAGGCCTCGTAAGACAGGGTGGCGTGTTACTATGAGTTCTCAGTATCTGTTATCTGCCATTGAAACATTTGAAATTTAGCCAACAAATTCCAAATGCACTCAGAGAAGAAATCTCCTAACTGTGAAGCTGAAGCCTGGAAAGGAAGCTGGAACTGGAGACATGGGGGCTGCTGACATCTTTCCTAGTCCCCTTTTGCCACAAACCGTGTAAACAAATGGCATGTGCTGCCATTTTACTGATGAAGGAAGTTCCAGCCCCTTCTGATTACTGTGCACTTCGCGGCCAACCTGATGTGAACTCTGTATCTTTGATTTCTATTTAACTTTTAAAGCTCACTTGCTTAATGCAATCTTTATGAACCAAATTAAGTTGCTAGCATGCATGGAGTTGATTATAAAACCCAGCAAAGCCTGAATCCCACGAGGGCTTTGTCTTTCAGTGGGCTATTTTGGGTACCTTTGCTTGTTCACTAAGACCCAGCATCTGAAAAGAGAAACCTAAACCCTGTGCTCCCAAGGACTTGATGGCAAAACTATAGCTGTGTCTATCAAAGCTGAATAAACCCTTTAGATGACTATCATCAGTTTACAGCAAAGCAAACTGCAAACTGGCTTTTAGTAAGACATCAGATTGCTACCACGAAGATGTGATCAGCAAAATGAGAACCCTCACAGTGCTTTTAAAAAAATATGAAGTGGTTTAAGCTACATTTACTGAGTAGATTAACCACCTAAAGACTTTTTTTTTTTTTTTGCAGTGTCACTACACAAGAAAAAAATATGGGTACTATTGCAGTAAAGCAGTACCACTGATAAATTTTCATCTTTAACTACTAGACATATTTTCAAAATATCATGGAATATTCCATTAATATTGGTGCCAGCAGAATTCCAGACTTTATGATACCTTTCAAATGGCAGTGATCTCATTTCTACAATCTCACCATCTTCCTCGAAACTTCACCATTTATCCAGACAACAGAAAGAACTCCTCCCCGGGGTAGGGTGGGGCCATGCTCAGACCCTTCAACATAAAAGAACAATGAATGTTTGGCTTCTGTGTTGTGTGTGGAGCAACAGACAGAAGGGATGGCTAGAGCAGTCTGTTACTGCTATTAAAAACTTCACAAGGTTCAGTCCCATTGTAGCTTCACACTTGTTTCTATGGGAGCAGGAAAACAATAACGCAGACGTCTCCTCCTCCACACTGAAGCTAACCAGCCACGTGCAGGAAGTCACTTCTGCCTACATCAGTATCTATAGGACCATCTCTACTTTTCCATTACCTAAGTCAGTACTAAAATTAATTAGCACTCCGTCTGTCCATCCTGCCCACATCTTAAGCCCCAATAATTAGTGTTGTGTGATACAGTTCCAGAAACAGGGAGCAAAAGTGCAGAATGGGGTCTAGGAATGGGACCACACACACGTTTATGCATGTGTATCCAGTTGTGTTTATTCACGTGGATTCCACATCCAAAGTAGAAGGATGATTTGGTTTTCCATTGTATCCATAGGAGAAAAATATACCATTAGATCCCTGCCTTATGTCCTGTACCAAAACGCATGCCAAGTGGACTTGACACACTAAGGATACTGCTAAAAGTTCTAAGACATTTTTTATATGGTCTTGGCGGGGGTGGGGGAGGGGAATTTCCAAACATTGCATGAGTAGGGAAATGGTGGGACTGTTGTATAAAAACTTTCAAAATTGCTGTATAGAGAAAATCACAAAGATGTAAAAAGAAACAGCAAACTAGGAAAAAATACAGAACAGTGTTGTCTTAGTTAGGGTTTCACTGCTGTGAAGAGACACCATGACCAAGGCAACTCTTATAAAGGACAATATTTAGTTGGAGCTGGTTTATAGGTTCTGAGGTTCAGTCCATTACCATCAAGGCAGGAGCTTGGCAGCATCCAGGCAGGCATGATGCAAGGAGAAACCAGAGAGTTCTACATCTTGATCCAAAGCTAGCCAGAAAGATACTATCTTCCAGGCAGCTAGAAGGAGGGTCTCAATGCCTCCCCCCTCACAGTGACACACTTCCTCCAACAAGGCCACACCTATTTCAACAAGACCACACCTAATATTGCCACTCCCTGGGCCTAGCATATTCAATCCACCACAGGTAGCTAATGAAGATTTCACTTTACTACTCAGGCAGGAAAATAGACTTTTGGCATAACGTGGTATTCGTTATTTAAAGACCCCACTATCAGCCTAGCTTTCCTCTTGGAAGAATGGGGACAAGGACAATGCATGTAAGGGCTCACTTGAAGCCCTTAGTAGGAATGACTATATGGACTGCTGTGGGGGCCATGGTGATTCAGTGGGTGAGGAAGCTTGTTCTCTAAGCATGAAGACCTGAGTGCCAGTCCTCACCCAGGTGTGCCTGCATGCGCTGATAACTCCAGCATTGATAAACAGACAGGCAGATCCTGAGAACTTTTTGGCCAACTAGCCAGCTGAGCCAAAAGGCTGAGGCTTCAGGTTCAGTGAGACACCCTACCTCAGGGCAACACAGTGGAGAGTGACTGAAGAAGACAATTGTCTTACTCTAGGCCCCTTGTGTGTATGCATGGACATGCACATATGTGTAGACCATGCACACATAAGCCATGCATACAAAAACATAAAAATTGGGGGGAAAGGAATGATTGGATATATTCCTATGCAGGTATGCATGAGTCTGTTTAGGCAAACCGACACTCAGTTTGCTCAGGACTTTTCCAGTGTGCAACTAAAACTCAATATCCCAGGAAATACCCTTGTTGAGGTTTTGTCTTTCACTGTGTATTGTAATGCTCAGGGCAGGCCGCTAAGACCAGGAGTCTTCACATAGACTTGTGCTCCTGCCCCCATGTTATTTCTGATTGGTAAATAAAGATGCAACAGCCAATAGCTGGGAAGTAGAATCATAGGTGGGGTTTGGGTACATAATAAATAATAACTCAAAATTATTGATCGAAAAATAGATTCTAACAACATAGAAGATGCTATCTGCCCAGCTCTTGTGCTCTTTGAGGCTTACTATAACTATAAAGGCTGTCTGTGTCTTTTATCCAGGAACCAAATGGTCAAAAACAGGTAAAAACTCTGGGTCAGGATTAAAACTTACAGTAAAACTTTCCTAAGGCTGGGAAGGCTGGGACATTTGGTCAGTTTAATGAACACATCTATGTGTGCATGCATCTGCAGGCTGTGTATCAACTCCTTCCCAGTAATGAGTGCTGGAAAAGAAGGTTCTAGATTCCCATCTTTCTTTACTCTTGGATGCATATTCTAAATATTCCACAAATAGACATATTCCTTTTATGAGAACACATTTATTTACTCCACTTTGAATTCCTTAAGTACATACAGGTCTAGGATATTATTCTATGTGGAAGATTTTCCAAAATACAAGCTGAGTCAAATATTAGAAATTCACATAATACAAGGAAATCTTCTGGCTCTCAGACATGGTGGTAAAAGTTACCAAATGTTTTAAAAATGCTGTCTGGGCCTGTTCTCTATGATTTGACAATCAGTCTGGGAAATACAAGTGGTTTAATAAAAGGTACATTATATGGTTATATTGTCATACAAAAATTTTAGTACTTTCAAGAAAAATTGAAGGCTCCCTGTGCATCTGGTTCACTTAATAACTACACTCACCGTGTCGTGGTATCAAGCTGTGACTTAGGCATTCAGAACTTGTCCGCTGGTTGTCAAGATTGTGTGCTGAAGTTGGCAACAAAACGTTAACACTTGTACATTTATTGAACTAAGACTTTCTTTTTGCATCTGTTAAAGAAACATTCAAGTTTTGTAACATTTATTCCATCATTTCAGCAGTGTGGAATTACTTCCTTGATCATCCCCCCCTCCACGGACTTTTTAAAGTTTTGAATTTTCTTTTTGACAATTTCATACTTGTATATAATTAATTTTGGCCATGGTCACTCTCCTTCAAATTTTAACTTTAATTTACTTACTATTTGAGTGGCTCTAATTTAAACATATACATAGAAGGAGTGCATGGATGGTGTGTGTTAGAGAAAGAGAGATAGAGAGCGACAGAGACAGAGACAGAGACAGACAGACAGACAGAGACAGAGACAGAGAGACAGAGACAGAGAGACAGAGACAATGTGTGTGTCTAAAACCTTTGGTGAGAACAAAATGAATTATTTTATGGTTCTTTCAATACCCAAGTCTCACGGGGCTACAGCTGCATGGATCACAGATGTGACAGAGCAGAACAAATGCTGAAGGCAGCCTCGCTTGTGACTAGGACAAGCTTTTCCATCCATGCAAAAGTTTGCCAGTGCCAGCCGGATCCTCCTGCCTCTGTTTTCTGTGCTGGCAAGCTGCTAATGGCTTCACTAAGGTCTTTCCCGTTATTGTATTTTTGAATGCTTCCACATGAGACTTTTGAAATATGCAAAGACTGTGGCAGCTTCTCAAATCCTACTTCTTAGAGATCTCTCTCTCTCATAAACACACATGGAGTCTCTCACCCACAGAGAGAGGAGAGAGAGGATCCACAAGGGAAAAAGAGAGAGGGGAGAAAGAGGAGAGAGAGAGAGAGAGAGAGAGAGAGAGAGAGAGAGAGAGAGAGAGCAAGCAGCTGGCCAGAGACTGTGAGAACTCAGATGTTCAGTGCTACCCAGAAATCCAGACGTTCTGATTTAAAGAGCTCACCTATATTAGAAGAACAAAACAGCTGTGTAGCCAGTTACAAAGGCATCCTGTTCTGTCCTTTCCACAATATCGCTGGGCCCTGAGAATTGCCAGCCTTTATCACTGTTAGGGTTTCATTAGGGAGCCCCAATCACACACCAGGGATTGCTTTACTACTATGTACAAACTCCTCTGAGCCTTTGCCAAAGACAAAGGGTTTCTTCAGCAATTGCAGCTAATCAAAAGCAAACTGAGCTTTGGTTTTTGCTACTTTGAAAAACAAAACAAAAGCCTGCATCACCCCCAGGGAATACCCTCTCCCTTTTCCTCTAGAGTGTCTCTCAGGTTGCCCTCCCCCCTCACTCCTTATTCAATGTCCCCGTTCCTTCCCACCCCCACACACCATCTGCAAACTGAAAGAGAATGCCATAGGTAGGTACATGTTCCAAAGAATTCAAGATAAGCTTACTTTCCATCTGTTTGTCCGATTCTAGAATCGGGATGAAATGTTTATGGAATATCGCCATACAGAAGATACAGCCTCATGGCACCAGTGTACCAGGAAGAGCATCATGTACATTCGTGAAGCTACTCAGAGACAAAGCTGTTCTACCAAGTAAACGGTGGTGGTGGTGGCTGCGGGGTTGGGGGGAGGTGGAGAATGGGAGCTGGGGGTGGGGCAGCCTGAGAGGAAATCACCAAAGAACCTGCACCACAGTTACTCTAACTTAGAAACCCAAGGCTAGGTCACTTTTAAGCCAGTGAACCTGGGAGCCCCACCTGCTGTTAAAAGGCCATTATCAACACAGTTCAGTAACTCAGAACTAGCTTTTACAGGCCTAGATCTCCCTGACGAAAGAGGCACAGATATAGATATTCTTTGGGGGCTTCCAGTTACCTCACCTTTCTTCCCTCTTTCCTTCCAGTCTGTTACATAAGCCTAGGAATTTACTTTCCACCAAGTCTTGAGGCTGTCAGACCTCAGGGCCTCCTGCCATGAGCTCTTTCTTACTGCCTGCCTCTGCCACCTCCTACACCACTGCCACTTTACTCTGACGTTATTTATACCCCATACTCGGCCCTCGCACAGGATCACAGGCTCTAAAGTAAAAATGTATTTATTGTTTTCATCAAATCGGGGAATCTTGTTTATTTAAGATAGGATCTCATACATCCTGTGTATAGTATGTATGCATAGTTCGGAAAGCAGTATGTAACTGAGGATAATCCTCACTTCCTAATCCTCCTGCCTCTACCTCCCTAGCAATGGGATCACCAGCATGCATGCACCACTGCACCCTGTTGATACGCGGCTGGGGAATGAACCTGGGCTTCTTGCGTGCTAGGCAAGTGCTTAACAAACCGAGCTGCATCCCAGTACCAAAATAAACATCTGCTCACCAAACTCTTTTCCAATACAAGAGCAGCAGAAACCTGCCCCCTTCTGCTTCCCTGCCACTAGCCACGCCTCCTTCACGTCTGTCACTCACCTTGAAGTGCTACTTCCTGCTTTCATTCTGTGCCACTTGGACGGTCATGGATGCACATATGGAGAGCTACTTTTAACCCAAACTGCAACAGGAAGTGATGGCTTCCACCAAACAACTGCGCAGAATTAGCAAGCTGGCTAAGAGATCCTCACTGCCCAACAGAAAATTAAACTTGTGCAAAGAACACTGAAACAGAGCTAGAATGAACACTGATCTACAGCAGTTAACTATATTGTGCAAAACATTCTAGAGAAAGAAAGTCTTTGCTAGAAATCTCCTGAAAAAGAGTTATCTCTTAGAGAACGGACGGGTCAATTACATAAGCAAAGACTGTAGTGGCTTTCTCTGCTGAGCTCTCCAGTCTTTAAAGGAGAGAAAGCCATTCAAAGGGATGTACAGCCCAGATGAGGCAAAACGAAACCCAGAGCCTGGAAAGTGAAGATTCTATACAAGTGTTCCATCCACTCTGGTTAAAAATAGGAGAGACCATGGATATTCAGAGAAAATAAAGTGCATAAATGACAATATTAACTTCTGAGAGCTAACATTCTAGTAAGGTAAAAATGTCATAGATTAAATAATGATATGGCAATTAAGAAATAATTCGGGCTGGAGAAATGGCTCAGTGGTTAAGAGCACTGAATGCTCTTCCAGAGGTCCTGAGTTCAATTCCCAGCAACCACATGGTGGCTCACAGCCATCTGTAATAGAATGATGCCCTCTTCTGGTGAATCTGAAGACAGCAACAGTGTACTCATGAATAAATTTTTTATTTTTAAAGAAATAACTCAGAGCAAGTGCTAATAGCTTTGAGGAACCAAAGGGAGAAATCTCAGCAACAGTAATTATTATTCTGTAGATTCTTTTCATACATGACAAAAAACCGAAAACAAACAAACAAACGAACCAACCAACCAACCAACCAAAAAGAAACGCACCAAGTTTTGAATCAGGTTTTCAATAGAATTTTTCTGAATATTTGGAACCTAACCTTTTACCTACTTGATTGATGGGGACTGGGTGTTAGGCCTGAGTTATGATGCTCGACAAATGAAATTGGGAAGATATTCTGGGATGTTACTTGATCACTAGGGACTCACAAATCATCACCACTAGGAGAAATTTCAATCAGACCCTTGTAGAATGGCCAGTTAGAAATCCACTCAATATTCACGGCTAGGATTGGAGAAGAGGGAAAAAGAAATGGACAGAAGATATTTTGAAAAGAGCTCAAAAGAACCTGAAGAAATGTAAGGCTTAATAGGGGTCAGGAATAACCCTGGAACCGTCCCCCATCAAAGTAATTGCAGCAGCTTCTACTGGAAGGAATTTTACTTTTGGATTCGGGGCATGAATTATAAAAGGGGCTCCTTGAACTCAGACGCCACCTCCTATCAGGTGAGACTGTTTTCCCCCAGGAGTGGAAGGTTGGCAATTCCTAGGCTTATTCAGGCCAGATACTAATATTCCCTAAAACATTTTCTAACCACATACTTCCTAGTGGCTAACGTTGATGCCATGGGGTTCTGAGAACATTTTCCAAAACATACTCAGGGACAGAGAAGGAGTCTTGAGTCTTAGAAGAAGCATTAGTAAGATATTGGGCTGTGAAGACTTGGAAGGTAGCATCTCTTGTGCCCTTGCTAAGTCTGAAGCTGTAACCTTCTGGCAGCTGGCATGAGTGAACAGCACATTGGGTCTGGAGGCAAGCCCAGACTCACAATTGTATTCCACCCCAGACCATGTCCACACCCTACTAGGATCCAGCATTAGTTACTGAACTCCTTATATGTATATGGTGACAACCTCCTTAATCCCAGCCAGCTGTTATGGTAATAGCAGTGCCAGGGATGGCAGAGGACCAGCAGAAACTGAGCACTGATTAATACCAAAGGGAGCGTCCTGGCCAGGAAATGACGGTGAGTCACCGCAACTGAATTCTGTTGACTACATAGAGCATTTGCCCTGTCTTTTAGAAAGAGCTGTCACTCTGAAGTTATCATCTGAGCATGAACGGATGCAGCCCACATGGCTAATAGTGTATTCAGTAGGCAGGGAACATATGGGAACAGACTTGGAAGGTCAAGAGCAGCCTATTTGCTCTGACATCAGTCATCTGTGGAGTCACAACTACAGACCACTGCCGCCTCTTGAGTCTGCTGAGCTAAAATACTCAGGGGTGGAAGGTTGCCACAAAAGAATTTTTAGCGTGCTGCAAGTGATCCAGAAGCATTGCCAGTGATATAAACCTCTGTTTTAGAACAGTTTTCCAGCACTGGGATGCAAAATGAAGGTTGAATTCTAATATTCTATAGTTAGCTCCAGAGTAGAAGTATTGGGCAATAAAGGGGGGTATTCTAGAGCTAGGGCATTTGGACATGGAGTGTGTTTAATATTTAGGATATCTATGGAAGCAGAAGACAGGGAAGCCCTTGCTTACACAAGCATTGGTGGGAAGTGAGTGTACCTTCCTCATGATGCAAAGGACTCAAATTATGCTTGAGGTTCTGTTCTTTAGGAAGTGCATGGAAGGGCTGAGAAGATAGCTTGGTGGGTAACAGTGCTTGTTCTGCAAACACAAAGACCTGAGTTTGAATCTCCAACACCCATGTAAAAGACCAGGCATGTCTATAAATGAGCCTAGAATAGGAGAGTGGACAGCCAGCTTAGCCAAAACCATGAGCATCTCATTCAGTGACAGACACAGTCTCAAGGCAACCGAGCAAAGAGACATCGAAAAAGATGCCAGTCATCATGGTCTGGCCTCTAATGCTTATAAATGGGCACACATATACACACCCTCACACTTCTGTGCATACACACACACACACACACACACACACACACACGTGCGCCACACACTACCTCCTCCCCCAACAAATGTGAAATAAATAGATACAAGGGGGAAAAAGGGCAAATTTAGTCTATGATCAAATATTTTCAAAGAATTGGACTATCTCTTTGGGTGAGAATTCACAGTCAGAGTGAAATGTTTGCAGTTGCATTTGATTGCCATGCAAGTCTGACTCCCTGAATTCAATCCCCAGAGCCCAAAAGTTGTCCTCTGCCCTCCACAAACAAGGCTGAAAGGCATAGGCATACCCACGTGTTCACATGCTTATAAATGCACATACAATAATACTATTAGATAAAAATGTAAAATGTACAATTGATCAGGAATACAGTGTTCTGGTCAGATTGACCAGAGACATGCTATTCTGGAGTATCCTCTCCCACCTCACAATTCGAAGATCAGTGCTGCTGTTTTGAAGGCTCTGAGAGCTTTAGGAGGTGGGGCTCCTGATTAGGCAGAGGTTGGTAGAGTAAGCACTCAACATCCTCCTCTGGCCTCTGCACACCTGCATGCATACCTGTACATGCATGTCATACATGTGCATCATACACTACACGCACACACATAACAGTCTCATTTTAAAAAACTCCCTCTGATGCTATATTTACTTTGAATGGAAAGGCTTTTGCAATGGAAAGATTACTATTTGTTTTTCTCCCCAAAATAAGATGAAACAGCTTCTGGAAAATCCCTTAGTGAGAACATGATCTCATCCACCTTTATGACTTTCACAGAGGTAGACATGCAGGAGAGACAGTCTGTCTTGTGGGAGAATTTGGCAAAAGATCTCATTGTGACTTAATGTGGTGTAGCTCAGGTTACAATTGCTGTAGAAAACTGATTCCACACAGCTAATAAAGCCTGGGTTGGTTGCAAGCAACCATCATTGCTACCACAGAGTGGTTTTTCTTTCAGGGACCCTACCACACCCTGAAGACTCACTGAGCAGACCATCTCTTAACAGCACCTGTAAGACTTGAGACAATTAGTCCAGATGTAGGAATAATCTTTAGACCCTACACTGCTCTGTTCAGCACCTTACAGTTCTGGATAGCAAGGAATTCATTTTGTCCTCTAATGAGTGCTCAGTGCTCATCGCCTACCCACCTAAACCCAGTAAGCACTTAATGACCAACTAAATAAAAGCCAATGCAGTCTTCCCCCAGACATTCATATCTCCTTATAGTGATTGAAAAAATAGGACTTGAACTTGAGGGGAGGGGTTCCAGAAAACAAGAATATTGGATTTTTTTTTATGTGTGTGATCCACTGAATGTAACTGTGGTTGACTGCAAAGACATTAAAAGAGACCTCCAAAGAGGGAAGTTATGGAGAAGAGAAAAAAGAATTATGAGCTGTAGAAACAAAGAATATTGGATTGATTTTTGGAGCCAGTTTATTTATAAAATGGTCACCGTCTTTGTAAGTCTGAGTGTCCATCTATGGAATGGTCTGGAGCATGGTAAAATACCTAGCACCCACACAGGCAGGCAAATGTGGCTGAGTACCCGTTCCACCAGACAGACCCTTTGCTTCTTAGCCAAGTGAGAGAGGATCTGGGAGGGAAGAGGACCACAGGGCTAGATTTTAACTATACGAGGATAAACATTGTGTTAGCACATCACTTGATACCAACAGAGCATGCTCAGAGGATGCTTACAAGCCCTACATCCTCTATTTGTTGTAGCTTGAATGTGATGTGTCCCTTATAGGCTCCCATAGTTGAGCACTTGATCTTCAGGGATTAGCACTGTTTAGAAAGCTTATGGAGCCTTTAGGGGTGTCTTAGGGTTTTCATTGCTGTGCAGAGACACCACAATCAAGAATTCTTATAAGACAACATTTAATTGCAGCTGGCTTACAGGTTCAGAGGTGTAGTCCATTAATATCAAGGCAGAAACATGCAGTATCTAAGCAGGCATGGTGCAGGAGGAGCTGAGAGTTCTACATCTTCATCTGAAGGGTGCTAGCATAATACTGGCTTCCAGAAGCTAGGATGAGGGTCTTAAAGCCCACATCCACAGACACACACATCCTCGAACAAGGCCACACCTTCTAATAGTGCCACTCCCTGGGCTGAGCGTACACAAACCATAACAAGAGGGTAGAGCTTCCCTGGAAGAAGCGACTGGACAGATAAGGACCTGCAGCTTTCTATCCTAGCCTTATCTCCTTTCCATTCTCTTCATCGTGTCTGTGATGTAGTGGGGACAGGCAGCCTCCTGCACCTGCTGCCAGCCCTTCTCAGCCTTGTCTTTCCACCATGACCAACTGGGCCCTGTGGACCTATGATATGAGCCCAACCCGCCCTCTCTTAAATTGCTTTTGCAGTATATTTCATCACAACAACACAAAGACACCATTCTCTCTAGCTGAGTAAAGATATCGCGATAGAGAAAAACTGAAGGAGTTTTCTATAATGAGAGAACAGCAAGAACACAAGGTATACAGTGGGTATATCAGAGAGAATTTAGGGGGCTTCAAAGGAGTGCCAGGGATACTGATAAAGGGGAAAGCATCTGAAAAGAAAGAACCTCTAGAAGAGCATTCTTAACCTGAGTCACAACCCCTTAGGGTTGAATGACCCTTTCAAGGCGTCACCCAAACCATGGGAAAACACATTTACATTATGATTCATTAACAGTAGCAAACTTACAGTTGTGAAGCAGCAATGAGAACAAGTTCATGGTTAGTGTTGTCACAACATGAACTAATACGTTAAAGCATCACAGCAATAGGAAGTTGAGAACCACTGCTCTAGAATATCAAGTGGATGGAAGAGGTGCAAGTACTGTACACAAGCTAGACCTAGGGGCACACCTGCAATCGGGAAGCCTAAGGCAGGATGATCTTTTGTTTCAGAGCAGCATGCATTACATAGTAAGAACTTGTCTCAAGAAGCGGGGAGGCACAGAAGACAATGAGACTAACTGTGTATTTATCTTGCTTGCTTGTAACAGATTATGATATATATATATATATATATATATATATTAGAGAGAGAGAGAGAGAGAGAGAGAGAATATATATACACACACACACACACACACACACACACATAGAGAGAGAGATATATAGAGAGGGGGGCTGGGCAAGAAATTGAGTGTGAAGGGAAATTCTAAGAATAAAAAAAGATAGAACTTCCCATCCAAATGAATATGCAGCCTGTGCCCTTTAAGTAATCACAGCTTTGGTTGAAGAATCATAACAAAAGCAATAATTGGGGTTTATCAACAGTTCTGACTATATTTTTGTGAATCTTTAAATAAATAATATTTATATGTATCATGTATTAAAGTTATATATTTCCTTAGTAACTGCCAAGGACATGAAGTTAGGAACCCAGAAGTACACTTAGATTTTGCTTTTATCATTCCAAGATTCAAGCATTTGGTTCAGACAAGAGATTTCCCAAATCATAATTGAGTTGCTGCTATGAAGTACGAAATAGGAAAAATGAGATGGGGGAGGGATTAAACTGTGAAGGAGGGAGTGAAGGGCAATACAGAAAGAGAGGAGGAAGAAATAACACTGAAATAGTTGAAAAATCATAGGGATACAACATTTTATGTTATTTTATGGTTACTTAAAATACATTATATATATGTAATAGTATATATGTATTATGTAGTATATTATATGTTATAGGTTATAGATTATATATTATATCATACATTATGCATTATGTATCATGTATCATCATGTATCATATATCATGTATTATATAATATGTATTACATATTGCATATTATGCTATATGTTTTATATTATATGTTAATTGTACACACACACACACACACACACACACACACACACACACACACATAATATATATATATATATATATATATATATATATATATATATATATATGGTTTTTAATGAAGCTATACCATTGGGGTAAATAATGCTTCCCTGAAGAGTGATAGACATCTAATAAAGCTCCAGTGCCAGGCATGGGAAACCTCCCTCCATTCAAGTTGCTAGTCAAAGGTGTTTGAAGAGACTCCCCAAACAATTTAGGCATTGCCATTTTCCTTGGCTGCCTCCCAGAATTTGAAGATAAGACCTGATTACTAAAGACACCAAAGACTTCAGTCAGAAGACTTAGAGGAATCAGACTGGAACTGACCTGGACGTCTCCTCTCTGACTAGCTTCATAGCAGACAAAGATGTCATGTAGTCAATAGCACTACTTAGTTGTAAAGCCTTGCAAACCACAGAAATGACTGGCTGGACAAGCTAGTCCCACGCATGCAACAGTGGCACTTATATCTTGGGAGTAACCATCCACTGACTTTAGTCAGAAAAATTCATGAGCTATCCAGAGATCTTTTAGAATTTTTACTAGCATAAGAGGGCTATCTCAACCAGAGAGAGCTGTCTGGATCAGAAAGCTAGCTGTCTCAACCAGACAGGGTTTTTTTTAGAGTAGCAAGATAAAGCTATCTAGAGCAGAGCAGAACACACACACACATACACGGGTGGGGGTAGGGGAACAGTCTGGAAAGCTGTCTCAACCAGACTACAGAGCAAGAGCTATAGCTGTCTAGGGATCCATCTTGAGCAGAACATAGGCTACCATCTTGGACCTATGATTTGACTTCAAATCATTTGTTTTTGCTGCTCTTAAACATCCCTTTTCTCAGAACCCCTCTCCAAGCCGAGGCTAGTCCTTGGCAAGATCCAGATATCATTTGTTCCTAAAGGACACTGTATGACTTGTGCCAACCCACATTTCAACTGTCACAGACAGTGGTTAATGTTAAAGAAACAGAAGTGGGCAATGAAGCCTTATAAATCTTCTGTTTCAACTACTGCCAAGCCAACCTTGATTTTTAAAATTTTTTTCTAATAAGCCTGGCCTCTGATCTATGTCCTCAGAGCCATCTTGGGTCCACAAAGTACAGGAAAGCTGAAAACATAATATTCTAGATTAGATTAGGAAGTTGCTCCTGGTCAGACCATGTATTCCCAATTTTGTCAAACTTGAACTTAGTGTGTGACATCCCAACTACTTTTGATTGTCACTGGCCTTCTGACCTACAGAGAACATTAGACAGGACTTGGAAAGAATGTCCTGGCTATGCACACAGCCATCAAGGACAACTTCCTACACATTTTCAAGTCCTAAGCATATCACCACCATCTTCCCTTTTAACTACTAGCCATCAGGAGGGAAGCTTTACTTTTAAAACCACAGAGTAAAGCTCAATAAGTCAAATCATTCAGCCCAGGTCTTCCCTCATATATGACAATAATCTAATAGTCTCCCTCGGTCCTGCTCAAAGCACAAAGCTCCACCACAGCGAGCTGTCCACATTTGCTATGGCAAGACTCCAATGCATGGTTATTTGGCAAAAACAGGAGTGTTTTTAGCAACAAAATCCAAGGCAATTGTGAGCTACGGTCTGAAACCAGCATAACGTAGGCCAATTAAGTACACATCTGTTATATCTGGCTCCCAGATACTTCACAAACTCCACTGCCTTCACATGGAAGCAGGGCATCATCAAACTCTACACTTAGTTTTTTCTCCATAGAGGTCCAAATTTGTTTGTGAATAACCTCTGGATATCTGATTTAAACCTTTAGATGAATAAACAATTTCAGACGATCTGGCTATGTATCTCAGGTTAGCCACCAGCCCTGATCTTCCCGATTTAGCTCCCTGAATGCTGGGACCAAGTGAGTACGCCAGAGCACTCAGTCTAAAATGCTTTTTAAGCTTTCCTGTGAAATTTATTTTTAAAACTCTATTTAAATGCTTAGTGTTTAAATGCCTAAAAATAACAAATCATTTGAAATAGCCATAAACGAAACTCGATCTCAAAGAGACTTATACAAGGTAGTATAACTCATATATCAGAAATGTCCAGAGGAAAATGAGGCAGACACTGGGTGCTCTCCATCCTATGAAAACCCTGACACCACCTCTCTGTGGTGCCATCTTTCTGTGGTGCCATCTATTCTCGTGGTTTGCTCGTTTCTCCTCTGGGTGGCTGCTGCCAGCAGTTGTCCTTCCTCTTTCCCAGACAGGAAGAGAGAAAGCTTCATTTTCCACCATGGTTGGCTGAGCCTGGACCAATCAGGTGACTGATTGTCAGGCATTGACTGGTTATGCCTGAGACGCAAACCACATCCCTGCTGATTGATTGTCCATGGAAGGGCGGACGAGCATAAACTGTTCGGCTTATGCCAGTCAGAGCCTATCCATGATGAGTCTATCCCACTTGGTAGTAATGGAGGAATGAGTGTCAGGAGAGAGCTCACAAACTAGAAAAGACTAGTGAATGCTGATAGGCAAACAACTGTAAATATCAACTGCACCATCTCTCTTTCCAAAGAGCTATCGCTCTTAGAATTGTAATGACCCATTATAGCTGTCTTTAAAGCATCACATGGTTTCTAGAGGCAACGACAAAGATAGAAACAAGATAGTATTTCTCCAAAGGAGCAATTCGATTGCTGTTACAGTAACTAGAAGCTGATACTGTGAGAGCTGAGTTCTTGAATTCATGCTCTTCTCTCCACCACTGAACATTTGCGTGGCCCTCCTGTCAGTACAGGAAGAAAACAAGTCTATGAGATAAGGACTGTGTTGAACCATACAAGGAAAGAGCTCTTGCAAATCAGTAAGTACCCATCGTTGTTACCCCACCATTGGGATGTGACCTCTCGGTGACTGACAGAGGCATCACCTGCTTTTTCTGTTTCTGAGACCTCATGCCTAGCCTGACTTCATAGACAGCTAGTAAACTCTTGTGAGGAGTGAGTGCATCTCCTTCCCTCTATCACTGACTCCGACTCCTCCGGAACCAGCTTCAAGGAAAGGAAGGAGTTAAGGAGCCAGGGGCCAGCACAGCTGGAGCAAGGCCTTGGTCCACAGCCCACTGAAGGTCTGGAGGAATGGGATTTGGGCAATTCCTCTGAGTGCTACTGGAAAAGTTCAGCTGACAAGAACTGAGAGAGAGTAGAAGTGTTGCTTAAAGACCGCAGCAGGGCACTTGGCTTCTTTTGTTTTGTTTTTTTGTTTTGTTTTGTTTTGCTTTTGAGCCTGACAGGCAAAGAGCCAAGATGGGTCATCTGGTTTGGTCCATCATCTTAAAATGAAAAATCTGGGCATTTCTCTGTGGGAAAAGAGAGCAGAGAACTCAAAGGGGAAAAAAGACAATAGAGGATTTAATCAGAAACATCTACAAGCAAATGTTTTCCTGGATTTTTCAGATTCTCTATGAGGGGAGAACTGACTATTGATGACGAGGCAGGTACTGGCTTCTTGTGGACTAGTGTGTAGTGTATTAGGGCAGAGCATAGACCCTCCCGCTCTATGTGGAGGAGCAGGCCCTCCCAAATTTTTCTTGAACCTCTATGCTTCTCCCAGCATATGGCAGAATATTGGTTGTAAGAATGTATCCTGCTAGTTGGTGGGGGGAGGGGTGGGAGGGCAAAGCAAACCAAGAATTAAAAAAAAAAACAACCTAACAAAAGCCCAAACCCTGTTTCAGTCTAAGGTTATCAAAATTCTTTTTGGACTATGCCGAAGATAATGTACAAAGAAGTGATATGAAAGATGTTTTATGTTTTGTTGTAAACGTTTCTCATGTGTACTGTCTTCAGATTTATAGAAAATTTCCAACACACACATACACACACAATTCCCTCTCTATCCTTGGGTTCTATATCTATCATTTCATTACACTAAGGACAAAAAAATATTCTGAAAATTAAAGTTGTGTTAGGTGTGGTGGCAAACACCTGCAATCTATCCTAATACTTGGGGAATTGAGGCAGGAAGATTGCAAGTGAGATCTTATCTGAGGAAACTTACTGAATGAATCAATCAATAAAATAAAATCTGTACCAAATGTGTACAGACTTTTACTTGCAATTATCCTGTGAACAATAGAGCATAAGGCTTATATGTGGCACTCACATTGTTTTTAGTTAAGCATCATGGTTAATATACAGAGCATTTGAAGTAACAGGAATAGGTCATATGCAAATACAATAGCAATTTATATGAGGATCACGAGCATCCACAGATTTTGATACATGTAGTGGGATATTCTGCCACAGATAATTTGGCACAGATGAGAAACAACTCTCTATGTAATATGTACATATACTTTGAAGCTAGTATGATCTGTTAAGATCTTATACTACTATCCCACATAGTGGTGGTACACACCTTTAATCCCAGCATACAGGACTCAATGTCAGGTGGATCTTGAATTCAAGACCAACCTGGTCTACATGGTGAATTCCAGGACATCCAGGGCTACACAGAAAAAAATCTATCTCAACAAACAAACAATAATAAAAATATCTTACACTACTATGATGTACTTGTTATCACTGTTAATATTGGCTAGTGTGTTATGATTCCCAAAATTGATGTCTTACTAAGATGTCTACAGTTCTCTTTCTATTTGAGGATCTGTTTCTGTTTCTAAGTACCCATCTAGGTACCTAGAAACAGACATGGCTTTGAGTCACTATGTCTCCTCTTCCACCACTAGGCCACGACAGCTTTCAGAGTTCACCCGTTTCTGACTGTCAGGACACTTCTGAAAAATGTACTTTTCAGGATGTTGCTTAATTTGTGTCTCTGATGTTCTTTTCTGTTAGATGAGGGTAATAAGTTTGGGGAGAAACACAGACATATTAGGGGTCCACCTTCATTATGTCACGCCAAGGGACAATAGCCACATAACCAATCACGGATGACTTTAAGCTTCATCATGTTTACCCCTGTTTATACGCTTTACACAAAGTCACTAGGGGGGGGTTCAGCCATTAAGACGACTTATAGCTATGCTTGTCCTCTGACCTACACACAGTGCTGTGGTATATGTACATCTCCAACATACACACACACACACACACACACACACACCAAATAAAGTAAAAATAAGCTTTTGAAAGTCACTAGGATATTTTTTATTTGAAAGGTGAAGAGTTAACACTCTACCTCCTCTGTGGAAACTGTTTGGTGTTAGCATGCTTACTGCAGAAGAGCACTATGGAAGATACTAAGCCACAGATTCAAGCAGTTCCTTAAATCACAAAGTATAAGTTAAACCACCATGACAGCTGTCATATTAAAGCCACTAAAAACCAAAGGCAAAGAGAAATGTGAAAGGCAGACACTATTAAAAATAGTCTGTCATGACACACTGAAACTAATAGAAGAGAAGGTGGGGAAGACTCTCGAATACCTAGGCAAGGGGAAAAGTTACTGAACAGAACACCAATGGCTTATGCTCTAAGATCAAGAATTGACAAATGGATTTCATAAAATCGCAAAGTTTCTGTAAGGCAAAGGACACTGTCAATAGGACAAAACGCAACAACACATTGGAAAAGATCTTTACCAATCCCACATCCGATAGAGGACTAATATCCAATATATACAAACAACTCAAAAATTAGACTCTAGACAACCAAATAACCCTATTAAAAAATGGGATACGAGCCAAACAAAGAATTCTCAACTGAGGGAATGCGAATGGCCGAGAAGCACCTAAAGAAATGTTCAGCATCCTTAGTCATCAGGGAAATGCAAATCAAAACAACCCTGAGATTCCACCTCACACCAGTCAGAATGGCTAAGATCAAAACTCAGGTGATAGTAGATGCTGTGAGGATGTGGAGAAAGAGGAACACTCCTCCATTGTTGGTGGGATTGCAAGATGGTGCAACCACTCTGGAAAACAGTCTGGTGGTTCCTCAGAAAATTGGACATATCACTACCTGAGGACCCAGCTATACCACTCCTGGCATATACCCAGAAGATGCTCTAACATATAACAAGGACATATGCTCCACTATGTTAAATAGCAGCTTTATTTATAATAGCCAGAAACTGGAAAGAACCCAGATGCCCTTCAACAGAGGAATGGATACAAAAAATGTGGTACATTTACACAATGAATATTACTCAGCTATTAAAAACAATGAATTGATAAATTCTTATGTAAATGGATGGAACTAGAAAATATCATCCTGAGTAAGTAACCCAGTCACAAAAGAACATACATGGTATTCACTCACTGATTATTGGATTTTAGCCCAGAAGCTTGAAATACCCAAGATTCAACTCATAGACCACGTAAAGCTCATGAAGAATGAAGACCAAGTGGGGGGGGGGCGCTTCAGCCCTTCTTAGAAGGAGTAACAAAATACTCAAAGGAGCAAATATGGATACAAAGTGCAGGATAGAAACTGAAGGAGGGGCCGTCTGCAGACTATTCCACCTGGGTATCCATCCCATGTGCCTTCAACAAGGGTAGATCGTTGATGTGGATATCAGGAAGTACATGCTGACAGGAGCCTGATATAGCTGTCTCCTTAGAGGTCTGCAAGAGTCTACATATTTCAGTGGCAGATGCTCACAGCTAACCATTAAACTGATCATGGGGTTCCAATGAGGAGTTAGAGTGAAGACTGAAGGAGTTGAAAGGATTCGGGACACCATGAGGAAAACAACAATACCAACCAACCAGAGCCCCCAGGTTCTAAATCACCAGCCTGGGAGCACTTAGGGAGGGACCCATGGCTCCAGCTATATATGCAAGGGAGCTTTATATAAGTGGGAGAAGAGATCCTTGGTCCCATGAAGGCTGGACGTCGTGTGGGGGGGTATTCGAGGGTGGGGAGATGAGGTATGGGGGGTGGGTGTGGGGTACACCATATAGAAGCAAGAGGAGGGGGAAGGGATAGGGAGTTCCTGGGAGGGAGGGGGGAAATGGAGTAAGGGGAGAACATCTGAAATGTCAATAAAATTTCCAATAAAAAAAAATGGTCTGTCACTTATACAAAAGTAATAAGGGAACTAAATGGGATTTCAAGCAGAAGCCAATGGAAACTAGAAGACACCAGAGTGATCTTCAAATGAAAAGTAAATCAGATTAGGGCAGTCAACCAAATTCAATACATAATGAAAATATCTTCTGTAAATAACAGTAAAGTAAGGTTGTTTTCAGACAAATCAAGTGCCAAGAGCATTCATTGTGAAGAAATGGCACGAACAGGTCCTGAGGGTGTACTTCAGACAGAGTGGAAATAACTAGAAAGAGACAAGCAGACCTCTTGTAAAGCATGAGGATCAACAGAAGGTAAGTAGTCCGTGCTATTAAGCAAGTATTGTTTTGTAAGGAATAACAACAATGCCTGTGGCTAATTTTTTAGAAGTAAAATATGATAACAGCACAAAAGTCAGAAGAGGAAAAATTGTATGCTACAAGTAGGTGTATATATTCTAAGTGCTCTAAAATTTCTTTGGATGAGGCAAAGCTGTTAATTAATGGTAGAGGTTAATATGAAGAAGGGCATATCTAAATGAATTGTAGTGAGTATGAGAGTAAAAAATGAATTATAAAGAATAGCATGTAGACACACTAGGAAAGCTGGTGTCTAATAGGCTTTGCTCATTCTGATGGTGAATCCTCAGCATCCTAGGGTTTTAGTGTTTATTATGTGCTGTTGAATGGATAGTTTGGGTTATTGCATATAGCTGAATAAGGAGACAGGGTTACTGCATACAAATAAACAAAGAGGCAAGGCTATCTAAATTTGGTAGAAGCAATTTCTATAGGGAATCTGTCTTTAGGTCATTAAAAACATGAGGGTGGGGCCACGCTTTATCCACATTGGGAGCAGAAAGACAGGACATTTTTCTAGTTCGAGGCCACTGTCTACCGAGTGATTCCGGACAGCAGGGCATAAGGACCTGTCTAAACCATAAAAGAAAAAATCCATTGGAAATGTCATGACATTTCTATACTTTCAATACTGCACAGAGGGAGGCTTTGCCATTCACCTGTGTGTCACCTTGTAGAGGAAGGGGAGACTTTGCCATTTCCTATGGGTCTGAGGTTATGGTCCTCATCATAGCCTTGCTCATGTCAAACAACATATTTATTGAGGACTTTACTCACCCAGGGCTTGCTTCACCTCCCAGACCATTTATTCACAACATCTCACATGATTCAGTAAGAACTCTGCACCCTGCCATTTATTGCCTTTATTGGAGAGTTTAATCAATGAAGCTCAATCAAGACAGCAGAACATGGTTTTGCTCAAGAATGGGACAATTTCCAGGATAATTCCAACTAACAGTGAGCACTGAGGGTTCTCGGTGACATATATGAGAATGGAACACAAAGCTAATGTTCCACACACAGTCCACAAACAGCTAGAGGTATAAGAGACTGATGAATGACATGTTTTCCCACGGTGTTTGGATACAAGTTTAGTCTGGTTCCTACCATCTTCACTAGTCCATGTGATTTACTGTTAATGTGGCCATTTTGCAAGTGGGGAAATTGGGAAAAGGAAAGGCAATTACTTAGGCTCCTATAGGTAGGGACACTGGGCTGTAGTCTAGATCCAGAACTGTAGAGAAAATCTTTTGTACTGAGTGGAAGCATCACCTGTCAACAAAAACCCTATGGCCAATGAGCTGGGTCAGGACTAGAAGGTAGAACAACCGATGGAGAGAGATTGGATTCTAAGGCAATTTTCAGGCATGAAAGGTTCACCCAGAATGCTGATGGAAACAGACACATGAACCTGAGGAGGGGTAGCTAACCACGTGGCTGACTCAGACTAGTTTAAATGGGATAACTGAGTTATGTCCTAGTGGAAATGAGCCAAAGCTATTCGTATGTAAAATGTCTCAGAGTCATTATTTCAGGGAACCAAGAGGCCGGATGGAAAAGCCCATGGTCACACAGAATCCACGCATTGCACTACACTGCCTCTCCACTAGAACATCACAGGTTTTTAAACAGGTCATACCGTGACTAGACTGGTTGGAAGATTAAAGACTGAAGAGAGAAATTTAACTGTGCTCCAATTTTTCATTCATGGATTTGTGTATTGCACTGTGGGTTAAAGAGTTCATATGCATGCCACAATGCTCATGTAAGAGGGAAATGTGTGAGATTAAGCTCTCTCCCTCCTTCCACCACATGGGTCCCAGGGTCCCAGTCCGGGTCCCAGGGTCCCAGGGTCCCCAGGGTCCCAGGGTCCCAGGCCAGGGTCCCAGGGTCCCAGGGTCCCAGGGTCCCAGGGTCCCAGAATCCCATGGGTTGGTCAGCCCTTCAGGCTTGAAGCCAGGACCCTTACCTACTCACTGAGCCATCTTGCTGACCTTGATATACTAGTCTATCATTTCCCAAGAGTATGATGAAAAACGAGAGAGAACACAAAGCAGTTGAGCACTAGTCACATGACTGATAAAGAAAATTCTTTAGAACTCCCAGGATTGCCCCTGGTCCCCTGGCTTGGCCTGAGAGCAAGCAGAGGCGAATCATTTTTCAGGGATTTTAAGGAGAGTCACAGCCGAAGGCGTTGTGGAAATCGCCTTGAAACCAGCACTTGAGAGGCAGGCAGATTTTCGAGTTCGAGGCACTGTCTACCGTGAGTTTCCAGGAAGCCAGGCTACACAGAGAAACCTGTCCGAAACCAAAAAAAAAAAAAAAAAAAATAGGAGTCACTCCAACTTATTTGAACAATTCTCTGAATTAAAAAGGTACTTTAATCTTGAACATTGTTTTCTTCGAATCACGCATTTATCCTTTGTCGGATTTAATTTATCGTGTATATTTCTTGTGTTCATGTGCCCAGAGGCCTTTTGGGGAAAAACGCATAATTTTAAATAAGTTAGAACAATAAAAACTAGAGAGATCATTTTAACTCAATTAGTCTAATGTTGGGTAATCTAAGTAGAAAGCAAGAAACTCACTTCCAATGTTCAAGCTGCTCTTTCAAAGACTGCTAACACTGGAAGCCATACCTTCCTCACATAAAGGACTGTATCTTGTCTCAAGCCATGAGCCACAATAAATTCATTCTCCCTTAAGTTGCTTTGCCGGGCATTTTGCCACAGCAGTGGGAAGAGTAACTAGAGCAGCCCACGTGGCTGTAGTCTTCCCTGATGAAAAGATATCTCAGGAAGCTCTCCCTGTTGGAGGAGAACATATTCTTCCTGCCTGAGCATTTTCAGATACCACACATCAGTTTTTCTCTCCGGCATCCATCCATTTAATTACAGTCTCCTCTGCTTTCTTCCTCCTTTTTCATCTACATCTTAAATAGATCCCAAGTTCTGAACTGTTGTCATCTCTCAATAGCTGTAGGTTAGGTCCAGAGCCACTGTGTATACAAAACTCCAGGGATGCTCAATCCTCTTATAAAATGGCATAAGACTTATACATAACCCATGCCCCTCCACCTGTGTACTCAAACCACTTCTAGATTATTTAATAATAACACCATGTCAGGCTAGTAAACAGCTGTTGTAATACACTGTGTGGAGTGTTATGACAAAAGAACGAAAAATCTGTGAATGTTTAGTGCAGACTCAATTTTCTTTGTCCGGATATTTTCCTCCATGGGTTGTTAAAGCCATGAGAGTAAGACCTGTAGACATGGTGAGATGGCTGTGTCTCTCCTCAGCTGGTTATATCTCCACACTGACGCTGTGCCTGAGATGGAATTGCACCTTGTGTTTGTTCAAAAGATAACCAAAGAATAATCAATAAAACAAACAAACAGTCATGGAGACAAAGAGCTTGAGAAGGGCGTAGATGCTGAATGCAAGGCAGGAAATCTGATTTAAATTCCGCATTATTGCAAAAATACTATTAATTTTTATATATTGTTTTTATTAATTGTTTATATCCACTTCCTTCCCAGACTTTCTTCCTGACTTCTATCCTGTCTTTTTGTGTTTTTAACCCTAACAATGAACAAAGCCGTAACAAGGAAATAAAACTCCTATATTATAGGAGAGATCACCACCATTATTTTTGAAACTTTTAAAATTATAAACACCTTACATCTATTTTCAAAGGTTACCTAAATTGTGAGATTGCACAAGAAAGACTTTCATGGAAAAACCCATACGCTTGAACTGGCTCACAGACACTAGAGGGCAGTCCTGGATACCCATGAGATCAAAACACAGCATCCTGGTCCTGGGGGTTTCAGCACAGTCAGACCAGTATTCAAATACTTCAGGCTTTCCACTTTGTGATTGGAAGGCTTCCTTGCCTATCTGTAGGAGGTTTTCAGTGTCCTACTGAATCCTGTAACCTCCAGCAGGAGCTGAAAGAAACAGTAAGCATCCAACTGCCGTCCCAAGGGTGGGACAGCATCTTGGTTATTGTTGTTGCTGTTGGCTATTCTGCACCCCATGCTTGATAGGCAAGCCCTCTAATACTGACCTAAACCACAAGCTTCATCTTAATTGTAGATGTTGAGTCTGGTGATTGGAGAGTTTAATTCCTCCACTCCACTCCCCAAGGGCTCATATTTAAGTCCAGTGCAAAGGGTAATTGCAGGAATATATTCAAGGGTCTCTCTAAAAGTCTCTCAATGTCCTTAATGTGATAGGGTTTAGAATGGCACTTAAAATGAAAGGTCTGTTGTTCTCCAAACCCTGCATACCAGGACTAGAAAGTAGATGCCCTAGTTGCAACACACACACACACAACACACACACACACACATCACACACACACAATTTTCATTTAGTTCATTGAACAGATAGTAAAAGGCACATCCCACCCACCTACCAGACTTATGAATTTATTCAGAATTCTGGAGCAAAAGGGGTTTTCTTTGAAATCTGTCAGTCACCATTCAAGACCCTGGTTGTAGGTTGAATCCCATAGGGGCTAGGATCTCAGGAAGCCTTGCCCCAAATCTCAAAGCTCAGGGAATTACATCTTTTCCTCAACTACGGAGGCAGTGTGGAAAGACTTGCCTTGGAATCTTTGTTCCTGAAGCACAGCTGTTTGGAAAGGCATATTCTGAAAGGATCAAGTTGACTAGTGGAAATTTTCCTTCAGATGAACCAGTTCTTGGCTGTGCTTGGATTTTTGCCAACATGAGGCCAATGCTCCAGCACTTGTAATTAGAGGTGGCTAATAAAAACATGAAGGAAAAATCATAAAAGAGAATGACAAACAAAGTCATCAAAAGGGGGAAAAATGATTTGACTAAGATGAAACTAACCCTCCTAAGACCAGAAGAGAAAATTTACAGACATAAGCTGATGTGAGCAGAGACACTAGGATTTAACTTAAGTTTAGCAAATCAGTTCCTACCAGTAATTTCCTTTACTATTGTGTGAAAACTGAAAACAAAAGTTGAGCAAAAGTAAAGTCTGTAATTGCTACAACTACCCAGTTTACAAGTAAAGATCAGAAAACTAAATTTCCCTCTATGTAATTTACTTTTAAAGTTGATCAAGGGCCTGGTGAGATATTCCAGTAGGGAAGGCACTTGCAACAAGCCTTGTCTCCCGAATTCAATCCCCAGAATCCACTTGAAGAAGGAGAGTGCTGAATCCCATAGGTTGCCCTCTGATTTCCACACACACACAAATCATAGTGGATACACACACACACACACACACACACACACACACACACAGGTAAATAAATTTAACAGTTTAAAAGCTGGAGGGTCACTTAAGAGCATACTGTTTTCACACTGGCTTGTTTCATAAATGGTTTAGATGAACATACTAGTGTCAGAACTCCCCGACGTCTTGATGTTAAGACTTGACTACATTTCATCATATAAAGAAACAGACTTAAACACAATCAGACATCATAATTGATCCTTAAGTTACGTATATATTTATATATTTGACTATAAAGTTGGTACTCACTGGATAAATGTTACAGCATCTCTATTTTTAAGCATTTTGTACATGGCTGCAAATCCAAGGTCATTTTCCCTTCTGGGACTCTTGTTTATTTTTAGAATGTTTGAGCCAAATCTGTTCCATCTTTGACCTTTTGGTTCTTTCCTTTTTAGGGAAACAACTATATATACCTTTCTTGATATTAAACATACACATATACTTGCATGCATGGTAAACAGTTCCCAGGCTTGCTTTTCTGACAAATAACTCAGTGCCCTGAGAGCTTTAAAATGTCAAACTTCTTAGTGAGCACAAGACCTGTCACTGTCCATGTGTGCCTTTGACAGGACCCAAGACCTTCCTGATTGGCGTGGTTCCCAAGAGCCAAAAGGCTAAAATGTACAACACTCTTCAGGCCCGTGGCTTCCCTACAGTCTTTGAATTCCCTCCCTTCCTGGTTTCTTGTAAGATTTACTACTGTGCCAGGCTGTGGACCTCTCAGAAGGTCAAAGAGCCCTCATCCCCGTCTGCTCTCAGATAACAAGGTACCATCAAACTGTACCCCAAGGCTTGCCTGGAAAAGTGCATAGCTGTCTCAGGCCACCCCACAAGCATCTCTTAGAGCCCTGCTCAAAAGGTCAGTCCCAAATAGCTTATGCCTGGAGGAAGGTAATTTCTCTTGCTTATCATAGCTTTAAGATAGTGTTCTTTTTCTTTTGTTTTTTCTTTTAGTTTTCAGATATTTGAGATAATTACATCATCTCTCCATTTCTTTCCTGCCTCCAAACCCTCTCCTATATCCCTCCTGCTCTCTTTCAAATTCATGGTCATTTTCCAGTGTATGTTTACATATACGAATAAACGTACAGAGTTACGTATACATTTGCACATACATTTACATACACCCATATGTGTATGTATTCCTAAAGTTAACCTTCTCAGTTAATATAATGTTGCTTATATGTGTGTTTTCAGGGCTGATCATTTGGTACCAGCTAACCAATTGCTGCTCTCTTCCCTGGGAAAGAGTATTTCTTCCACTCTCAGCACTCCTTGGCTGCCTGTAGCTTTCCGTGTAGGGTTGAAGCCTCATAGTCTTTCTCTCATCTGCTTCGGAGTGTCTGCCGATGTCCTTGTTCAGCTCCTGTTGGTGAGTCTGTAAGGGTGTAGCCTCTGCCATTATTCACAAACACAGACTCATAGCTGGAGCCTCTGGCTGTTATAATCTTTCAGTCCCCTCTTCTGAAATGATCCTTGAACCTTAGGTGTAGAAGTTATTTTGTAAATGTATCTATCCATCAGGACTGGGTGTCACCAGTCTGCATTTTGATTGACTGGTTTCTATACTGGTCTCCATCTGTTGCAGAGAGAAGTTTCCTTGAAAAGGTATGAAAACTACATTTATCTGTGGATATAGGACAAATTTATAGAGTGTAGTTATGGATTATGCTGGTTTATGGATTATGATTATGTTTAGTAAAGAGATGGTTCTCCTCTAAGATCCATGACTTTACTAGCCCTGGGTGGTTGGCTAGGTTCCCAGTATCAGACATGATTCCCCTCTTACTGAGTTGGTCTCAAGTCTAATTAGAGAGCTGTTGGTTACTGCCAAGGTCTGGGAGCTACTACTGTACTTTAAGGCCATGTTATAAGGCCATGTTAGTTACTATTGTGGTTCATAGGCATAAGAGCTGGATAGTGTTGTTGGTTGGTTCCTTCCTTTGTAAACTCGCATGGTGTCTTCTTGTCCATGAAAGCTTGTTCTTAGGGAGCAGGCTTTCAGATCAGTTTCAGCTCAGGATCCTGTGGGTCCTGTGTCTGAATACACAGTGTCTTCAGCAATAGAAATTCACTGTCAACCTCTAGAAGTTAGCCAAGGGCAGTAGCAACAGTCTATAATGAGGAGGCTCCTTACACAACCCTGCCCAACAACTTCTTTCGTACCTGGTGTTGGGGTTTTTTATCAGGTGGTCTTTGGCTCTTGGAGGGAACATTGTCAGTTCAGATAGGATTTTTTTTCTTAAAGTATTCCTTAGAAACCGAATAGGGTAAGGGATTCTTTGGGCATTTGATAGACCTGAGCTCAAATGACACTACTCTCTTGCTTTGTGAGCATAAAAGTATTGTGCTTTCAGGAATCTTAATGTGGGTTCTCACCTGTAAAATTGGGAAGGATAATATTAAGAATTTGACTTATGTACGCAAGAGAAGAGCAAGTCTATTTTAAAAGAGAGGAGCAAAACTATGTATGTGGCAACAGGAAATGAGGACTGAGGAGATGGCTCAGTGGGCACAGTGCCAGCCATGGATACAGGAGGACATGAGTTCAATTTCTTAGCACCCATGTAAAACCTGGATGTGGTGAGACAAGCCTGTAATCCCAGCACTGGGGAAGCAGAGTCATAAATATCCCTGAGGGTTGCTGGCCATGAAGTCTAGCCAGGCTGAATTCATGAACTTCTGGTTTCGTGATATCCTATCTGAGAATATAGGAAGACATCAACAGCCACTTCTGGACTACACACACACACACACACACACACACACACACACACACACCTGCATGTACATAAGCTTGTATGCACAAGCACATTACACACAGTGCATGTTTTCATTACTTAGGTATATGGAACAAGAAGAATAAACAGCTGAGGGATATTCCATGGAAAAAAGCAAGTGGGCACATTAGGGATGCCCTGGTGAGGAGTTGGTCAACATGAAACAATGCTTACTGTGCTACTTTGGTGCAGAAATTCTGTCCATACCCAAATACACACCTAGGACTTTCTACCCTCCTAGACAGTCAACATAAAACTAAGACTTTCGTACAGCATGACAGCTTTCAAAATTGCAGTACACTGGTGTCAAGAAACCCCCACATTGTGGTTAATCCCCAGCTTCAGTGACCATAATAGTTCTGAGGAGTTCCATGTGTGTACTGTGTATGAATTGCTCATTCAAGCTAATATGGGGAGTCTGACTTTTATTCTTAGCAATATTGTAAGCAAAGTAGCAAACTTTATCTCCAACACAAATTGACTTTAGGATGGGGACGAAAGAAACAGTCAACTGGTCTACCATCTACTCGTAAGCTCATTTGTCTCTGATTGGGCAATACAATTCGGAAATGGTGATGTGATGATTTGACAGGAAACCTTGTGACATCCTTCTTATTTTGACTTTTTAAATAGGTACAAGTAGAAACACAAAATTGAAATTATTCTACAGAGTGGGTTATGAAGGAAAATGGATGAGAATTTTTTTTTCCAGTAGGCTGAGATTTTTGTCTAGTCTACTCAAATTGTATCAACCTACTGATGGCTCCTCCAGTTGTAGGGAGTGGTACTAATTTATCTTAGATGAATCAGTTGGCATCTCACTCATCCACTCTCTGCATTCTTTTCTCCTAAGTAGGTAACTTAAGACTCAGCCTGGACACTTCCTGTCTGCATCCTTCCCCATTCTTGGCCTTTCTTTAATTTTTATGGCCTTTCTCTCTGTCTGCTCTGTTAACCAGGTTGGGACTTCCTCATCTATCTCTGCTTTCTTTTCATTCAAAAACTTGCCACTGAGGATTTGAATCTCTGATGTCTATCATATTTCTCTCTGGATCCCTGGTCTCAGGATCCATCCAGCCCTATTTCAGACCACTCCGTAGGTACTCCTTTTCACAACAATCTTGTACATGGTCATCTAATACTAGGTGATTGGTGTCTTCAGTATTTCTCTCATCTGCTTCCAGGAGGTCCAAATCTGAGTCCCCTATTCAAATTCTTGCCTACATCTACATTTGTTTCCAACTCTCCTGAAATTATCCAGAAACTGCTTCTTCTCTCTCTCTTCTCTCTCTCTCTCTCCCTCTCCTATATATATACATATACACATATACATATATACAAAAGATATTTGTTTGATTGATTTTCTGTTTTGTTTGTTTTAACACAGTCTTCTCAGGCTAGCCTTGAACTTGTTAGGTTAGCCCAGGCTGTCCAACACAAGATCCTCCTATTACACGCCCCCAAAGAAAACAGTGTTGGTATTTCAGATATTTCACTTCCCACACTCTTCTCCTACACTTAAATTCTCTGTGACATCACCATCATGTTGTTTTTTTTATCACCAATCTATGTCTTGAAAGTTCATATTTATAAAAAAAACATTTATACACATATCTCGTCTTCTCCCTTTACTTTCGGGTTCCTGGAAAATCAGCAATTAGTGCTCGTGAGTAGAGTTCCTGTTGTCTCAAACTTTCACCCCCAAGCCCTGCTTGTGCAAACTGTGAACTGCAGCATTTCTGACTTCACAACCTCACAGAATAGAGGTTTACTTCCAAATCATACAATGTGCTGGAGATTCTTTGAGAAAGTCTGAAGAAAACCTACAGAGTTTCTTTATTAGTATGTCAGGGAATAGGAGAGGAAGAGGGTTGTTACATTTCAATATCAAATCCCATTTGGAGAAGAAGAAACTCACTGACCCTAAAAATCTCTCAGGGATAGAGGTGACACCCAGATAATCACTCTTTTCTGGAGGTAGGATACTCTTTTACATGCTTGCTCCGAGAGGCACAAGTGTGGAAAATCAGTAAATTCTCGTCCCACATGGAACACTGCTTCTCCAAAACAATGGCTTGAGGTGACATCCATGAAATTTAGATGGTCCTTAAACTTGCAACTGCTGTAGAAATCCAGGAGGCTCAACAGGCATCAGGCGCCTGACGGCTCCTGGACCACAAGCTCCGGCCTGCAGCCCGAGAACTAGCCGCTAGAGGGCGCCAAGAGCGCGCAGGCCACGGCCCGAGGCTGGAGAGGGTAGAGCGCGGGATCCGCTGCTGCAAGTCCAGAGCCGCGGGGTCGGCGGGCCGCACAGACGAGAGGATTGTCACTGTGGACTCACCGAGCTCACCGACCCGGGACACCGGCCTTTGGGGAGCGTCAGGCCTTCTCCTCTGGGCTCCACGGCTCCCGATCCCGGGTGAGCGTTCGGGGCGGAAGGCGATGTCTGCGGGAACCCATTGCGGTCCCCCGGGGAACCGGGCACCTCCGTTCGCGCGGCTCTGTTGCGTCTCGGCCGCGCTGGGGATGCTGTGGTCCTCTGCGTCTCTGGCGTTCAACTTGGACGTGGACAAACTCACCGTGTACAGTGGCCCCGAGGGCAGCTACTTTGGTTACTCACTGGACTTCTACATACCTGATGCGCGCACGTAAGTCACTGGGTTGGTTTGGTGGCGCGCTCCCGGGTTCTGTCTCTGTCCCTCAGCTGTCCCAGAAGCTAGGAGGAAAGGACGTCTGAGATTTCAGCTAACTGCCCACTCCGGGTTGGATTCTGCTCTCTGCCTGTCACCAACATCTTTTTTTTTTCCTGGCTTATGCTAGATAGATGTGGATTCAAAGACAGGAGCATTATACAAAGAGGAGAGTGGGACGGCACAGACTCTGGTCGATTTTAAAGTAAGGACCACAACGCAGCTTGTCCTACGGATCTCATAGTGCCTTAGGTTGCAGACAGTTGGGATCTGCCTTCCCCACCGTCTCCACCTACCTCCACCTAGACAGGCAGAACCATTAGCAGTCTCTTCCAAAACCAGGTTTCTGGTGTTCATAGGCTTCCAAAGAGGAAATCAAGTCTGGCAGTCTTTCCATAGTAAATCTGTTTGTGCTGCCGCTCCTGCAGCAGTCGGTGGGCATGCTTCTACAGACTGGGCGCACAGGTTAATGATCTCTGAGAAGTGACTTTCTCCAACCTCTTTGCAGAGCCAGTGTCTTGGTGGGGGCGCCCAAAGCCAACACTAGCCAGCCGGATATCGTAGAAGGGGGAGCTGTCTACTACTGTCCCTGGCCCGCAGAGAGGTCTGCACAGTGCAAGCAGATTCCGTTTGATATCACCAGTAAGTGATACTATTCTGTAGTTTAAAAAGAACCAGAGCCATTCCCCGTGGCAACTCTGCGTTCTCTCTTAATGTAAATCTGAGTGTTTGGGTACATCTGGTTACTTCTATTTCCCTACTGTCCAGAGGTGACCACTAGGGGGAGTGGGTGCTTGGGACCAGTAGAAAGTTACGACCTGTGGGGCCGGTGGAGGCACACTCTTAATCCTCGCACTTGGTTGGCAGAGGCAGGCTGGTCTCTGTGAATTCAAGGCCAGCAAGAGTTACAACCTTACCTTCACTACAGAGAATTGGGTTGCTCCTCAAATACAGACCTGGAAAAAGACTCGCTTCAGAGTATTTGTAATTCTCTAGTTCCCAAGTCCGAAGGTGAGACTTGCCCTGCAGTAGATTCAAACTGTAACCTGGGGTGCTTGCCATTCTAATTCTTTACAGAAAGAATTTTCTTTCAAAATACTGGACATTAGATGCAAAACACTACCGGCAGAGCGTGGATGGATTACATTCATTTTCAAAATCCCCAGACAGATGTTTCTTATTTAATTAAAGGGAAAATACATTTTAAACAATTCAGTCTGGTTATGTTTCGTCTGCTGTTTTGTTTCTTTGGGTCCTAAGAAAATAATTTAAAAGCAGTGTTTTGAAACCATCATCACTCGGTATTTCAACTTGTACCACCCAAATGTTAGCATTCAAATAATATATATTATCAGAGAGTAAATATCCTTTTTTTCAAAGATGCAAATATGTCAGGTCAAATGATGGTGTGATGGGCAGTAAATTAAAATACCTTGTACATGGCATAGCTGCTTTATGACATCATTCTTGCTTTCCCCGTGGTCCTGTGGTTGTCTATATGTTCTGCATCTAGAATAATATAAATGTCCATTTTCACAGAATTTTGAAAAATTGATTGAGTGGTATGTACTCATGACTTTAATCTGTGTCATTTCTGTTGAAGGGGAAAATAATTTCAGGATTATCAGTATGGAAATCATTTTAAAGAAAAAAAATGCAATCTTTACCTTGAATTTTTTACCCAATTAGAAAAATGTTTCATAAAAGCACCTTTGAAATTATATTTCCATTCCCATCTATGGTCACACTGTCTTGTTTGTTATTTCATGAAATAATTCGGTTATTTGAAGACAGATTTATAAACCTTTATTTTTATTTTTTTTTTTACATTCAAATTCAGCAACTGAAAATTTTAGATCGTTTGTGAACAAAACAATGGAGTTTAGATCCTTACTGATCTCTAGTTTCAGAATAATCTCCTGGGGCCGGGGCGATGGCTCAGTGGATAAAGTGCTGAGTTGCAACCCACAGCACTGTATCCACGCTAGGCGTACTGGGGTGTGCCTGTGACCTCAGCACTTGGGGGACTGTAGACAAGAGCATTTAAGGCATTCTCTGGTCAGCTGATCTTAGCTAACACAGTGATCTTCAGGCTCCCTGGGAGGCCTCGTTTCAAACAATAAGGCAATAGTGATCAGGGAGAATGTAGCCTCACACTCTGGCTTCCACATTTGCTACCTGGGCAAGCACATCTGCCCACATGTGTGCACACATGTATATACCATACACACATACACACACAAAGACTTCATCTAAGGTTTGGTCATACAAGCATGAAATGAGTACCATTTTAATTCTCTGAGCCAAATAACTCTTGTAAGGTTTCTTTGTTTTGATCTCTGTGTGCATCCGCTTGCGTTTGTTACATGTGTATGGTGCCCATGGAGGTGATCTCTGTGTGCATCCACTTGCGTTCGTTACATGTGTATGGTGCCCATGGAGGTGATCTCTGTGTGCATCCGCTTGCGTTCGTTACATGTGTATGGTGCCCATGGAGGCAAGAATGTGTTGGATCACATGATGTAGGAGCAGGGAACTGAACTCTCATCCTCTAGAAGAATAGCATCTCTCCTAAGACTTAGCCATCTCTCCAGCCACTAACCTGTCTTTTTAAAAGGTCATTCAAATCCAAACCTTGAAACAGAAAGATACAATGTATTGTACTATTTGAATTCACATTCAAGGAAGGAAGCATTTAAATGATGAAATGGTTGGATTTTTTCCCACCCAGTAGCAATGACTAGTTATACAAATGAATTTAATAACTTTCTAGCACATTCTAGTGTGCATGACATTGGGATGTAGTTGGCATTTTTTTTCATTTGCAAAAAGAAGGATTGATATGTGTTCAGATGAACATCTTTTTAAGTGCTACTTTCAGTTGATGTCATGATTCAATAGATAAAAACCATAGAATCCAGGCATCAAACTGACTTTTAAATTAGCTTCTCCAGCTGAAACTTACCAGGTAAATTACAGTAGTTAATATTTTTCGACATTCGCTGTAAAACAATTGTTTGGGGCTTTGAGTTCACTTTTCTTTAGCAAACTGATGCTGAGAGATTGTGTTTGGGTCTCCAGAGCGAGCGGTCCACAGGAATGGACTTAACCCATACTGTAGTTAAACTCATGTTTGCAACAGAACAGAAAAGGACAAGCTAGGGCAAATTTGTCAATGACCTAAGTAGAAACACTATCAAGAAAAGCCCTTTTCTACTTAGAGGGTAAAGGGAACTGGCTTCTTTGTAGAAGAACACAGCAGGATGCCTCAGCACCCAGGCATGGGAGTTATGCTTTATAATGTACACAGGATTTCTGACTTGGTGTGTGTGTGTGTGTGTGTGTGTGTGTGTGTGTAAAGTGTAGTCATCAAATCCCGCACTTTGCACGTACCAGCAAAATGCTCTGCTACTTACTGAGCTGCATCCCCAGCCTCCAGATATCTAGAGTTTTCTCCTGATAAAAGTGCATCCAACTGCTCATCAGCCATGATCTTAGTACTCTGAGAATTCATAAATGGAACATCGTGAAGGACTGGAAAGGAAATAGTAATGGATATTCCTCAAATAATTACATGAGATATTCCTCTCCCTCTCCTCTCTCTCCCCTCCTCCTGTCTCTCTTTCTTGGTGTCTCTCTCTCTCTTTCTCTCTCTCTCTCTCTCTCTCTCTCTCTCTCTCTCTCTCTCTCTCCCTCTCTCTCTCGGTTTCTGTGTGTGTGTGTGTGCCTATGGAAGTGCACATGTGCATGTCTGGAGACCAGAGGCCAACTCTGGGTATCTTCTTCAATCTCTCCCCACCTCCATATATTTGAGTTAGTGTCTCTCAACTGAGCTCTGAGCCCCAAGATTTGACTCTCGTCCCTGGCCAGGGAGCCTCGGGAGCCTCCTCTCAGGCCTTCACACTGACGCAGCAAGCACTTTCTTAACCAAGGCGTCTCCTCAGCTCCAAAAACACTGTGATTATTCTTCCAAACGCAGTGAGGTGGGAAAGGCTGCACGGAGTTTCAGAGAAATGAAGGGTTCAGGCTGGAATTAATACTTCAGTGACCTATGAAAGAGAGAGTGAAAAAGAAGACAGAAATCTCTGGAAGAGAAAATATCCTGTGTCAGCCAAGAGGGGGAACTGTGAGTCTAGAAACAGATTTTTTTTCCTATAGAAAATATGGGGGAGAAGTGGGTGAGCGCCAGAGGCCTGGCACTCAGGTGTATGCTGCTGAGTAGTTGCTGATGCTACTCTCTTCACATGGCCCAGGAGAAGAGACTAGAGAGTAGCTGTAATTTGATGCAAGGTAGGACCACAGGAGCTAGCGGAGCTGCTTTCTAAGTAAGCAACGACTTTGTGAACAGAGGGAATGCTAGCATACAGGCTGAATGTTGACAATGGGCATCACCAACACGTGGTCTCATGGTCAGCATTAGCTGATGCAGAGTAGCTCCTTCGTGCTCATGTCCATCATTCCGAATCTCTCACATAAAACAACTACGCAAAACACCTTCCATGAGTCAAGGAACCAGCCCCAAAGGTGTGGCCAAGACCAGATGACACAGACTTGGGCTGCTTTCTCAATTCCTCCCATAAACCATAAACAGGAGAAAGCTGGTCTTCTTGGAGTGCCAGTTCAGGACTCAGGAGAGCCACCGAGCACCTTGCCTGTCTTTACTCTATCCACTGTCACCTGCCCACCACAGTTGGATCTGCAAATCCCAATGTCAAGAGGCTAAACTAAGAAGCAATTTTGGCAAGAGACTTGGAGAAACCAGAAGTTTAGAAAAGGCTTGTTCTTGGTGGAAATTATGGATTGTAATGTCCCTGGTTTCTCTCTCTCTCTCTCTCTTTCTCTCTCTTTCTTTCTTTCTTTCTTTCTTTCTTTCTTCTTTCTTCCTTCCTTCCTTCCTTCCTTCCTTCCTTTCTTTCTTTTTTTAGTATAGAATAGAGTTTATTCAGGGCATGGCGAGGGGAGTTAAGAGAAAGGAGGGAGAGAAAGAAAGAGAAGTAGAGGCTGGCCATGAGCATGTGGAGAGGGAGGAGGGGAATGGGAAGAGAAGGGGAAGAGGGCAAGAGGAGAGAGTAAGAGAACAAGAGAAGCATGTCTCTGGTTTCTTTAAGTTCCCACTGACTTTTTGTTTAGGGTCCCCAATGAGTTACTGCCTGAGTTTTCCTAGAATATTCCTAGGAATATGATGGCTTCTCTTGAGATAAAAGGGGCTGTGACTTAGGGACAGAAGCAAGGTGGCATTCATGGAATGAGGTATAAAGTGTCAGGAATACATGTATACTGTGTTGCCATATATATTCTGGTATAGAGTGTCAGGAATCCAGTATACTATGTTGTCATATACGCTCTAGTATTCCTCTGTAACACTACCCACTATCCACGTCTTTCACTCTGCCTGTTTTCTCATTATATCTCAAGGCAAGATACCTAGAAAATCTGATTTTCTTTTCAAGGAAGTTGTTTCAACATGTCCCACCCCCGGGATGTCTACCATTCAGTGTTTTGCTGGTGTAACCCACTAACTGTCCTCGAGTAGATACTGAAGAACCCATGTAATTTAGTCCCAGAACCTACCGTAATTTATTTAAGACTAACTGCTCCCATTTAAAGATTACCTACTAACTTAATTCTTTTTTGTTAACTGATAATAGTTTTATTTTTACTTTATCAAAATAAACTTGGATTTCATTTCTCACTATATTGTGTGATAAATACAAAACTAGAGGAAGTTTCCAATAGCCCAGGACTTCAAACGCATGAATACCATCAAATTCTGGTCCTTTCAAGTCCAGAAAGAGGGGGTTTTAAAAGAAGCATATGGTGATGGGGGAGGTGCAAAGAGTAGATAATTTCCCTGCTCTGTACAAAATCAAGTAGTTCCAAAGAAGCACTTCTCTCTTCCCACTCTGTTTTACCCGTACTTCAATGGAACGGAATCCCTCCTATTTGCTGGATCGATTTCTTCCCTTTTGTCTCTGCACTGTGCCTCTGTCCTACAAAACTCAAAAGCTCACATCTGCCTCGTGCATGTGAAGCTCCGAGGCTCATTTCTTCTTTTTCCTCCACTTTCCCCAGCGATCGTGAGGATGCCATCAGGATGGGTAGACTAGAATCCTTCCGGTCAAGGATGGGTGAATGAAATCGATGTTTTCGGCTATGAGTCACGAAATGGTAAATGGTGGAGCGCTGCAATGAGCACCATCCAGGAAATACTTGACAGGTGTTTTGATTCCCAAATGACAGACTTGGATTGGAAAACTAACTGCATGTGCTAGTAACGATTGTCACAACAGCAGTTAAAGACAGAGGAAGTCGAATGGGATCCACTCATAGTCAGAGACGCATGTGAACACGGAACAGGAAGAGGTGGGAGGCGCTGCTGGGAAAAGCCAACTGAGAAAGACTGCTATTATTTGCCTTAGTAATATCTTTGTGGGAAAGAGAAAAAAAAAAAAAAAAAAAGAACGTTTTAGGTAATTTGGTTAGGGTCTTTCTGAATCTCAGAATGGCGAGATGTGTGTGTGTGTGTGTGTCCCTGGGAGCTGTCTCCTTTTCTGTTGCCTTAACCCACAGCGTTAGCGGTTCTCAGCATCTGGCTGCCGTACCACACTGGGACTGGCTTGTTTTGTGATAGTGTGGGCTATGCTGGTTTCCTTATGTGAGAGGTGGGAAACTTGTTGGTGACAGATCCTTGCTTTTCCAGCCTCCCCTTCCCTCCCTCCCTTCCTCCCTCCCTCCCTCCTCCATCCCTTCCTTCCTCCCTCCACTCACCCCTGGTGGTGGTGGTAAGATTATGCTTTGTTCAGGAGCAAAGAGAAAGGAAGATATAGGTCAGAGCTACTCAAACAAATGATGGAAGGAAGACCTTGAATGTGACAGGACTCAGGAAGAGCAGAAGGCTGTACTCCAGGAAGCTCAAATGAAAGGAAGAAGAGAGAGGGGAAGCAGAGCAATGACTTTCTCCTTTGAAGGGTCCACGATGGAGCCAAGAGTGCTAGTGCACATGTAATCCCAGCTGCGTGGAAGTCTGGTGTCAGAATACGGACAATTCAGGGCCTCCTTGGGCTATAGAGGAAGTCCAATGCCAGCCTGGACCACTGAGTGAGACCCAGCTTCAAAATGAAAAGACAAGGGAGGTGGAGATAGAACTTAGTGGCAGAATGTTTGTCCAGTGTGTAGGAAGCCCTAGGATCAATTGCCAATCCCTAGCTCAGCAAATGGATGAAAGTAAGGATGAAGAGGATGGGGATAATGGGACTAGGGATATATATGACTGGCAGAGAGATTTCTTAACATGGGTGAGGCCCCGAGTTTGTTTTTCGTCACCAAATAAATAAATAAATAAATAAATAAATAAATAAAGTTTTACTATTTATAAATATATACAGATGAATACATATATACAGAGATACACACATATGCATATGGAAGGCAATATGTATATAAATGCATATGCAGATGTAGTATTAGCCATATGCTAATTTTGTCTGACCAAGACTCATCCAGCTAACCCTCTACTTTTCCTATGAAAATTCCCTGATAGCTGGCCTCATAGAGACACCCACCCAGCATTCCTAAAGGAATCTCCATTGGCTCAGACTTTCCCACAACAAAAACAACTGGACCCTGATAGGAGAAGGGAGGAGGCATCAGACCCCACAGTGCTTAGCAACCAAGGAGAAGGAGGAAGCAATTAGAAAGAGGAAGCCCTTGAAACTCCAACTAGAAATAGGAAACAGATCTGCTCCACGGCTAGTTGAGTCGTATGAACCCTAGGCGCCTGTTGCTTAATCTGCAGAATTCTTTCAAGAAGCTGGAAGTCTGTGTGAGAGAACAGGCTTCCAGGTTCTTGGCAAGAATACACCAGGCAACAGATGCAGTGTTCTGTGAGAAATATTGGAAATAGTCTTGAAATTATTGTGAACGACGAAAACTGCACTTTGACATTTAAGTGGACAGGCTGAGGTGTGCGCTTGTGACAGCCCTGGGTAGCAGTCCTGCATCCATGATGAGGACAAGGAACATGGCAGACACAACAGCCATGTTTATACATTGAATGAAAAACATCTAATTTTTCAAAATTCAATTTCAGCTGCTTACCAAAAACATGTGTAGTTTCATACAAGGTGTATCTGTACAATGAGTCCTAAAATAGATTAGAAATAATGTCAGTTGTAGGCCATGTTATAAGGAGATTTGAGATAGCCAAGCAAATTGTGATTCACTGATAAGTGGTTTATATTCAAAACATTCCACCTCTTATGCCAGTTCTGCACTGTTATGAAATGCAGACAGGCAGAGCTTGGAGGAATGTCACCAGACAGTCTGGGGCGGGGGAGCACAGTTCAATCTCAGCCATGCAGAAAGGCCAGAAGTGGGATCTCGGGTGTTAAGTAGCAGCACCCCAGAGGTCTGTCACGATGAGAAACATTTCTAGATCCATAAACATTGCCCAGAGTGATCCTTTGCCCCTTGGATTATTTTTGTAAAGATAAGGTGTCTGTTACAAAACTGGGGTCTCTCTTAAAATGAGCATTCCAAATGGGAAGAGCCAAGTTTAATGGAACAGCAGGGGTTGATTAGGGCAACCTGGTGGGACTTTCTGCATCCTGGTTATTGTGATGCATATTTGACTAACATAATTGCTCAGATCCAGAGAAGTACACAAGAGCAAACGTTCCTGTAAGTAGTGTAACAGGAACATTTTTAAATGAAAAGAAAAAAGAGCCTGTTTGGAAAATACAAGAAAGTTGCATATTTAATATGATCCAATTTGTTTCTATAACCATTGTTCTGAGCACACGGGCATTGAGATCCTTTCAGCTATGGAAACTTCTGTTCTAATAAAACTGGAATCTGTGACAACACATATTTTGGGTGATGAGTGCACGCCATTTCTCGTGAGTGAAACTGAAGATGTAGAACCATCTTTAATGGTTATTTAATTTATAGAACCATCGTTGTGTAAGGTTGAGTAAGAATACACCAGTTCCATAAGGTGTCCTAACCTGCCATTACAGGGCTTGTGGAACCTGAGTGTGGGACCCCTTGTCAGTAGTCACCAAGCTGAGCACCCATGTCAAGCACATTATTTTACATATTAAAATATGTGCAATTGCTCTGTAAGGCATTTCTTAGTAGCTTCAGGGTGATTTTTTTCCCTATCTCTGGTATTTGGCATATAGGCGCAGATTCTTATATGATAGTATAAAAGACTTTATCAGTCTATAATGAGTTCCAGGACACACTGAGACTAGAGAAGAACAGCATTGCTACAGCATCCATTTACTGAAGAACCCTATAGGACCCGTGCTATATCCACTGTCTGATGCCAGCTCCAGAAAGGGAGGCTCCAAAATGGCCAGGCTGTAGCTCCTTCAGCTACATTCATTGCCACCTCCCAAAGCTCAACCAGATGGTGCCATTGTATGCCAGCCTCTTGCCACATTGCTTAATTAACATCTTCCCACTGCAACTTGGTGCTGCTTCATTCTCTTCACACACATGCCTCAGTTCACTTTGGGCTGCTTTGTGGTCTCTTCCTTAACTGCCTAGAATAACTTGCTTTATAGAGTTTTAAATAAAGCTTAGTGACATTATACAGGCAGACCTTCTAGACCCTCGCATATGGTCACAAGAAGAGCCTTGGTCTTGCCTTTATAGGGAGCGCAAAGAAAAGCAGGGACAAGCTGAGAGGCTGAGAAAGAAGTGTATGGGTATGGGCATGAGCATTTACTTCAGCCTGAGTTGATCATCAGCTTCCCATTACTACCACAGAAAAGTGGTACATACTCAAGGGCCTTTAAACAACACACACTGATTGCCAGAGAGCTCTGAAAGTCCAAGTCTAAAATTGGTCTCCCTGAGCTAAAATCAAGATCTTGGCAGAGCCATGTTCTTTCTGGAAGTGCTTGGGAAAAACAGTTTCCTTGACTTTCCCAGGCTGTAGCCTGCCCCTGTATTCTGGCTGGTGGCCCTGTCCATTTTTTAAAGCTCGCCATGTTGGCCACATGCTTCTGCATGGCTCTCCTCTGGGCTTCCTTTTCTGCTTTGCAAAACTCATGTTATTACATTGGGCTACGTTAACAAGCAAGAAACCCTGTCTGTCTTAAGGTTAGATGACTAGCATCTGGATTATACTTCGGACACGGCTCTTATTATTATTTACTTATAACTCATTTGTAAGTTTGTAGATACATGAAGGTTATTATTTTTGCCCAACTCAAGTAGTCAATAGGACTTCACTGGGCAGGGGTGACACTTCAGAAAGGGCCTAAGTTACATGAGGCTTTAGAGTGTCATCCAGGTTAAAACCTGGAGGTGAATGACTATGGACAATAAAGAAAGGCTTGTGCTTAGAGAGTAGAGAAAGAGTAGAAAATTAGACAAGAGAGCCTTTTGGAGGCAAGATTGAGCCATGATCTTGAAGGTCCATGTCTCTGACTATATTTAACATGCTCTTGGACACACACACACACACACACACACAATTTTAAAAAAGAAATAGATCTAAAAAAATATGTAAATGTACCTCACAAAAGTTGGTTATTGGGTGCAACCAACCTTTTAACTATGGCCATTAGAGATACTGTGATGGGCACACAAAGGTGAAACGTTTCATGAGATCCATCAAAACGTCATGGGAAACATGGTTCCCCAGAGTCCTCAACAACCTCTGCTTCATACCGTTCCTACTTCCTCTTTCACAGTGACTCCTGAGCAAACTGGACTCATTGAGTGAAACAAACACTATGTGGAGTTGGGAGTCGATCTGGGAAGAGGTACATGGGAGTGGATGTGATCAAAATATATTGTATACAAGTCTGAACTTGAATCCTCAAGCTTAAATCCTCCATGGGGCACCTCTGAATGCACAGTTATCCAAAGAGCTGAGATCAGTAGACCTTATATGTTTCACAAATGTAAACATACAAAGGATCATCTCCTGAGGAAACATGGATGTTTTTAAGTAATCGCACAATGCACACAAAGTAAGTCAACACTGTGCTAATGCAATTTCATGGAGTCAAATGAGGAAAAATACATAAAGTGAACAAGAACCTTCTAATTTTTCTAAAAGCCTGGGCTATTTGGATACAATACTCGCCCCTGGAAATACACTCAAAATAATGCCTTAGCAGGCTTCCATGTTTTCGTTCTGCTGGACGTGATGCAGCCATCCTGTATGCAGCCAAACACGCTAATGCCTTTCCTAGAACTTGACTTTCCTTCCTGCCTCTTCCCCTTCGGAGGGAACTGTGGTTTGGAAAGTTTGCGGGACTCAACATTTGGCATCGTAATCTTTCAGGATTGTGATTTCAGGGATTTTAGATTCTAGGCACTATAAACCTTATGGATTTTGATCTTTCAGAATCTAAACATTTAATATTATGACACAGGATTGTACCTTTCAAGATTCTGACCAGCACTAAATTATATGGCACTTTAATAGCCAGGGTTGAGATCTGGGGTTTTGATACTAAAAGAAATGCACAACCAATGGAGGAGTTTTGAGTAGGAAGTAAGATTGTTTGAATTATGTTTTTTTTAAAGGATAAGTTGAGCTTTTGGATAAAGAATATGCTATCCAGAACAGAACAGAATACAAGCCAAAACAGAAGCCAAGGGGATAAGGCAGGGGCAGCTTACCACTGTGCAAGGATAGAAATACAGCTTGACATGGATGGGAGCGATGGGGAGTGAGAGATGGGTGGAGCTAGATTTCACATTTCAGTTAAAAAGATCTAGTTCTGCATCAGATGATCAGTGTGAAAAAGGAGGAAGAGTTTGACCTTAGCTCCCAGAGTAAGCAGACTGAGAGTGAACACTGGGAACGGAGCATGCCTTGGAGGAAATAGCAAGAGTTGAATCCAGATATGTGAAATTTGAGATGCTTATTAGACCTCCAAATGGATGTCAAATGGGCTGTTGGATAAATAGACCCAGGCCTTGTGCAAAATGCCTGGGATTTTAAATTTGGAAGCTGTGTGTAGATGATATTTAAGACAATGGCTTACTCATGGGGCATATGCTGACCAAGCATAGAGCGGCAAAGTGAGCAAATAGAAAAGAAGTGATCTCCAGATTAATACTGAGACCCAGAGCAAACCAATCTCTAGAGAAGGGTGAGTACAAAGGGGAATGTGTAAGGCACAGAGAGCCCTGTTAGATGAAAGTCAAGATGTCAGCAAAATGTGATGAGGAATGAAAAGATTTGTTTTGGTAACTGAAAGTTGTGCATTTGGTTTTAAAAAGTAGTTTCAAGGGAATGTGTCAGAGCAGACTGGGAACAGATGACGAGAGAGGGCAAATGTGCAAAGCTGTATGTGGAATTTGGAAATTTTAATAATCCAGTAGCTACCATGGCGTGGTGGCAATATGATGGAAATTAACCAGAGGAAATGAAAAGAAACACTGTTGACTGAAAGAGAGAGTGATGCACATAAGTGGGAATGAATGGGGCTCTAAAATAAACAGAAGGTCTAGCCTTGGAGGATCATGAAGCAATGACTGCTCATCCTAAGTCCTGGGTGGAAAGGTAGAAGAAGCAAACATCTGTGAGTAGCTGATGCATTATGGGAGGCAGGAAGAAGGTGACCTTTAACCACATTTTGTCTTCAGATTTGATCAGTAAAACAAAAAGCAAAGCCATCAAATGAGAATGAGGAGGCAGAGAAGACTGGGAGGAGAGGGAAACGTAGATATGAATACAGAACATATTGAGTATTGAAGTAACAGCATGCCCAGGCAATAGATACACAACCTTTCTGTATGCATTTGTTGAGTGAATGTACCTTTGCCTCCACTCACCCCATAACATGGGTGTAACTGAATGTGGTAGAACTTAAGAAAAATCTCCCAGAGGACAACTCCATCTTGGAGGTTACTCTTCCAAAGTATAATCCGCAGACAAAGAAGTCCTGGATTCTGAGGTGCCTATTTGACCAACATCAGGAAGAGTTATTTTTTAAAATTTATATGAGGTGGTGGGGAGGTGCCTTCTGCACAAAACTGGCAACCTGAGGTGAACCCCTGGGACCTACAAAAATGTGAAAGGAGAAAATCAACTCCAGTAAACTGTCCTCTGACCTCCACATGTACTGTAGCTTATGCACACCCATGTGCACAGGCACACACAAAATCTATGTAAAAAATGTAATTCCATGAACTGCTTCCTTAGATGAATGGTTGATGCCATTTTTACTTCATTGTCTTCTAATAAAGAAGATAGAATTCTAAGGAATAGTCAAACAAGCAACAGGATGCTAGCTAAAATATATTCTCAAATGCTACCAAGAGAAGTTAGTTTACACAGCCCTTATTCTGAAACCCAATCAGATACTGTATTTAAAGCATTCCTTTGAGGTCATATTAAAGACATTTTTATCAACTAGTGACTTCCTGAGATTCCTTTTCATTAATTTATGCAAATAAATGATTAAGAACTAAATAGACACATTCTGTGCCTTTGAGAAATAATACTGATATATAAGCCATATTGGAAGCTATTAGAGTTTTAAAGCTGGACCTATACCCAATGCATATGATCAAGAAATCCTTAAGAGGGAGAGAATTCTAAGAGAAAGAGAAAATCTAGAAGAGGGGCTTGAGGAAGAATGATATTTAAAAGCTGAAGGAGTTAAACTAAAGTCACAATGGTTAGAAATGACAAAAATGATCCTGGCAAGATGGCAGACTCTTTATGACTGGCTTTGCAGTGGAGAAACATCTCTGCCACTGGGATGGAGAATTGATTTCAAAGTGGCAAGCTTGAGCAAGAGGAGGCATGTTAGCAACTGAAGCTGAGGAGCACAGTAGCTGCCATGAGGAATGATGTCCAAGAGGCAGAAAGAGATGCAACAACTTGAGATTTGAGAGAGATTAAGAGAACCAGCCAGCAGAAAGTGATGATGGAATGGAATTGTGGATCATGGGGTTGATGATTTTTGAGGATGTGGTCCAGGCTCCTGACTTGGTTAACAGGCTCGCCTCATATCACAGAAAACTAATGGATTAAAAAAAAAACATGATAGTCTGTTCATGCAACATTTAAGTACTATGGAGAACCAGTGCATTGAAGCTTTATTCTAAGGTGTCCTAATTTCAGAAAATGAAGAAGAATTTAGGGACGCAGAAAGATTTCATATTTGATTGGAATATGTGCATTTTCTAAGTCAAGGAACGCTTATATCAGAGGAAAGGCTGTAGAGAGACATCTGAAGAGTGATGTGTGTGTGTTCACATACATGTGCATAAGTAAGAGAGAAAACTAACCCAGCCAATGTGACTATAGCAAAATGATTTGTCAAAGCTGAGATTAAATTGATGGTTTTTATCACTGCAGACCAACCGCACTCAAGTCTGCCTCTCAGCCTATGCACCACACTTGGGAGTTGCTTTTGTCCTTGTTTCTAAGATGGCTTATGATTTCTCCTGGGGAGCTCATGGGTTTGTTTTCTAATTTCTCGCTTCTCTACTGGTACCATATAAATCAGCATAGTTCCCGCCCTCCAAAATAGCTCATGCAGTCTCAACAAAAGTCCATATGTATTTGCAGAACAAACTTTACAAAAAACTTTAGTTAAGTTACATATGAAAAACATTTCAAATATTATATGATGTAGAAAACTCATTCATTTTCATTGCTAAACAAAACCCTAAATAGCACTGGTTAGCTACTATGGTTATTCAGAACAAGAAGCTGGGAATGTGTTCTCTATTCTTTGGGAGATGATTTCGATATGGAAATAATTATAGAAAAATTATGTTCTCATCCAGGGCAGGAAAATATATAATAGGAATTATTGTAATATAATCTTTATGATGGCTTTCCCAAACCCATACAGATGAAAATTATTATTTAAACTCTGAAAGCTCAAATTTGTCTCAGTTAAGCATCTTAATATTTGGTTACATATGGAGGAAAACACTGAAATTGTGGTTTTGACAAATGAATTTAAAAGTTTCACAATTTTCAGAATGGCATAATTTTTTTTTTCTGTTCTCAGATTGTGAACGGCTGAATGAGCTTACCATGATGAGTAGAAAGTACATCCAGGAAACTGGAGTGCAATGTCCTCTCTGCTTCCATGTCATAGAACTCAACATTAAGGCTCCAGCCTTTTAAGTTAACATTTTATTGATTATTTGTTAATTTCACATCGTGCACCTATCCCTTCATACCCATCCTCCACCCCTGCAACCTCTCCCCCTAAAGGGAAAAATCATCTCACTGTGGAAGCTGTAGTGTGTCACACTGTGTCCCACAGTATTCCCTTTGTCCACACTGCTTTGCTTGCAAATGTTCATTGCAATGAGTCATTGGTCTGGTTTAATGCCTCTGGCTTCTGCCACACTATCAATACTAGATCCTCACTGGGACTCCCCTCAGATATCCTGTTGTTGCCTTGTGTCATGGAGCTCCTGCAGCTTAAGATCTTTAGGACAGGCTCTTTCACAAATTCTAGCAGTTCATAGGTAGGGTGGATGTTGGGGTAGACCAACTTAAAGCCCTGGATCTGGGTCTGGGTGGTAGCTGAGCTGGTCATGCCACCGGCTCTCCTGCACCTGCACAACCAGGGTGAGGCTCTCTAGCACTGCCCAGGCTAGCTCACCCAATGAGACAGCCAGCAGAGGGTAGGGTCAGCTCTCCTGCTCTCAAGCCCACTCCAGCAGGGCCAGCTCTACTGTGCTGCCAAGGCAAGGTAAAGGGCCGACTCTCCTGAGTGCTGCAGCTGCCTCAAGGCTAGCTCTCCTGCTTGCTGTAGGTAGCAAGGGGCAAGGAAGGGATATGAAGTTACCAAGGAAGAAAGAACAAAAGAGAGAGGGGGGAAGGAGGGAGGGAAGGAAGGAAGGAAGGGAGGGAAGAAAAAGAGGGAGGAAGAAAAGGAGAGAGAGAGAGAGAGAGAGAGAGAGAGAGAGAGAGAGAGAGAGAGAGAGAGAGAGAGAAAAGAAGAAAACAAACACATGGCCCATCTTTGTCACAAAAGAACCTATCATATATCTCTCTTGTCACTGATATAACTCTAAGATGACAAATTGTCTTCTAACCAGATATAAAGCATTTCTCAGGTCTTCCATTCTTCCCAGAATATGAAATAATCCCATGGACAAATACCAGAGAAAATACTTCAAGCTGTTGTTAACAACATCGCTTAGTTCCCATCACCAAGATCCACAGAGAAGGAAGCTTCTTGCAAAACACTTTGTTGTTTGAAATTTTTAAAATAATCTACAAATTTTCAACTTAAGAGAATTTACAACCTTGTATATTCACTTGGTGTTGGCATAGAACTCAGAGGCTTGTGCATACTAGGAAAACACTCCAATGATGAGATCCATAACCAGCCCTTTTGTTGTTTGTTATTTTGGGACAGGGTCTCACTAATTAGCCCAGGCTAGCCTCAAACTGGTAATGCTCCTGCCTTTGTCACTCAAGTGTAAGGATTGCAGGCATGAGCCATCCTATCCTCCACTTACAAATAGGTTTTAAGAAAATTACTTAGAGAAGTTGGAAATAAGAAAGGATCACTCTGTGTGTGTGTGGTGTGTGTGTGTGTGTGTGTGTGTGTGTGGTAACTCAGTGGGAATAGACAAGAGCTACCGGACTAGAAAGGAAGCCTCACACATGGAGATCAGACAGACCCTATGTCCTCTGATGTGAAGACCAGGGTGTGGGGTCTCAATCTGTTAGGCAAAGGAAGCATTTCATTCACACTACATGTGTGTTTGCACATTTGTGTACGTATTGACTGATGTAGGGTGTACATTTATGAGGTAAGTCACCAATTTCAGTTAGCAGATTATCCAGTCAGAATAAAACATCTCTTGAACATCAGAGGCAGAAATGAGTCAGTGAAATTTATTTAAACACTGGATCTCTCAACAGCCAAGAGTGGAGCCCCAGAGCTCCTTTTTCCATGGGGGAATTGAGAGTAATCCATTTGAGACTTTAATTTTCTCTGACATAAAACCCAACCCATGCTCTTTTCTTGGTTTGTTTCTTTTAGATAAAGGATCATCTGACACCATCACTTTATCTTGACCTTTTTGTGTGAATCTTCTTTAGTCTCACAAGCATAGCTTCAACTTAAAGGCAACTTTTACAGCACATTTGTTGATGATCAAGATTTAAACGCTTAAAGATTTCTTTCCCTCTTTTCTTGATCAAAACTGTCTGGACAGCTCCCACAACAGCTTGAAGAAAGTCCCTGAAGCGACAGGCTTGGAAGTGATGACCGAAAGCTAGAGCCAAGCTTACTGTTTTTCCAGAATGAGGTCGAGAGTTTTATAAATAGTTTCCCAAAATTGTTCCATCTGCCAAAGTGTTTGGCCACACCTGTGTGGTCTCAGCCTTTCCCGCTCCTCCGCTAGTGATCCAGTCTCACTCCTTCAATTCTTCTCATTTCACTAAACAGATTACAGAACTCTGCAGTTGCTCGTGTGTGCACCACCTTCTACCCACTCCTGCTCCCAAACATGCATCCCCCCCAAAAAAAGACCTAAAGCTGGCAGGCTTGCCACCCTCTGGGATCAGTACCCAGACTGCCCAGACATACCAGCTTAAGGGGGATCATTCACAGCCCAGAAAATACAACAGGCCAAAACATTGCTGTTTGCTGACAGAAATCTGTATTTCTCAGGTTGGCTTCGTGTCTTTTCAGGGTATCTTCAGGTTTATCTACACCCCCGGATTATAGAAATATATTAAAGAAAATTTTAAGGGTAAATCAATCTCTCTTCTCTCTCTCTTTCTCTCCCCCCTCTCTCCCTCTTTCCCTCCTTCCTTCCCTCTCCCCTTCTCTCTCTTCCTATTTCCCTCCCTCCCCTCTTCTCTACTTCCTCCCCTTCCTTCCTCTCCAACATGCACACACTTACTTTTTCAACAATAATAAAGTTGACCTGAATAATTTATCCTGGGAAACTTCTGAATGAATGCATGGAAACTGGACCATTCATTTAATAAACACTTATGGACAATTTTCAGGGTGTTGTGAATTATTCCAGAAGTGGAGACTACAGAGGAGAGACAGGATGTCTCTATGCATGGAATTAATGTATTTTATCAAGTGAAAGCCAATACTTGTGAAGACTAACATACTGTTATCTCAGACAGTGGTCAGTGCTATAAAAAAAAAAAGGTACAAAGGATGACAAGATAGTCACAGAGTCAGGTAACTTAGGAACTGAGTGTCTTGGGGAGGTGGGTGTTTTAACTTCCACCTGAGCAATGAAGAGGAGAGCTCTCTCAGGCCTGAATATCACAGTGGGTAGAACATTCCAGAAAACAGGAAGAGCAACAGCAGTAGAGGAGTCTTAAAGGCTGGGTGTGTTCACAGGACAGATCATCACTGTGTCTTCCTTTTAACAAACCCCACAAACTGAGGGTTTTGAGGCCAGGGCGCAGGGAGGCTATATTGCCCGCCGGATATGTAAGGAATGTTTTCTTTGTTTGTTTTTCTCCTCTCCTCCTCCTCCCCCTCTTCCTCCTCCTCCTCCTCCTCCTCCTCCTCCTCCTCCTCTTCTTCTTCTTCTTCTAGAGATAAAATAACCATCATTGAACAAATAGAGATTAACTGTTCAATACACGGTTGTCATGGTTTGAATGTGAAATGTATCCCACGGACTCATGTGTCTAACACTTGCTTCCCAGTATAACACAGTTAAGGGAACTTGTAGAAGTTTTAGGAGATGGGGGTGGCAGGTTGGTTGCTGGAGGCAGGGGACTTTGAAAATATAGCCCAGCCTTAGTTTCAGTGTGGTGCAGTATGCTTCTTCACTGATGGGATGTGACTAGCCAAGTCACCTGACAAGCCAAGTCACCTGACCTGGACTAGCCTCCTCCTGTTGATATGGCTTCTTCACTAGACACTGAACAGAAATCAGTGTCTCTTCCCTTCAGTGGCTTCTGTCAGTTATACGGTCACAGTGGAAAGAAAGTAATTCAGTGGCATTGGGACACATGGCTCTATGTGCTGAAGTAAGCAGAGCAGCTCTACCACAGTGCGTAAGGATAAGTTCTGCATGGATAGTGAACTCTGTAAAGTTAAAAGGAGAGAGAGAGAAAGAGAGAAGAGAGAGAGAAAAGAGAGAGAGAGAGAGAGAGAGAGAGATTTACAACATAAAATGAAAGAAGTCAATACTCCAAGCGTATGACTGATTATACAATCAGTAAAGTCAATATGCAAACAAGAAGATAAATAAAGGATATACATGAGAAATTAATAGGGAGGAATGAATGGTCTACAAACATAAAATGGCGGTCAAAGATACTAATATTGAAGGAGCTTAACAACAAACAACAACAGCAAATCTGAGATTCTGTTTCCCAGCCAAGTGACTGGGAAAATCTTAACTGTCCTGAATAACAGATGCTCCACCCCTACCCCCTGCTCTGCTGGTAGACCTGGGAATTACAGCTAAGTTTAATATCTGATGAATTGGGTTTTGTAAGAATGCTCAGAGCCCATGTGTTTAGTAATATCAAAACAAAAAGAAATAAAGATTTCTAATCATGTGAGATGGACACCTAAAACATACATGGTTATCTAATGGGATATAATACTACATAAGAATTATATAGGAATGAATTAAATTTATCTGTTGGCCAATCGATCCACCTGTCCACCAATGTAATTATCTATGTTTCTATATAACTGCGTGTCTGTCTATACAGATAGCAATTTATGCTGTCTCTTACAGACTTGTTAAGTGTGAAACACAAACAAATTCAGCTACCTAAAGATTACAGAATGCTGTTTATCAATTTAAAAATAGTCTGTCGAATGTTGGCAAACTACAACTAGATTTTGAACTATCTTTTCATTATTATTATTATTATTATTATTATTATTACACAACCTGTAAGCTATGTATACTTTTAAAGTTTTAACTTTACACATAAAAAATCATATGGAATTTTAGTTTCTGTGCCTGTACATAAAATTCTTTGAGACTCAGCCAATCCCAGTTTCCTCTGTCCTGAGTATAGGCCTGGGCAGTTGTAAAAGACTGTGGAAGATAGCAGAACCTGAAACATTTGCTGTCTGTCCCTTGACAGACGCAGAGCCTAGATCTATATTGTTCATGATATTATTTGTGTGCTTATGTGCATGTATGTGTAAGTGCACACAGAGGCCAGAACTTGATGTCAGCTCTCTTCTTTGTTTGTTCTTCACCTTACATTTTTGAGATAGGATCTGACTGAAACTCACTAATGTCACTAAAGTAACTAGCCCAAGGATGCTCTTATTTCTCTCTCCTCAGTGCTGGCATTATACAGGCATGCCACCTCATATAACTTTTGTGTGGGTAATGGGGATCAAATTCAATTCACTATGCCTACAGGCTAGCATTTTATTGACTGAGCTCTGTTCTTAGCTCCAGTATTGTTTTTTTAATACACACATGCACACGCACACGCACACACACAATTCATGATGCTGACACATCTAGAGGAGGAAGTTGGGATGGGTAGAAAAGGAACTGTAATGTTTATGAATGTGAGAAATCTGAGCCATTTTCAATTCTGTCCTATGTGAATACAAGTGTGCGCTATATTGTCTTTGTACTTTTCCATACTAATTTTGTTCTTCTTTATAACTGGAAAATCCTACCAAGTACATATCTACATTTTATCTAAATTCTTCTATTGGTGGACAGTTAGGTTAGTTCTGTAACTTAGCTGTTATAAATCATGCTGCAGGGATGTAAAAGTATCTTTGTGATGTGTGGACCTGGAGTCCTTTGGGTGAATAGCCAGAAGTGGTACAAATTTGGTCATACCAGTTTACTGATATGTTCTGTATAATATTGATGTTTTCTCCCTTCTTGGAGGACCCCCTGTACTGTTTTCCATAGTGACTGAATTCATTTATATGCCCATTAGCAGTGTATAAAAATTTCCATTTGCATAGGGAAATTTCTGGTTTTTTTGTGTATTGGTTTCAGAGTTCTTTATATATTAATTGCATCATTGCTTCTCTTGAGAAAAAAGCTGCATGGAATTTTACTTATTTATTCACCTTGTAAATGGTCTCCTGCCACTTGGGAAATGTTAAATTGCATACAGTTACTTGAAAAGTGTTTCCTAATTTGGGATTTTGTTTCACCTGTCTTTTGTAATCTGCTAGAGAGTTATTGAGATGGAGGGGTCTTTCTCAGGTCTGTGCAGTGGACAATGTTCTAGGTACCTGGTCAGGTACTTCTGCTCTGGAGGACACGAAGCCTGCCCAAACTATTTCACCTTATTATTAGTGCAGCAGTTAGGATTTGGGTTTGGATCTGGGTAGGAAAATAGAGTGCCCTTTACCAGTGGTAATTAGGGAAGAACTTACTACAGCATCTGAGAGCCTGTGAGCCTCAGGACAAAAGCAGCTTCCACTGATCAAAGCATCTAGGAGTGTGTGGATCATCGATGTGGCTGTCAGGAGGACATTTGGGAACTGCTGGACTGGCCAAGCAACACATCTGCCACCGCCAATTCCCATGAGTCTGCCTCCAGCTGCCACCAGACAGTAACAGGCTCCTCTGCGTCCCCCCTGGCCAAATCTCCACTGAGTTGCTTGTTCAGCCTGAATCTTGCTCGTAAGAAAGTCTTGTGTCTTGTCACTCAGTGCACTGGTCTTCAGCTCCATCCATTTCCCTGCATAGGACATGATTTCACTCTCCAAGTCAATAAAAATCTCATTGTGTAAAGGAGCCACCTTTTGTCTCCCCACTCACCTGCTCCTGGGCATCCAGCATTCCCTAATCTTAGCTATTGTGAATAACATAGTTATACACAGGGGTGTCTGGGTATCTCTGTGAAATGCTCACTTAGAATCTTTTGGGTAAATATTCAGGAGTGGTATCATATCGCTGGATCGTGGGGCAGCTGATTTCCAGAGTGGTTGTGTCTTTTTACACTCTCTCCAAGACTGTAAGCGGGCTTCACTCCTCTTGCATTCTTCCCAGAATTTGTCATTTGCTCTCCTCAAGGCAGCCATTCTGGTTGGCGTGACATGAAATTTCGGTACACTTTTAATTTGTTTTTCCTTCCCAGTTAAAGATGTAGAATTATTTTTTCAAATGCTCTATCATCAGCTACCTTGTCTTTTAAGAGTCTTCTGTTTATTGATCAAATTGAGGTTGCTGCTTCTGTCTTTGTCAGTTCATAGGAGCTTTGCTAAGTTGTTTTAGAGGGAGGGCCTTGTTCTCCATCTCTTCTCTCTCCCCCACTCCTTCTGCCTCCTCTTCTGCAGGTTTTCCTGAGCTTTGAGAGGAGGGATTTGATAGAGACATCTCCTTTACAGCTATGTGCTCCAATTCAAGATCTCTCTGTCTGCATAATGTCTGGCCATTAGTCTCTTTACTTGTTCCCGTCTGCTGTAGAAGGAAACCTCTCTAATGACGGCTGAATAAAGCACTGATCTATGAGTATAGCAGAATGTCATTAGGAGTCATTTACTTGTTATTTTTTTAAAAGACCAATAGCATCTGGTCCTGAGCTACTTAGACTCTGGTTCTTGGTCACCCAAGCAGTGCCAGGCATGGGTTGTATCTCATGGAGCTGGCCTTAAGTCACATCTGACATTGGCTGACTACTGTCACAGGTTAATGCTGTCATTTGCCCGAGTGTATTTTGTAGGCTGAATAGACTGGAGATCAAAGGCTTTGTGGTTGGGATGGTGTTTCCCTGTCAAAGACACTGGAACCCGGGGATGAGGGTTCCATGTAGGCAGCAGCTCAATCTCTCCATATTCAGTGAGTTGTCTTCTGCAATGGGGCCTTACCGTCAGTTTGTAGACCCAAACAGGATTTTAAAAGGTGACTTGTGTACATTCAGAATCAATGAAAGACTAACACACCCACATCCTAACAGATCAGGGGGAACTGAGAAGGATGCAGTAGGAACCTTCTCTATTACACTTCTTTGGTTGGAAATGGAATAAACAAAACTCATCCATTGGCATTTTTCAACTAGAAAAAGATTGCCTCCCCAAAATAATCATAGTATCTTCTCTTGGTAAAGTTATTGTCCAGCTCAACCTGTAGCTGTAATAGAAAAAAAAAAAGAAAGAAAGAAAAAGAAACAAAACAAAACAACAACAACAACAAAAATCCCAAACCAAAAAACAAACCCAAAACTAAACAAGCAAACAGCTTAGTAGCCACCCAGACAGACTGAGGCCATTCAGTCTCACAAAACTGGAGTTATTTTCCTCATAACTTCCTTCCTTCCTTACAGAAGCCTGTGTTTCTTAAGCCCTTTGAGGATTCCTTTTAACTATGAATGCTTGAGTTGCCAGTCTCCTTTTCCTGACTTTTTACTACTTAGGAGTTTCAAAGCCGCTCCAGTACTTTCTCCCTCTGCGTAATCAAAGCCACATTGACAACCTCGTGAGGTGTCACACATTCTATCCCTGAGACCCACAAATCACTAATAATAGCCTAGTCTGTGTGTGTGTGTCTGTGAGGTCCTTTCCGATTCTCAGATGTAGGTTGACTTTCTGAGTTTCTAATTAGATGCTTTTTAAAAAATATTATGAACATTTGGTCAGATTTCTAGAAGGTTTTGCTTAACATGACTTCTAATTTATAAATATCCTCCATGCTAACTCTTTGGTGTGACTCTGGTGACTTTTGACCCCCTGAAAAGCAGCAGATATGCCTCAAATAGAAGGACTCACAAGGGTTGAGTGAACCAGCAAAGATTGCCCAGTTGGTGGAAGTAAAATCCCTTGGCTTTGAGTTTTTGGTCACCCATGCTGCCTAGACATAAATGGTGTGTTTATAAATTCCATTCCAGCCTTTAAGCTGCAAGACAGTCTAATTCTTTGCCAGTTGTGTGCATTTTGGGTGAAAACTTCCAGAACTTGTCTCTTAAAAAACACTCCAGAAACATCAAAGCTAAGATTTTTGAAAAGGAAATTCATGATTGTCTACTAACATGTCTCAATGTAAATTTTAGATTCAGATTGAATATATTATTTTTTAAAAATGTCTATAGTCACAAGTAAACTCAGCTGAAGTCTTAATTAGGTGTTTATTTTGGCCTTACCTAATAGGGCTTAAAACTTCACTTTGTAATGTATTTGTTTGAGAGACAAGGGAGAAAAATGAAATCTGTATGAGAGGAAACACATGCAGATAAGATGGCTCAGGTCAAATGTCCTTAGGAATTCTTCAACCTTTACTATAGTGCGCCTTGTTGAAATCATGTGTCAAGTTAGTTGACTATGAGCTGAGAGAAGAAAAGACCCCTGCGTTTGATTGGGACCTGAAGCATGTGTTACACTTGAGCCAAGTTTCTCCCTATCTAGGCTCCATCTGGTGGAGATCTGCACAAGGGAATGGAAAGCTGTACTGGCAGGTTCTCTTCCTTAGCACTGCGGACACAGTTCGTTATTCAGGTCGAAGCCAAGCTCTGAGCATCCGTTCATGCTGGTTTCTGATGCATGCTGAGAAACTTGGTGCTCATCTGGCCAGAGAGAAGGTAGTTTTTCTTTTGTAAAGATTTATTTTTATTATGGGATGTATGTGTGTTTCTCTCTGTGTATAGATACTTCCTGTGTGCATGGGTATCCAAGAAGTCCTAAAGATAACTTTGGATTCCGTGAAACTGAAGTTATAGGTAGTTGGTTATGAGTGGCCCAAGTGTGCACTGGGAACCAATGTCTTGTCCTCTGGATGCACAGCGTTCTTAATGGCTGGACAATCACTATAGTCCTTAGGGAGAATTGTGGTTGTTTTACTACTGAAAATGACTCAGCTTTCTTCAAAGCAGTGTCAGTGATCTGGTGACCAGGGATTACTGATGTGTACATTCAGGTCGCTCATTCATTCAGAATATAGAAGATCGAGTTATTTCTGAAATACGAAATTCAAGGAAATGTTTCCATTAAGTTGTGAGATACCTTCTACATATTTTCATTTTGTATGTGTATGATGAAGGCCACTCTCATGAAAGCTATTTTTTTTTCAGAGCTAGGGATCATTCATGCTAGGCAAGCACTCTACAACTGAGCTGTATTCCCAGCCTGAAAAACATTCTGTAGTTTAGACTTAAAGAGATATTCCCACTGTATTAAAATTCATTTTCAAATACATTTAAATTACTATGATAGATTATATGCTGTAAATTATCTAAGTCAAACTGTTTAATGTATCTATCACTGTATACATTAGTTTCTTGTATGTTGCTGTGATGAAACACTATAACCAGAAACAACTTTGAGAAGAAAGTTTATTTTGGCTCATGCTTCCAGAAGAGCAGAGCCCATCATGATGGGGTCTGTATGAGAGTAGAAGCTGGAAGTTGATGGGCTGGGTTTCATCTACACATAGGGAGCAGACTGGGAGAACCAGAAATAGGATAAAGCTATAAATCTTCATACCTGCCTGGGGTACCTCAGGAATCCAAACCTCCGTCTATGCAGCAGTCAGGCCGTGTGAGGCCATGCGCATGCTGCCGGCTGACCAAAGCCAGAGCTGGAAGGAGGAAGTGGTTACCATAGATATATGGATGCAAAGCTTGCTCAAGCCCACTTGTCTGTATGGGCAGCTCCCCAAATTTGAGTATGGAGACCTCACCCTTTACCAATCTAACGCCATCTTGAGGCAACTGGGCTGCTCTTTTGGACTTTATGGGAAAGACCAGAGGGAGGCTGCCCAGGTGGATATGATGAATGATGGGGTGGAGGACCTTCATTGCAAATATGGCAGCCCTCATCTACACCAACTATAAGAATGGTAAGGATGACTATGTGAAGGCCCTGCCTGGGCATCTGAAGCCTTTTGAGACCCTGCTGTCCCAGAACCAGGGAGGCAAAGCTTTCATCGTGACCAGATCTCCTTTGCCGATTACAACTTGCTGGACCTGCTGCTGATCCACCACATCCTGGCCCCTGGCTGCCTGGACAACTTCCTCCTGCTCTCTGCTTATGTGGACCGCCTCAGTGCCTGGCCCAAGATCAAGGCCGTTCTATCCTCCCTCGACCATGTGAACAGCCCCATCAATGGCAATGGCAAACAGTAGTGGACCAAAGAGACAAGAGGGTCTTGTCTCCCTTTTCCCAGAACTTATAAACTTTGTAAGACAGAAAAAACAAAAGCTATAAATCTTCAGTCTTCTCTCAGTGACCTTTCTTCTCTAGCAAGGCTGTGCCTCCTACAGATCCTTTTACTACCCCAAACAGTGTCACCAACTGAACTGAGTGCTCAAATACATGAGCCTATAAGGGACATTCCTCATTCAAAACCACAACAATCAACTATCATTGTTAACATTTTTCTGTTGAAATAACATTCAAAATCTATTCTCTTAGAATTTTCCTATATATAATAAATCATAAAAAACCATTGCCTCATACTGTACGATAAATCTTCAGAATTCACCCATATTATTGCAAATGGTAAGATTTCTTTCTTTTATTAGGTCAAATAATCTATCATGTTTTTGAACCACATTTTAAAAATTCATTCATCTGATGGATCACACTAAGGAAGACTCCATATTTTAGCTACTGTGAGCAATGCCATATTGAACACAATATGAAAATCCAGTCAACATACTGACCCCATTTCCTTCTGTAAAGACACTGGAGGAGTGCAGCTGGATCAGGGGGTATTTCTATTTTCAATTTTTTGAGAGAACTGGCATATTGTTTTCCATGGCAGATGGACCGGGGCGTGTATCCATACCCAGCTGCTATAAAGGTCCCTTTCTCACATCCCCACCAGAATTTGCTTTAGTCTTTTTAGTAATATCTTTCCCTCCCTGAGCTGAGTTGATATCTCACTGTGGTTTGAATTTTCATTTTCTTGTCATTTCCCTGATGACTAATGTGTTGAACATATTTTTGTTTACCTGTTTGTCACCTTTATGTCTTCATCTGAGAAATCCTTGTTCAAGACCTTTGTTCAGGTTTTAATTAGTGTTATTGCTGTCTTGTTAGAGGGTTGTTTGAGATATTACCTTGTCAGACGTATGGTTTGCAAACACTTTCTTTGACAACATAGATTATCTCCTCATTCCACATTGATACAACCCCATTGTCTATTTTCTCTTTGTTGCTTGTGCTTGCTGGGGTCATGTCCAAAAAATCTTTGCTGAGACCAATGCCATAAAGTTTTCCCTTAATATTCTTGTAGTAGTTTACAGTTATAATCTATTTTGAGTGGATATTGTATGTGAATTTGTGTGAGATAAGGGCCCAATTTCATTCTTCTGCTCGTGGGTATCTAATTGTTTCAGTCATTCATTGAAACACTATCTATTCTCTGTCGGATGGTCTTAACATTTTTTGTTGAAGATCAGCTAGATAAACTGAAACTGTGTGAGTTTATCTTTGTGCTTTCTACCCTGGCCCACTGACCCATGTCTCCATTTTTGAAGCCAGAGTGACGATATTTTGACTTTTATAGTTATTCCAGTGTTTTGTAGTTTAAAGTCAAGTAGAGCAAGGTTTCTAGGTTTGTTCGTTTTGTTTACAGTTGATTTGGCTATGTGGGGTCTCTGCTATTCAGTATGATTTTTTTTCTTTCTGTGAAGAACATAATTTGGATTCTTAATAGGGATTGTATTAAGTCTATAATCACACTGAGTATCAGGGACACTTTTACAACAGGAATTCTTCCAACCCAGGAACACAGGCTATTTTTCCGCCTGATTTGAGTCGTTGTCAGTTTCTTTCACCAATATTTTATGGGTTTGATGTATTAGTGTACTAAACAAATTTGCTACAAATGTGTTACAAAAGATTCAATACTGTGTTTAACTGTGTTCTTTAATTCACCCACAGATAGTCCATTGTTAGTATATAACAATACTACTGATATTTTTGTGGGTGTCAAAATGTTGTGGGAGATATTTAAAATGGCAGCATTCAATCTGGCTTTTCTTAATCAGCCACCATGTTCCCGACTAGCCTAGAAAGCATACCACCTCTGCTCAGTTCAGGCCGTCTGCTCAGTCAACCAGAGATATCAGCCCTACCACCCATGAGACACCAGCGTGCCCAGACCATCCCACCATGCACACGGGCCCAGTAGGAAATGAGACTCTAATGCTTAAATATTAATAAAGGCTTTATATACTGGTAATGCTCAATAACAATATGCCCACATAATTATAGATGTTTCCCAATTAACTAACCTAGATATAAGTTGTTACCCAGGACTGCTCCTGGTACATGCATGGTCATCCATGGTGCCTCCTACATCTCTGCCTCTCCCTCGCCTCACTCCTCCTCTTCCTTTTCCTCTTCCTCTCCTTACTCCTTCCACTTTAGCTCCTCCTACATCAAAAGAGTTTCCCTATATAGCCTAAGCTAGTTTTGAAAGTTATATGTAGCATAAGCTGCCTCAAAGTCGCAATCCAACTGCTTCAGCTGGTTTGGGGACTGGGTATGCCACCATAGTTAGTTCTGATTTCCTTCCTTCCTTCCTTCCTTTTCCTTTTTCGTGCGTGCGTGTGTGTGTGTGGTGTGTGTGTGTGTGTGTGTGTGTGATGGTAGTGTGTGTGTGTGTGTGTGTGGTTGTGTGGTGTGTGTGGTATGTTGGTAGTGTATGTTGTTTCTAGTAATATAACCCAGGCCTTTACATATTCAGGACAACCATTCTATTATTAAGCTATATCCCTAGTTCTCTGATTTTTGTTTGTTAATTTTATATCCCAAAATTTTATCAAAATTTTTATTTCTAATATTTTGGACTTTGGGATGTTTGTTTTGTTCTGGGGCATTTAGAGTTTTTCACATATAAAAGCACATTATCTGCACAGAGAATTATTTTTCTTCCCTTTCTGATTTCAATGCCTGTTCTTTCTTTTTCTTGTCTTATAGCCCTACACATTTCTAACTTCATGTTGCATACATGTGGACAGGGTGGGGCCTCTAGGGATGAACCAGCAGGTAAAAGCACTTGCTGCTTTGTTTCCAACCCCCACATGGGGAAACTCAGAACTGCCTATAACTCCAGTTCCAGGAGCTTTGATACTCTTCCAGCCTCTGTGGACACTGCTCACATGTGTACATACAGACAAGCAGGCAGACACACATACACATAAATAAATGAAAGAAGAGGGTACCCTTTCTCCTTTCTGATCCTAGATGTAAGGTTTTAACTTTTTATCAGGAAGTATATTAACTATAGGCATGTGATAAATGGCCTCTGTGTGTTCTTCTTGCCATCCCTAATTTACTGAGAATTTACTGGCAATGCTTTGTCCAAACCTATGAAATGACAGCATGGGCTTTTTTTCTTGTGGGGTCTTTGTTTGGCTTTAAAATCATGGTAATTCTTGTCCTTGGAAATATTTTCTCATTTTCAATTTTTTAGACAAGTTTAAGAAAGATTGGCACTCATTTTTCTGATGTATATATTTATTGCTCTATATTTTATTAATCCATATTTATTATATTTATTAATATATCTATTCAATATATTTATTAATATGTATTTATTACTCTATATTTTAATTGGATGCCATACTTCATAAACTATTCATAATTTATCATTCTTGTCAGACAACAGGAAAATCAGAGTTAATGGAACCAAAGAACTTATAGAATTTAAATCAAACCAATGGTTTGGAGCCACAGTGAGAGCTCACAAAGGAAAAGTCGTGGTGAGTATGAATGGGTCAGGGAACTGCTTGCCTTGGCTTCACACAGTTTAATGCCTGATTTATACAAATGCTTTTTGTATTTGTATACATTGATAGACTTACTGGCAGCTCAAAGAAATGTGGTATGTTAAAACCAGACACTCAGTGACGGAAATTAAAGACTATTTTTAAATGTGCTCAAAAATGTAGGAAATGCAGCTTTCCCTACTGAAATTTCAGATATTTTCAAACACTTAAAATTACTAGGAAAGATGGAAAATGAAAAGCTACATCTTACAGGGGAAATGCATTACTGCTTATGACCAATTTAAAAGGCTATTTGAAATTGAGCCAGAAGAAAAAAAGTCGAGGGGAAACACTCTAGGGTTGTTTAAATGTTTATGCATTGTGGGATCCTTTTTAGAATAGTCGAAAAGTTTCTCTTAATAGTACAAGCTTTAAAAACTACCAGCTGACCACTATTTCTGAATTCATTAATGATTTTTAAAGTAAGTAATCCTGTTTTTTGTTTTGTTTTGTTCGTTTCTGAGATAAGCTTTCTTTGTATAGCCTCAGCTGTCCTGTTACTAGCTCTGTAGACAAGACTAGCCTTGGACTCACAAAGATCAGCCTGCCTCTGTCCCTGCCTCTGCCCCCCACCCCCACCCCCACCTCCCTGCCTCCCCGCCTCCTTCTCTGCCTCTGCTGTGATAGAAGATCGAACCACCACTACCAAGCAAGCAACCCCACTTTTAGGTTTGGATCACTTAGCCTGCAAATACTCTGACTTTGCTTTCATTCACTTATTGTTCTAAATAATTGTATGTGCCTCGTCTATTGAGAGATGAATGATTTTAATAGAGCTGGAGGTTTTTGTTTGGTTGGTTGGGCTTTTGTTTTGTTGTTGTTTGTTTGTTTGTTTATTGGGTTTTTTGGTTTTTGTTTTGTTTTTAGTTTGTAGAAGGACTCAATGCAAGTATTAGACATGAGTCAGGATATAAATCTAATTGTTTTTCAAGTTCTAATTCTACCATAGGTTCTTCATGGTAGATAAGTATCAAAAACCACATTTAATAATCGAAGTGTAAAACCCAGTGTGAAGCTCCACAGTTTCAGAAAGGTTACTCTTACTGTTCACTGAGGTGTATGTAGACTTTGGGGCTGACAAATTTTTATGTGTAGTGTTTATTTTATTTGAAAGGTTTTTTTATATTGAACTTTATAGATCGGATTAATTAAAAGAAGAAGAAACCAGGGTGCACTGTGAATGAAGCATACTTTTCTTATTATTGTTGAAATTAACTTTTGCTGGTAAAACTCCTGATATTAAGGAAGCTAATTTGAAGGAAGTTCTCTAATACATTCCTTGAAGTGGCATCACAAGGCATAATTTAACAAGTATAGTTTTGATTTCACCAAAGTCCTAAAATTAGAACATGTTTGTAAGCCATCAAATACGTATCTGATACGACAAATTGCATAACATAAAATACAAGATGAAAGAGCTCATTTATTATAACCTGATACACAATTTTGTTTTAAGTTCTCTAGAGGCAATGCATTTATTCAGCATACATTTATTTATTAATGAGTTTTCTCATGCAGAGTTCCATGTTTAGTGTGGCTAGCACTTAAATGAATTCTAAGCAAGGCTTTACTGTGACCAAATGATTGTGTAGTAGGCATAGTTCTCAAAGTTACTGCTCTATAATCTGCCTGGAAATAATCATGGAATATTTTACTTATAACCTGCAAGGTACTTTGCCAATTTAAAATTGAGCATGTATTGATGGAATGACTAGAGTAGTTTATCTCCATCATGAAGGTTATCTGTAGTCACTGGAGTTTGTCAGAATGAATTTCTCTCTAAAGCAAGCAGAGTCAGAGAAATGGGTTATTTTCTATTGGGTCACAATACCTTAGAAATGCATGTCTGTCATTAACATCTGCCCCTTGAATGCTTGCTGGTCCTCAGTGCTGTTGGACTTCCAGGGATTTTTTTTTTTTAATGAACAAAAACTATTATATTCAAACTAGTAAAATGTATTATGATAATGAGGGAGCCTGCCTACATAGCAGTCATTAATTAAAAGTTCATAAGATGCAACTTCAGTAATAAACTAAGGCAGTCCACAAAACAGAAATTTATAAACTTGCATGAATCCATTGATTCAAAAGCCATTTTTAAAAATTAGCAACCAGGCAAAGGAAGAGATGAGTTATTTTAAGACATATAATTAAGTCATCCACGGTTTGAATGTTATTTTCTGTTATATAGTTCCCCCTTTAAAAAGAATGAATAGAAAATGTGAATTCCTAGATTTAAAGAATAATTTTCTTTAGTCAGTTTACTTTTTATTTAATTAAAAACTATACTATGAGATTGAATCATCTCTTATGTATAGCTTTTACAACTTTTTAAATGAAATAATATTAAAAAATTAGTTTTGGAAGTTTGTCTCTGGCTACTGTGATACTCACAAGCATGCTCAATTATTAGTTCATATAACAAGTTAACATAATTACCTATAACTTTAGATATACTTGCCAATAATTCAGATGACATTGGGAATATTCAGGGTGGTCTGGCCATAGACTACTAGTCAACAATTCAAATCAAGCTATTGTCTGAGAAACCTAAATCAAAACTATATTTCTTGCCTTTGATATCCATAGGCTTGTGCCCCTTTATATCACTGGAGAACTCTGAAACCTAATCCAGCAAAGGACCCGGTTGGAACATGCTATGTAGCAATTCAGAATTTCAGTGCTTATGCTGAGCACTCACCTTGTCGGAACAGTAAGTTGTTTTTATTCTTTTAAAGTAAAATTTAGCTTGAAAGCCTTGAAACTTGAGAGCTGTGATAGAAGATATCCAAGATTCAGAATTCTATTAATCTAGTCTATATTTATTTATTTATTCATTACTTTTTATAAGAAACTAAGACACTATGGCCAAAGCAACTTATAGAAGAAAAGAGTTTATTGGGGCTTACAGTTTCAGAGGATGAGTCCATGACCATCATGGCGGGGAGAATGGCAGCAGGCAGGAAGGCATAGTGCTGGTGCAATAGCTGAGAGCTTACAACTGATCTTCAAGTAGGAGGCAGAGGGAATGAGAGCTCTGAGAATGCTTTGGTTTTGAAACCTCAAAGCCCAGTCCCATCTCACACCTTTTCCAATAAGGCCACACCTCCTAATCCTTCCCAAACAGTTCCACCAACTGGGGACCAAGTATTCAAATATATGAGTCTATGGAAGCCATTCTCATTCAAACCACATTTTTCTTAATTTAAAAGTTTTTATTTTGCATGTATACATACACATACATGCCACAGCATATGTGCAGAAGTCAGACAATAAAGAGATGGTTCTCTCCTTCCAGCATATGAGTCTCAGGGATGAAGCTTGGGTCATCAGCTGTGGCAACAAGTACTCATATGTGAGCTATGTCACTGGCTCTTCTGTATATAAAAGTCAGGTTTTAGACAATCTTTGGTAGACTTAATTAGATCTTTGAGTTTGGCTTTTGGCTGATAGTTTCTGTTGAAAATCCCTACTATGTGTCCCACAATATGCTGTCTGGCCACCCTCCTTGTTTATGGAAGCAGTAATATTAGTTAGGATGATTGAACTGAGCTCATTTCTGACACCAGCATTGCATAGCCTTCATTCTCATTGCTGTTGCTTTGTTTGGCAGCTGTGTACTTGTTATCTGCAGGCTGCACTTTCTGATTAAAATGTTGACACCCCTTTATTCTCAAACATTATCTAGCAGTCTTGGGTTCTTCCAGAACAGCATCCTTTCTATGTCTCTTATGCTGGCTTTGAACTAGCTGTGTAGACCAAGCTGACTTTAAATTACTGATCTTCCTGAGTCAGCCTCCAAATTGCTGACTGCAAGCATATTCCACCACACCAGTACAAAGCAGCTTTTAAAGCAAATGAGTGCAGTCGTGTGAGCGCTGGTGTCCAATTTGGGAGGTTCAATTATTAATTAATTATCTGCTTGAAATTCTTTTATAAACTGATCTATTTTTCAAGTTTTAGTAGATCACTGGGAGCTGTGCATAAGCAACAAAAGAATTTTCCTTTCTTCTTCTTCTAACGAATGGGAATACATTGTAGAGAGATGTCACTACAGAGAAAATTAGAGTAACTTATTTTAAATATTAACTTTTTAAAAATGTCTCAGCCTGAAGCTATTATGTCCTAAAAACTACAAATAAAATTTCCCTCTTCTGCATACTTATTTCTTTTTAGATTCTAGATCAGTTTGGGGAAGACACTAAGAAAATACCAGAATAAAACAGTGAAGATAAAGAACAGATCAGGGACATTAGAGGATTACTAGAGAAGCCACTGGGATATTCAGCTCCACAACAAACCTGAACTTTTAAACCCAAGAGTTTTTCATGAGGATTTTGGCAGGAAACAAAGAGTTTGATTTCCTAGGTGTTCACTAGAGAAAAAGTCTGAAGTTAAGGACTTTATTTTAAACAACTTTAAAAATTAAGGATGTATGCTGAGAACGGGACTTAGTTATTCATTCAATATATGTTTACTGAACACATTGACATCAACTGAAGTGGAAACTTCTAGTTCTTTGGAAAGTTAGTTACATCAAATGATGTTTTGCTGGGGCATACAGGTGAAAGGATGTCTTGCTAAAGCAAATACATCAAAGGCTGCTTTTTCTGAAGCAGACACAGGTGAAAGGATGTTTTGATATAGCAAACACATGAAAGGACCTGGATGAAGGAGTATAAATATGACCCCACAGACAGTGGGAGATGAGCACTGAGCATTGGTTTGGTTTGCTCCACTCACTATTCTTCTCTAAAGACACGCATGTGTGTCTTGGTTCAACCTTCATAGAATTCCTGAGCTCAACTTGTGGTAAAGCTGCTATCTTAGTTAGGATTTTACTGCCATGAACAGCCACCATAACCACGCAAATCTTATAAAGGGCAACATTTGATTGGGGCTGACTTACAGATTCAGAGGTTCAGTCCATTATCGTCAAGATGGGAGCATGGCAGCATCCAGGCAGGCATGGTGCAGGCAGAGCTTGTTCACATCCTCATCTGAAGGCTGCTAGTGGAAGACTAGCTTTCAGACAGCTAGGACTCGGGTATTAAAGCCCATGTCCACAATGACACACCTACTCCAACAGGGCCACACCTACTCCAGATAGTGCCACTCCCTGGGCCAAGCAAATACAAACCATCACAACTGCTATTGAGAGAAACTCATCCAAGAACTGCTCCTGAAGTTCCTGTGGCAGCTTGCTGAAGCACAGCCTCCCTCAAGCCAGTTGGCAAGCCTGGCAGTTTCTTCAGGTTTGAAATACAGCTGCATGGTATTGCTTGCTGAAAGGACTGGACTGTGGCTGCTGGTTCATATGTGGTGTCTGCTGCCTAGAGGACTGGTCTGCAGCTGCTGAATTGTGTTTGGTGTTTGCTACATAACTGAGCTGCTACCAAAGAAGATTGGGCTCACCCCTAAAGAACTATTGCTGAACAAGTCCACTTCCCCCATATCCTGATAACTTTTCTCTTCTACTACCTCTGCTGGGTGGTGGGCTAGAGAGGTTTAAAAGTAGATTGCAAAAAAATTATACCTACAACCAACTATTCTATATGGAGCGAGTGTGTCAAGGAACTACAGAAAGCAAATTGTGTCTAAAGACTGGACATTCTAGTGGGGGAGGAGCAAACCAAAACAAACTCACATACAATATCAAGTAGTAAAATGTTACATAAAAAATAATTGTGAATATATTCAATGAAGTAACCCAAGTCTGAAGCGACAGAAAGAACAGAAACTCTTCAGAAAGGGTGAGAGAAAGGTTTTTCTAGCAGACAACATTTGCAGTGGGGAAAGAATTTCCAACAATAACAGCTGGGAAGAATCCGTAATCCACACATACCCATTGACTCTGATAACATAGAATCTTTTGGCTATTGTAAAGTTCATTTATGAAACCTGTGGCCATAACTTATTCTGCCCTTATGCTTATATCCTTGAGACATGAGAGCCTGGGTAAGACACTGCTCACAGAATCTCAACCTATGAGGTGTCTGCTTCAGCATGAGCTTGAACCGTTTTTTAAACACTATAAATTATAGTGTCCAGGACTTTTGAGCTCTGTGGGCACATGATCATGCCTGTGTCCTTACTCATTTTCCCAGATAGAAATATGTGGAGCCAATGTGAAATGGAGCTTAGGTGAAGCGGTGGAATAGTTCTCTAGGAGCTGTTTGACTGTAGAACATACCTACACTTTTCATATAATCAATCACACTCCCTCCTCTTCAAGTCACCCAAAGAGCTGACTTCCTGTCATGGCTGAGAAGCTCACAGTCCACTAACACAAAGCCTGCTTGTTCATGAGCATATGGCCAATACCACGGAGCAGGAATATCAGCAATCTCTTTTTCAAAGAGATCCGAAAGAAGTGTCTTGTATTACTTCTACAGCACAGCCCTGGAGACACCGTGAACAATGTGGGCGGTAGCCTGCTCATTCATCTGAATGGCATGCCTTCAGTTCTTATGGCCATTCATAATTCAGGTGAGGGCAGTTCTCACAGCCCTTCAGTTTCACATTAGCAGTTGACCATTGGCAATGAATGGAAATGAACGGTATACATCCCTAGATCTCTGAGTTTATACTGGGACATAATGTTTAGAGATACTGCGAGGTTCCAGGAAGAAAAAACTCCACAGGGACTCATAAATTATATTTCAATGAGAAAGAAGAAGCGGACTTGCAGAGCAAAGAACCTATACTCTTCTCTAATTGCCACTCAAAACAAACATTGGAAGTTGATTATTTTCTCAATGACTTGTTTTCAATTAGAGGTTTTTGGTTTTTTGAGTTTTTTTTTTCCAGTGTCCTACTTTAAAGTAAAGAATGGTCAGGTTTGTTCCCTTCTGCATAATGTACAATATTAAAAATAAAGAACCAATTTCAAAAGTGGATTTTTAAGAAGGTTTGTGTGTTTATAAATCATTTCTTAAATATAATCAAATGCAGTTCACGTGGGTTCAAATAGACTACATCATACATTCATGTTTATATCTGAATGTGCATACATTTTATACCACTGGATTTCTAGAAAATTAGAACCCCATAAATCGAGGTTATATAGATGAGATTTAAAAAGATGAGCTTTTAGAGAACTTTATAAAACTCGTAATCATCAGTCCTAATGTACAGTTATAAACGAAGGAAAAAATTTAGTAGAAGATATTGTATGGGGTTAGTAAAGCATCTTAAACATAAAGGGAGCAAGATCAGATGTAGTGATGTACACCTATAACTCAAGACGAGAGAAGAGCAGGAAGATTGGGAGTTCAAGGCCATTGTTTGCTACAAGTTGGGCTCCAGGACATCCTGGGCTGCATGAGATTCTCTCTCAGCAAACAAACAAACACAAATCAAGCAAATAAGACAAAGGGATGACTGCACAGAATTGATAAGGAGAAGCTAAAACTATGAACTAGCTGGAAGAAAGGACATGAACAGTGTTTTGGAAAGGCAGAAGGATCGGATCCATTTTAGAGCTAATGCCCAGCCTATCAGAAGTTCCTGCAGTGATGTTTGCTCCTTTCCTGACATTTCACTATACTATTTCTTGAATGATATCCTCAATGAGAAAATGTAATTGTTAACATGTTCTCAACTAACTACACAATAACTGAGATCCCCCAGTTAACTACATTTTGACTATAATTCAAGTATGTTGGGCCTCTTTGAAAGTACAGGTTATAGTGAGTAAATTTGTGATCTTAATGTCCAACAGATTTCAATAGCAATATCCTTGGAGTTTCTATGCTCACTATAAGCCCACAGTTTATAAATATGGATGACAAGACCTCACTGGACTCTTCAGTTAGCAGAGCAAACAGAATACACAATAAACCATTACTGGAGGGTTTCTCTTTTGCCAGCATCAGCATTGCAATGTCCCTGTGAGATTACTAGAATCAGAAATAAAATTTTCAAATTAACCTAATTTAAAATTATGTTCCTATTAAAGAGCTGGAGATGTAGCTAAGTTGGTAGAGTACCTGCCTAGCAGTTATGAAGCCCTGGGTTTGGGTCCAGCCCTGTAGCAATTGGGTGAAGTAGTTGACATTTGTAATTCCAGCACTCTGGAGGTAGAGGTAGGAGGTTCAGAAGTGCAAGTTCATCATCAGCTGTATAGAGAGTTGGAGGCCAGCCTGGGCTACATGAAAACTGATAAGAAGATCTTTACTGGTATTCTCTGCAAAATGCATGCATCAAGTTATTACTGTAGAAATGGCAAAGATAGACATTGCTGTCATGTAGGCATTTGAGGACATAATTAGAAAATGAAGGTTTTATTTGGGGTGAATATGAGTGTACACCCCAACATAAACCCATCCTTCGATTGTTCCCCAACTGAGAATGCTTGTGGTCCTGTATGTATAGACCTAATATCATAACTGCTCAAGCTCATCCACTGCAGCGTGAATGCATATTCAGGATCTGAAAATACATCAAATTCTACTCAATATTGCCGGGAATGCATTTTAAAAATAAAACATAAATTGTTCTCTTTAACTCAGTGGTATGTGGGGAAACAATGGAACAATCTGTATTGCTTAATAAATATTTCTCAGAAATGACATAACAGTGTATATTTTGATCTTTCCAGGCAATGCTGATCCTGAAGGCCAAGGTTACTGCCAAGCAGGCTTTAGTCTAGACTTCTATAAGGTGAGTCTTACGGTCTCAGCATCTGGTATGGGATAAGTTTTCATGTCGTGGTTGCTACTGTTTTATCTTCTGTCCAATCTTTCATCCCAATCCCCAACCCCCAGACAATAATAACCAGAGAAGCTTTGGGATCATACATGTCTGGCAACTTCTCCTTGAGATTTGTTTTTGTTTTTGTTTTCCTGTTCACTATTTCTATTTAAATTTATCCACATGATAATAACATAGAGAAACAGGAGATTAAGAAACCTCCTTCCTACCCAGGATTAACCATTCTTGTGTACAAATTGTAAAAGCTCATTTGTAAAGATCCCAAGAATCTATATCTATCTCTCACTTTATCACTCAGCTGTAATTGGCTGCTTTGATCCAATATGCATATTAAAATTTACAAAGCCCCTCAGAAAACAAAGACCGTTTGATTTCACATATGAAGGGAAAGGATTCTATGCCTTTGAAATTAGCGTGGGGAAATTTTATAAACATGTGCTCTGTATACTATTGGCTCACTGCATTTCACTATGATTGCTTGCTTTGATATTTTTCAGGCAAGTTACAGAAGTTTCAGGCAAGTTTCTAGACTGAAGCTAGAAAATAGGACTACTAGCATTTGCTAATCTAGAATTTTTGCTTTGTTTTTTGAAAGGGGGTAGGATCACAGTTTACAAAAAAGATTTTACATTTCTTTATTTACTCATTGGAGAGAAGTGTCTTTTTTATAGTGTGGGGGGGGCTCAGAATACAGTTTGGGGGACTCAGTTCTCTCCTACCTTGTGAGTTGCATGAACTCCTTTACCCACTGAGCCATTTTTCTAGCAATAGATATGTTTTAAAGGCGACATTATTGTTGCTTTGAAAAATAATTGAAATGAATTTATTTTTTGTTGCCAAGATTTTCAAAAGACCATGCCTGTTAAGCTGCAAACTTGGTGCCTTGCTCAGTTCCAGTGTTCCCCTACCCTGAATTTATATGTTCTCAAGGGAGCCAGGTCAAAGTGCTTGAGTCAAATTAAAATTATTTAACATAACACACTAAGTAACTAGAAAGGAAAAAATGAAAGAAAACGACCTCCAGGTCACAGATATAAGGACCTCTTTAAGGAAGTGTAGTTTTACGAGAAACCAATTGTTGGAGCAATGCTTGTTAGCAGTGACTCAGCAGCCTTGAAAACAATTGGCTACTTGTCCACATGTTCCCTTAATGCTTCTGTTTTGCAGAATGGAGACCTTATAGTGGGAGGACCTGGAAGCTTTTACTGGCAAGGTATGTTCTGTATCAGAGGAAAAGCATGTTTGTTGATACTAACACAGGACTAAGCAGACACAGCATCAAATGTTGGCTTTTCCTAAGGCCACTAATCTCCGGCTGACATTTTCTTGACTGAAGAATTGTTGTGATTTGCACTTTGCTGTCCAAACGGTGTTTTAAAAGTATTCTTCAGTCTACTACCCATTCCTCTACAAGAACTTATTGAGGTTATACCACCTTTGTATAGATGCTGGAGACACGGACTGAGAACACAGACTTGTTGGGTCTGACAACAGAGGACTGTGGGGGTGTGCTAACACCACTGCCTTGGTTCTCTTGAGTCAGGGTCTTTCAGTGAACTAGATCTAACAGATCACCTGAGATCCTGTTCCAGTCTCTGTGCATGGGGTGTACATGCATACATGGATATGTAGTACTCCCCTAACACGTATATATGAATATTTTTAAAAATTAAACCATTGGAAAGATCCAGAAAGATGGATATATGATTGATTTGTTCATGAAATTACTATTAAACTTTATTGACATATGTAATTAAAGACATTAAATAATATTTCCTTCTCTTAAAATTATTTCTCAAACTGAAAAAAATACATCTCATGCCAGAGATAGATGAAAACTAATATTATTTTTATGTATATATTTTTGTCTAATCTTGTAATGAATTCCTTTATTTAAAGTAGAGAAATATTTTTGAATTAATAGCTATTTAATTAGTCATGTAACTAAATATATCATGTAATTATAATATCTATTTAATTACTTATATAATTAATTCCTTATTTAGAGTAGAAAAATATCTCAAGAGAATTAATAGTCACTTAAGTACAAGGAAAACCTTACCTGAGATACAGAATTTAAAATCTTGCAGAAGTTTAACGTCTTTATAGACTTAGCTAATGTGAACTAACAACAGTCAGGTCATGGGAGAAAGAGCAAGGGAAGGAACACTTAGCTAAAAGTCAGAGAAAACTGGCAAATTCTACAGATATTCTTCATAAATTCCTGTAAAACTCTCATTGTCTTGATATCAGAGCTCTTATCGGTCCCCATCACATAGAAATATTTACAACCCAACTTGACTGGTTGACTTCAACCCCAAAGGCTTGAAATTCCCAAAGAATGAGGTAGCTTTAAACTTGATATTAAGTACCATACTCTCAAAAGCATGTCTTCCTTTTTTGTCTCAAAAAGTACAAGTTGACATTTTTGCCTTAGATGTCCAAATCGATATTTGGATGCATGGACTTTTACATGTGATGATGTAGTTTAGATATCTGTGTGCCTCAATACAATCATATTCCAAGACTTCCAAGAGTGACATAGGGAGAAATGAGCCAAGTTCTTATTAACATTGGTAGCCATGAGTCAGTCTCTCTCTCTCTCTCTCCTCTCTCTCTCTCTCTCTCTCTCTCTCTCTCTGTGTGTGTGTGTGTGTGTGTGTGTGTGTGTGTGTGTGTATGTGTGTGAAATTTTAGATCTTATTAGACATATCTGACTCCTGCTATCATAATTTCATGGTTTCTCTCTATAGTTTTTCAATAAATGTAAAAGGCTCAATGATTTATTAGATCTTTCCTTCTACTGGGCTGAGAACTTTATAATCTGTCAAGAAAGCAAATTCCACATATATTTGCAAAAAACCAAACTCCCTTATTGGAATGCAAAGGAAACTTTAGTTGTATAGCCACTAAGCAAAACTATGTGACCTCTGAGGACACTGCCAACTTCTTTAAGCATAAAAAATTTATATATTCCTGTTTAATGTTTCATTTTCTTCTGACTAGAATAGTATAGTTTTGTTTCGTTGTTGTTCTTTGTTTGTTTTGGAGACAGGGTCTCATGTAGCCCTGCCTGAGCTCAAACCTACTGTGTAGCCCAAGATGATCTTGAATTTCTGATCCTTCCTCCTCCACCTCTGAAGTGCTGGGATGAGAGGCATGGGTCTGATTGCTAGAGCATTGTTCCCTGCTCAGTTTGATGTTGAGCTGGGGACTGAACCCAGAGCTTCATGCATGCTATGTAGACAGTCTAGGAAATGAAGTCCATCCCTAATTTGACTACAAATTTAAACATAAATTTCACTTGCAATTGTCTTTATTTCTTCCTATTTTTATTACTTGAAGGCAGAGAAGGGGCTATACCTTAAAGTACAGGAAAATGGGTAAAACATTGCCTTCATCTCTGGCCTTCTACTAGAATGGAAAGTTCTAGAGTTATAACTAACCTCTGTTTGTCAGTTTTGGGGACAGGTCATTGAGACCAAGTCCTTGATAGCATTCCGGAGGTGTGATGTGGTTCCAGGTTGGCTGAGCAAGAGCCTGAACCTTGCATCCACTCAGTTGGTGTATTAATTTGTTCCATCGCAGGTCAGGTGATCACAGTCAGTATAGCAGACATCATTGCAAATTACTCATTCAAGGATATCCTACGAAAACTGCCCGCAGAAAAGCAGACAGACGTGGCTCCAGCTTCCTATGATGACAGCTACCTTGGTAAGAACCATTGCTCCAGTACTGGTAGTTTCTCAGAAGGCAAGCAAATTAAATGTACATGTGATATTGTTTTTGTCCCTACTTCTCTGGTTTTATATGACATATTTTGAAAATGTTCTTTCTTATTATTTTGAGTAGACCCTTACATTGTCTTTCTCACCACAACTTGCTTTTACATTCATAACATACATTCTAACTGCTATTTGGTGGGCTCTTTGACATTCTCCTATGGTGCATCACTGGCAGAAGACATTTCTATCAGCAGGGATGCTGCTTGTTCCTGCTATGGGGCAACACAACAGCAAACCTGTCTGTTTTCAATAAAGAAGAATCTTCTTCTATCTAAGACTGTCCTCAAATTTTATTGTATGCAAACCATACAATGTCATTTTAGCATTAATGTTACCCACGTTTGGGTGTCCAAGTGATTGCTTTATGCATTGAAAAATTAAATTATGGTCATGTTTTGTCAGTGTAGGTGCATCTTTGCATTTGAGCTCAATGACGTTCTTGGGCCACTATCCTGAAACGAATTAAGAGTAGCTCATCATGATGATCAGTAGCAAACTCTGAACACAAAGGATGTCTTATAGAAATTACTCTTGAGACGATGAATTTGTAGCTTTCAAAACACAACAGCTGCCACCTTTACCTACAGGGGCCATGAATTCATGCTCTGAAGGCTGGTCTGAAAATCTGACCTGTTGGGGTCCTGTGTCTATTGAAGATCAGTGCTGAGCTCTTCAGTGTTGCAGATTGCAGACGGAAACTTGTCGGAAAGTGTTTAAATTGGTGTGGTTATTTTTCCTCTCAGAGAATCTTTCACTTTTAAAAATGTTAGTAGAGGTTTCTGAACAACGTAGTATCATGATAGCGCTTTCACTTTTTCTAGAAACAATTCATGTTTTATCAAATGCAATTCATTTTTTTCTCTTTACTATAGGATATTCGGTTGCTGCTGGAGAATTCACTGGGGACTCTCAGCAAGGTCAGAGACATCATTGAACTTCAGTCACTTTAAAAGCTTGGGGAGTGCTAAACAACATATAAGTCTTATTTTAAATACGATTTTTCTACACAAAAATTTATGTAGATAAGAATATATATATATCTATGTGATAATATTTTATAGAAAACATATACACATTGACACAGCATTTTACTTCAAAGAGCTTCATTAGAATCAGTTTCACAGCCTAGGTAGCCAGGGCTACACAGAGAAACCTTGCCTCAAAAAACAAACAAACAAAAACACAAAAATAACAACAAAAAACCAACCAAACAAAAACAAACAAAAAAAAAATCAATTCCTATCCCTACAAAATCTAATTAAGCAATTAAAAATGAGGAAAGTTGCCCGAGATTATAAATGAAAACTATACAGATGACTTTAGACAGTAGCCATACTTGCATAATAGGTCAGAGTGAAAACTGAAGATTTTCTACTCTAATTATAGCATTGTATATCACAGGTGTCCTCCTCCACCTGATGTCACCCCAACATGTCAACACTGTTCCCCTTTCTCCATTAGACATGCCCAATCCCAAATAACAGAACAAACTACTCCCTCTTCTCATAGACAGCTTTCATTGTTTATCTTGTTTCCAAACCTCTAGCCCCATGTGTGTCTTCCCACAGTACTTAACTTTTAGGGCCAGTTTTCAAAGACATGTTCTCAACTCCTTATTTAGCATCATCTGTCTATAAATTCCTATGTCATCTCATTTTCCTGATCTTCTAAGGTCTTTGCCACCCTTTCATTTTTTACAGACTTTTTGTGTACCTACTATGTGCCAGGATCTATTAAGCACTGTGAATGCAGAAGTAAACAAATTCTCCTTAATCTCAGAAATTAACTCTATTGGGTCTGAGGAACACAGAATACCTGCTGTCTTAGTTGGGGGTATATTGCTGTGAAGAGATACCATGACCACAGCAACTCTTATAAAGGAAAATATTTAATTGAGGCTAGCTTACAGTTCAGAGGTTTAGTCCATTATTGCCATGGGTAGTATAACAGTGTATAAGCATATCAGTAGCTTTCACTGGATTTCAGAAATATCTAGAAAATGCATTCAGACTTTGTATGAGTTGAGGATTTGTAAAATAAAGGTACTATTTTACAAAGGCATCTCAAGCAGTTCATTAGACCATTGAGAATCTATGGCCATCCATGCTCATTATTGATAGGACAAGTTGGGAAGCTGCGTGAAAGAGAATTTGAGGACCTAGAGAGATGATTCACTGAGCAAAAGCCTGATGCACAAGAGTAAAGACCTGAATTTTGGTCCTCAACACCTATGTAAAAAGCCTAGTACAGCAGCAAGGATTGAGAGCAGAGTTAGGACTCCTTGAGGCTCAGACCAAAGTCTAAGTTGAATAGTGAACTCTAAGTTCAGTGAGACTGTCTTCAAAAACTAAAGTGGAAAATGATAGACAATACCAGATTTGGCCTCCATAACATACTCATGGGCATGCACAAATCTGCTACACACACACACACACACAAATAAATAAATACATGAATAATAACATGGCAAAAAAGAATGAGAAGAAAAATAATTTTATGAACTCTAGATATGGATTCTTAATATGGAATCCTTGGTCTGTACTGATTGGTTCACAGATGGCCCTCATGATAATTGAACCTCCAAGGAGTACCTCTGTGGTGGTATAAAAGATGTCCCCAGACTCGAAATTAGCAAAGCCTCAGTGAAAGGCTTAACTTTAAAACACATGCAGACCTGCAAAGACATGAGGACGTTTCCAAGGACAGAAGTGCATGCTGCCTAGTATGCAAATTGCAACAGCTCCAAGTGTGACTTTTGCTTGTTTGTTTTCTATCATCTGTAAAGAAATATCAGGCAGAATGCAACTGTAAACCCTGACTTCCAGTTTGTAACACTCGGCATCACCATTTACAAGGCGCCATCTTTACACTCTGTATGACCATTTACAAGGCACCATCTTTACCCTCTGCATTATTTATTTACAAGGCACCATCATCTTTAGCACTTGGCTGCTAAATAGCTTTAAATATACTGGAGGCTGAAGAGGTGGCTCAGTTGGTAAAGTACAACTCCCGGAAGCATAAGGACCTGAGTTCTATCCTCAGGATCCATCTAAAATAGACACTGTGGTGGCTTGCGTTGTAATTCCAAGGCTGGGAAGGCATAGGCAGGCAAATCTCTGTGGCTCACTGGACAGTCAGGAGAGCTGAGCTAATTTCATAAGCACTAAATCCCAGTGAGAGACCGTGTCTCAAAAATCCAAGGTGGATGTTTCCTGAGGAAAAAACATCCAAGGTTCTACTCTGACTTTTTTGATACCTGCATACATGTGAACCCCCATGCACATGAAAACACACACACACACACACACACACACACACACACACACACACACAATGTTGTTTCCCTCTAAATGACTCTTTTTTATCCCTAGAATTGGTTGCTGGGATTCCAAGAGGAGCACAGAACTTTGGATATGTGAGTATCAAGATATATTCCAGACATGTTCTATGTTCACTGAATCGTTTTCCCCCATGTGACTTTAGACCATTTTAAATGTCCTTTACTAAGTATTTCCTGCTACAGTAGTGGGCTGTTTTCCTACTCAACCCAAAAGAAAACAAATGAAATCATATTAACAGTATGATTTTTGTAGGTCTGTGTGAAACCAAAATGTGCCAAGTCTTAATTATCAAAAACATACACAAAATTCCTTGTATACGTATATTTTCTCCTGCACAAAGGCACATGCCACTGGATTTAGAGGATACCTAAAAGAAAAGCTTATCTCCAGGTCCCTAACTCATTTCTCTACAAAGTTACTTTAAAACAAGTTCTCATTCTAAAATATCAGGTTTGAGGTGGATATTATTTAATCCCATCATAACTGGTCACTAGGAAGTTAGAAAAAAGACATTCACAACGAGACAACACAAGGTGCTTACAGGGGAAGGGAGAGAGCTCAGCTGGTTAAGGGCTTACTTTGCAAGCACAAGAACATAAATTTGGTTCTCAGACTTTGTGTGGAAAAAGTCAGACATGGGATTCCCAGTGTTAGGGAGGGAGAGACAGGCTGACTCCTAGACCTTGCTGCCTCACCCACTTAACTCAACTGGCAAGTCTCCAGCCAAGAGACCCTGTCTTACAGAAGTAGGTAGAGGTCTCTTGAGGAATGGCACTTCATGTTGAGCTCTGGCTTCCACAGCCACATGGACATATGTTCAACCGCACCCACATAAGCATATCCATGTAACCACATGAGTATTTAAGATGTGTGTGATGTTGACATTATCCTACCACTCAAGAGGCTGATAAATTCAGAAGAATCCAGAGTATGAAGTCAACTTAGGCTACACAGGAAATTACAGGTCAGCTTAAGATGTATAAATCCCTGTCTGAAAAAGTACATTAAAATAAAATACAATCAAGACAATATATATAATTTTTAGGTTTGTATTTGGCTAAAGCGAATTAAAGGAGACAGTTTTCTATGTGGATAGTATTTTAAAAGCTTATTTTCCATTTATCAGCCTCCTAATAGCATAAGCACACAGATGTGTTTATAACAAAATCACGATCAGACAAAATCACTTGCCAACATGCCAACTGCTGCCCGTATCTTTGCATTCAATTCTTTCCCCTTCTAGAGTCAACAGCATGCTCTTTGTTTACAAAGTTCAGTTGCCATTGGCTAGGCTCATGCTTGGGGGCTAACCAACTATCATACTTGATTAGAATTTTAAATGATGTAGATTGCCATCATTTGACATTGTCTGATTCTGTTGAATGATACGCTGTCTCATTTCTGCGATTTCAGGTCTCCATCATTAACTCCTCAGATATGACCTTCATTCATAATTTTACTGGTGAGCAGGTAAAGACTTTTTGGTTGTTGTTGTTTTGATGCAGAGTCTCAGTCAAACTCTCCTAGAACTCACTGTGTAGCCTAGGTTGATCTTGAACTCAGGCAGTCTTCCTACCTCACCCTCCCTGGTACTGAGATTACAGATTCACAACATTATACCCAGCCAACGGGACAGATACTTAAATACAAAACCACCAATGCTCATACCATGTATTCATTCATTTGTTCAGGAAGTAATGAATACTGGGTACAATGGTGTGCCTAACCAATCCCAGCTCTCAAGCTGATGTGTGTGGAAGAAGCAGAATAGGACAGTTGATTCTACTTCAGATGGCAACCAATGATTTGAAGAAAATAAAACAGAATTATATAACATGGTGGAGGTAGTGCAAAGGTGGACAGCCTCCCAGCAAAAGTGCTTAACACAAAGCCAGTGGCAGAGAATGTGCAGGCTTTCACACACAGGAACTAGCTGGACAAATTGGAGGTTCCTGAGGGCTGCCATGTCTATAAGCAAGCAAGAAATAAGTCAGAATTGAAAGTAAATGCGTAGCACCTCCTGTGAGTGCTAGTCTAGAACTATCTGATTTTAAGGGTTTTCTTTTTGACACACTCATGTGTAAAATCAAGTGTACACCATGAAGCTGACACTAGCAATCTGCACTAAGCTCCTTTTTTCCCCCATTGGTAGCACTGAGGATGAAATACGGGCCCTTGCACACATTAGCTATGTGTTCTACCTTGAGCTAACCCCTAGCCCTTATTTGTTTGATAGTCTCTCACCATGGTATTGTGACCTGGTAAAATTTTTCACTTTTTTTTTTCAAGCACTGAAGGTGACCCTGCCCTCCAGAAAAACAATGTCCAAAGAATTAATTAGCAAGAGTTTTTGAATGTACAGAAAGAGCCTTTCATATCCTGTATAAAAATTTGAGTTTGGGCCCAGGTACCTGTTGCTGTGAAATTTTCAACAAGGAATATCATACCCCTCCTGTACTTTGTTGGGTGGTAGGGATAAATGAAGCTGGGTGATAATGAAGGCAGATGAGTTGGTAAGGTTTGAATAGCTCTTCTGGAGGGATTTTGTGTCATAATGAGTCTACCCTTATCCATACATTGCTCTGGAATTGCAGGAAGGAGAGTATAGCTTCTCTTAGCTACTTTGTGGGTTCTTCCTTCTCCCACCCTTTACACACACTCCTATATCACCCCCTATCACTAGATAGGTGAGAAAGAAGAGAGAGAAATCTGGATCTAATTTCTTTCTTCTTGCTCTTTGATCATAACTACTAATAAACTGCAACCACCCCCCCTGAATAACCAACAACCACTCAACCCGACTATAGGGCTCTAGCATGTATATACCCTCTGAAAAACTCAAGAATTCCAACATCACACAATCGCAGAAACTATCTGGAGCTAGCAAAACCATGCCTCTGCTAGAGCACGAGGCACATCATAGTCAGTTGCTACGAAGCAGCTCCATATCCCTACAACTGGGGTTAAAATGAAAGCATATTCTTACAACGTATCTGTGTTTTCTAAAGAAACCAAAATTCCAAAAATTATCACTACAGAAAAGAGCTCAAGACAGACTGAAGTCTGCCTTCCAGGGAACATAGTTTCTAGTGGGCTATATTTTGATTGAATTAGTGACTGATTGGAGAATAAGTCAGCTAAAATATCAGATTGCAGACTAAAGAAACAGAGGTGGTTCTAGAGTCTTTGGGAAGGTACTGGTGATGCAGACATGAGCGCCTGGTTTGCAGGGCCTGTTGGGGGAGGGGCAGGCACAGTGATAAATGCTTGCAACCCCAGGGGTTGGGAGCCAGAGAAAAGAAAATGTTGCAAAGAAATACTCCCAAATATATCCAGATTAGTAAAGTCTAGATTCAGTAAGAGTCTCCATCTCAAAAAAAATTTATGGTAAGGAAAAACTGAGCAAGATGCTGGTCAACGACCTCACACGCATGTACACATACATGCACCTGTATACATCTGTGAACACGTAGACAAACACATACACACACAAAGAACACATTGGTAAGATGAAGTGATGACCGAAACTGAAACAGATTATAAAACTATTTTGAAACAATTCTGAGGGAAAACTGTGGGAGATTGTTGTACAGTAGTATTTACACTCACTGAAAAGACTTGGAAGTTATTAAATATGATCTCACTGTAATTTGATGAGTTGTGGATTTCCCTAAAATTAAAATCGTATTGTGATTTAATAACATAGAAACCAAACTAGATAGTGTAATTCCTACTTTACTTTTCTGTCTCTGTGCTTATAAGTACCATCTGTTCTTGGAGGATGCCATGTGGAATCTCAGAGCTCAACAGTGTAGCATCTGAAAATGTCCTGGAAGTCCTCCACATGTGGATCTGAGTTGACTCTGTAGGGTTCAAAATGGTTGAACTAAGAATGCTAAAGCACTAGATGTCATAGCAAGACTGCAAGTAGCAAAGAGCCTCTTAGTAGTTTTGTCCACCAATTGAATGAAGCTAATGTATCCAAAGGCTGTACTAGCAGATGTTAGGATTATTATGGAGGGAATTATTCATTAGGTCAGAGGTTAGACTAAATGACTTGAACACTTGGAACAAGGTCTAGGGTCTATGAATTCAAATGCAAAAATGTACCACAGTGAGAGTCATTTCTCATGAATAACTAAGAGGTAACTATAAACTTGGCTTCCTGAACACAAAATCTATTATTGTATTGCAGATGGCATCTTATTTTGGATATACTGTTGTGGTATCAGATGTTAACAATGATGGGTAAGTTTATAAGAACTTCCTCCCTTGCTGTATGTTATGTCCATCCATAAAAGATGTTATATATTTCCTTCATAGACCACATCCTTTTGTACTTCCTGAACAAGATAGAGGCTCTCTTGTTTTAACTTTTGGTTCAGGACAAGAGGATGCATGTAATAAAAAATTCTGTCATCTTATTTTATGTCTTGCTGAGAGTTTCCACATCTGCCACTTGTAAAAAGAGGACAATTTTTGTTTGGTTTTACTCTGATATTATTCAAGAAATAGCCATTTGCCATTCAAACTCCACAGCCAGTGAGGAGCTTGCTCATCTATTTCTCTTTGTGTCTAGAGGTTCTCCTTCTATGTGATACAATTATAAAATGTTTTACGCATCTATGAACTTATTTCCTTACGTTGTTTTAGCCAACCTGTCAGCAAACTCCATAAAGAACATGAAAAATGAACTTATTTCAAATCCTGGTGGTAAATAACAGTTGAGCTTGAACTAAACTCCACTTCTGAATTGTGGTTGTATGGAAGTAGTTGTATCCAACATAAATGATTATACACACGCTCTTTATCAAAGCACTTGAGAGATAGTTTGGCAAAGTATTTAGAAAACGTTAGCCAAGAGTGACGGTGAATGCATGTCTGTAACCAGCCTTTCTGAGACTGAAATGGGGCATTGTGAGCTCAAGTATACAATAGAGTATATAGGACAGAGCAGAATATATAGCAAGGGAAGGAAGGGAAAGGAGGAGGAGAAAGAGGAGGGGTAAGAGGAAGAGGAGGAGAGAGAAAAGTCTTTAAGTTGAGATGTATTGGACATCCATTTAACAAATGCCATTGGAGAATCTCCCATGGAAGGCATTATTTTCAGGCACCCACAGCACTGGATAAGGTGAGTGAGGCAGATGGGCCTCTGCTCTCACTCAGATTACATGTTTTTTGTACAAAGCAAGTATCTGAAGTATCATTATTATATTTCATGATAGGAGCCAATCATCTTTGATGGATCATCAATAGGTTATTTCTCTTCACACTTGCAAAACTGGAAGTATATTTATCATGGAGTGGCATACAAATGGAAAAAATTGAGTACTTTCTGTAAATCCTGAAAAATGCTTTTACTATTCTGCTTTTACTGAACATACATTTTTTTTGGCCACTGTACATTGGTTGAGAGCTGCACTTCCATGAAACTTATGGTAGAGATGAGAGGTGAGAGTTATAGCCTCTAATTAATAAGTCAAATGAAGAGTATGTCAGATGGTGTTGAGTTCCATGGAGAAAAAAAGCTGGAAAGAAAGAAGATGCATTCAGTAGCCAAGTGAGTGAGTAAACTATGGTAAATCTAAATGATAAGACTTTATTCAGCATTGAAAGATGTGAGCTGTCAAAAAAGAGACATGGGTAAACTATGAATGCCAATTAGTAGATTACTAAGGAGGAGGAGGAAGCAGAGGAGGAGGAAGAGGAGGCAGAGAGAGGAAGACGAGGAAGATGAGAAAGAGGAAAGTAGAGGGAGGAGGGAGGGGAAGGAGAGGAAAGAAAGGAGGAAGAGAATCTGACTCTGGGAAATCCTGGAAAAGATGTTTACTATATATTCCAATGGCTATTTGGGAAAACAGAAACTATGCAAATGGGAAAAATATCAGTGTTTGTCCAAGACCCTAGGGGGGAGGGATGAATGAGAAGGGCTCAGAGGGTTTATCAGCCACCATGACCATTGTGAGATACAATCTTTGCACATTTGCTAAATCCCATAAAGCAGCAAGAGTGAGATCCAGGTAAATGAGGCACTTGGATAATTATTTCTGAATATTGGTTTACTGTTTAATAAATACTCTTCTATGATAGCAGACATGGTGGTAGAGAAAACTACCTGTCAGAGAGCAGTACAGACCTCTGTGCGTTCTGTCCAAATTTACTTTGAATCTAAAACTGATCTATAAAATGAATTTCTAATTTGTAGAGAAAGACAGAGAAGATGTATTGGGAGAAATACTATTTTAAAATGAGAAAGGTCTGTGTGAGAAAATAATAGCAAAATAGGGCAATAGCTGTGAGTAGAAGGGGCTTTCCTACCAAACGGGAGAACAAATTCCCAGAAGTGGGGGGTTTCTGAAATATTCTAGAAACAGCAAAGGAGTTTTTGAAGAGTGATGAGAAATTGGACTGCAAAACTGTGTAAACCCCACTGCATTTAGTATACATGGCCATACAACACTGCAGGGAGGCTAAGAGGAATCTGCCTCCCAGGCACGCATTACCCTATGTACTATAGGAGATTCAAAACGAGACCATTCTCTCTGGTGCTCTGTCTGATTATTCCCCAGAGAAGGCAGGACAATGGTCTAGAAGCTGAAGCACTTGCACACTGGCTGTAATTTGAAAGACTTGCTGAGTGCTGATTTTATCCTACAAGCTGTTAATTTTAAATGAAATAATAGCATTCATCTCCAATTGTCTTAGTTGCAAAGAGAAAGATAACATTAGGACCACTGGTGAAGATTCCCAACTTGATGGACTATAATTATTATGAAACCCTCTTCGAAGTTCAGGAAGAAGCTAAGCTAAAGAAAAACATGAAGCCCAAACATGGGCTTCCATGACATTCAGATTCAGTGAAGCCACTCTATAGTGAAATCAATTCCATGGAGAATGGCCAGATGTGCATAGCTGTATTTCTTTCTTGGGTAGGCATCTGATCACACATACTTGAGCACTAAGTGGCACTCCATTGGGCCCACCCTTTCTCCAACAGCCTTCCTTCAGACCACTCCCATTTATAATCCTTCGACTTTTCCCAGAGGTCACAGCTTGCTCCAGAAGACTCCCTTTCCTGAAGACATCCTCATTTACATGACAGCAATATTTACAGTACACAGTTTTCCCATATAAAAGAGAAATTGCTTCTTTGGTTTCTTGCTGATCCAAACAACTTGTTAACAACAAACTCAGGAACTGCTCAACTGGAAGATCTGTCCTTTGCTGTGGTTTTCAAAATCATTGTGCACGCTAGTTCTTTTTTAATTTGTTTTTTGAAATTAATTATTTTTTTCTACTAAAGAATGAATTCATGAACCCCATACTTTTTTTCCCCGAATGAAGGGCCCACAGATTTTCAGTGTACTAATAATTTGTTGTTTTAAATTGTTTGGGTACGGTGTGATTCAAAGTCCTATAATAAATAAAACGTATTCTGGAATCAAATGGAATTGATCCATGATAGAACTGGGCAAGTCAAGAGAAATCAAGATTATGGCTGTAGTTTATACAGTTTATTCAGAGAGCTAAGAAAATCACTTAGTGATGGCTAATGTTTAGAAGGGCCATGCCCATCTAAGACACACACACATACACACACACACACACACACACATTGTATCTTTGTCTCTCTATCTGTGTCTTTGTGTGTGTCTCTCTCTGTCTCTGTCTTTGTCTATCGCTGTCTCTGTCTCTGTCTTTCCTCTCTCTGTGTCTCTTTCTTTATGTTTATCACTCTGTCTCTCTGTATCTGTCTCTCTCCTTATGTCTTTGTCTCTCTTTCTCTCTGGGCTGAACCAGACTTTTTCCACACCAAAAGATTATTAAGTACCACGTGTGAGACAGTGAATGAAGATTCTTTGACAGGGTGCATGTTTATCTGATGCACAACAGAATCGAGGTCCTTACCAAAATCTAAACACCAGGAAACAAAACATGATAATGTTAACCAAAATGACAAAATAAGGTAATGGTTGATGTTCATTTTACCATAAGCATTTATATATATGTATGATTGTATGTATGTTATTTATTTATTTATTTTTCGAGGAAAATTTTTGCTGCAACCCTGGCTAGCCTTTGAAATGATTTGAAATCATGATCTTCCTCTCTCAGGCTCCCTATTCTGGGCTTACAAACATTCATCACCACATCTTAAAATTTTTATTTAGAAAAAAATCTATTTGTATTATAAATGTATTCCAAACACTTAGATCATGCAATTGTGCACACACTAGTTGGTATGGGATATTATCAAGTCTGTCATGGTTTTGAAACGATGGTATATGCAGACTGAGAATAAAATAGAATTAACTTTAATTTTGGTTTCTTGATGCAGTTTATACTATGGACTTATTTATCTATGTAAACATTTAAGGGTTCTTGAAACAGCAAATGGATATAGTAATTTTTGTTATATTTATAAACAAGAGGCTCTGTTTCAATTTTTCATTATAGTCATTGAACCATGTAGTTGCTACTTATTCTATTTCAGAAACTGACAGAATTAAAATTGAAACCGTGGACATTTCCACACCTATTGTTCATAGCCTCACAAAGGGCCAAAGGAAACACATTTCATCAGACATTAACCATCAATGAAATTAAGAACACTTTGAAGAGAAGCTTTTTGAAAGAAGTAGCTTTTAACAACTAAAATATCAGCTAGATTCAGTCCAAATTTTTTTTATTCACACAGGAGAATTTGTTATGAATAAATTATGTAGAAAATCAAGAAAAATAAAACATAAATGGTTTTAAGTTAGATTCAGTTCATTAATGTAGCTAGCTAAATTACCTTTGTTAGTGCCTATCATAAACCAGTTAGGTTGCCTAGATATCAACTCTGTAGCCCACTGTTCTGGATTCCTTTAGTGAGTAAAACCATTAGTATGCAAATTTTACTCCTGGAGAAAATGATGCAGAGTTCCTATATTAAATTAACTTATTAATATCATTCATCTCCAGGAATTATGTTCTGGTTCTTCATGTCTGATGTCCTCATTGGTGGGTTCTTTGACGCTATCACAAATAGTAACTGTCCTTTTTCACAAGTCCTGTTGAAAGGTGAGGCATTGACCGTTAGGTCATCAGAGTGGATTTAGACACAAATTGGAGAGAAAAATGAAGCCTATATGCTTCACAGAGATGTTTAGATCATACTTAAACTTATGGCCTTCCAGATAAAATGAAGTTGATGCATGTATCCTACTCCATGAAATGCCATTCCAGGAAAAGTTAAATCTCACCCACATCCCCACCAAAGGAAATAGGTTTAGTGAAAACACTTCTTGAGTATGCTTTCTTCATAATTGCTTTATAAATAAAACCATTTGAACATATGTAAATATATACATATATATATTCATCAGCTTATCATACACCATTACTGTTCAGTCAAGAAAGTTATCTATACTAATCAATACTTTAAAATTTAAATTTGAATTGGTCCTTGCACAGAAAAGGTATTTATCCAGCTATGGTGGCATACTCTCATAATTACAACATTCTGAGTCTGGGCAGGAGGATCCTGAATTCAAGGCCAGTGCTGGCTCTCTGGAAAGACCCTCTCTTTAAAAGCACACATAGTTTACTACATATAGTCCTTAATACCAGTTGGGGATGTAGCTCAGGGATAAAGTGCTGGGCTAGCATGAGGAAGCTCTGGGTTGGAGTGCCACATAAAACCAGGTTTGATGGCATATCCCTATAATCCTAGCACTTGGCAAGTGGAAGCAGAAAAATTAAAAGTTTAAGGTCACCTTTGGCTATATAGCAAATTCAAGGCCACTCTGGACTCTCAGAAAGAAAACAATTGCATCATATCTCAGCGTATACACACACACATAAACACAAGCGCTGCGCACACCGACGCGCACACACACACACACACATGCACACAACACACACATGCACACCACACAAATTTTTTTACTCCTTGGTATGTATAATATATTTATTTGGCTTTCTATTATTATTCTATTTTATTTAATTGACTTCACAATCCTCTAATAGGTTGCAAATCAACACCAGCCTAAACAATCATATGAACTGTGATTAAATGGACTGTGTATGATAATATTTAGAGCAAACAAAAACTATTTGAAACACATTGTGTCAACTGAATCTGAGCTGGTTTTGTCCCTTAATTCTATGAGGGCATAAGTATAAAGTAAGAACATTTATAAGTATTTAAGAGACAAATAAGTTATACAGCTAGGGAAATATATTTCTAAGAAGATAAATCAATGTCGCCATTACTTTGGAATTCAAACATTCCATGAATGTTCTAGTCCCTTGCAACCATAGGGCAAATAATTTCCCACTCCCTAGGATACCTTTTTGCTTGCAAGGAGAAAAGTATTGAGCCAATTGTGTCAACCTTGTTATAGTCACTCCCTCGTGGACCAATCAGATGGCTTCCTTTCTTCTTGTGGAATGAGAAATTGTTCCTGTTTGTCTCTACCATGGAGAGCTGGTGACTTCATGTGACTTACTTTGAGGCTGCTAGGCAGCCTCACGCACAGATAGATGAATAACAAATGCATCTTGCAGTAACAGAAATAGAGTCAGGCAGGGCACTCTGGTACAAGACCAGGAGCTGGAAATATGGATCCCTGTCTCTCTCTCCCTATTGAGCACAAAAGGGAAATGATGGGACGTTTTTAATTTTTTTTTTTTTGGCATGTATTTTGGAGCATTTTAAGTTAGTGTGAGCCTGTAATCCCAGCACTTGGGAGGCTAAGCCAGAAGATTGTTAAGTGTCAGACCAACTTGAGCACGTAGTTAGACCCCACCTAAAAGAAGAAAGAATGGAAGAGATAAAGGAGAGATGGGAGAAGATGGAGAAATTGGGAGGGAGAGAGAAAATTTGCATTTAGAAATTCTTCTTAGGTTTTGGAATCTAAAACAAAAGTTAAAACCAATCGTAAACTCCTTCCCTCAGCCTCTGCTACCTCCCCACACTGCAAGCAGCTGCAAGTACCTCCTGGAGGTTTTCAGATGTTGTGTCTAGACTGTGGGTAGCTTGCTCTAAGAATATTTCTAGACTCCAACCATTCCAGAGTTACTTTCTACTTGTTTGTGGCTCTTGCAGAGTGAGAAAGAAGGAAACGCAAACTTTGCTCTTTGGACACATTTTGCTTTCTATTTAAATCAGTATAATGTTAAAATATTGGGTATTCTCCTTGCCAGCCAGCCCAAGCTCTCTTTAACACTTCTACTGTTTGTTAAATGCTACTTACTGTACAGGGAGTGTCAGGGCAGGCAAGAGGGATCAGGGAGGGATGTTTCCAATGGTATTCAGTGAAGTAGTCAATTACTGTCTGAATGTAAGAAATACAGCTCTTTGCCATGTTATACCTGCTTATGGCAGTGATAGGTCTACATCACTGTTATTCCGAAATTCCCATCTTTCTAATTTCATCTGGATTCAACTTACATCTTCAAGGACCTTTCTTTGTCACTAGTTTTAATCTATTTCCTGTTTAAGCTTATAGGAGATGGATCAGGAAGTGCAACATTGTCATGCTCTTCCTCACTTCTCCTCCTCCTCCCCCTGTCTGTAACATCTTGCATCAGTGTGGCACAGGTTTTACACAGGAGAAAGCTACTGACAGCAAGAGTCCATCTGGTCTTATAAGGTTCTGTAGTTCTTGCCATGTGGTGTATTCATGTATCCATCGGCATAGTGTCACCTGAAGACTACATTACAGTGCCTTACAAATCCCAGATACCTTCCTCCTTAGCCCCTTTCCCTTCCCTGTCCCTGAAATCACCATTCTTCCTGGTTTTCATGGGTTTGCCTTTTCCTGCACATCACATAGTTGAAATTATGCAGTATCTGCCTTTTTTCAGATTGGCTTCTTTCAGTCAGCATATGTGCCATTTCCTCTGTAGTATCATCCCGTGCTTCTGTGCTCATTTCTGTTCACTGCTGAAGAATAAATAGTCCACTAGAGGACACAACATGGTTTTTGAGGTCATCTTGGTGGTCTCCAAGTTTTAGCAGTTATATTGCAAATGTCTCCATGCAGCTTTTCACGTGGGCTTAAGTTCCAAGTTCACTTAGTACACTAAAGGGTGTACTCGTGTGAGTTCACATGTGATGAGCGTAATGTAGCGGCTTTGTAAGGACCTGCTAGGCTGCTTCAGACTGTCTGTGTTGATGGACATATTGTCTCATTCACACTAACTTAGTCGCTTTTGGAGCTTAGCTGTTCTAAGTGATTTAAAGTAGGACCTCATTATTTAAATTTTCAGTTCCTAATGATGTGTGATGTTGGATGTCTTCCAATATGCTTGCGTCTTCTTTGAGAAGGTATATAATTCAGATCTTTTGCCGATTTTAATAAGTTTTGGCTTAGAGTTCTACTATATATTATATAAATATAACACAATTATAAAATAACCTATAGTATTCTAAATATATATATCATAATATATAAAATAACACTACAATATATGACATTGATATACATGATTACTGTTCAATTTTTGAATTCTAAGAATTACCAATACATTTTATCTTTCCAATTAAATGTGCTACAATGCTCAGATCATGGGCCATTCAATATTCTCTGACAATACTCTTAGGTACCTGCCTTGTCTCAACACAGTGAGCTTACTTCTAGATCTACCACGTGCGATCAATGCTATTCCTGCATTCCTTCCAAGCTCCTGTCTTCCTCTGTCTATGATCTCAGCACTAATTTGGATCCTAATTTTATTTTTTTTCATGCTGCCTTGTTTGCAGTTACATGAGTGGTAAGTATATCATTTCCAAGTTTTGACTTGATTCATTCTCTAACACTGTATTCTTTAGATTACTATCACCAATATTAAACCTAAACAGTATATACAATATATTTTTTCTTTTTATTGTATCTTATTATTTAAAACAATTTTAAATTTAAATATATTTTGATCATATCTCTCCCTTCCACCAAGTCCTTACAGATCCTCTGCCTTTCCATACCTACCAAATTTTAAGTTCTCTTAGAAAAAAAAAACTCAATGCAACAAAACCCTCCAAACACACAAATAAAACCACACCCAAAAAAATTTTCACAAACTTTAAATCAAACTAAAACACACACACACACACACACACACACACACACACACACCGCCATGGAGTTTGCTATTGTTACTCAACTCTCTGAGACCTGTTTTGCAGTGCTTTAAACCCAGGGTCACTCTATTGGAGAAAATTCATTTCTCCTCTTCCAGCAAGTATAAACAAAAATTCTGTTGTTAACCTTTACCCTAGTAACTAGCTTTTCATTTATTCAGTCATTCATTCAAAAAATATAACAAAAAATAAAATATAATAAGATGCAACAAAAACTATCGCCTCATAGTTGGATAAGACACACAATCAGAAGGAAAAGAACCCCAAGTAGACTGCTATTGTAGGTAAGCTCTGAATTCAGGGAGAGGGAGGTCGGAGCAATGGAGTCAGTATATTGTGCTATTCATACTACTTAGAACTTCTGGAAACCTTCGGCTCTACAGCTGAATATGGTGACACATATCTGTAACTCTAACATTTGGGAGGCCGAGGTTAACAGATCATAAGTTCAAGACCAGGTTGGGCTAAGTAGGAGATCCTGTCCAAAAGAAAAAATAAAGGGAAAGAAGGAAAGAGAACAGGGCCTGGGGTGAGGAAGAAAGAGGGAAAAGAGGGAAATGGAAAGGAGAAAAGGGGAGGGAAGAGTAAAGAGAAGGGAGGGAGAGAAAGTTTAAAGTGTCTTGCTCTCAATAGCTTTCTACTCCATCCTTACTTTTTAAAAATTATATTATAAATATGTCATATATTAATATATTTATATATATATATTAATAACATATCAAAGCATTGATTCTATCACACAATTAATATACAGTATTAATATTCTTGCTGTATCAATAGTCTAGCATTAGTAGCAACGTCATAGTGATATATCATTAAATTATGTGAATGAAAGCATTCAGGGAATTAGATAACTTGGCATACCTCAGCATTAATGTGCATAAAGTAAAAGTCAAAGGTGACCTTGAACTTTCACACTATTTCATCTGCCAAGAGACGCTTATCTTCATACGTACTTGAGCACTGGTCGTTAGTAGAGATCCAAGTATTTTTTTTGTCAGTAGGAATTTTCTTAAAACATTTGAAAATAAAAACCAAATACTTTAGAAGTCTCCTGACAAAACAGAAAATTCTCCATCCTGTCCACTCTGTGATGGCTACCTCTGTGACAAAGACACTTACAATGACTTTTGGTTTTTATCCTTATGGTAGTATTAGCTTATCTCAAAATCAAGTCTTAAAAAAAATCTAAGTCTTGAAAATACGTTATTAGATTCTTGTTATGATATATGCAGAATGACTGCATACTTCATCAGGAATAAAAATTTGTTTTTCAGCCAGCATTAATTACTTCTCTGCCCTCTTTTATTTTAACCAGAGGACAGACAGGACAAAAATTATTTGAAATCTTATTATTGCAAGAAGCCAGGGTCAGCTCAATAAATTACACACAGACCCTTATGTCCTCAAAGAAACAAAACATGCTCAGGTTTGATGTGTTTTCCACGTGTGACTCAAGTTTCTGGAAATGCATTAAAAAGCCAGAAAGGAAAAAAATGTCTGTGATTTCTTAGACATTTCTCGCATAGTTGGAAAGTTCAACGTGATAATTTAACAACTTCTATTTTCTTCAGCATTCTGCTTTGTAGACATAACAAAGCTATGAACGAGCTTTGATGATTGTAAAATGACCCTCAGAAAAGGAAGCATAGCAACAGAAACATCCTCATCTAGTTGATTACAGAGAGAACCTTGTCTGCCGGTTGTTGACTGTTCCCTCTCTCCATTCCCTGCAGCATGGATGACATATTGGTCGGGGCACCTCTCTTTATGGAGCGAGAATTTGAAAGTAACCCTAGAGAAGTGGGGCAGGTCTACCTGTACCTACAAGTGAGCGCCCTCCTCTTCCAAGACCCACAGGTCCTCACCGGCACGGAGACTTTTGGGAGATTCGGTAGCTCTGTGGCCCACTTGGGGGACCTGAACCAAGATGGATACAATGGTAATTTAGAGCAATGGGTGAGACTGGCTTGCAGTGTCATGCTACTGTTGCAAGAAGGAAGCTATGACCATTTAAAAGATTCTTAATGCTGGGGAGACAGTTATTATTGTCAACTCAATAAATTATGAAAAAATCTCAAGACAAATTTAAGTTTTTATGTTTTGATTAATTAAGATATTCATGGAGATTTTTGTCTCGTGTGGTTTCTCACTGGTGCCTTGAGAGCTTTAGAAATTTTCATATGAATAAAGTGGAGATAAATGCATGTTGGTATATTAGCAAGCATGTAGTTTCACATGTTTATAGTGGCCCATGCTTGGTCAGTAAATGTCATTTTAAAGGTCCTTTTCATGTTTGCAATATAATCCTTATTTGGGGCATGTGGTTCTTTAAGTAAGGAATCCATAAATTCTTCCTATTCACTGTCTCAGAGAATACTGCATGCTCACATCAAAGTTTGCATATATTTTCAGGACATGTGATTAAAGAACCAAATGACAATATGTTTGTCATTCAAAGAGGAAGCCATAAGAGGAATTTTCTGGATTTAACTAGCATAGGGAGGGTTACCATCAGATGGATATTCACATGCACTAGTACCAAGTGCTTCAGACTCAAAATTCCTTTGAAAAAAGTCTTAGTAACTAGTTATTGTTAGAGTCCTATAAACCATACATGGTTGGATCAAGACTACAGGTCAGCAGTAGACCATCTGCCTAGCATCAGGGAGGCTCTTGACTCAAGCCTTAGACTGGAAGAAGAAAACCATGTTCATGTTAGAGACTATGTTCTGGGAGAATGAAAAAGACAAGACACGGTCCCAATGAAATAACTTGACTTACTGCTTTCTACAACAATTATCCTAGGGAATCCATGTTGCTGAGTTGTGCGCATTACTGTTCTCATCCTATTTTCTACTTGTCTTTCCCCTTGAACCAGTTCTGACTCTTTAAAGCTAAGAGAAGAATATTGTGGACTCTGGGCTTTGGTGTTCAGGAGTACGAAACAAGCAAAAACAATGCCAAGCTAGCTGGGCTTAAACTCGGGCACAGCTGGAAAGTCAAGGACTTAGAGGGAGAGCAGAAAGTGTTCTTGCTACCAAACACATGACAGTGTTTCTATTTGCTACTGAGTTCATGTTCTTCAGAGTTGCTAGATTATTTATCTTGGGCAGGCCAGTAGAAGTGAATTTACAATTTCCTCACCATAATATAATTCTCAAAACACAATTGCGTTCTGATTCACTCAGTGTTGTCCACAGAGTAGACATTTCACCAACAAAAGAGATTCCCCCTCATTTGGTAAACTCATATGTTGCCATCTGGTGACTTTTCAAACTATAAAAGTTCGGATTTAGTATTCAGGACAATTCTGATAATCCATATGGCAGAAGATAAATTATATTTCAGCGAGAGTTGGCTCTCTCTGGGTTTCCTAGTGCTCTTAATTATAAAATAAGCTTCTTCTGGCTGATTAGATCAGGGAATAATTAAATAAAGCAATCCATGGGAATGGAGCTTTTGATTTTATTTTTTGAAAGAAGGGACTCCTACAACAGTACCTTACCAGGTCCACCAACCTCCTAACATATGGTAGGGCCTAGCTATGCCTCTCGTCATTGAGGTCTCATGTAGATGGTCCTCTGCCTTCTCTGGCTCTCAAATTGGCTATGTTCCTTCAACTTCTGGATCTTTATAAGTTAAGCTACTTCTCCTGAAAGGGGAGAAGAGCTCTTCCTTAAACAGTCACATGCTTGGTTCCTTTGTGACTCAGATTTCAGTTTCAAGTGACACCTTGTCTGACCACCTACTCTAAAACGATGCTCCAATGTGCCAGTATTAAAAAAAATCTCTACACTATTTATTGCTTTTGATATTTCCTTAATTGTGTTTCTGTTCAAAGTCCCCCCCAACCACAAACTTTCCAAACACCAGGGCCTTTGAGAGTCTCACTGGCTTTGCCAATGAGCACCTAGTACACTCGGCACACCCTAATGGTGCCAATATAAGGCATGCCATTCTTCTATGTTGCTACAATTACTCCAGAAATCTCTGGAAAATATAACAAGCTACTTGGGACTTGTGGCATTGCTTTGGATTGTACTTAATTTTTTCTAAAATTTCTTTTTCTCTCTCCTTTCTTTCTTCCTTCCTTTCTTTCTTGTTTTCTTTTCAAACTGATTTGTGTCTCTGTAGACATTGCCATCGGTGTGCCCTTTGCAGGCAAGGATCAACGAGGTAAAGTCCTCATTTACAACGGAAACCCAAAAGGCTTACACAGCAAGCCTTCTCAAGTTCTGCAAGGAATATGGGCATCACAGACCATCCCTTCTGGATTCGGCTTTTCTCTAAGAGGAGACGCAGACATAGACAAGAATGATTACCCAGGTAAGGTTCTTTGTCTTTTCCACATGAGTACTTGCTTCCTGGCAAGAGTCCCTTCTCTGGAAAACACATTATGCAAAAGCATTTCTCTCATAAAAGATGAAGGTCAAGTTTAACATGTCACAGGCTTTTTTGGTATGAGTCCAGAGTGACTTTCACAAGCATTTAAGACAAAACAAACAGTTCCTTTATAGTCAAGAGACACCGTTAAGAAAGGCAAGATGGCTTTCAAAGCTGCCTTGGACAGAAAGCTTGTCAACTATGCAATCTGAATTTTCACTGAAAACCCAAAGTCATGTGGTCTCCACCGACATTCTGCTGGCTTCAGAAACCTGTCTAAAGCAATTCAGTTTAACCTGTTATTCCCTTTTAAATTCAGAGTTACTATTAATCAGAGCATAATCTCAACAATTTTTGTTGTAAGTTGCATGTTTTCAGAGCGTATTTTCCAACCATGTTCCTGGCCTTTCCAAAGACGGTATGACTATTTCTACTTTCTTAAAGTAGAAAAAGAAAGAAATGGTTCATGATAGGAAACATGAGCTCTTCTTGATAGCCTTTTACATAGTGAGGGTGTGTGGTGACCTACACAGCACAAACAGATAATTTACATTTTGCAGATGCCACGTAAAAATATGGCTTGATCCTAAAGAATTAGCTTGGTAATCAAGACATTTAGCAGAGAGCACTAGACTTCTTGGTTTCATGGTTCATTGGTCACTTTTATGCTCAGTTTTAAAAGATGGTTTTAATAAATCTTAGAAACCATTAATACTTGATGGACAGCTATATTTATTAAAACCTGTCTCTACTCACCATTTTTCCCCTAATCGGGAATTTTCCATCTATAATAGGTCTCTGGTTTGGGGAAGTGGTTCGTAGGCTTATGCACAAGACTACATCCTTAATTCCCATTGTTTGGCTTTTGTTTTCTCCTCTGTAATTAGGCAAAAGATAACACAACGTATGATTATAAATTTTCCAGAAACTTTCCACAGCAGGATTATGTTATGTGTTAATGCTACCTGTGGCAATACAAAAAGCCTTAGTTAAATATATTCTCTTAGTATACATATTGATTAGTATACAAACTAATCATAATGGTATAGTTTATGGGAAGGGTTATACTTAATGTATTCTAGTTTTGTTTAATAAATTAGTCCTTTATGTTGTTACTATTCCATGTCAAGGTACTAATAAAATCCAACTCATGTGTTGTGATTTCAGTTTATTTAGAGAGTTATGGCTATTCATTATGTCTGTCAGAAACATCCTTTCCCACTGGAAGTAACAGGGAACTTGACTGGCAGAATGGCTGGGTTTTCTACAGGGCAAAGAAGTAGAGGATGTGTCAATCAAACAGCCAGTGCACCACTTCCTGTGAAGGCTGAACCAGGGCCAAATGAGGGTAACACAAGAAATAACTTTGCTATCAGATTGTGTTCCTTCCAAATGAGCAGGGCATAGGAGGAGAAGTAGAATAAGTCAAGGGTCTTCCCTTGTTTCTTCAAAAATTCTCAAAGTGCAGCATGGTAGATCTTCATGTTATACCCAGGATGAGTTGTACCTTAGTAGGATTTAGACTCAGTTTTTGAAACTTACCAGGTATGCCAGGTACTAATTGGGTCTGCTCATTAAGGCTCAGGGGATGGCATCCCTTGGATACTTTGATTTGTCAACGCTGGAAGAAGCTAAGGAATTTGAGTTTTGAACCCAACACTCTACTTTACAAGCCATGCTTCAGAGTCTTTCTTGGTAGGAACATTTTCTCTAAGCTCCCCTGTGTCCTTTCTCCTGACAAGCATATCAAGCTAGGCTGCGGCTCTTCTTTTCCAGCTCATTCTTGTGTTGTTGCTACCAATGTAAAGTATGAATGTACCACAGGCTACAGTCTCCTCTGGAAGAACTGAGTGAAGAAGGCTCTCTCATTGGAAAATATTTCTGTTTTCAGGCACTGGTCGACAATTATTAGAAATTACCATGTAGTAAAATGATGTTTTACCAAGTTTCATTTCCTTTAAAATACACTCTCATGGTATAAAGTTAAAGTATATTTTAAAATTTTTTTAATATTTATAAGAGGTTAAAGGGTTGTCTCAAGTAGCCCTCTGACCTCTACATGTGCATCACACCCCCCACACACAAACACGCATGCACATGTGTGCAAACATACACACAAATACATAAATAAATAAACTGTAAAATGAAAGTTGTCTCAAGACAGCACAAAGGCAGGAGCTCACCAGGCCCTGTCAGCTGCCCTCCCTTTGCTCTCCACTGCTTTCTCGTCTTCCTCCTCTGCTTCCCTCCTCGGTCCTGTCCTCCCCTCTCCTTCATTCGATCCCCTCCTCCACTTTCTTCCTCTTTCCCCCCATTTCTTTAGTCTCCCCTCCCCATGGCCTCTCTTCCTCCTCTTGTTCTCCTAACTTCCCTCTTCTCTCCTCCTCTTTTTTTCCCTTCCCCCTCCCCCTGCATTTTCTCCTCCCCTCTCCTCTCCACCATCTTTTGTATCTCATGCTCCTCTCTCCCTCCTCCTATTCTATCTTCTCTCCCATCTTCTTCCCTTTCTTCTCATCACCTTCTCTCTCCTACCCTCCTCTCCCACCCTTTTCTCTCCCTCCTCTTCCTTGTTCCCCCCTCTCTCCAGACCAGATTCCTCTGTACACAGGACAAGATGCTTCTGTTCCCAACTCCAGAGATGATATGTTTCACTTGAATGCACTTGAGGTCTGCAATTCATCTTAGTCTAAAGTCCTCTGGGAAGAACTCAGATAGACTCTGAAACAAAGTGTGACAGACATCATCCAAAACAGACAAGAGTTGACTTGTAGACTATGCAGGCATCCCGGAAGCATCCAGTATGACAACTGTATCAAGTCAATAAAACAAAAATGACTGCAGAGAATAATAATGGCAATAAGAAACGAAAAACACAATCTAAGGAAAATATTACTCGAGATGAAATACTGTTTTGAAATGTCAGCCTTTTTATGTTGGTTGTTTTATTTTAGAGGCTTAGAAGAAAGATAAGTAAGATGCTTCATTCTGTCAAATAATAATGTTCTGCTCAGTTATGGACTACATACTGCATTATGGCCAGACAAGTCACTCCCTTCCCAATCTTAAAATTATTGCCAAAGCTTATAGCAAAGGACAAGGATGATGTAACAGGTGAAGGAAAGCTCATTGGCATATTGTGGCTGTTCTTCGCTGTCTATAAAGGACCTCTAAGGTGACCTCATATGATGGCTGTGTATCAGACATCCATGCAGGGGAGGCAGGGAAGGAAACTATGTGGAGGACATATGACCTCCTGGAACAGCTCAGAGGCATCCAGAGTCAGTGACAAACCACAGGGCAAGAGGCAGAGAGAAAAGCTGGAGGCTCACTGAGAAGCCATTTTGCAAATCCTCCACAGTGATGGAAAAAGGACAAACTGTGTTTCACACTAGCTTCAGCGTGGGAACTGGATAGATGGGGAGCTGGATGCTCTAGTTCAGTGGAAGATGAGAGTGATCTTGATCTTGGATGGATGGGATGGTCATGAGGATTAGAGAGATGAAGAGCATCCTTTGTAGGTGAGTAACTCTTGTATGCACAGGGTAAGGAGAGGGTGGATTTTTAAATGGCTTTCAGTTTGCAGACTTTGGCGTCTAGCTACATGGTGGGCCATTCCAAATTCATTCAAACAGTAAACAGTGAGGACTTCCAGGCCTGTGGCAGAGGTGATGACTTTTAAACATTGTAAACTTGGCCTTCCAGTGACAATGTGGAGTAGGGGTGGGGTGCAGTGTGTTTGGAGTATGGGGCTTATCCAGGGTACAGACCCAGAGGACATGGCCACTGTGTGAGAGGCTGTGTAAGGTGCCAGTCTGAGGGACACTGCAGACACAGTAAGATTCACAACCTGTGAATTACCATCTGGAGCCCTTGCTGAAGACTGTGAGAACTTTCTTAGCTGCTGAGCATCTATTGTTCAGGTCTACCAATACAAAGTTCAAAAAATGACAGACAGCTTTTATTTTGACAGTCTCTCTCTTCTCTCTCTCTCTCTCTCTCTCTCTCTCTCTCTCTCTCTCACTTTTGTATTGTGGCAATGGTAATGGTGGATGTGGCATGTGTATTCGATTGTGCGTGTGTGTGTGTGTGTGTGTGTGTGTGTGTGTGTGTGTGTGTGAGTGTGTGTATGTGCTCATTTGGAAGCCAGAATAAGATATCAGGAACTTTCTTTATCATCTCTGCCTTATTGCCTAGAGATAGTATCTCTCAGTGAATCAGAAGCTTCCTGATTCTCCTAGGGTGGAGCTCTCAGGATCCATCTAACCCCACCCCACAATGTGGAGGTTATAGATGCATACACAGATATGCCCAGGTTTTTTTTCCTTCTGTTTCACATGGTGTTGAGAATTTGAACTTATAGCTTCATGCTGGCAAAGCAAGAATTTCTACCCACTGAGCCATCTCCCTACCCCCTTATCTTGACTTTCTTTAGGAAAACCATCAAATGTAAAAGTTTGCAAATTCACAAAATACTTATATCTTGAAAATGCAGATTTTAAAAATAGAATAGAATGAAATACACTTGAAAAATTTTAAATGTTGTTGAATAATATACTTGTGAACTTAAAAGCATGTATTTTATGAGAGAAATGGCATTAGTCTTTAGACATTTTATAATCATTTGGTCTTAATTATGTTTATTGCCAGAAGAAAACGCCAGGGCTCTGTAGTTTCATAAACAGGCACCTCCAATTCCCTGATTGCTTCCAGAACATGAGCTGGTTCCAAAATCAAAACTGACAGAAATGATACACATACAGGTTTCACCCCTGTAAGGAGGAAGTGAGATCAGATTCATCTAATAGGGAAATACTCATCCCGGGAAGGTCAAAGACACACTTAAGTGTTCACACACAGACACGTTCTTCATGGTTTCACAATAAGCCAGTCAGAAACAAGACCTCAAGCCTTTACTTTCTCAACCTACTTACCTATAGAACTCATGAAGAAAAAACAATACAAAGACAGATTTAAAATTCTAGATTTGGACATAGAAGTTGTTACCAATTGGAAAACAAATAAAACTGGTGCTTACCAACAGTGGTGGCAACTGAAGTTACTGATCGGGTTACAGTGGGTTTCATTTTCTAGTTATCAAAATCAACTTGAAATACCAATAGATTTAGTGCTATAACACTGTTGGCTTCAATTATCCTTACTGCCTACTACACAACCTTTCTGGGCATCCTATTATTAACCCCTGTGACAGTGGCAGGGAACACATGTTGTGTCAATTCATAAATAGCAGCAAGAATTCTAATTTTCTTAATACAGCCTGGCTGCTGTCGACAGAGAGAAAAGGTAGGGCCACTTGTCCCAATATGCTCTCATTCATAAGTACAACATGTCATGTATTTGAACAGGGACACTCTGTCTCCCTATCTTTGGAAGGAGAGATATCAGCATTGACCAAACACGGGATCCATTGCATTATTAACGTTTTGCAATTATACGCATGAGTATGCACACATGAATGTGTTGTGGGCAGGGGTGTGTGTAGGTGTACATGTGTGTGCCAATGCATGTGACCTTATATTCATGGAAGCTAGAGGAGGACACTGAGTGACCTTCTCTATCACTCTCTGCCTTATTCCCTTGAGGCAAGGTCTTTCACTGAGCCCAGAGCTGGACTGGCAGCCAGCAAGAATCAGTAATCCTCCTGTCTTTCTTCCCTTCCTACCTAGCACTGAGGTTAGAAGACCATGTAACCATTCCCATTTTGCAACTGTAACTACTGATTATTATCTTCTGCCAGACACTGCAGAAAATAAATATAGATTATATTCATTTGAATATCATTCTTGGGTTCTCTTAAAAAGCTACATATGTTCTTTATATATGTGAAGGTCTATTTTTATATGTTTATGTTCATGTAGAGCCGAAGTATGTACAGTAAGACTGGATGACATTCCATTATTTTTATCTTAGTAAAGGTGGCCGAACAGGGATGGAATTCTGACTGTTCAGATTACCACTGACAGCCTGACACTCAAGGGGCCGTTTGACTTTTGTGAGCTTCTACTTCCTAGGGGAATTTGCAGTGTTGCATGTATTTGCACTTCTAAGTTGGAAAACGTTTCTTACAAAATACTGTGGATATCTTAAGATGGGAATTGAATCCGTTTGTTGTGGTCAGAGTCAAAACTACTTTATGACAGTTATGTTTGGTGATAGAAGATTCTGAGAAATGGCATTCTACTAGGCTGAAGACAGACCGCCCAGGTTGAAAATTTGACTTCCCAATTTCTAGCTGTGTAAGAGTCAGAAAATGTCTTACCCTTAGTTCCCTCGCCTGTCAAATTGAACAAGAATATGTAGATGTGAAAGTTAAATGATATGGGATGGGGAAAGATGCTTCAGTGGCCAAACGTACTCACTATACAAGTGTGAGAAATCTTCCACATCAGTGCTGGGAGTGTCCCCTCATACATATGCCAGCCCTAGGGCTAGAGGGGCAAAGACAGAATGGGAGGGCTTGATAACTGCCAGCCTTGAGACCGTGTCAAGGGTGCAAGTTATAGAATGATAGAGCAAGTGGGTTCACTGACCTTGTCTGGTCCATGAGCATGTTTCTATGCATGTGCATCCAACACACAAACAGGCAAAGCTGTGTATTACAAACTGAGATCACATGAAATCAATCTGAGATCATATACACCACTTAAGGGATGGTAACTTGTCGCGTCCGCCTTGACCAGCAATTAAGACACAACACGATCAGATCCTTCTCAGTCAGCTTTATTGCAGGAACGACTCTTGACTTATGGACGGGACGGAGACAGAACGAGGGTGGAGATCCGGAAGGGGACAGGGACCCAAGCAGCAGAAATGAGCTGCTTATATAACTGCCCAAGGCGTGGGTGACCTGTTCTCTCAGGATAGGTTAAGCTGCCAATACCTCATTTGTATAAGCCCGCTCTGGAGGGGCGCGAGGCTGATGCATGCATAAAGGACTTGTTTACCAGTTTAGCTGAGCTGGCCACCCTGGAAGCCAGCTGCCTACATCGTCAGGTGCTAGTCATAGGACTTTGCAACTGTCCCAGGTGCTATCTTAAACACGGCTGCGTACAGCAACTGTCCACTTTACTTTTCAAAGTATGTATTTTCAAGGTCTACTTTTTCCTTTGTATGCTAAGGTACAGTCTTTTCTTTTGCTTGAATAAACAAACTTCCCCAGCTTAACCTATGGGGATATGGTTGCCTCCTTCATCCCAAATAGGAGTATGGGGAGGTGGTAGCTACTGTGAGCCCTCTGGTTAGTAAGCCTCCAGCAGAAAGTTCCCCAATATCCTGTGGATTGCTATCCCCTGTGATGATACAATCCACTCCTCACCCCACCTCACTGCCACTCTTGGGTGGGAGATGTGGTATCAGGGACTTCTCTCGGGGCTGTCTGTGCTTTACTGGTTGGCAGAGATGGACAATGCACATATATCCCAGCCACTTAGCCATTTGACTATGTAATTACAATCTAACTAGAACTCATCTTCTATGAGGACAATAGAAATTGAGAGAAAGAAACTTGCTAATTGTGTAGATGAAAGGCAGACTGGTCGTGGGGATGAGAAGGTCTAACACAGAGTGGGAGAGACTAAGAAAACGTGAGCTTGAGAGAAAACTCAGATATTAATGCAGGATAGTGGAGAAAAGCCCAGACCACACGAGGGGAGATTCAATTACAAAACTATAGACACTAGTTTATAAAAATAAGGTGAGATTTTTTTCACTTTCATGTTTATGGTATCCAAGTCACATGTCTTAGATATTGTGTGTGTAAAATGTTTTGTCACTGGCACACATAAATAGGAACCACAGACATTTTTATCTAAAAACCAAAATGGAGAAGTGTTTAACTTTCTCCGCGGGGCCTCACTGGAAGCCAAAGGCTGACCAGAGGAGCCTGTGTACATTAATTGAGTGAAAACATGCCGGAGAAGAAACAGCTGTGATAGTTGGGAATCCTAAAATCCAGTGATCTCGTCTAATCCTGTTAACCAGGATTGCATAGCAGCACAGCCTGCCAAACACACAGCCCAGGCATCGGAGGATGGAGGAGGGAAGGGCAGCTCTGCTGAGGAACACAAATCTCACAAGCAATAAAAACTGGAGAAAACATGGGCTGAGGGCCAAGACCATCATTGTCTTGTTCAGGCTCCTAATATACGGTGATTATATCATGAAGCCATTTCAGACAATTACACTCAATGAAATAAAATGGCCCATCTGTTTTAGTGAGTGCTGAGGGAGGGAAGGAGGGGAGAGAGAGAAGTGTGTGTGTATGGAGAGAGAGAGAAAAGAGAGAGAGAAAGAGAGAGAGAGAGAGTAATGTAAGCTAGGCCGACCTCTACACAATGGGAAATAAAGGGGAGATTTGAGCCAAAGGGAATAATTTATTTTTCCTAAACTTTAAGGACTTTGAAGCCACTAATTTGAAGTTTAATTGAACTGCATTCAAATCTTGTAGTGAAAGTTAATGTTTGCTTCTCGTCGTGCTTCTAAAGCATATGAGCAAAGCAAATATGACATTCTTACTGAGACATGCTGCTCATGAATTCATTGTA